>BTHU01000011.1:56915554-57515554 GCA_036184795.1 Tokudaia tokunoshimensis | reverse complement strand
CACCTTTAAAAATCCTGTTCTCATAATACTTACTTGGATTTGAAAGACATAAAGAGACAATCGCAGAGCTTCAGAGTAAACATTTAGAAATTCAGTAGTATTTGGCACATCAGTATTATGTTTGTTAAATGTGGTAATAAATGGCATTGCGTGGGCTGGGGAGGTGGCTCAGTGGGTAACAGTGCTTGCTCTGCAAACATGGGGTCCTGAGTTCAAATCTTCAGCACTGATGTGGAAAGCTGGGTGTGGCCGCATGCTCCTGTAGGCTTAGCACTGTGAAGGAAAGACACATGAGAACTGTCATGGCTGGATGCTTACCAGCCTAGCTCCAGGTTCCGAGAAAGACCACATCTAAAGGGAATAAGGTGGAGAAGGATATAGCAGACACTCCTCTGGCCTAAGTGTAGCAAGCCCAGCCCCTCCCTGCAAGTGATACTGCATATCTATCACTGCTTTAAAATTATTTCCAGTAACTCCTCTTAGTGTATTTTCTTAAATACTCCTGTGTGATAAATTAGGGGAAAATAATCCTTCAGCACATACAGTGTGAGAGGTTGATCTGAAGAATGCTTCCACTCAACTCTCCCTCTCTCTAAATGTCAAGTAACTCTGAGCCAGATGTTAGCATGAGAAGTTTTAAGCATTTAGACTTTTAGCCTCTTACCTGACTCTTCTATTCTGGAATGCAAGGAGCTTAGAAATTGGCATTCATCTTTAAGGCAGGCATAGAGCTGAGCCAAAGGAAGACTCAATGAATCTTAGACATTTCAGAAAAGATGGATGACAGGGAAAACTATTGATTGTTACATCGGAGAGTCCAGAGAATACGGACAGTCACTTGGAGGAATCAATAGTGTATAGGAAATTCTTGATTAAGCGGTGAGTTCCTGGAGGCCCAGTGTAGCCAAATTAAAAACAAAAAAAAAAAAACCTGGAGGAAGGCTAGCTGTACTAAAATTCCCACTTGCTTTGGGGAGTTTTACCTTTAGATTTTCATGGATCATCTTTTTTTTTCCCCCAACTAAAGTATTTCTTCATTTAGTTGTTCCAACAGGTCACAGTGTCACAGAAATAATATACTGGTGCAGGGCCTCTGTGATGAAAATGTGTCTGTGGCACACTTATGAGAGTTCTTGAGATCAGCAACCATAGAACGGGGAAAAAGTAGCTGTTGGACAGATGGAGACATTGGGCGAGGTATAGTTTCAACAGTTGGTCCAGGGGAAGTTCTGATGATGGTGGTCCTATAACAGCATGGCCTCTTTAGGCTGCTATATTGACTGGCTATCAGATTGGTCAGTCCTGGAAATACATGACAGTCATCAGTTGAGGCAGTTCTTTTTTTTTTTATTATTTGTTTTATGTATGTGAGTACACTGTAGCCATCTTCAGACACACCAGAAGAGGGCATCAGATCTCATTACAGATGACTGTGAGCCACCATGTGGTTGCTGGGATTTGAACTCAGGACCTCCGGAAGAGCAGTCAGTGTTCTTCACCTCTGAGCCATCTCTCCAGCTCAGTTGAGGCAGTTCTAAAGGCTCTGAGATCTGGGTGCCTTCTGGCAGCAGAGCATCATGCAGCAGGGGATAAGAGCATATGACTCAGTGTCCACCATAAAACTTTTCAGTGGCAATCCAATGATGGAAGCTGTGGAGGTTTATCTGTGTCAGGGCAGAATGTCCCACTTGGAAGAAGTATCAGTGGCATCAGTGTTCCACAACACTAATGGGGACAGGCAAGGCTGTAACAACATTAACTTGCCTGGCATGTTGGGAAGCAACACTTTGATCATGAAGAATTTGCTCCTTAATGTCTTAACCTTGCCTTAGCATTCTACTGCCCCAAGACTGGGCACCTTGCTTAGTAGGATTCTCTCTCTTCCTATCTTGCATCATCCCCTGCTTCCATGACCATGATGCTCTCTTCATTCTTATGTATCATCTTCTCCCTTTGTGCCATCGATTCACCAGAAACATTTAATGTTATTTTATTTTAAGTAACACTTTAGTATGTGAACACAATTTTAATATTACCAGGTTACATTTCACCCTCGACAATAAGGTGCTGAGGGCAGAGAATGCTGTTGAGTTTTTCCTTTGTTCCTTTGAAAGCCGTCAAGTACTGGACTTAAGTACAAACCTTATGCCAGAATTTGAACTTGGCTGAGCAGTCTCTTGCTTCACCCACTGGATGCCTGGTCAGCTCTCTGTGCTTCAGATTTTTCCCACTAGAATTCTTATGTCCCATGAGAACTTCCCTCTGAAACTGTTCTCATTTTGTTTCTGCTATTACATAAAATAGAGTAACAGCATGAAAAAATATCATTTGCAAGATAATTTTCCCATGCTATGAACTTTGTCCCTAACATAATACATTTTATGGAAAAACATAAGTCTACTATTGTTATTTTTTTATTCCCTTTACATCCTGATAATACCCCTTCCCCCCTCTCTTCCCTGTTCTAACCTTACAATCTCTTTCCCCATTGCCTTCTCCCCTTCTCTGAGGAGAAGGGAAATCTTCCTTAGGTACCACTCTACCCTGGGACATCTAGTCCCAGCAGGACTAGTCACATCTACAGGACATTTCACCCAAGCACCAAAGAATATACCTTCTTCTCAGTACCTCATGGGACCTTCTCCAAAATTGATAATATAGTTTGTGATACCACAAGGCAAGCCTCAATAGACATAAGAAAATTGAAATAATGCCTTGTATCTTATCAGACCACCATGGATTACACCTGGACTTCAACAACAACAGAAACCTCATGGATCCTCTTACTGGAAAAGATACTCCATGCCCTTCTGGCAGGAGAAAGGGGGTAAAAAGAAGCCTTTGGATACATGTCATGTAGAAGGTACCACTTTTCTTTACAAGGTGTTCCTAAAGGAGAAATTGATTTAACACAGTCTAACTTGACGGGATTTAGCTTGATATATATATATATATGAAGGATACTGTTATAACCTTTAGCTACCCTGCCCCCAGCTAAGGGCAGGGCTGAGAAGCATTTGTGGGATTTACAATTCCAGCTTACCGAAAGCAGAAGACCTGATCAGAGGACTTTGGAACCGCCCCTCCCCCCATATCACTCTATCCTAAAAGCTTATTTACCATAAGTCCATTTACTTAGTACATCACACCTGTCTTTTGACATGGGAGTTAAGAGACCAGCTGAAAAGGAAGAACACCAAAGAAAAGAGACAATAACACACTGGAGCTGATAGAACAAGCAGCAGAAACTAAGACAGATGCTATAGGAATGTGGACAGTGTTAGATCAGCAATCGATAAAACATGTGCTGCTCTAAGGGTTTACGGGAAAAGGCAGACCACATGCAAGATGGGATAATTTAAGCATAGGCACAGAGATTATAAAAAGAATCATAAAGAAATACTTGAGATCAAATGCATGACCCTTGTAGATTGTATGCATGTGTGGCAAATAACAAGTAGGAAATGATGTTCCATGTCATTTCTCACCAGGGAAATGCAAATTAAACCAGCAACGAGATACCATTACAAGCTTACAGAAATGTCCAAATCTCACCTTCAACACCAAATGCTGTGAGGATTCACTGTGGGTGAGAATGGGAAATACTCTGGTTCCTTGGGAAGATCCTGCTTTTATTTTAGTGTTAAAAAGCAATGAACGTAGGTGGGTGGTGGTGGCGGCACATGTTTTTTATCCCAGCACTGGGGAGGCAGAAGCAAGCAGATCTCTGTGAGTTTGAGGACAGCCTGGTCTGTAGAGCGAGTTCTAAGACAGCCAGGATTACACAGAGAAACTCTGTCTTAAACAACAACAAACAGGCAATGAATGTTTGTAGTACTCTTCCAAAATTTCTCTTTCAGGCTCTTGATTTGGGTGCTTGCACCCTAGCTAGTGGGGTTCTTGGAAGGCCACAGACAGAAGTCACTAGGACTGTTCTTTGAAAGCTAGAGTACTGCCATGGCTCTCTGCTTCCTTGTCAGTCATCTTGAGAAGAGTCTCTGCTTCATACTCTTTCTGGCTGCTGTAAAAACAATGTTTTCTCTATTAGTGACCCTGTAAAATCATGGCTCTAAATAAATTCTCCCCCTAAGCTGATCTGTTGGATGTCTTGATCACAGTGAAGGAAGAGTCAGCAATATATTCATTCACCTTCATTGATTTATTTATATCTCACAAATGAAGATGAGGTTGAAACCCTGTTCATTTGCTTTATTTTGCAGAAGGATGTATAGAATTTCTTATAGATGGAATTCAATGTTTTCCTGATAACATACCAGAGTTTCAGAGGAGACTCACAATTTTTTATTTCTTAGACTATGGGAAAACAAAGCCAAGAGAAAGTCACGTTCTAGCCCAGTCTATTCTTCATCTTCTTTGGACAAATGTTTCTCAACGGACACTGGTCAATTGTTTTGAGGAGCTGTGAGTGACTAGACAACATTAAAATCTACTTATTAAATAAAATACATGATGGTGCCATTATCCTGACAATAGGACCTTCTTTACGGTGGCTAGGACCCAGTGTCTCTGTCAGCAGAACTGTCAAATCAGATTCACTCATTATGGCATTGATTCTCTATATATTACCAAAAATGTACACATTTATGTTCTGGGAAGGTGGGCTGTTGGAGAATAGGCACTCAGCAAGACCTCTTTCTCTTCCTGCTGGGATTGCTTGAAAGGAACAAAGACAGTGTGAGAAACACAGATACAGAAGAAAATTAGCATTTGAGATAAAGTAAGAGGGGCTGCCAATCAAATCAAGAAGGAAAGGAGTCCTGGAGATCAGTCTGTTTGATTTCAAGAGAATGGTATTGGATTGAAAAGATACACATGGAAGAACAAATTTCTTACAGAAAATGCTAAAAATGTCATAGGTAGATAAAATAGACTCAAAGTATGGGTTTGTTGGTCAAACAATGAGGGAAAACAAACCAACTTTTAACTCTTATGTATGTGTAGTTATGTGGGTGTGGGTCTTTAAACTGGAAAGGGGTCAATGGAGGCTGGAAGAGGTCTTAAGGGAGAATGTGGGAAGAGCAATAGAACACATATAAAAATTATTCGGAAGGAGAGAGGAAGAGAAAGGGAGAAGGAGGAAGAGAGGAAGGGGGAGAGAGAGGGAGAGAGGGAGAGAGGGAGAGAGAGAGAGAGAGAGAGAGAGAGAGAGAGAGAGAGAGAGAGAGAGAGAGAATGAGCCTGTTTATCCCCTTTCTCAGGCAACAGTGATTCAATGAGTGGGTCAATGTGCGACTGTGATTGATGTTCTCTTGACTGTTACTTCTGGAATGCTCACCCTCTTGCAGTGTGAGATTTTTCAAGGGACACTGGAGTATTCTCTTCTGTTGTGACAGGCAGTAAAGCTAGCCACAACATGGAGGTTCTAGGGCAGAGGCTTGACTGACACTGGATAGAGGAAACATCATTACAACTTTCTGGTTTCCCACAGAGGAGAAGCTGGGAAGACTGGAAGTCTACCTGTTAATACTGCCCCCCCATCAGTTCCCACTGTGTTCTTATGCTGCTAGGTCATGGATCAGAGCAAAACCCAAGTTACGGGACATCATCTCACCTTTAGACACACACGGGAGAATGCCAATATGAGCTTAAAGAACAGCATGAAGAAGGAGGAGAAATTGTTGACGTTCCTTCAAGGGCAGGTTCCAGGCTGGGCTCAACATGGTCTCATCCAAAGACAACACATGGATGCTTATATTAAAAAAAATATTATGAGACTCTTCCCAGGGAGACATACTCACTCTAGGTAGGGCATTAGTGACAGACTAGAAATGATTCTTTCCTAGTCTAGTGTGGTGAATCAACAGACAGATTGGTATTAATTTTCAGAAGCATGGCTGAAGTGTTACTTATGAAACATTTACGGACTTTGTTTCTCTGTGAATTGACCACTAAATTGACATAAAGCTAAACATTTAACAGCATGAGCAGAATTAAAATAGAAGTTCTTAGAGGAAGTCTGACAGAGTAAGAAGTGGGGGAGTGAGTGTGAGCAGAGATGGAGGACAACTGGCCCACTCTTCAGGCTGTGCTGGGAGGTGCTTGCCTCTGCCAGCTCTCACCAGGCAGCATCCCTGTGGTGCCTTCCTGAGGAGCGTCTGGAAAACTCATAAAGGGCCACTGGATTAGAGGTTAGAAGCTGGAGAATGAGTCAGGAAAGAGGAGCCTCTCTGTCCTCCAAGCCCCTAGCATAGGAAATTGTAGGCTGGGTGAATACCTGGGGGAAGATACTACAGTAGAGGTTCTAGAACGACCTAGAAACCAAAGCAGGAGCCAATCAACAAAAATCTTGCATTTGAAAAAAAGATTATTATGAGACTCTCTTTCCTCAGAACAACCATGATGCAAAAGAAACAAGGAAGGTGGCAAGCCCAAACAAGGAGAGCAAAACCAAACATGGGGACAGTCACGCTAAAAGTTTCTGTGAAGCATCCAGTCACAAAATGAACACAACAAACAGATGAAGAGTAAATATATACCTAACGCAAGTGTCCGAACAACACTACTGAAGATGAAACTATAGGAAGCTGGTGAGTAGTGAATTTTAAAAGTGGGCAAAAGAACTGAATAGAAGTCTTCTTTCTTCCAAAGACAGTGGAGAAGTGGACAATGAGGCCTGGGAAAGGAATATAACATCAATAATCATCAAGAAAATGAAAATCAAAACCACACTGAGATTCATCTTTCACTTGTTAGACTGGGTGTTTCGAAAATGTAAAGAGTGTGGAGTAAAGGGAATTCGGGTGTAGTAGTGATAGACAGGCAAACAGCAGCTGAGTGTGGTGGTGCATGTCTTTAGTCCAGAGGGATCTCCAAATTCAAGGGCAGCCTGATATACAGAGCAAATTTCAAGACAGCCAGGGCTACACAGAGAGACTCTTTCCTTAAAACAAACAAACAAAAGCCAAAACCAGACAAAATAAACACCAAGACAACAACAACCACAACCAAACTTGCAAACTGGTGTGAGAAACATAATGGAGGTCCCTCCCACAATTACCTGGCAACAGTCAGGTAGGCCTAGTCCACTATAAAAGGGACTGCTTGCACCCTCCTCGCTCTCTTGTTCTCTTACTCTCTTGCCTCTTATCCCTTGTTCCCCCTCTCTCTCTCCATTTCCTTCCCCCTTCTCTCCACGTGGTCATGGCCTCTACTTCTCCACTCTCTACTTCTCTCAGCCTTTCTTGGCCCCTACTACTCTCTTAACTCCCCTCCCCATGCCCTAAATAAACTCTATTCTATGCTATTCCATTGTGTGGTCCCTCAGGTGGAAGGGATGCCTTGGTATGGGCCCTCTTTACCCTGAAGCATCCTCTTTCCCTACACTTCACCACAATCCATAGAACATATTCTTATGTCTATTTCTCTTTTTATGATCACAATATTACATCCTGATCACTGCCTCCCCATCCTTCCAGTCTCCCCTCACACAGTCCCCCATCCTCTTCTCCTCTGAGAGGGTGGAGGCCCCTATGATTATCCCCCCACCCTGACACATTAAGTCTTTGCAGGGCTAGGTGCATCCTCTCCCATTAAGGCCAGAAAAGGCAGTCTAGTTAGGGGAATGGGTTCCACAGACAGGCAACAGGTTTAGGGACAGCCCCCACTCCAGTTGTTGGGGGACCCATATGAAGACTGAGCTGTACATCTGCTGCATTTGTGCAGGAGCCTAGGTCCAGACTGTTTGGTTGGCGATTCAGTCTCTAGAATCCCCCAAGAATTCAGGTTAGTTGACTTTGTTAGTCTTCCTCTGGAGTTCCTATTCCCACCCGGGCCCTTGATCCTTCCCCCAACTCTTTCATAAGATTCCCTGAGCTCTGTCCAATGTTTGACTGTGGGTCTCTGTATCTGGTTTGGTCAGTTGATGGATGGAGCCTCTCAGAGGGCAGTTATGTTAGGCTCCTGTCTACAAGCTCGACAGTATCATTAACAGGGTCAGGGGTTTGTGCTTGCTCTTGGGATGGGTCTCAAGTTGGTCCAGTTATTGGTGGCCATTCCCTCAAGCTCTGTTCCATCTTTGTCCCTGCATTTCTTGTAGACAGGACAAATTTTGGGTGGAAAGTTGTGTGTATGTGTGTGTGTGTGTGGGGGGTGTTGATGTCCTTATTCCTCCACTGGGGATCCTGCCTAGCTACAGGAGGTGACTACTTTAGGTTCTATATCCTCACTGCTAGGAGTCTCAGCTAAAGTCACCCCCATAGACTCTTGGAAGTCTCCCTCATCCCAGGACTTTGGCAGGTCCTAGAGATGCTCCCCACCCCTGCCAGCTACCAATTTCTATTCATTCTCCTAGCCCTCTGGCCCTCTCTCTTGTCTCTCCTGACATTTGCTCTGGAACCCCTCCCCTCCTTTCCCCATACCCCTCCTCACCATTCCCCCCCTCAATCTGTCTCCTATGACTTTTTTCCCCTCTTCTAAGTGAGAGTCAAGCATCCTTCCTGGGGCCTTACTCCTTGTTTAACTTCTTTGGGTCTGTGGAGTGCAGTGTGGACATTCTGTACTTTTTGACTAATATCCATTTATAAGTGAGTATACACCATGCATGTCCTTTTAGATCTGCGTTACCTCACTCACGATGGTATTTTCTAGTTCCATTCATTTGCCTATGAAACACATGAAGTCCTGGTTTTTAATAGCCGAGTAGAATTCCAGTGTGTAGATATACTGCATTTTCTGTTTTCATTCTTCTGTTGAGGGGCAACTGGGTTGTTTCCAGTTTCTGGCTATTACAAATAAGGCTGCTAGGAGCATAGTGGAACATGTGTCCTTGTAGTGTGGTGGAACATCTTTTGGGTCTATACCCAGGAATGGTATAGCTGGGTCTTTAGGTAGAACTATTTCCAATTTTCTGAGAAACCACCAGATTGATTTCCAGAGTGGTTGCACAAGTTTGTTCTGCCACCAGCAGTGAAGGAGTCTTTCCCTTGCCCCACATCCTCTACAGCATATGCACTCCCTTGAGTTTTTGATCTTAGCCATTCTGATAGAACCCCAGGGTCCTTTTGATTTACATTTCCCCAAAGAATAAGAACTTTGAACATTTCTTTAAGTGCTTCTCAGCTATTTGAGATTCCTCCCTTGAGAATTCTGTTTAGCGCTGTGCCCCATTTTTAAATTGGGTTATTTGGTCTGACTTCTTGAATTCTTTATATAGTTTGGATATTAACCTTCTGTCAGATATAGGGTTGATAAAGATCTTTTTGAAAACTGTAGGCTGCTGTTTTGTCCTATTGACAGTGTCTCTTACCTTACAGAAGCTTTTCAGTTTCAGGAGGTCCCATTTATTAATTGTTGATCTTAGTGCCTGAGCCATTGGTGTTGTGTTCAAGAAGTTGTCTCTTGTACCAATGAGTTCAAGGCTATTTCCCACTTTCTCTTCTATTGGATTTACTGTATCCTGTTTTATGTTGAGGTCTTTGACACACTTGGACTTGAGCTTTGTGTAGGTTGAATAATATAGATCTATTTGCAATCTTCTACATGCAGACATCCAGTTAGAGCAGCACTATTTGTTGAAGATACTTTCTTTTTCCATTGTATGGTTTTGGCTCCTTTGTCAAAAATCAATTGTTCATAGGTGTGCATGTTTATTTCTGGGTCTTCAATTCAATTCCATAAATCAACCTGTCTATTTTTGTACCAATACTATGCAGTTTTTTTAATCACTATTACTCTGTAGTACAAAATAAAATCAGGAGTGGTGATACTTCCACAAATTCTTTTATTGTTAAGGATTGTTTCAGCCTTACTGGGTTTTTTGTTTTTCCATATGAAAATTCTTGAGAATTCTTTCAAGGTCTGTAAAGAACTGTGTTGGAATTTTGATGGGAATTGCATTGAATCTGTAGATTGCTTTTGGTAAGATAGTCATTTATATTATGTTAATTCTACTGAACCATGAGCATGGGAGATCTTCCTATTTTTTGATGTCTTCTTTAATTTCTTTCTTCAGAGAATTGAGTTTCTTGTTAAAAAGATCTTTCTTGGTTAGAGTTACACCAAAATATTTTGTATTATTTGTGGTTACTGAAAAGGGTGTTCTTTCCCTAATTTCTTTCTCAGCCCATTTTTCATTTGTGTATAGGAGGGCTACTGATTTCTTTGCATTAATTTTGTATCCAGACACTTTGCTGAAGGTGTTTATCAGTTGTAGGAATTCTGTGGTAGAATTTTTGAGGTCACTTATGCATATTATCATATCATCTGTGAATAGCAATAGTTTGACTTCTTCCTTTCCAGTTTGTATCCCCTTGATCTCCTTTAGTTGTTTTATTACTCCAGCTAGGACTTGAAGTGTTATATTGAAGAGATAGGGAGAGAGTAGACAGCCTTATCTTGTCCCTAGTTTTAGTGAAATTACTTTAACTTTCTCTCCATTTAATTTGATGTTGGCTATTAGCTTGCTGATGTTGCCTTTATTATATAAATAAACACATAAGTTTATTTATTATTGTATACACTAACAATACAGTAATTATTATAATTACTGAAAATTCACATATTATATTCTGATCACAGTTTTTCCCTCCATTTCCTCCCAGATCTTTCCCATCTCCCTATCTCAGCAGCATAGGGTTTCCTTTTTCTCTCTAGAAAACAAAGAGAAAAATGAAACAAAGAAACAACTAGGATTGAAAAACAAAAAACCAAAAGGCACAAGAAACAAACACACACACACACACACACACACACACACACACACACACTAAAAATGCAAAATCAGAACACATAACGCACAAGCAAAGGACCAGCAAGATTTAAAAAAAAAAAAAGCCTGAATAGAGCCATATGAGACAGGAAAAGAAATTGACAAAAACACCCTTGGGTTTGCTTTGTGTTCGCAGTCTACTGCTGGGCCCAGCACCTATCCTTATGTGTGGGTTTTTATACCCAGTGAGACTCCATTGGCTCCTAATCTTTCTGCCCCATCTTCCACATAGTTCCCTGAGCCCTGAGGGCAGGGGTTTGAGGAAGACAACCCATTCAGACCTGAGTCCTCCAAACCTCTCTTTCTCCGGATACCATCCCTTTGTGATTCTCCTCTATTTTAAAGGAACCATTAGAGATTTTTAAATAAGGCAACAGCAGATGAGTTTTGTGTTTGAAAACGATCCTGACTGCACGTTATGAATGGATCACAAGCATATAAAATTGATTAGGAGTCAATCTCCTTACATTGGATAAAGAAGACTGGGACAATATGACTTTTTTTTTTTTCAATTTGACACCACTGCAGGTGCTATGCTATAGCTTTGATGCTTAGGGTGACATTTAAAAGGCATAGGCACACTGCTGCTTTTGTTAGTCTTATCCCCACTTTCTCTAGGGAGCCCTCTGACTAACACAGACCATCAGCATATTTCTGGAAGCATGGGCAACATTTTAATCTTTGTGGCCTGATCTAGATGGAAAGCAGCTAAGCCAAATCGCCTTTCTGCCTGCAGAATGATCAATAGCAATGAAGAAAATAAAAAGCACTTAAGCCAAGCTCCCTGAATGGATACTCCCAAGAAACACGGAAATGATTTTTCCTTCAGAAATATTATCTTGGGTATTTGCAGCTTTTATAGAGCATCAACAAATGGCTCAGAGAAGGGATTAGATACAGAGTCACCAGTCGTGATGAAGATTATAAGGTCATCGTTAAGGTTGACAAAAATGAAACCATTTCCTTAGAAGGCAGAGGTTAATAGAAGCGCAGCTATTTGTGAAATGCTTGGACCCACAGAACTAAGGCAATCTGTGTAGTGTGCCAGAGGTGGTCTTTGATTGGCTGCATGGTTGTTGGAATGTTTGATGGTACCTCCTTACCACCTCTAAAATAAGATGGTAGTAGGTATCCAAAACTCTTTTTTTTGTTGTTTTTTGTTTTGTTTTTTTTCATTTCTTTTTTTTTAAATTTACATTCCAAATCATTTCCCCTTTCCCGTTTCTTCCCTCCCCGAAAGTCCCATAAGCGCCCTTCCCTCCCTCTTTTCTCCATTCAACCCCCTCTCATTACTCTGTCCTGGCGTTCCCCTACATCCAGTCTTTCCAGGACCAGGGGTCTCTCCTTCCATCTTCTTAGAAATCTATTGATATGCGAATTGTGTCTAGAGTATTCCGAGATTCTGGGTCAATATCCCCTTATCAGTGACTGCATACCATGTGTGTTCTTTTGTGATTGGGTTACCTCACTAAGGATGATATTTTCAACTTCTGACCATTTGCCTAGGAATTTTGTGAATTCATTGCTTTTAATTGCAGAGTAGTATTACATTGTGTAGATATACCACATCTTCTGAATCCATTCCTCCGTTGAGGGACATCTGGGTTCTTTCCAGCTTCTGGCTATTATAAATAAGGCTGCTATGAACATAGTGGAGCATGTGTCCTTATTGCATGCAGGGGAAGCCACTGCGTATATCACCAAGAGTGGTATAGCCGGATCCTCCAGGAGTGTCATGCCCAGGTTTCTGAGGAACCGCCAGACTGCTTTCCAGAGTGGTTGTACCAGCTTGCAATCCCACCAGCAGTGGAGGAGTATTCCTCTTTCTCCACATCCTCGCCAACAACTGCTGTCTCCTGTGTTTTTGATCTTAGCCATTCTGACTGGTGTGAGATGGAATCTCAGGGTTGTTTTGATTTGCATTTCCCTAATGACTAAGGATGATGAACATCTCTTTAGGTGCTTCCCAGCCATTAGATATTCTTCAGGTGAGAACTCTTTGTTTAGCTCTGTACCCCATTTTTTAATAGGGTTACTTGCCTCTCTGGAGAGAACTCCTACAGCTGATAAACGACTTCAGCAAAGTGGCCGGATATAAAATCAACTCAAACAAGTCAGAAGCCTTCCTATACTCAAAGGATAAGCAGGCTGAGAAAGAAGTAAGAGAAATGATACCCTTCACAATAGCCACAAACCATATAAAGTATCTTGGCGTGACTCTAACCAAACAAGTGAAAGATCTGTATGACAAGAACTTCAAGTCTCTGAAGAAAGAAATTGAAGAAGACCTCAGAAGATGGAAAAATCTGCCATGCTCATGGATTGGCAGGATTAATATAGTAAAAATGAGCATCTTACCAAAAGTAATATACAGATTCAATGCAATCCCCATCAAAATCCCAACTCAATTCTTCATAGAGTTAGAAAGAGCAATTCAAAAATTCATCTGGAATAACAGAAAACCCAGAATAGCTAAAACTATTCTCAAGAGTAAAAGAACCTCTGGGGGAATCAGTATCCTGGACCTCAAGCTGCACTACAGAGCAATAGTGTTAAAAACCGCATGGTATTGGTACAGTGACAGGCATGTAGATCAATGGAACAGAATTGAAGACCCAGAAATGAATCCACACTCCTATGGTCGCTTGATCTTTGACAAAGGAGCTAAAACCATCCAGTGGAAAAAAGATAGCCTTTTCAACAAATGGTGCTGGCTCAGCTGGAGGTCAACATGTAGAAGAATGCAAATTGACCCATTCTTATCTCCTTGCACTAAACTCAATTCTAAGTGGATCAAGGATCTCCACATAAAACCAGACACACTGAAACTAATAGAAGGGAAACTAGAGAAGAACCTTGAACATATGGGCACAGGGGAGAATTTCCTGAACAGAACTCCAATAGCTTATGCTCTAAGATCAAGAATAGACAAATGGGACCTCATTCAATTACAAAGTTTTTGCAAGGCAAAAGACACTGTCAAAAAGGCAAAGCAGCAACCAACTAACTGGGAAATGATCTTTACCAACCTTACATCCGACAGAGGGCTAATATCCAATATATACAAAGAACTCCAAAACTCTTAATTGAATGAATCTGATCATTTCATTCATTCAATCAGACGGCTACCTGGGAGCCACCAGTCACCTTGCCATTGGTGTCCAGATTTTGCCTTAGATATAACTTCTCCAGAAATCTTTCCTTGGACTTTTAAGACTCAACACTTGTCTGGGTTTTTTTTTCATTTCTCCCATGGCATTTTCTTTCTTCGTTTGTTCTTGGTTACTCTGCTTTTCAGAATTTCAGTGTATCACTTTCTTTTTTTTTTTTTTTTGGTTTTTTTTTAATTTACATTCCAAATCACTTCCCCTTTCCCGTTTCCTCCCTCCCCGAAAGTCCCATAAACCCCCTTCCCTCCCTCTTATCTCCATTCAAACCCCTCTCGTTACTCTGTCCTGGCGTTCCCCTACATCCAGTCTTTCCAGGACCAGGGGTCTCTCCTTCCATCTTTTTAGAAATCTATTGATATGCTGATTGTGTCTAGGGTATTCCAAGATTCTGGGTCAATATCCCCTTATCAGTGACTGCATACCATGTGTGTTCTTTTGTGATTGGGTTACCTCACTAAGGATGATATTTTCAAGTTCTGATCATTTGCCTAGGAATTTCGTGAATTCATTGTTTTTAATTGCAGAGTAGTATTCCATTGTGTAAATATACCACATCTTCTGAATCCATTCCTCCGTTGAGGGACATCTGGGTTCTTTCCAGCTTCTGGCTATTATAAATAAGGCTGCTATGAACATAGTGGAGCATGTGTCCTTATTGCATGCAGGTAAAGTCTCTGGGTATATGCCCAGGAGTGGTATAGCCGGATCCTCCGGGAGTGTCATGCCCAGTTTTCTGAGGAACCGCCAGACTGCTTTCCAGAGTGGTTGTACCAGCCTGCAATTCCACCAGCAGTGGAGGAGTGTTCCTCTTTCTCCACATCCTCGCCAACAACTGCTGTCTCCTGTGTTTTTGATCTTAGCCATCCTGACTGGTGTGAGATGGAATCTCAGGGTTGTTTTGATTTGCATTTCCCTAATGACTAAGGATGATGAACATCTCTTTAGGTGCTTCTCAGCCATTAGATATTCTTCAGGTGAGAACTCTTTGTGTAGCTCTGTACCCCAGTTTTTAATAGGGTTTCATGCCTCTCTGGAGTTTAACTTCTTGAGTTCTTTGTATATCTTGGATATTAGCCCTCTGTCGGATGTAAGGTTGGTAAAGATCATTTCCCAGTTAAGTTGGTTGCCGCTTTGTCTTTTTGACGGTGTCTTTTGCCTTGCAAAAACTTTGTAATTTAATGAGGTCCCATTTGTCTATTCTTGATCTTAGAGCATAAGCTATTGGAGTTCTGTTCAGGAAATTCTCCCCTGTGCCCATATGTTCAAGGTTCTTCCCTAGTTTCCCTTCTATTAGTTTCAGTGTGTCTGGTTTTATGTGGAGATCTTTGATCCACTTAGAATTGAGCTTAGTGCAAGGAGATAAGGATGGGTCAATTTGCATTCTTCTGCATGTTGACCTCCAGCTGAGCCAGCACCATTTGTTGAAAAGGCTATCTTTTTTCCACTGGATGGTTTTAGCTCCTTTGTCAAAGATCAAGTGACCAAAGGAGTGTGGATTCATTTCTGGGTCTTCAATTCTGTTCCATTGATCTACATGTCTGTTACTGTACCAATACCATGCAGTTTTTAACACTATTGCTCTGTAGTACAGCTTGAGGTCCGGGATACTGATTCCCCCAGAGGTTCTTTTACTCTTGAGAATAGTTTTAGCTATTCTGGGTTTTCTGTTATTCCAGATGAATTTTTGAATTGCTCTTTCTAACTCTATGAAGAATTGAGTTGGGATTGTGATGGGGATTGCATTGAATCTGTGTATTACTTTTGGTAAGATGCTCATTTTTACTATATTAATCCTGCCAATCCATGAGCATGGCAGATTTTTCCATCTTCTGAGGTCTTCTTCAATTTCTTTCTTCAGAGACTTGAAGTTCTTGTCATACAGATCTTTCACTTGTTTGGTTAGAGTCACGCCAAGATACTTAATATGGTTTGTGGCTATCGTAAAGGGTATTATTTCTCTTACTTCTTTCTCAGCCTGCTTATCCTTTGAGTATAGGAAGGCTTCTGACTTGCTTGAGTTGATTTTATATCCGGCCACTTTGCTGAAGTTGTTTATCAGCTGTAGGAGTTCTCTGGTGGAGTTCTTTGGGTCGCTTATGTATGCTATCATATCGTCTGCAAATAGTGATAGTTTGACTTCTTCCTTTCCAATTTGTATCCCTTTGACCTCTTTTTGTTGTCTAATTGCTCTAACTAGAACTTCAAGTACTATATTGAAAAGATATGGAGAGAGAGGGCAGCCTTGTCTAGTCCCTGATTTTAGTGGGATTGCTTCAAGTTTCTCTCCATTTAGATTGATGCTGGCTACTGGTTTGCTGTAAATTGCTTTTACTATGTTTAGATATGGGCCTTGAATTCCTGATCTTTCCAAGACCTTTAGCATGAAAGGATGCTGAATTTTGTCAAATGCTTTCTCAGCATCTAATGAGATGACCATGTGGTTTTTTTCTTTGAGATTGTTTATATAGTGGATTACATTGATGGATTTCCTTATATTGAACCATCCCTGCATCCCTGGGATGAAGCCTACTTGATCGTGGTGAATGATCGTTTTGATGTGTTCTTGGATTCGGTTGGCAAGAATTTTATTGAGTATTTTTGCATCGATATTCATAAGAGAGATTGGCCTGAGATTCTCTTTCTTTGTCGGATCTTTGTGTGCTTTTGGTATTAGTGTAATTGTGGCTTCATAGAACGAGTTGGGTAGTGTTCCTTCTGTTTCTATTTTGTGGAACAGTTTGAAGAGTATTGGTGTTAGGTCTTCTTTGAAGGTCTGATAGAATTCTGCACTAAAACCATCTGGACCTGTGCTTTTTTTGGTTGGAAGACTTCCAATGACGACTTCTATTTCTTCAGGGGTTATAGGACGGTTTAGATGGTCTATTTGATCCTGATTTAATTTTGGTACTTGGTATCTGTCAAGGAAATTGTCCATTTCCTCAAGATTTTCTAGTTGTGTTGAATACAGGTTTTTGTAGTAGGATCTGATGATTTTTTGAATTTCCTCAGTTTCTGTTGTTATCTCTCCCTTTTCGTTTCTGATTTTATTAATTTGGATACTATCTCTGTGCCCTCTGGTTAGTCTGGCTAAGGGCTTATCTATCTTGTTGATTTTCTCAAAGAACCAACTCCTCGTTTTGTTGATTCTTTGTATGGTTTTATTTGTTTCTACTTGATTGATTTCAGCCCTGAGTTTGATGATTTCCTGCCTTCTACTCCTCTTTGGTGTATTTGCTTCTTTTTGTTCCAGGGCTTTCAGGTGTGCCATTAAGCTGTTAGTGTATGCTGTCTCCCGTTTCTTTTTGGCGGCACTCAGGGCTATGAATTTTCCTCTTAGCACTGCTTTCATTGTGTCCCATAAATTAGGGTATGTTGTGCCTTCATTTTCATTAACTTTCAAAAAGTCTTTGATTTCTTTCTTTATTTCCACCTTGACCAAGTTATCATTGAGTAGAGCATTGTTCAGCCTCCATGTGTATGTGGGTTTTCTTTTGTTTTTGTTGCCATTGAAGACCACCCTCATTCCATAGTGATCTGATAGGAGGCATGGGATTATTTCTATCTTCTTGTATCTGTTGAGGTCTGATTTGTGACCAATTATATGGTCAGTTTTGGAGAAGGTACCATGAGGAGCTGAGAGGAAGGTGTATTCTTTAGCTCTAGGATGAAATGTTCTATATATATCAGTTAGTTCCATTTGGTCCAAGGCTTCAATTAGATTCACTGTGTCCCTGTTTAGTTTCTGCTTTCCTGAACGATCCATTTCAGAGAGCGGGGTGTTGAAGTCACCCAGTATTATTGTGTGCGGTGTGATGTGTGCTTTGAGTTTTAGTAAAGTTTCTTTTACGAATGAGGGTGCCCTTGCTTTTGGAGCATAGATATTCAGAATTGAAAGTTCTTGATGGTGGATTTTTCCCTTGATCAGTATGTAGTGTCCTTCTGTGTCTTTTTTGATGACTTTAGGTTGAAAATCAATTTTATCCGATATTAGGATGGCTACTCCACCTCGTTTCTTGGGGCCATTTGCTTGTAAAATTGTTTTCCAGCCTTTTACTCTGAGGTAGTGTTTGTCTTTGACACTGAGGTGCGTTTCCTGCATGCAGCAAAATGCTGGGTCCTGTTTACGTATCCAGTCTGCTAGTCTATGTCTTTTAATTGGGGAATTGAGACCATTGATATTAAGAGAGATTAAGGCATAGTGATTATTGCCATCTGCCATTCTTGACGCTATCTTTATGTTTGAGTGGTTCTCTACTTTTGGGTTTGATTCAAGAAGGTTATTATCTCATTTTTTCCAGGGTGTTGTTTCTCTCCCTGTATTGGAGGTTTCCACCTATTATCCGTTGCAGGGCTGGATTTGTGGAAAGATATTGTGAAAATTTGGTTTTATCATGGAATATCTTGGTCTCTCCATCTATGGTGATTGAGAGTTTTGCTGGGTATAGTAGTCTAGGCTGGCATTTGTGCTGTCTTAGTGTCTGCATGAGATCTGCCCAGGATCTTCTGGCTTTCATAGTCTCTGGTGAGAAGTCTGATGTGATTCTGATAGGTCTTCCTTTGTATGTTACTTGGCCCTTTTCTCTTACTGCATTTAGTATTCTTTCTTTGTTTAGAACATTCGGTGTTTTGATTATTATGTGACGGGAGGTATTTCTGTTCTGGTCCAGTCTGTTTGGAGTTCTGTAGGCTTCTTGTACGTTCATCGGCATCTCTCTCTTTAAGTTAGGGAAGTTTTCCTCCATAATTTTGTTGAAGATGTTTACTGGCCCTTTAAGTTGCAAATCTTCACTCTCATCTATACCTATAATCCTTAGGTTTGGTCTTCTCATTGTGTCCTGGATTTCCTGGATGTTTTGGGTTACACGTTTTTTGCATTTTGCATTTTCTTTGACTGTTGAGTCGATGCTTTCTATGGAATCTTCAGCACCTGAGATTCTTTCTTCCATCTCTTGTATTCTATTGTTGATGTTTGCATCTATGACTCCTGATTTCTTCCCAAGGTTTTCTATCTCCAAAGTTGTCTCCCTTTGTGATTTCTTAGTTGTTTCTACTTCCTTTTTTAGTTCCTGGATGGATTTGCTGAGATCCATCACTTGTTTGTTTGTATTTTTCTGTATTTCTTTAAGGTATTTTTGCATTACCTCTTTCAGGATTTCTTCCTGATGACCCACGTTCTCCTGCATTTCTCTGAGCGATTTTTGTGTTTCCTCCTCATGGGATTCCATCTGTTGATCCATCGTCTCCTGCATTTCTTTAAGCAGTTCTCGTGTTTCCTTTGTAAGGGCATCTAACCGTTGATTTATTTCTTTAAGCAATTTTTGTGTTGCCTCCTTATGGGCATCCATCTGTTGACCCATATTCTTCTGCATTTCTTTATGCAAATTTTGTGATTCCTTTGTGAGTGCATCTACCCGTTGATTCATCTCGTTAAGCGATTTTTGTGTTGTCTCCTTGTGCGCCTCCATCTTTTGATCCATGTTCTCCCGCATTTCTCTAAGCGATTTTTGTGTTTCCTTTGTAAGGGCTTCTAACCGTTGATTCATGGTCTCCTGTAACTCTTTATGAGATTTATTTGTGTCCTTCTTGTGATCCTCTAATAGCATCATGAGAAGTGATTTTAAATCCAGATCTTGTCTTTCGGGTGTGGTGGGGTATCCAGGACTTGCTGCTGTTGGAGAGTTGGGTTCGGATGGTCCCACATTACTTTGATTACTGTTAGTAACATTCCTACGTTTGCCTTTTGCCATCTGGATACCTCTGGTGTTAGTTGGTCCTGCTGCCACTGGCTGTTGGTTGGACCTCCTGTGAGCCTGCAAAGCTATTTCTGCCCCCCCTGGATTACCAGGATTCTCCTGGCACCGATTTCTGGGGCCTGCCTGCTCCTGAGTGACTTTGGAGCCCTAATGTGCCTTGCCCCAAGTGATATTATATTGGGGAGTCCTTGCACATCTAAAGGCTCAGCCTAGTGGATTCCTGGAGCAGAGGTCGCCAAAGGGAGGCTGGCAGGCTCCTGCCCTGTGCAGGGGTGTGTGATCTCTCCTGGGGGGGCGTCCCTCTGCCAGGCAGAAGTCCCACAGCAGATCTGGCGCGCTGGTCACTGCAGATCAGCCCAGCACCTGGGAGCAGGTTACACACAAGCCGCCCGAGACCGAAGAGATATCATGCCTGTCTGTCTCTGAGCCTGGCGGTCCCAACTTCACAGTCACTGGAGCAAAGATGGCGGAGGGCATTCTCCGTGCGCCGCTCACCCTGTAGACGCGATGGCCCACTGATCTGGCACCCAGACGACCACAGCGCCGACCCGCCCTCGGGCACAGACAGAAGCTCCAACAGGCCGTGTCCCAAGTGATGTTATATTGGGGGTAGGGAGCCTGGGGTACCCGTCTCTCCAGCGCAGTCCGCGGGAACAGAGGTCGC
The DNA here is from genome assembly GCA_036184795.1 of Tokudaia tokunoshimensis. Classification (NCBI taxonomy): domain Eukaryota; kingdom Metazoa; phylum Chordata; class Mammalia; order Rodentia; family Muridae; genus Tokudaia; species Tokudaia tokunoshimensis. The sequence goes on along the minus strand of BTHU01000011.1, from coordinate 57,495,241 downwards.
GGAAGGAAAGCTATCAGGCTCCCTCCCAGCGCGTGGTCCCTCTGCCAGGCAGAAGGTCCCACAGCAGAGCTGGCGCGCTGGTTACTGCAGATCAGCCCAGCACCTGGGAGCAGGTTACACACAAGCTGCCTGAGACCGAAGCGATATTATGCCTGTCTGTCTCTGAGCCTGGCGGTCCCAACTACCTGGTCACTGGAGCAAAGATGGCGGAGGGCACCAGTGTATCACTTTCATCCCCTCCCCCTGTAACGTGTTCCCCCCCACTTTTTGCCAAATGTATTATTCTTCATGTTCCCTTCTTTTCAATGCTATCCTTAAAAATATTTTTATTAAACAAAGAAAGAATATTAAAGGCAGTAAGAGAAAAGGGCCAAGTAACATACAAAGGAAGACCTATCCGAATCACATCAGACTTCTCTCCAGAGACAATGAAAGCCAGAAGTTCCTGGGCAGATCTCATGCAGACACTAAGAAAGCACAAATGCCAGCCTAGACTACTATACCCAGCAAAACTCTCAATCACCATAGATGGAGAGACCAAGATATTCCATGATAAAACCAAATTTTCACAGTATCTTTCCACAATCCCAGTCCTGCAAAGGAAAATAGGTGGAAACCGCCAATACAAGGAGAGAAACAATACCCTGGAAAAAATGAGATAGTAACCTTCTTGCTTCAAACCCAAAAGTAGATAACCACTCAAACATAAAGATAGCATCAAGAATGGCAGGTGGCAATAATCACTATGCCTTAATCTCTCTTAATATCAATGGTCTCAATTCCCCAATAAAAAGACATAGACTAACAGACTGAATACGTAAACAGGACCCAGCATTTTGCTGCATGCAGGAAACGCACCTCAGTGTCAAAGACAAACACTACCTCAGAGTAAAAGGCTGGAAAACAATTTTACAAGCAAATGGTCCCAAGAAACGAGCCAGAGTAGCATCCTAATATCAGATAAAATTGACTTCCAACCTAAAGTCATCAAAAAAGACACAGAAGGACATTACATACTGATCAAGGGAAAAATCCACCATCAAGAACTCTCAATTCTAAATATCTATGCTCCAAATGCAAGGGCACCCTCATTCATAAAAGAAACTTTACTAAAGCTCAAAGCACACATCGCACCTCACACAATAATAGTGGGTGACTTCAACACCCCCTCTCTGAAATGGATCGTTCAGGAAAGCAGAAACTAAATAGGGACACAGTGAATCTAATTGAAGCCTTGGACCAAATGGAACTAACTGATATATATAGAACATTTCATCCTAGAGCTAAAGAATACACGTTCTTCTCAGCACCTCATGGTACCTTCTCCAAAATTGACCATATAATTGGTCACAAATCAGACCTCAACAGATATAAGAAGATCGAACTAATCCCATGCCTCCTATCAGATCACTATGGAATAAGGGTGGTCTTCAATGGCAACAAAAACAACAGAAAACCCACGTACACATGGAGGCTGAATAATGCTCTACTCAATGATAACTTGGTCAAGGTGGAAATAAAGAAAGAAATCAAAGACTTTTTGAAAGTTAATGAAAATGAAGGCACAACATACCCTAATTTATGGGACACAATGAAAGCAGTGCTAAGAGGAAAATTCATAGCCCTGAGTGCCGCCAAAAAGAAACGGGAGACAGCATACACTAACAGCTTAATGGCACACCTGAAAGCCCTGGAACAAAAAGAAGCAAATACACCAAAGAGGAGTAGAAGGCAGGAAATCATCAAACTCAGGGCTGAAATCAATCAAGTAGAAACAAATAAAACCATACAAAGAATCAACAAAATGAGGAATTGGTTCTTTGAGAAAATCAACAAGATAGATAAGCCCTTAGCCAGACTAACCAGAGAGCACAGAGACAGTATCCAAATTGATAAAATCAGAAACGAAAAGGGAGAGATAACAACAGAAACTGAGGAAATTCAAAAAATCATCAGATCCTACTACAAAAGCCTGTATTCACCACAACTAGAAAATCTCGAGGAAATGGACAATTTCCTTGACAGATACCAAATACCAAAATTAAATCAGGATCAAATAGACCATCTAAACCGTCCTATAACCCCTGAAGAAATAGAAGTCGTCATTGGAAGTCTTCCAACCAAAAAAAGCACAGGTCCAGATGGTTTTAGTGCAGAATTCTATCAGACCTTCAAAGAAGACCTAACACCAATACTCTTCAAACTGTTCCACAAAATAGAAACAGAAGGAACACTACCCAACTCGTTCTATGAAGCCACAATTACGTTAATACCAAAATCACACAAAGATCCGACAAAGAAAGAGAATCTCAGGCCAATCTCTCTTATGAATATCGATGCAAAAATACTCAATAAAATTCTTGCCAACCGAATCCAAGAACACATCAAAATCATCATTCACCATGATCAAGTAGGCTTCATCCCAGAGATGCAGGGATGGTTCAATATAAGGAAATCCGTCAATGTAATCCACTATATAAACAATCTCAAAGAAAAAAACCACATGGTCATCTCATTAGATGCTGAGAAAGCATTTGAGAAAATTCAGCATCCTTTCATGCTAAAGGTCTTGGAAAGATCAGGAATTCAAGGCCCATATCTAAACATAGTAAAAGCAATTTACAGCAAATCGGTAGCCAGCATCAATCTAAATGGAGAGAAACTTGAAGCAATCCCACTAAAATCAGGGACTACACAAGGCTGCCCCCTCTCCATATCTTTTCAATATAGTACTTGAAGTTCTAGTTAGAGCAATTAGACAACAAAAAGAGGTCAAAGGGATACAAATTGGAAAGGAAGAAGTCAAACTATCACTACTTGCAGATGATATGATAGCATACTTAAGCCACCCAAAGAACTCCACCAGAGAACTCCTACAGCTGATAAACAACTTCAGCAAAGTGGCCGGATATAAAATCAACTCAAGCAAGTCAGAAGCCTTCCTATACTCAAAGGATAAGCAGGCTGAGAAAGAAGTAAGAGAAATGATACTCTTCACGATAGCCACAAATCATATAAAGTATCTTGGCGTGACTCTAACCAAACAAGCGAAAGATCTGTATGACAAGAACGTCATGTCTCTGAAGAAAGAAATTGAAGAAGACCTCAGAAGATGGAAAAATCTGCCATGCTCATGGATTGGCAGGATTAATATAGCAAAAATGACCATCTTGCCAAAAGCAATATACAGATTCAATGCAATCCCCATCAAAATCCCAACTCAATTCTTCATAGAGTTAGAAAGAGCAATTCAAAAATTCATCTGGAATAACAGAAAAGCCACGATAGCTAAAACTATTCTCAAGAGTTAAAGAACCTCTGGGGGAATCAGTATCCCGGACCTCAAGCTGTACTACAGAGCAATAGTGTTAAAAACCGCATGGTATTGGTACAGTGACAGGCATGTAGATCAATGGAACAGAATTGAAGACCCAGAAATGAATCCACACTCCTTTGGTCACTTGATCTTTGACAAAGGAGCTAAAACCATCCAGTGGAAAAAAGATAGTCTTTTCAACAAATGGTGCTGGCTCAACTGGAGGTCAACATGCAGAAGAATGCAAATTGACCCACTTTTATCTCCTTGCACTAAGCTCAATTCCAAGTGGATCAAGGACCTCCACATAAAACCAGACACACTGAAACTAATAGAAGGGAAACTAGGGAAGAACCTTGAACATATGGGCACAGGGGAGAATTTCCTGAACAGAACTCCAATAGCTTATGCTCTAAGATCGAGAATATACAAATGGGACCTCATTCAATTACAAAGTTTTTGCAAGGCAAAAGACACTGTCAAAAAGACAAAGCGGCAACCAACTAACTGGGAAATGATCTTTACCAACCCTACATCTGACAGAGGGCTAATATCCAATATATACAAAGAACTCAAGAAGTTAAACTCCAGAGAGGCAAGTAACCCTATTAAAAATGGGGTACAGAGCTAAACAAAGAGTTCTCACCTGAAGAATATCTAATGGCTGAGAAGCACCTAAAGAGATGTTCATCATCCTTAGTCATTAGGGAAATGCAAATCAAAACAACCCTGAGATTCCATCTCACACCAGTCAGAATGGCTAAGATCAAAAACACAGGAGACAGCAGTTGTTGGCGAGGATGTGGAGAAAGAGGAACACTTCTCCACTGCTGGTGGGATTGCAAGCTGGTACAACCACTCTGGAAAGCAGTCTGGCGGTTCCTCAGAAACCTGGGCATGACACTCCTGGAGGATCCGGCTATACCACTCTTGGTGATATACGCAGTGGCTTCCCCTGCATGCAATAAGGACACATGCTCCACTATGTTCATAGCAGCCTTATTTATAATAGCCAGAAGCTGGAAAGAACCCAGATGTCCCTCAACGGAGGAATGGATTCAGAAGATGTGGTATATCTACACAATGGAATACTACTCTGCAATTAAAAACAATGAATTCACGAAATTTCTAGGCAAATGGTCAGAACTTGAAAATATCATCTTTAGTGAGGTAACCCAATCACAAAAGAACACACATGGTATGCAGTCACTGATAAGGGGATATTAACCCAGAATCTCGGAATACCCTAGACACAATTTGCATATCAATAGATTTCTAAGAAGATGGAAGGAGAGACCCCTGGTCCTGGAAAGACTGGATGTAGGGGAATGCCAAGACAGAGAAACGAGATGGGGTTGAATGGAGAAAAGAGGCAGGGAAGGGCGCTTATGGGACTTTCGGGGAGGGAGGAAACGGGAAAGGGGAAATGATTTGGAATGTAAATAAAAAAAACTTAGAAAAAAAAAAAGAAAATGATGAATAAAGTATAAAGACCCTTAAAAAAAAAGAGAAGTTTGTCACACTTTTACTATAAGCTAATTATTATCAGTTATAAACAAATCTGTACAAGATAATGAGATCAAAAGGTGAGTGGATTAGAAAATAAATACAAGTAGATTTGGCTTTATGTGTTAATTCTTGTGGGACCTGAAGGAATGAGGTCCGGTTTCACTGGGGCTCATTTTGTTTGAGTTCTTATGTGTAACTCCCCTGTTGCACATTGTCTTCATGCTCTTGTTGGAGAGCACTTGGGCCATATTTCCTGTCTTTCTTGATGTTTAACTCACAATGTCCTGAAAATGTCATTGCCTGTTAAATTTGTGAATGGGCAGAGACATTTATTCAGGAAATTTCAGAGTCATAGCTAAACTCTAGACTTTGGGTTTAGAATAAATGCTTCATGACTCCTAGCTAGAGCCGCACTACTCTTTGAATGTCACAATATCTTTCTGAAGGCACAAGTCATGCCATTAACTCCTGTGCCATTACCAAATGTGGGTTCATACAATGGCTGTGTGCTGAAGGAAGAGAGTGAGTTTGATTCTGTTTTCATGGCCCTGAGTGTTTCCTTCTTAGGTCTCAGGTATCTATGAGCAAAGAACCATTATAGGTCTGGGAAAAAATGATGCAATCATATCATTTCTCCTTTACCAGAAAGTCAAACAAATGCAAAGGTAGAGTCTTAAAAATGAATACATGTCCAATATTGTTTGACAAATTGCAAGAGTCCTTTAACTTTTGTTTAACTTTGGGGAACTTACTGGTTAATTGTAATCAAATCTTGTCCTAAGGGAGTTATTTCATTCTATGTGCCATAATAACATTACCTCATGTAATTCTGAATTCTATGGCTCCATCCTGGAAAAGACTTAGCAGGATTGTGTATTCTGGGCTGGCTGTCAACAGTGTAAGCAAGTTAAATGCCCCAAATGCAATGGGCTGATTACCTAATAGGAAAGAGATAAGAGCATCCCTCCTACACAAAAAGCAAACTTCAAATTCAATCTGTAGGGAGTAGATAGTGACTTTGTACCGAGTGCCAGGAACAGAGCATTTCACATGTACTAGATCAGGACTCATAGTAATTAGTGCTAATCCCCATCATGGTCTCCAATTTACAAAGAAGTTGAAGTTGAGATAAGACAGATATCTTGTGTGACATGGTCATACAATGTCCCACAGTCTAATGACATCGCAATTAGGCTTGAGTTTCTGTCTAAGGCTGAAGTTAAATGTACTGTACTCCGGATTCCTGCTGGAATCAGCTCAACCATTTGGTCTTTTTTCAAGGATTCCTTTGTCTTTCAGTACATCTAACTATCCTGGGTGTTTAGTAACTCTTATAGAACTGAACGACACTGGGAAGTAATACTATCACTGAGGAGGAGAAAGCCTTTGATTGTCTTTGTAGAGCCATCAGACTTCCAGTCAATATTTTTGATAGACTTAAGCACCTTTCTTCCATGCTCCTCACCCTCTGTACCACAGTAACTTCATTTGGTGATTAGCAAGTGGAGTCCCTTCCATCAGTATTATTCTGAGTCTCTCAAGCCAGTATAGTTGTGATGGTTAATGCTGATCATCAACCTAATGCTATCTATTATCACCTAGGAGCTAAATCTCTGGGTCTGTGAGAGAGTTTCTAGGTTGGGCTAATTGATGTCTGGAGTCCCATTTTTAAAGCAAGGAACATTATTCAAAGGGCTGGGATCTTTGTGGGCTAAACAAAAAGGAGAAAACGGGTAGAACACTAGCTTCCATCTCTTCCTGCTTCTTCACTGTAGATGTCCTATGGCCAGCTGCTTACCATTTTGATGACATGAGTTCACAGTTATGTTGTACTGTATCCCTGAACTGTGGGGCCAAACAAGCCCTTACTTAAGCTGCTCTTGTTGGGTAGTTTTTCATAGTAATGAGAAAGGTAACCAATGCAACAGTCTTGAGCTTTGTCAACACCAAGAGTCTGGGGGCTTATTCACTTAGACCTTCTAGAATCATTATATCTAGACCAGAAAGAGCATCATTACATGGGGAGTCAGAGTTTCAATCCCTTTTCTTTGTTACTTATTTCAAGGCTGTCTACAGGTAGTAAAGTGACCTCTTCAAGTTTTTTGACATTATTTGTTATCAAAATAATTTATAATAGGTAAATGCCACTTAAATATACATGATGTCTTCTGAAGCTAAAAGTAATATGCATTCAGCCAGTTTTTAAAATCTATTTGGAACATTAAACATGATAGAAGTAGAAAAAATTCTCTTATGAAGTCTTTGATGAAAGGAAATTGTGACAGGTTCCTGATAGGACAGAAACCATTCCATCTTCAAGGGAGAATATGCAGTGTAACTGCAGCTTAATAGAATGAATTGGGTAGTGTTCTTTCTGTTTCTATTTTGTGGAATAGTTTGAAGAGTATTGGTATTAGGTCTTCTTTAAAGGTCTGATAGAATTAGGCACTAAACCCATCTGGTCCTGGGCTTTTTTTTGGTTGGGAGACTTTTAATGACTGTTACTATTTCTTTAGGGGTTATGGTATTGTTTAGATGGCTTATCTGATCCCGATTTAACTTTGGTATTTAGTATCTGTCTAGAAAATTGTTCATTTCATCCACATTTTCCAGTTTTGTTGAACATAGCCTTTTGTAGTAGGATCTGACGATTTTTTGAATTTTCTCAGTTTCTGTTGTTATATCTCCCTTTTCATTTCTGATTTTGTTAATTGGATACTGTCTCTGCGCCCTCTGGTTACTCTAAGGTTTCATCTATCTTGTTGATTTTCTCAAAAAACCAGCTCCTGGGTTTGTTGATTCTTTGTATAGTTCTTTTTGTTTCTACTTGGTTGATTTCAGCCCTGAGTTTGATTATTTCCTGCCTTCTACTCCTCTTGGGTGTTTTTGCTTCTTTTTGTTTTAGAGCTTTCAGGTGTGCTGTTAAGCTGCTAGTATATGCTCTCTCCAGTTTCCTTTTGGAGGCACTCAGAGCTGAGTTTTCCTTGTGTCCCATAAGTTTTGGTATGATGTGTCCTCATTTTCATTAAATTCTAAAAAGTCTTTAATTTCTTTATTTCTTCCTTGACCAAGTTATCATTGAGTAGGGCGTTGCTCACCTTCCATGTGTATGTGGGCTTTCTGTTGTTTTGGTTGGCCAGCCTTAATTCGTGGTGATCTGATAGGATGCGTGGGATTATTTCAATCTTCTTGTATCTGTTGAGGCCTGTTTTGTGATTGATTATATGATCAGTTTTGGAGAAGGTACCATAAGGTGCTGAGAACTAAATATATATAGTTTTGGGATGAAATGTTATATAGATATCTGTTAAATCCATTTGGTCCATAACAATGTTAGTTACAATGTATCTCTGTTTAGTTTGTGTTTCAATGATCTGTCCATTGATGAGAGTGGGATGTTGAATTCTCCCACTTTTATTGTGAGGTGCAATGTGTGCTTTGAACTTTAGTAGTTTCTTTTATAAATGAGGGTGCCCTTGCATTTGGAGCATAGATGTTTAGAATTGAGTGATCTTCTTGGTAGATCTTTCTTTGATGAGTATGAAGTGTCCTTCTTTATTGTTTTTGATAACTTTTGGTTGAAAGTTGATTTTATTCAGTATTAGAATGACTACTCCAACTTGTTTCTTGGGACCATTTTCTTGGTTGTTTTCCAGCCTTTTACTTTGAGGTAGTGTCTGTTTTTGACACTGAGCTGCACAGTGCTGCATCTACAAATCCAGTCTGTTAGCTTACGTATTTTTATTGAATTGAATCCACTGATGTCAAGAGATACTAAGTAATTGTGATTGTTGCTTCCTGTTATTTTTGATGTTATTTTTATGTTTGTGTGGCTATCTTCTTTTGGGTTTGTTGGAAAAAGATTACTTTCTTGCTTTTTCTAGGGTGTAGTTTCCCTCCTCATATTGGTGTTTTCCATCTATTATCCTTTGTAGGGCTGGATTTGTGGAAAGATATTGTAAATTTGTTTTTGTCATGGAATATCTTAGTTTCTTAATCTATGGTAATTGAGAGTTTTGCTGGATATAGTAGCCTGGACTGGTATTTGTGTTCTCTTAGGGTCTGTATTACATCTACCCAGGATCGTCTTGCTTTCATAATCTCTGGTGAGAAGTCTGGTGTAATTCTGATAGGTCTGCCTTTATATGTTACTTGACCTTTTTCTCTTACTGCTTTTAATACTCTTTGTTTTGTGCATTTGGTGTTTTGACTATTATGTGACAGGAGGAATTTCTTTTCTGGTCCAATCTATTTGGAGTTCTGTAAGCCTCTTGTATGTTTATGGGCATCTCTTTCTTTAGGTTAGGGAAGGCTTCTTCTATAATTGTGTTGAAGATATTTACTGGCCCTTTAAGTTGGGAATCTTCACTCTTCTATATCTATTATCCTTAGGTTTGGTCTTCTCATTGTGTCCTGGATTTCCTGGATGTTTTGGGTTAGAAGCTTTTTGAATTTTGCATTCTCTTTGATTGTTGTGTCAATGTTTTATATGATATCTTCTGCACCTGAGATTCTCTCTTCTATCTCTTGTATTCTATTGGTGATGCTTGCATCTATGACTCCTGATCTCTTTCCTAGGTTTTCTATCTCCAGGGTTGTCTCCCTTTGTGATTTCTTTATTATTTCTATTTCCATTTTTAGATCTTGGAAGGTTTTGTTCAATACCTTCACCTGTTTGGTTGTGTTTTTCTGTAATTCTTTAAGGGATTTTTGTGGTTTCTCTTTAAGGACTTCTAGCTGTTTACCTGTGTTTCCCTGTATTTCTTTAAGGGAGTTATTTATGTCCTTCTTAAAGTCCTCTATCGTCATGATGATATGCGATTTTAAATCAGAGTCTTGCTTTTCTGGTGTGTTGGGGTAACCAGGGCGCTCTGTGGTGGGAGAACTGGTTTCTGATGATTCCATGTAGCTTTGGTTTCTGTCGCTTGCCCTTGCCTCTCACCATCTGGATATCTTTGGTGTTAGCTGTTCTTGCTGTCTTTCACTATGGCTTGTCCCTCCTGTCAATACTCCTGGTAGAACAGTTCTCTCTGGGAGGAATTTGGGTATGGAGAGCTGTCGTATAGGGTCAGCTCTGGGGTGCAGACAGAAACCAGAAGGATCCTGTCCTTTATGCTCCTCAGTTCCTGTGTTCTGAGGTCTCTGGGCGGGTCCCTCTGAGCAGAAGTGGTGGTCTTACCTGTGCTCACAGGTTTGTCAGCATTCCTGGGAGACCTGATTTCTCCAGGTAGTATTTGGGTATGGAGTGCTGTGGCACAGGATCAGCTCTGGGTGCAAACCTCTTTAAGTCTTTTGTATAGTAGCCAGAAACTACCATTTTCATATGGCCTATTTGTGGGTCCAAATACTCCATGAATCACTATGCATTTACTTTGGCTTATTTTGTATGTTCATTTATTATATTTTTCATGTCAAATAGCATCTGAGCTCTCAAACTCACATAAAATGGAAACTCCACTTTTCTTTGTTTTTAAATTCCTTTATCAGTCTCTATTCCCATTCAGAAAAGAAATTTCTCACCATAGCTTCTAACTGAAATGTGTCCTCAGCTGAGGATTGTGGTGCACACTTTTAATCACAGCACTTGGGAGGCAGAGGCAGGTTGACTGTGAGTTTGAGGTCAACCTGGTCTACAAAGTGAGTCCAGAACAGTCAGGGCTGGTTATACAGAGAAACCCTGTCTCAAAAAACCAAACCAAACAAACAAAATGTAAATGTATCCTCTGAGTAGTATTCTCATTCAAGTTCTGCCATCTGCATACCATTCACAGCAGCTCCTTTTTATGAGTGCTTTTATTCTTATAGGCCTTTCTTATTGTACATTTAATTTAATGGTAGTATGAAGCTCCTTTCCTCTTTGGACATTGTGCTATGCTCTTTAATTATGTATTCTAAAAATGCATAAATTTAACTGCCTCAGAGGAGTACATATGACACCATTAGACTACATTCTGATGTAAGTTTCATAATAGGTCTTCTGATTTACTATCCATGACATCAGTGTAGCTTTGACTCATGCTCAGGATATAATCTACAACCTATAAGTAATCACCTCTTCCCAAGCTCCTCTCTTCGTTTTTTCCTTCTCCCTGGTTTTGTTCCTCCAAGTGAACATTTTCTACATCTTAGCTCAAAATTTAAAGCCTGGTGGAATTTTCCTATAAGCAATCTATAAATATCAGGGATAATTTCTTTTTATCATAGTCATGTCGGTTATTGCTTCTATTAGCCTGCAGTGCTCAACAAGCTCTCCAAATGCCTATTTTTCATGGAGTGAAAGCTTAGGGTTTTCAGAGTTTCTTCAGAGAGGAAATTGAAGCCCTGAATCAGAACTCATGAAAATTCTGCCACTGTCTATACCACCATGGAGACCTTGCCAGTGGGGTCTGCAAACGCTGGGATACATTAGGTCATTCTGCGGCAACCAAAAGTCAGCACACAAAAGGATATTTCAGGGATGTACAATAACGCAGGTTTTTGTCTTGTTAGTGGGACATACCCCACATGGGCAGTAGGACTCCACTCCTTGTTATGTTTCAGCCATCAAGGACGGCAGAGCAGTCATCTTTAGTAGTACTGTCTATATTTCAGAGAAAACCCTTGCTACTAATGTGTGTGCCCCTAAAGCTGCTAGTGTGAGTGGCACAGTTACCATTTGGTCACATGATCTTAACCAACCTCAGAGTATTAAATAATGTCCTTCTGGTGTGGGTCCCGGAGAGGAGCTGGTCCAACACGGTCATGGCAGGATGCGAAATTTGCCTTGGTATTGCTGACTTGTCTTCTGTACAAATTGTAGAAGGCTGGTAGACAGAGGGAAGCAGCCACTGATAGATCTTAGGTCCAATGTCTCTTATGGCTGAGGAAGCAAGTGTGTGTGAACTGCATGACCTCATTTTGTACCTCTGGCCTAAGGCTCAATTAGATAGATGTTCAAGAGACCCGTGGCCATTTCTCATAGATTCCCAATCTGTTTTGCCTTCTTTATGGAGACCACATGAAAGGAAATCCAAGACTAAGTATAAGGCTATCAAAAAATAATCCTCCCCCTACAACTTAGAACTGAAAACTTCAGTAGAAGCACCCTACTGTTGTCCCACATGGGACAAGATTGGCTTATCAAAATGAACAGTTCAGATAAGTCAAACTATTAAGAAAGCAGAAAACCCAAATTATTCAGAACCCAAAGCAATTATAGAACAAATTAATGTTAAACATCATCACTGTAAGTCCAAGAATGAATGTGTGGGAAAGGCTAAGGTCTCTTCATTTCCCAAAGTGAAGATAAAAAGTGAATGGGCATTGATTGCTTCTGAGGGACAGCAGGGACCTTAGGTAAAGATTCTTAAGGCTTCATAGAAAATGTTCATTCCTTCATGTAGAGTCTGTCCACCATAAGGAGAAGTTCCTGGGGGACACAGACTTGTTCCTTAATGACTGACTTTCAGGAAACTGTAGTTGCTCTGTATTTCCTGTGTTCTATTAACCACTTTCCTCCCCAGTACTGTCTCATGTGGCGGGGATTTTGTAGGTATCTATTACCAAGCTGCTCCTATCTATGCAATAGCTACTATAGACTTCACCATCTACCACCCCTAAAGTCTTCCTTAGTCTTAAAGATCTCATGTCTATGAAGGCCTAGTATCAAAGATTGATTTTTATCAGGTAAGATAAATGAGGGAATATTCAGACAACCTACATATTAAACTTAATAACCTGATAGGTTTAATAACTATTAAAGCCTTACTGCTGGTTCTCATATTCTTTAATTAAACAGTGGGACATTCTTTCGATATTTGTCATAAAATGTTTTCAGTGGGAAGGGTCTCTGAACCTCACACCTGGACCCTAGTACTGGGCAAACCTCATGCCAGGCTCCAAGGAAAGCAGCTTGCCTTTTAACACTTGGTTTAAGTCCATTTTGTGAGCAACTTAAACAATAGTACCCCTTCTTCGTCATCCATTTTCTTATCTTTCTCCTCCTTCTGATGTACGGGACTCTGCTTCTTACTTTGTTTCTGACCTGCTCCACCTATAGACTATGCCTGCACCTATATCAACTTAGCTATGGTGCTGAAAACTAGGTTGGAGGAGGCATGAGGATAGTTGTGTGCCCCCAAAGGACCTGAGAACATAGCAGCATGGACTCATCTGCTTTATGGGGTGAAGGTTTCTGAGATAGACAAGCTGTGTGTTGGTTCTCAGGATTCCTGCCTCCTGTGGATCGTGCCTTGGGGTCACCTCTCTTTCTGCATGTGAGTGGTACCTGTGACCTGCTTCTAACAACCTAAATACAGCAGAGTGAGTGAACGTCTTTCCTTGATTATTCTGCCTGATCTAAGTCTCCTGCTCCTCAGCTGCCATGAACTATTATTCCCTGTTTCTTTCTGCTGGCTTGAGAAAGGCGAGAGGTCACAAATTCTGTAACTACAGGGAGCTGACTGCTGCAAACTACCATGTGACTAGGAGAGCAGGTGCTATGGGTGCTTCAGTAGCTGAGCCTTTGCACGAGAAGCCACATGGCCAACATACTTGTTACTGTTTTAAGGACCTGAGCAGAGGACCCGGCTGCCAGGTTCTTGGCTCCTAGAAGCTAATGCACTGCGATGCTGAGTTCGAGGTCGTGGTTGTGCAGTGACTGGAAACTAAGGCATCCTCTGAGCACCAGGGAATGTTTGATGACTTCAACTGTGTTTGGAATATTGACTCGCAGGAAGGTGAAGCAGAGCTGTTATCAAAGGAAGTGAAAACTTGTGGGGTCATTGAGAACCCCGTGAGTCAGACTCGTTCCACACAGGACTTCCTAATTTTTGTGATCTTTCCTTAGTCCATCATAGGTGAAGAATGTAAAAAAAAAAATGGAGGGTTAGGTAGTTCTCATTTCCTGTCATGCTGAAAAAGCCCCAGACCAACCCTTTAAACTGGTTGTGGTCAATAACATTCTGTAAGAGGAGACAGAGAAGTCTTATGTTTATGGAATCCCTCTGATTACATCTCACCTGATTTTTTAATCTTATGTGTGTCTCCACCAGGTCAATAACACTGATGTCGCCTCATGGCCCATAGGGACAATTTGTCTTCCTAACACATCCCTGGACCTTTAGATCCATTGTATTGGATAATATATTAGTTTATCCTCAATATCATTCAGATTTCTTTTCAATGAAGTTTTGAATTTATCGTGGGTAACCTTTTACATGTACAATATCCTTTTCCTCTAAGAGTTTTGGACATTGTACTAGTTTCCTTCAGCATTGCTACAAGTCTTCCCCTTCCTTTTGTTGTCCCTGACAACTCAACAGAGCAGAACTGGGAGTGTTCACGCTTACACAGTCACTCCCTCCCTTGCCTCACTTCGGCTCTCAATTAGAGCAGGGACTGGCTGGAAAAGGACATGAGATGACTGGAAATAGGGAAGCCGTGATGATGGACTCAGCTATTTTAGCGACCAATCACAGAGCACCCAACTAAAAGTAACTTAAACATGGAGGGTAGGTCGTTGCACCTCTGAAAGGTGAATTTAGTTTAATCTCTTGAACAACTGTACACATTAGAAAACATAAATGGTATGCTCTCTCTTACTTTATTTAAGGGCGTTGAGACCAGTTCTTATTCTGTAGCCTAGGCTATGTCTCAGAAAGGCCTGAACTCATGGAACTCTTCTTGCTTCAGCCTCTCAAGTTGGGATTGAGGCAGGTCTTAGTAGGCAGTCAGGGAAAAGAGCCAAGATGGAAACTGTAAGTTGCTCATAGGTGCAAGAGTGGGAGTGGATGTTAAGGCAAAAGGGGAGTATAGGGTTAAAATGGTGAAGCCAAGAGGATCAAGGATGAGAGGCAAAGATGCTTGCTTCTGGATATGAGTGAGTCCAGCACACTGGTAAGAACCAAGTAGGCCAGTGAGGGGAGCCAGCCTACTTGCCTTCAGAGTCTTTCTCCTTTGGTAAACACATGCTAGACTCTACCGTTTTAACACACTGCTTCTAATGCAGCAGTTCTAGTGGACTGATTAGTCAATAAGGATGATTTCTAATGAGCTCATCTCAGTTTTAGAAAAGAGACCCCAGGCCACCCTACAGGTATAGGGAAAACTGAGAACACCACAGCTGTTTCTCAGTAGCAATGAGAACAAAGATCGCTTAGCATAATTATCAGTACTTGAGACACCTGCAAGGTCAGAAGTAGCAATACTAGCCCGAAGCTAATGGCCAGCAGACATTGAAGGCCAGCCACCACCAATGCCAGAGAGCTTAGTATAATTAACAATCAGCAAGATATCTACGCTGTTGGAAGGTAATTATGCTGGTTAGGTGACTAATAGCTAAAAGATAGTCAAGGTCAACAACTAACAGAGACAGTGTCCGAGATAAACAAAGGGGATCCTGCATCCACCCCTAACTAGGTAGGCAGTACATGTTTATATCTATAGTTGGTTCAGGAGGGCATGCATAGAGTGTAGGGACCTTCAATTGACCCAGTCCATAATAGCCCCGAGAATTAACCAAGCTCAATTGAGATTATCTCAGCCTTTGTTCAGTTTCTAGCTTGGCCTTATAAAATCCTGGACAAAGGAAAACCAGTGACTTTCTCCTGTCTTAGAGAACTTTTCCACTCAAGGATATTCTCAAACTTATCCTCAATTTCTCACTGTTCTGTAAAAGTTCCATAAAATCAGTTTTTTTGTTTGTTTGTTTGTTTTAAAAAAGCAAGATTACCTGATTCTGTTTTGCACATTCCCCTAGAAGCCTGAGTCTTTCGTTTTCATGGGCTGGAGGCAATGAATTAAGAGACACTGTCACACGTGGGTCTTTGAGAGCCTTCAGTGTCAGAAGCTTTAGGTCCTTGAGTTATGCATATCTGGGCTGTAACAGGTTCTGTGGCTCTCAAAATCTGCATCAGTATTGGAGGTGTGAGCCACCTTACTTTATCGTCATCTCTGCTATATGGCTGACATTTTCTCCTCATGGTCACAGTGTGATTGTATAGGGAAAAGTATCCATCATTGTCCCTGGGTAGAGAAGTGCCTTCGGAAGTCTGATATGGTCTTAAACCTCATTTTATGGTATATTCAGCATACCCATGTTTATATTAATAAGTGAATCGAGAGGAAGTACCCTGATTGGTACTCGCTCCCTCAGACTGGGAAGTCAAACTTGGAGTCCCGCCATACAGAAGTTGGTGGGGGAACAGATAGAGACAGCTCTCAGGAACCAACCGGATTGACTTGAAAATAAAGAGATAGCAAGGGGTTTTGGCTGCTTTGGATTCCAGGGAGAGTGAGTGGCAAGGCTTGATCCTGAACTGTGTTTGTGATTGCCTTAGTACCACACTTTCCCCCCAGTGTCTCTGGCTCTGCTATACAAAGGACAAAAAGAGAAAGTGCCTGTCTGAGTTCTGTGCTGATAATCACTATACTGCTAATTACAAAAAGGCAGCGTGCTTCAGGGATTACTTCCATATGGGAGACTGAAACCATAGCTTAAATAGATACAGCTCCTGGGGAGACACTGCCTGGACACAGGGAACCTGCTGACTCATGACCCAGCTCTGCTGGGCTGGCTTCTTGTCCCACCTCTGTCCAGCTGGAACACCTTGTCTCAGCTAATGCTTGCTGCCTCCAGTGCATGTTCCTATGGGAAGGTGGGAAGACACTCGCCCTGCTGGTGTGTGCTGCAGACCAGCCACTCGGCCTCCCTTGTCCCCCTAATTCTGCAGAGCTGCTTAGCGCAGCTGCTTCCTTTGCTTGGAGATGCTAGACTCAGCTGTAGCTCATGACATCTAACGGAGGGAGGAAGGAAGGGCTGGGGAGTCACTCGGCAGAGCAGGCTTCGCCTTCGAGAAGCTTTTGTGTGCGTTGGTGAGCACTGTGGAGCCATCAAGGAGACATGGCTTGGCACTGGGGAGCGGGAGTTTTTGAGGGAGCAAATGTGGGGCCGAGATGGAAAAGGAGGCTACAGCGCAGGGCACCTCTGCAGCCTCTGACTCAGCACCATCTCCTCTGTCATCTCTCAGGTGACCCACCCCACTCCTCTGGCAGAGGACACAACAGGAAGGGCAAAGGTATGTGGTTTAGAACAGAAAATAGACACTTGGAAGCAAAACAGACATTTGCTTTTTAATTATCTCCTTTTGGCTTCTGCAGATTTTTTTTTTCAGATTTTTTTTTTTTTTAAAGTTCCAGGGCGGGCAGAAATACCCTTTCTCACATCTACAGAGCCAGCTACATCTGTCCATTAACCTTTAACACTAATTAAGATGAATGTCATTTCTGCCCCCAAAAGCTTTTAGATTGCATTTGAATCCAGCAGACTAGCTCCTGAAGAGCTTGAGATTCAATTCTTTGAGTTATGGCACCTCAGAGCCCTCTGAAGGTCAAAGGGGAATTGAATAGCTCCAGTCTCCTGCTAGATTCTGACCAAGATGAATGCTTGCTCTCAGGGGGTGGGGGGCAGGGCTTATTCTTGGCTCCAGTGGCTACTCAGACACCCCCAGAAAGGTCTCTGAGTTTGAAAGTAGCTGTGATGCAAGGTGTAAAGAGGCCGCATAGTGTGGCCAGTCACAAATGCCACAGGAATTCAGAGCAGAGATTTTTCTTCAGCCAAGGTGCTCAGGAAGAGCTTCCTGGAGGAAACTGATTGTCTGATTGAAGAAGTAATAATGTTTAAAATATAATCATATCCATGCTCTGAGAAATGAATAATTCATGTGGCTTGTTTAATTAGCCAAAAAAAAAGTACCGAGACCTCTTCAGCTCATGAAAACAGCAGCAGCAGCAGAAGCAGCAAGTGACCTCCAGACATATTTGGAGTGGTCATGGTTCTTGTATCGTGTGCATTTGGAAAGTAGCATGTCCTCTGATGGCAAGGTGAGATACTCTGTTAGGATATGCTAAAGAGAGACACAACACATACTCCCTTCCTTTTGGTTGTCATAGACTTAACCCCAAAGACTTAACTCTTTCCCCAGGAATCCCATTCAGGAAGAAGGGAAAAATGGAGACCTTGCTACCAGCCAGGGTGGGAACTTATCTCCTCTAAGATTTTATACAATTCTGATAATTTAAATGAACGAATGCATGTTTCCTATTACATTTGCTTATAGAACTGTGAGGCAGTACATAGAAACTAGGAGAGACACTAGGGTTGACAAAAGTAAAATAATAATAATAATGATAACAACAATAATAACAATAACAATAATAATATAATATAATAATAATAACAACAATAATATAATAATAATATTGTTATTGTTAATATTGCCTGTTTCTTTGTGAAAGCAGAGACCTGATGAGCAGTTGAACATTCTGTGACTAGACAGCCTGGCCCACAGAGGTACAGGATTTGAAACACCTCCTTAGCCTTACAGTCTCTGCAAGACTGTCTTGCTGTTATAGAGCAAATGTCCCAGTACTTCCCCAGAGGCTGCCCAGAAAACTGCCATTCACTGCCACCGGTGAGAACATGTCAATGTCCCATCGGAGAAGATTCTAAACTCAGTTGCAATGCATGGAAGGAGTTCTTTGCATCTATTAGAAGCTCCATCTTTCTCCCCATAAGGGAGTAAGGAAAGTGACTAGAGACCAACTTGCTTCTATGCCTTTATCTTCCAAAAAATTCTAATGGGTTTGAGGGATGTCACATATCCATTATTGATGGTTTAGCTCACACCCTTCATGACATCTACTTCTGCATAAAGGCAACAAGGTCAAAAGGGGTGGCTGTGAACAGGGGGCTGAGGCAGAGGTGACTGCAGCAGCCTCTCAGGAGCTGAACCCTACGTCTTGCCCTGCAGCCTTCCAGTGCAATTTGTCCTCTGCATCCTTTGTATCCCAGCTTCCTGCTTCTCTGCTGCCTCCCTGGGGATGCTTCTGGTTGCAAACTGTTTCAGCAAAGGGCAACGGAGTGCAGCGATCTGTTCAGGGGGAGGAAAGGAGCGAGACACATTGTCTCAGAATCCTAGCGGTGGAAGGGACCTGGACAAGTGTGGGTCTCAGGTCCTCTTCCTGTGACGTTACAGTTCACCGTGTATCTCTGATGACACTTGCAGGGAGAGTATTGCACATTCTGAAGGCAGAAGTTATTACAGATGGATTTGGCTGTTAATTCTGCATTCTGATGCTGTGGGTACAGGCATCAACAGAACCTTGCACCAGCTGATCTGCAGTCTCCCCAGAGCTTCAAGGTCTTTAAAGGGCAAATGAAAGAGAGAATCTCCCAAGAAGACATTGCACAGGGACTACTATCCCTGGAGGACCTTGACTGGGGGCTACTCTCCCAGGAGGACCTTGCAAAGGGCTCAGGCTGCCTGAGTCTGTGTATAGGGAGGCACACCCTTGCTTTCACTCTGCCTGATTCCATCATTTCCTTTCTATTCTCTCAGCCTCTCTCCTTCACGGCTGCTGGAAATTTCTTTCATTCTTCCCTGAGACCAACTTCATTTTCCATTCTAAGAAAAGCACCTTATTTTCTACTGGGAACATAATATGACTCCTAAATGATATCGACTTAGAGAAAGTCTTTTTCTGGCCCTTTGTAAGATGAGCCTTAGAAAAGTCTGCTTAAAACCTCAAAACTCACAGGGAACATTCTCTAGTTCAAATAGAAGTGCTTCAAGTATCTTTAACGTTAACTTATTGCATTATATACAATATAAATGAATCATGCATTATGTTATATAAAATTATATAATGCATACTATATAGATGTAATATTAATACAAGTGTGTGTGAAAAGGGACAGGCAGTGCTCTTAAGCACACTCCACTCATCCTGACCTGAATAGGAAGACAGTGTCTAGTTACCATGTGAGTGGCAGAGAGATCAACAACAGGAGACACACTAATGCCCAAGATGATTCTTCTTTCATTTAGCATCACTAATCCATTGTCCCTGTTCCTTTTATAAATGTTTGTGAAACTAGATTGGCATAAATAATTCAAAGCAGAATTATGCTTGTTACAAGATACAAGGATGCATTCTCGGTATAGGATTTCCCTCCTGGGGCATCATGGGCAATATTTTAGTTATTACTGTGTAAGTTTACTAATGCCATGTCAGGTCTAAGTCTCAGGGTATGTTCTTAGAGTCTATTAAAGCACTGTTGTTATAAGACTCATATGAAAATACTAAATTTTAGAGAGCTCTGTAGTTTAGATGGTACAATGTACTTATATCACTAAAATGACTAAACCCTGTCCAAGCATCCCTAGCAATCACATGTCGACTTCAGCTGACTATCTTCTTCACACTAAGTAGAAAGCCTTTTAGTACAGAAAGCTGCCAGGAGGTCTGGATAGGATGGCTTTCCTATGGCTGCATACCTCTAAGATTTCTTTCTCCTTCGTTACTCCAGATATCCTGAGCCTGAGAGATAGAAAGGAATTAGGGAGAAAGGGAACAAAAGAGGAGGGGGAAGGAAGAGGTGGGTGGGTAGGTGGGCGGGGAGAACTGTCGGGGCTATTCAGAGTTGCAGGCATTGTTCCAAGCATGGGTTTTACTGGGAGAAACAGAATTGATAGCCCTGAAAGAAATATAATAATTGGGACTTCTGCCACTTCTGAAGAAATTATACCTTAACCAGTATGGTGCAAAAGTTGGACAGGGGAGGGGCACAGAGGGAAATAGCTCAGTGGTTAAAGTGCTTGCTGAGCAGGTGCAAGACCAGAATTCAGATACCCAGAATCAACATAAATACTGAGTGGATATGGTAGCCTGCCTGTAATTCTCACCTCTGAACACTGACACTAGGGATATCCCCACAGCAAGCTGATGAGGAAGGCTAGCTAAATAGAGGAGCTCTGAGTTTGATTGAGAGACCCCCGTATCAGTGAATGAAGCAGAGGAATAACTCCAGGCACTGGCCTTAGGCCTCTACATGCATGTACACATATGTGTGCCCCAAACACACACACCCCCCACAGGAACAAAAGAAAAGTGTTCATAGTTCATCTATTTGAAATTCCTGCTGAGGAATGCTGCTCTATTCTGTGTTCCTGAATTCAAGCAGAATATTCCCCTCGGATGTGTTCTTTCTTACCCTGTTTTCTGCATATTTTTTGAGAAGAATAAAATGGGGCGGGGGGAGACTTTGGGCTTATAGTGAAGACCAAAAGTGTCCAAGTGTCCAAAGATCACCTGTGTCTTGGTATTTCTTATTTTTATGATAGATGCCGTAATTTTATGATGATAAAAGCATTGAGGAGCATAGATATGAAGGATGTCATGAGAACAACAGGCAGTTTTGTTCAGGAAACCAACGGTGTTACGTGTAACCTGTGTTTTGAAGAGTTTTATATATATATAGATATATAGAAAATTATCTGTAATAATGAGAGGGCTTATCTGAAAGTGACGCTAGAAGTAAGGTGATTTTACTTGTTTTAATGTTCTTAAATTAGTGATTGAGGGATGTGTGTATGTGTGTTTTTGTGTGTGTATGTGCATGTGTGCACATGTGTGATGTATACACACTTTTGTACATTTGGAGGTCAGAGAATGACCTTGGGTATCAGTCCTTGACACTACCTTTGTGCTTTGAGACATGGCTTCTCATTGATCTGGTAAACACCAAGCAGGATCTGCTTGCTGACCAGTGAGCCCCCACTGATCTACGGGTTTGTTCCACCTCCTCAGTGCTGGGATTACAAACGCATGCCACCACATGTGGCTATGTTTATGTGTGTTCTGAGGATAGACCACAGGCTCTCATGCAGATAGACAAGCACTTTACTGACTGAATTACCTCCCTCTCCCTTAAGTGGTATTATTTTTAAAACTTCAAAAATTAAAGTCTATTTTTAACCAGAT
The DNA here is from genome assembly GCA_036184795.1 of Tokudaia tokunoshimensis. Lineage (NCBI taxonomy): Eukaryota > Metazoa > Chordata > Mammalia > Rodentia > Muridae > Tokudaia > Tokudaia tokunoshimensis. The sequence goes on along the minus strand of BTHU01000011.1, from coordinate 57,473,613 downwards.
GGAATAACATAGTTCTTACCACGAACACCTAGGGAGCGAAGCATCTTCATGAGATCGATATGATCATAACCCTGAAAAACACAACCAGAAGCCTGAGACCCCAAAGGATCAAAACTCCTAGTCTAAATATGATCACAAAATTAAAGTGCCAGATAGTGCACTCCTGAAACCAAAGCTGGGGAAATTGAGGAAGGCTGCAAGGGAAACCAGGAACTGGATTCTGTGAAGGGAGTGACAGTGTTTTCAGTTTCATGTTACATTACACTATGCAGTCTGAGTGTGCCTAGGAACCTGTTAAACATTATTTTTGAGGAGTCTATGGTGCGATTTCTCGAGATCAACTTGAGAGTCTATGTGTGTACAAGGTAGGAAAGATCTGCATAGGTGGTGCCATCCAATCCTCTGGAGACCCAGGAAGAGCATGTAAGGACTGTGCATTTCCCTCTTCTTTAAAACTGAGAGTTTCTCCTGTGATGTTGGAAAACAGAGAACTTCAGGCTCACCGGACTTTGAATTCCAGTATTTACTGTGGCAACTGTGTGGGTCCTTGGGCTTTTGCCTTTTGTGTACGCTTTTTTTTTTTATTTTTTTTTGGTTTTTCGAGACAGGGTTTCTCTGTGTAGCCCTGGCTGTCCTGGAACTCACTTTGTAGACCAGGCTGGCCTCGAACTCAGAAATCTTCCTGCCTCTGCCTCCCAAGTGCTGGGATTAAAGGCGTGCGCCACCACCACCCGGGCTTTTGCCTTTTAATTGTTAGTTATTACTTTGCTCAGAGCTTATAAGCATTTTGTGTGAATACAAAACTAATGAACATGTGAAGAATTGTCCCCTTTATACACACACATATGACAAAGTTAGGCACCTTGAGACACCAAGTTGTTACATGATTGCACGCATGTGTGGTGGTGAGACACAAGGTTTGGTACCATTTGTCAGAAGGTTTAATTATTGGTCATGGTATTTCAAATGACCACAGTGACATGCATTTATCCTTTTCATTTCCTGACACATTTATTTTTGAATGTGGTTGATCTGCTTATGTCTGCCACACTCATGCCGCTGTTCTGTATAGCTCAGAGCTTTGCTTGACAAAATACATATATTGTTATTCCCTAGTTAGTTGTATAAAGTGGCAGAGGGCGTGATAGATTCACTCAGTTTTGATAGGTTCTCAAATGAAATATCTAAATATAGATAAATATCTCTTAAAACATTTAAAATTACTGTTCCAGAACTATATTTTCAAGAATTTAATCTTTTGAGATTTTAGACTTAGGGATTTAATCAGTAGGAATTCCCCATTCAGGGATATGGTGACTGTGATTGACTGTGGTCATTATTTCCAGATTGTGCCCCCAAACTGATGAACATGAAAATCACCCTTGCTTTCTGCTTGAAAACACCTTTTCCCCAAGTGTGGTAATGGGAATGGAATTTAATGAGCGGAAGATGACAGTTCAGAGTTGTGAAGTCAGAGATGTGTTTGGGAACTATGGTCCAGGGGCAATAAGGGAAGGGATATTAGAGATATCAAACTATGCAAAGGAACAAAACCAAGCAAACAAAAACTGATAGGAACAAATAGCACAATAAAGACACCTAGGAAATTAATTTAGGGTATCTATATAATTGTCCTGCTGTGAGTGACTGAGTGCTAAGTTACACATGTGCAGTGCAAGCTTGCTTACATTATGGTGAACCACGATGAAGATAACTTATGGAATATACCATTGTGCAAGACAAAACAAAACATAATAAAGCAAAGCAAAACAAAAAACCAGAACAACAACAAAAAATTCCAAACCAAACAATAAAACCAATGAGAACTCAGAGCATTTCAAAAATGACTAAAGTGAATTATTCCCTTCAACAGAGCTCAGCTCACTAAACTGCACAGTCATGTTAACAAACTTTCAAACAGGAGTCTCGAAAGGATGGAGCATGTGTATAAATCTGCCTCCAAGACAAAAAACCCACCCTCTATTAAGTGTGGACAAAATCCAGAGACTTGATTAAGTAATATTTACAAATACCACCATCCAAAAAAAAAAAAAAAGAAAGATTTCTAGGCAAAGAAGAAAGGCTTGTATCCAATATCCAGATAACATAAGCAACAAAATTAAATTAAAGTGACATAAATGACAGAATTAGTAAGCCCTTAGGTGATTTTGAAACAACAATAGATATGTTCATGGATCTAAAGAAAACAGGAACATAGTGGAGACAGAACAGAGAAATGTACAATAATCCATTATGTTGGAAATCACAGTGTCAGACATTGAAGTACCATGACATTGATTTCATCAGCAGAGTAGAAATTAAGAGAAGAGAAATAGCAAAGAGTATGAAAGATGTGCAATAAAAATTTCCAAGTAGAAGCAGAGTTAATAAAAGATGATTAAAAAATGAAAGAAATTGAAGTCATCTCATTTACCTACCATATAACATCAAACTTTATTTATCTGCATAGTCCTAGAATTCAAAGTAGAAAATGGGGCAGAAAACATACTTAAAAATAATGGCTGCTGTGGTTCTAAGAGTTATGAAAATATAAGTTACAGATTGCTGGCTCTTACTCTGTCCTGAGCAGGATAAACATAAAACCACAGCTAAACCACATGGCAATCAAACTCCTGAAAATCAGCTTTCTGACTGCTTTAAATGCAGAGTGATGGGGGTAGAAATGATTATAGATCTCTTGTCAGAAACATCATAAAGCAGGAAGACAGGAGAACCTTAGAGTGTCACAAGAGAGCTGCCAACTTAAATCTGTGTACTAGTGAAAACACAGCTCAAAATGAAGGTAAAATAAACAGCATTTGAGACAAAAGCATCAGAAGGAATCTTGCACAAGGAGATGGGCACCAAAACTTGTCACCTGAACTTCTGAAAGATGATAGACAGAACAATAAGACAGACACTCAGATTTACATGCAAGTGAACTCTGAGTGCAGAAGCAAATGTAAATACACTGTAAAATATGATTGAAAATTTAAAATATGAATCATTGCAATTGCATCACTACATTGTAGTAGTTACAATTCATACAAAAGTAAGCTATGTGGCAAAAAGTGATGCAAAAGACAAGAATATGGAGATAAAAATATTTCATTGTCAAGTTTTTATGCCCTATGTGAGATAGTGCATAAATGGAAGAAAGGTGATGGTTAGTCAAACATACAAACTGTAGATTCTAGATAGTACTGAAAAAAGCATAAGCTAATATAGATAATATATTCCTATAGTTCTTATTGTGGTTCAGTATAAACCCAAAAATTATCTCTTTTGCTCTTCAGTTCATTTTTTTCTTTTTCTTCCTTCCCCTGACTCCTTTGGAATTAAATGGGGAATTATATATTCTTTGTGACCATTTTCACTTTCAGTTCCTGTATTGTCTATATAGAACCCAGTCTGGTCAGTCTACCCTGAATCTAAATATGGTTTTCTGTTCTGCCTTTGTGACTCCCTAGGTAATCTATAGTATATGCCAGATAATTGTGTTAAAACTGGTCTGTCCTGAAAAAGTTTTGGGAAAGGGCTGCTCTGTTACTATTTACTGTGTGCTTACTGACATCTACTTACATATTTTTCTGATCATGCCTTTCTGAACTCAAATAACATTCCTTGGATCATTGCTTTGTTTCATTCATGTATAAAAAGTACACCGAAACGAAACTGAAATAAAGTTCTCTACAGCATCAGACTGTAGTCTGTCCCATTCTTTCAGGTTCTCAGATCCCAGGTCCAGAAGACAACATCTGCACAGGTCTGCTGAAAAGCCAACAGTAACTACATTAAATATAAATGGTCTAAATAGTCAAAAGATAAAGTAGATTAGATCGAGACCCAAAGTACATTGTTTATAAGAAAACCATTTATAAATATATTGATGTTTGTACTATACTACAGCTATTATATAACAATATAAATATGTTAAAAATAAAAGCATAGGAAAAGATAATGGATTGCTATAAGTTTGAGCTATATAGTGAGTACCAGGGCAACCAAGGTTACATAATGAAGCCCTGTCACAAAAAGTGAAAAAAAAAAAAAGAAAATATTGGCAATTTAAATATAGTAATATGTTAAAATATAGTACATTGTTAGTAAATCACAGCCCAAAAAATAAGATTCAAACAACTGCTTGTGTCATTCAGCATGTTAACACATAATGACAAAGATTATATGCAGATGAAGAATTTTGCACAATTTAATCTACTTTCTTGAATAAAATACACACAAAACAATAAGTTTAAAAAATCTGTTGCAAGGCCTTGCAACACAGCTGCCATCACTCATGATAGATGAAGGCTAGATACTTTCTCTTAAGATCTGAAATGGTCAAGATAGCTACTATTTTATTTTAGCATTTTAACTTGCACTTGCATTTTAACTCGCACTTGCCATTGCGATAAGGCAAGAAAAAGAAATGAAAGGTACATTGGTTGTAAAGAGCAAGTCAATTCAAGACAGCACTTCATGATTTAATCTCTCCAACATTGTAAATATGATGATGACAGAAGAGATGATCTCATAAAAGCAGAGGAACCCTTGAAGGTGACAGCTCCCAGCTACTACAAATTTGCATTCTGATACTCTCCAGTGAGCAAGTCCCAGCCATTCAAAAATTCTACACTGACCTGTAGTGGTTTATTTTCAATTTACCAAAAACAGACTTTCCCTTAATAATTTAGACAACAGTATTTGAGAGAATGAAGTTGGCTAAGTATTAGTTCAAGGGGGCTGTGGACGATGATATTTGTATTATAGTTGTAAACAACATGTACTACACTTAATATTAGGTTATTATTTGATAATAATGGTTATTTGATATTTAATTATAACAATGAAGTGTGATTTTAATAATGGTGTTATGGTAAGATTTGATTACAACTTATTTTGTAGAAAAACCTAACATGTTATTGGAAAGGACACAGGGTGACACATCACCATGCAAACTTATTTAGCTTCTCATTTTTGCCAAAATGATACCACTTTTATGAGACTGAGCCAGTATTTCCGTCTTAATCATCTTCATGACACAGTTTTTTCCTCCCTGACATTACCTCATTATTCATGAGCTGAGTTAACCTCAGTCACAAAACAGTGAAGGAAGGGCAAAAAGTACAGGGTGCCTCCTTGAAATTCTTACTTAATTTCCTAATAGATTCAGTGTAAAAGTTGGGAAGGACACCTATCTAAAATTCAAGTGAATTCACTCCATCATGCTTAGCAATGCCCAGTGAAATAAAGAAACAGCATTGTCATATTAGTAGCAGGGTTGGCTTTTGTGTTTTACATCCCGTTCATGCTCAGCAGTAGATCATGGAAGTATGAGACAGACAATGCTCAAGGGTTGGATCCAAGTTCTCCAGTAATGAGCTTTGTGGTGGACTTTTTTCTTACCCTTGTCTTCCTCCCATCCTCCCCTCCCCTCCTCTTTCTTTACTCTCTCCTTATCTTCATTATCATCTCAACACAGTCACGGGAACCATTGTCTTCAGCCAACTGTGATTCCTAAATTCATTTTAATAATGATATTTCAAGTTGTATATACTGGGGAAGAAGGAAGAAGGAAGAAATGCAACATTTGGCACTTTCTTAGTGCTATACACATATTTTAAATTTATTTTATTTTAAATTAGTGTGTGTGTGTGTGTGTGTGTGTGTGTGTGTGTGTGTGTGTTTGTGTGTGTGTTTGGGGGGCATATATGTAGATGAGTACAGTCACCTTCCATGGTCAGAAGATGATGTCAGAGTCTCTGGAGCTTGAGTTACAGGCAGTTGTAAGCCTCCTGATTTGGGTGCTGGGAACTGAACTTGGGTTCTCTGCAAGAACATATGTCTTCTAAATTGCTGAGCCATCTCTACTACCCCACTTGATGCTATATTTGACAGCTTTAAGAAGCTCATTTTCCTGTTTTTCATAAGTGTCTTTTCACTTAGAAGTGAAGAAAGATTTCCAGTAAGTGCTGGTAGATCAGACACCACATAGAGTTCTGCCTGTTCCAGTGAGCAGGTCCCCAGGATCTCAGTGACCGAGATAAAACAGAAAATGCTATCCCACAGTCTGTTAGTAGAGCAAAAAGTATTTCTGAGTAAGTTAAAGAAAGAAACTAAGTGCTAACTGTAAAGTTAGAAGATATTTTGGGGATGCAGGGAAGGGTTCTGGGCACTGTGTCCTTGGGAACTCTGAGAGGTACAGTGGACTGTTTAATGCTCATGGAAGTGACTGTCCAATAATATGGGTTATGATTTGATGACCAAGGTGGGGGTTCTACTATAGCAAATGTAACTACCAAGGCACCTTCATGATTGTATTTTAGTACTACAACATGAAAATTAATTTACTTCACTTTATGGAGGAAAAAATTAAAATTTGTAAAGTGATTCAGATAATTTGTAGTGGCTTTTTAAGTATTTCTGCATAAGTTATTTCTTTTACTTTATCTAATTTTTATTTTTAAGACTGGGACATAGATGGGATAGCTTTCTTTCTTCAAACCTATGGAAGGTGGAGGAAGAAACACACATACAGAGAGGGAGGGAGGAAGAGGAGAGAGAGAGAGAGAGAGAGAGAGAGAGAGAGAGAGAGAGAGAGAGAGAGAGAGAGAGAGAGACAGAGGCACTAAGACATGCTTTGAGCTGAACAAACATTTTCCACTAACACAGAGTTCCTTGTCATTTCTATTCTGACCTTAAAGAAGGAACAGACTTTTTGGCCTCCTGAATGTCTCTCAGCTGGTACCCTCATATTGTGTCAATCTTTTATCTAGTTAAGTGAATACCTACTGGAAGCAATAAAAGGGAGTCCTAGCTTTGAGGGAGTGCTGCTTGTTAGGGATTTATGAGCATTATTTTATCCTTTCTTCACAGATAGCCAGAATTCACTGACCAGCAATCTAGTCTATCATCAGCATTTTATGATGCAGAAGAAAAGCTCCGAGGAATCAATACTTGCCTAAGATCGTTTAGCAGGGAACTTCAGCCCAGATCTGTAGAGAGCCAGACTGCATTGATGAGTAGTCAGTCACATGTCATCAAAGCAGGCTAACAAAGGCAAACATGCAGTTCCTCCAGGTTTGCTTGTTTGCTTGCTTGCTTTGAGGGTTTGTTCTAGGCTGTCCATTGCCTTGTCTGCAAGGCTATTTATAAAGGTCTCTGAATTTTTACTTTTTCAAAGATGACCTTTCTTTCATGTACTTCTCTTAATGGGCATTCTTTGTTCACATTTTTATTTGCATTGCATAGATCCTTGAAATAAATGCCAGCCCAGCTCCTGTCAAAATCCTCACAAGAGACCTTGGCCTGATCTGATGGGTTTTGATGAGATCTTTGCAAGTCCTTCAGGTACCGATTAATGATTAATTTCAGCTTTGTTGCACGGGAACATTGTTGCATAGGAAACTTCTAGAACTAGGGCTGAGAATCTAATCTTCTGCAAGCTAACACAGGCAAATCCTGCATTGTTTTCTTTTAGCTGCCTGCTATCCTAGATGTGATGTTGTGTGTTTAATATGTGTGCCTTAAGTGAAATCCAGAAAACTGATATTTTATTGGTGCCTGATCAAATATCACAGTCCCAGAAATGCATTCAATTTTTTTTTCTCTTCCTTCTAACTCTTGTAAGGATGATCTTAACCTTGACGCTGACTTGTAGCTATGGAATGAAGCCAGTGGTTCAATTTCCCAAATGGAAGTCTACCTGATTAGCTCCACTTGGCTTTCAGAGTTCTCCATCCAGTCTGATGGCTTATGATATACTGCAGTGGGAACCTCAGAGTTTCCAAAGGTTAAAAGCATTGACAATATTTAATTAAAACAATGCTTTAAAAGTTGAGCAGTGCCAAACATAAGCTTCTTATAACAGTGCAAGGGCACTAGCTTATGAAGTGAGCTGAGGAGACTCATTTGCATCTTCAATAACCTTCCACCAAATGCCCACTGGGGAGCAATCTGAAACTCACAAGTTTGATTAACCGGTTAATAAAAAGAGATTTCAGAATTTCAGATTGTTACCAATTTACCCTTGTTTCTAAGAACAGTTCATTGTTATGTGGAAATCAAACAATACCTTTGATTTTCGGAAGTCTTTTCTACTGATTATCTTATTAGACTTATTATATCTTATAATAGACTTAAATCATACTTATTAAAGTTGAGCTGAAAAAAAAATCTTGTTTCTGATGTGTAAGGATACGTTTTAAGCAGCTTGTCAGCTAAAGTAGTCTAAGGCACTTTTGCAGTTAAATTCTATATGGATCTATAGTCTCCATAAGACAGAATATAGACTCTGTCCCAACATAAAGTTAACTTATTGTAAGCATGTTTACAAGCTTAAAGGGGACTTTCATAACTTAATTTGCTAATAAAGAAAATAGTTGGGTCTGGAGAGATGACTTAGCTGTTAAGAACATTGGCTGCTCTCCTAGAGGACCTGGGTTCAATTCCCAGCACCCACATGATGACTCATTGTGACTCCAGTTCCAGGGGATCTGATTCCTTCCTCTGGCCTCTGTGGACACCAGGCATACATGTGATGCACACGCACACACATACACATAAGAAATAAATTTAAGAAGAAAAGCCACTTCCCATGTTCTGAAAGCTGAGAATTCAATGGCTTTGACAGAGGTCTCAGGAACTTGTTCTTGGTAGACGGCTGCCCTTCTTTGTTGTCGGTCATTCAAGGACCTACTGTCCTTCCATCCTGTTGCTTTTCTCTCCAGGCTTCAAAGCACAGTGTTATGTTGGCAAGTGGAAAAAAGAACAGTGGATGCCTAGCTATTTAACCCATTTTTGTGGAGATGGCAACTCTATGATTCCCACTCAAAGCCCATCACCAGGACTCATTAACATGTAGAAGAGAAGCTGAAGATGAACTAGGCAAAAAGTCCACCTACATATACCCCATTTTATTTTTTTTCATTAACTTAGAATATCTTCAATTCTTAAAATAATTTGTTTTCTAATAGTTCAATATCTGAATAATTATTTTTGTGCACACACACACACACACACACACACACACAAGACAGAGAAGAATTTGGGGTATTGATCACCTTACTTCATTGAGACAAGGTCTTTCAGTGAAGGCTGGCAGCTGTCAGGCTCCAATAATCTTATCTGCACTCCTTATAGCTGGGATTAGAGGTACAAATGTGCCTTTGCCTGGATTTTTGCATAGGCAGTGAAAATTTGATCTCAGGACCTTATACTTGTGTAGCAAGCGTCTTTACTTAATGACTTATCTCCTCAGCCCCAATATCTGAATTTCTCCACACATAGAATCAAGCATTTTAAAATGTAACTTGATTTTATGATTGCTAGTAAGTGATATTAACATGTGTAAAGTTAGATTTAAAGATCAATACATTCATGTGGAGGGCCAGAGTTAGCAATAATTCTGTTTTAATGTTAGCCAAAGTTATGGTTTAAGTTTTAATTACTGTGCCCAAGAGATCCATGGATGAAAATGCCTGTGACATGTAAATCCCTTACCCAAGGACAGATACTTCCTGAAATGATGGAAGCTGTTTTTTATTGGAGATAACAAGCCACATGCTTTTACTTCCTTAAACAAGTATTTTTGACCAAACTACACTGGATGTGTTTGATCACATGTGGACAGGAGGTATGTTGGGAGGGAATATGTCAGGATATAGGCTTGTCTCTAATTGGACATGGTGGAAAATACTATGGCCTTGTGGAGTTGCCTTTTTAAGTCTCTGCAAGATGTGACTTAAAGCCATTTTCTGGAAATCCAGAGATGAACCTGGCCAGAAAGTCCATCAAACTGGCCAGTATTTAAGTAATGCATGCTTCAAATTTGGCTTTAAATCATGGTAATGATCTTATTCTCAAGTGGTAGAAGTAATATAAAGAAAACACTTAGCCAAAAGACAAGTTTATTGCACAAAAATATAGAGTAATTCTGTCAAGTTTCTTCATTACAGTGGACTGTACCACTTTGCTCTTCCCAAGGGGCCTGGGCCCCATATCTAGCATCCTAAGCCAAAAGTTAAAATCCTAGCTTAGTTAGCAGGACATGCTATGCAACTGTAGCTCCATCTGCTCAGGCAGGAGAGTCCTTTAAGCCAAGGAGCTAGGGACTAGTCTGGGAACATAGCAATACCCCATTTTGAAAACTGTCCCCAAGTTGTAGGTTATGTAAGATTATGGAATTTATATGCTTCTGTCACCCACTATATAGATTAGTTACTGCAAGAATTCAAACTGCTCTAGTCATTCAGAATAATCCAACCAGGTAACAAATAGTATTTATTGAATACCAACACTCATAATTATTAACCAATTTTAAGATATGAAATGATAATTATTTTATAGCTTACAAACGAAAACTGAGGACAATATTAAACCCAAGATTTGGCTACAAACCCAAGGTTTATTAACATTGAAGACGGTGTAAATTCTTACCCTCCCCACTTCCTATAAAACTCATTCATGTCCACAGCTGCCAAACAAATAGGGCCACAAGACCAGTGTTTTGGGGTTGAATTCTTTCACACGAAAGTTTTTAAACATGAACCTCAAGACTGCTATGTTTATGTTTTAGAAGATGTTTAAATACAAAGGGGTCAGAGCTGGACTCCTAACCTCACCAGTACTTGCTTATGTCTTTGCAGTGTCTCATGGCCATCCTCTGATAAAAATCACCTTAAATCATCTACAGAGGCTGGGGTGGAATAGGAAGGTAAGCTCAAAATCATGTCCGACTTGTCGACCCAGATTTTTGTAGGTTTAGACTTGGGTCTCTGTGTTAGCTTACGCTGACTTTCAGAGGTTGAGGGGGTCCCTGCAAATGCTATGACTGACAAGGAAATGGACCACAGGAGGCAAAAAGGAAACGTGGTTCAGCATGACTTAGCCTGGATGGTTCAAACTTCTGGAGTCTGACCCTAAAGAGTCTATTTTTTTTTTTTTTTTTTTTTTTTTTAATTTAATTTTATTTTATTTTTTTAATTTACATTCCAAATCACTTCCCCTTTCCCGTTTCCTCCCTCCCCGAAAGTCCCATAAGCCCCCTTCCCTCCCTCTTTTCTCCGTTCAACCCCCTCTCATTACTCTGTCCTGGCGTTCCCCTACATCCAGTCTTTCCAGGACCAGGGGTCTCTCCTTCCATCTTTTTAGAAATCTATTGATATGCTGATTGTGTCTAGGGTATTCTGAGATTCTGGGTCAATATCCCCTTATCAGTGACTTCATACCATGTGTGATCTTTTGTGATTGGGTTACCTCACTAAGGATGATATTTTCAAGTTCTGACCATTTGCCTAGGAATTTCGTGAATTCATTGTTTTTAATTGCAGAGTAGTATTCCATTGTGTAAATATACCACATCTTCTGAATCCATTCCTCCGTTGAGGGACATCTGGGTTCTTTCCAGCTTCTGGCTATTATAAATAAGGCTGCTATGAATATAGTGGAGCATGTGTCCTTATTGCATGCAGGTAAAGTCTCTGGGTATATGCCCAGGAGTGGTATAGCCGGATCCTCCGGAAGTGTCATGCCCAGTTTTCTGAGGAGCCGCCAGACTGCTTTCCAGAGTGGTTGTACCAGCCTGCAATTCCACCAGCAGTGGAGGAGTGTTCCTCTTTCTCCACATCCTCGCCAACAACTGCTGTCTCCTGTGTTTTTGATCTTAGCCATCCTGACTGGTGTGAGATGGAATCTCAGGGTTGTTTTGATTTGCATTTCCCTAATGACTAAGGATGATGAACATCTCTTTAGGTGCTTCTCAGCCATTAGATATTCTTCAGGTGAGAACTCTTTGTGGAGCTCTGTACCCCATTTTTTAATAGGGTTACTTGCCTCTCTGGAGTTTAACTTCTTGAGTTCTTTGTATATCTTGGATATTAGCCCTCTGTCGGATGTAAGGTTGGTAAAGATCATTTCCCAGTTAGTTGGTTGCCGCTTTGTCTTTTTGACGGTGTCTTTTGCCTTGCAAAAACTTTGTAATTTAATGAGGTCCCATTTGTCTATTCTTGATCTTAGAGTATAAGCTATTGGAGTTCTGTTCAGGAAATTCTCCCCTGTGCCCATATGTTCAAGGTTCTTCCCTAGTTTCCCTTCTATTAGTTTCAGTGTGTCTGGTTTTATGTGGAGATCTTTGATCCACTTAGAATTGAGCTTAGTGCAAGGAGATAAGGATGGGTCAATTTGCATTCTTCTGCATGTTGACCTCCAGCTGAGCCAGCACCATTTGTTGAAAAGGCTATCTTTTTTCCACTGGATGGTTTTAGCTCCTTTGTCAAAGATCAAGTGACCATAGGAGTGTGGATTCATTTCTGGGTCTTCAATTCTGTTCCATTGATCTACATGTCTGTTACTGTACCAATACCATGCAGTTTTTAACACTATTGCTCTGTAGTACAGCTTGAGGTCCGGGATACTGATTCCCCCAGAGGTTCTTTTACTCTTGAGAATAGTTTTAGCTATTCTGGGTTTTCTGTTATTCCAGATGAATTTTTGAATTGCTCTTTCTAACTCTATGAAGAATTGAGTTGGGATTTTGATGGGGATTGCATTGAATCTGTGTATTACTTTTGGTAAGATGCTCATTTTTACTATATTAATCCTGCCAATCCATGAGCATGGCAGATTTTTCCATCTTCCGAGGTCTTCTTCAATTTCTTTCTTCAGAGACTTGAAGTTCTTGTCATACAGATCTTTCACTTGTTTGGTTAGCGTCACGCCAAGATACTTAATATGGTTTGTGGCTATCGTAAAGGGTATTATTTCTCTTACTTCTTTCTCAGCCTGCTTATCCTTTGAGTATAGGAAGGCTTCTGACTTGCTTGAGTTGATTTTATATCCGGCCACTTTGCTGAAGTCGTTTATCAGCTGTAGGAGTTCTCTGGTGGAGTTCTTTGGGTCGCTTATGTATACTATCATATCGTCTGCAAATAGTGATAGTTTGACTTCTTCCTTTCCAATTTGTATCCCTTTGACCTCTTTTTCTTGTCTAATTGCTCTAGCTAGAACTTCAAGTACTATATTGAAAAGATATGGAGAGAGAGGGCAGCCTTGTCTAGTCCCTGATTTTAGTGGGATTGCTTCAAGTTTCTCTCCGTTTAGATTGATGCTGGCTACTGGTTTGCTGTAAATTGCTTTTACTATGTTTAGATATGGGCCTTGAATTCCTGATCTTTCCAAGACCTTTAGCATGAAAGGATGCTGAATTTTGTCAAATGCTTTCTCAGCATCTAATGAGATGACCATGTGGTTTTTTTCTTTGAGATTGTTTATGTAGTGGATTACATTGATGGATTTCCTTATATTGAACCATCCCTGCATCCCTGGGATGAAGCCTACTTGATCGTGGTGAATGATCGTTTTGATGTGTTCTTGGATTCGGTTGGCAAGAATTTTATTGAGTATTTTTGCATCGATATTCATAAGAGAGATTGGCCTGAGATTCTCTTTCTTTGTCGGATCTTTGTGTGCTTTTGGTATTAGTGTAATTGTGGCTTCATAGAACGAGTTGGGTAGTGTTCCTTCTGTTTCTATTTTGTGGAACAGTTTGAAGAGTATTGGTGTTAGGTCTTCTTTGAAGGTCTGATAGAATTCTGCACTAAAACCATCTGGACCTGTGCTTTTTTTGGTTGGAAGACTTCCAATGACAACTTCTATTTCTTCAGGGGTTATAGGACGGTTTAGATGGTCTATTTGATCCTGATTTAATTTTGGTACTTGGTATCTGTCAAGGAAATTGTCCATTTCCTCAAGATTTTCTAGTTGTGTTGAATACAGGTTTTTGTAGTAGGATCTGATGATTTTTTGAATTTCCTCAGTTTCTGTTGTTATCTCTCCCTTTTCGTTTCTGATTTTATTAATTTGGATACTATCTCTGTGCCCTCTGGTTAGTCTGGCTAAGGGCTTATCTATCTTGTTGATTTTCTCAAAGAACCAACTCCTCGTTTTGTTGATTCTTTGTATGGTTTTATTTGTTTCTACTTGATTGATTTCAGCCCTGAGTTTGATGATTTCCTGCCTTCTACTCCTCTTTGGTGTATTTGCTTCTTTTTGTTCCAGGGCTTTCAGGTGTGCCATTAAGCTGTTAGTGTATGCTGTCTCCCGTTTCTTTTTGGCGGCACTCAGGGCTATGAATTTTCCTCTTAGCACTGCTTTCATTGTGTCCCATAAGTTAGGGTATGTTGTGCCTTCATTTTCATTAACTTTCAAAAAGTCTTTGATTTCTTTCTTTATTTCCACCTTGACCAAGTTATCATTGAGTAGAGCATTGTTCAGCCTCCATGTATACGTGGGTTTTCTTTTGTTTTTGTTGCCATTGAAGACCACCCTTATTCCATAGTGATCTGATAGGAGGCATGGGATTATTTCTATCTTCTTGTATCTGTTGAGGTCTGATTTGTGACCAATTATATGGTCAATTTTGGAGAAGGTACCATGAGGAGCTGAGAAGAAGGTGTATTCTTTAGCTCTAGGATGAAATGTTCTATATATATCAGTTAGTTCCATTTGGTCCAAGGCTTCAATTAGATTCACTGTGTCCCTGTTTAGTTTCTGCTTTCCTGAACGATCCATTTCAGAGAGCGGGGTGTTGAAGTCACCCACTATTATTGTGTGCGGTGCGATGTGTGCTTTGAGTTTTAGTAAAGTTTCTTTTACGAATGAGGGTGCCCTTGCATTTGGAGCATAGATATTCAGGATTGAGAGTTCTTGATGGTGGATTTTTCCCTTGATCAGTATGTAGTGTCCTTCTGTGTCTTTTTTGATGACTTTGGGTTGAAAATCAATTTTATCCGATATTAGGATGGCTACTCCACCTCGTTTCTTGGGGCCATTTGCTTGTAAAATTGTTTTCCAGCCTTTTACTCTGAGGTAGTGTTTGTCTTTGACACTGAGGTGCGTTTCCTGCATGCAGCAAAAAGCTGGGTCCTGTTTACGTATCCAGTCTGCTAGTCTATGTCTTTTAATTGGGGAATTGAGACCATTGATATTAAGAGAGATTAAGGCATAGTGATTATTGCCATCTGCCATTCTTGACGCTATCTTTATGTTTGAGTGGTTATCTACTTTTGGGTTTGATTCAAGAAGGTTATTATCTCATTTTTTCCAGGGTGTTGTTTCTCTCCCTGTATTGGAGGTTTCCACCTATTATCCGTTGCAGGGCTGGATTTGTGGAAAGATATTGTGAAAATTTGGTTTTATCATGGAATATCTTGGTCTCTCCATCTATGGTGATTGAGAGTTTTGCTGGGTATAGTAGTCTAGGCTGGCATTTGTGCTGTCTTAGTGTCTGCATGAGATCTGCCCAGGATCTTCTGGCTTTCATAGTCTCTGGTGAGAAGTCTGATGTGATTCGGATAGGTCTTCCTTTGTATGTTACTTGGCCCTTTTCTCTTACTGCATTTAGTATTCTTTCTTTGTTTAGAACATTCGGTGTTTTGATTATTATGTGACGGGAGGTATTTCTGTTCTGGTCCAGTCTGTTTGGAGTTCTGTAGGCTTCTTGTATGTTCATCGGCATCTCTCTCTTTAAGTTAGGGAAGTTTTCCTCCATAATTTTGTTGAAGATGTTTACTGGCCCTTTAAGTTGCAAATCTTCACTCTCATCTATACCTATAATCCTTAGGTTTGGTCTTCTCATTGTGTCCTGGATTTCCTGGATGTTTTGGGTTACGCGTTTTTTGCATTTTGCATTTTCTTTGACTGTTGAGTCGATGCTTTCTATGGAATCTTCAGCACCTGAGATTCTTTCTTCCATCTCTTGTATTCTATTGTTGATGTTTGCATCTATGACTCCTGATTTCTTCCCAAGGTTTTCTATCTCCAAAGTTGTCTCCCTTTGTGATTTCTTAGTTGTTTCTACTTCCTTTTTTAGTTCCTGGATGGATTTGCTGAGATCCTTCACTTGTTTGTTTGTATTTTCCTGTATTTCTTTAAGGTAATTTTGCATTACCTCTTTCAGGATTTCTTCCTGATGACCCACGTTCTCCTGCATTTCTCTGAGCGATTTTTGTGTTTCCTCCTCATGGGATTCCATCTGTTGATCCATCGTCTCCTGCATTTCTTTAAGCAGTTCTCGTGTTTCCTTTGTAAGGGCATCTAACCGTTGATTCATTTCTTTAAGCAATTTTTGTGTTGCCTCCTTATGGGCATCCGTCTGTTGACCCATATTCTTCTGCATTTCTTTATGCAAATTTTGTGATTCCTTTGTGAGTGCATCTACCCGTTGATTCATCTCGTTAAGCGATTTTTGTGTTGTCTCCTTGTGCGCCTCCATCTTTTGATCCATGTTCTCCCGCATTTCTCTAAGCGATTTTTGTGTTTCCTTTGTAAGGGCTTCTAACCGTTGATTCATGGTCTCCTGTAACTCTTTATGAGATTTATTTGTGTCCTTCTTGTGATCCTCTAATAGCATCATGAGAAGTGATTTTAAATCCAGATCTTGTCTTTCGGGTGTGGTGGGGTATCCAGGACTTGCTGCTGTTGGAGAGTTGGGTTCGGATGGTCCTACATTACTTTGATTACTGTTAGTAACATTCCTACGTTTGCCTTTTGCCATCTGGATACCTCTGGTGTTAGTTGGTCCTGCTGCCACTGGCTGTTGGTTGGACCTCCTGTGAGCCTGCAAAGCTATTTCTGCCCCCCCCTGGATTACCAGGATTCCCCTGGCACCGATTTCTGGGGCCTGCCTGCTCCTGAGTGACTTTGGAGCCCTAATGTGCTTTGCCCCAAGTGATCTTATATTGGGGAGGCCTTGCACATCTAAAGGCTCAGCCTAGTGGATTCCTGGAGCAGAGGTCGCCAAAGGGAGGCTGGCAGGCTCCTGCCCTGTGCAGGGGTGTGTGATCTCTCCTGGGGGGGGGAGGGGGCGTCCCTCTGCCAGGCAGAAGTCCCACAGCAGATCTGGCGCGCTGGTCACTGCAGATCAGCCCAGCACCTGGGAGCAGGTTACACACAAGCTGCCTGAACCCGAAGCGATATTATGCCTGTCTGTCTCTGAGCCTGGTGGTCCCAACTACCTGGTCACTGGAGCAAAGATGGCGGAGGGCACTCTCCGTGGCGCTGCTCACCCTGTGGTCACGATGGCCCGCCGATCTGGCACCCAGACGACCACAGCGCCAACCCGCCCTCGGGCACAGAAGGAAGCCCCAACAGGCCGTGTCCCAAGTGAGGGTAGTGGGGGGGGAGATCCTGGGTACCGGTCTCTCCAGCGCAGTCCGCGGGAACAGAGGTCGCGGAAGGGAAGCTGGCGGGCTCCCTCCCTGCGCAGGGTCCCTCCACCAGGCAGAAGGTCCCACCGCGGAACTGGCGCGCTGGTTACTGCAGATCAGCCCAGCACCTGGGAGCAGGTTACACCCAAGCTGCCTGAAACTGAAGCGATATTATGCCTGTCTGTCTCTGAGCCTGGCGGTCCCAACTACCTGGTCACTGGAGCAAAGATGGCGGAGGGCAGTCTCCGTGGCGCCGCTCACCCTGTGGTCACGATGGCCCGCCGATCTGGCGCCCAGACGACTACAGCGCCAACCCGCCCTCGGGCACAGACGGAAGCCCCAACAGGCCGTGTCCCAAGTGATGTTATATCGGGGGGGAGAGCCTGGGTACCGGTCTCTCCAGCGCAGTCCGCGGGAACAGAGGTCGCGGAAGGGAAGCTGGCGGGCTCCCTCCCTGCGCGGGGTCCCTCCAGCAGGCAGAAGGTCCCACCGCGGAACTGGCGCGCTGGTTACTGCAGATCAGCCCAGCACCTGGGAGCAGGTTACACCCAAGCTGCCTGAAACCGAAGCGATATTATGCCTGTCTGTCTCTGAGCCTGGCGGTCCCAACTACCTGGTCACTGGAGCAAAGATGGCGGAGGGCAGTCTCCGTGGCGCCGCTCACCCTGTGGTCCAGAGTCTATTTTTAAAATTTAAATATAGTATGGTTTTGGAAAAAGGTTTTCTCATGATAATTATCACAGTAAAGCCTAGGATGTGACTACATTAAAACTCCTTTGCAAAGTACTGGTCTTTTGTAAAGTACCTATGACCTCTTCCATAAGAATGGATTCTATTGACTGAGAATACTCAGAATAAGGGTCTAGGGAAAAAAGGTTTGTAATAAGCATAATAGTAAGTTCTTTTGTGAAGTATATGGGCCTTCTTTTATAAGGATGGGATCTCTTGACTAAGAAACAGTGCTTAGGATACAGGGCAGTTGGGTGAGGATGGCTCAGTGGTTAAGAGCACCGACTGCTCTTCCAGAGGTCCTGAGTTCAATTCCCAGCAACCACATGGTGGCTCATAACCATCTGTAATGAGATTTGATGCCCATTTCTGGTGTTTCTGAAGACAGATATAGTGTACTCATATACATAAAATAAATAAATCTTTTTTTTTTAAAAAGAATAATAGCAAAGACTACCAGGTTATTAACACATCCATTCCCAATCTTCTGGGTAGAAAACAGGTATGCCCATCCCTTGAAGAAAAGCCTGCATGATTATCAATTCTGTTTTCTCTATTGCAATCTATAAGCATATGGAACTTATGCCTTCTACAAGGGGTTTTTCAGTTATTGGCAGGTGCCTGGGTGCTTGTGGCTATGCTCTAGGAATAGGGGTATTTACTTAGTCCAATGTCGAACAGAATTATAATAGAAACTACTCACACAAGGACCAGTGCTGAGTTCTCATATTTCTTTTGGCTGTAGGAACTTAATAAGAACTCTGGCACCCGGAAGGAAGGCTGGCGTGCGGCTCTGTTGTGGATTTGTGACCTTTGGTTTTGGAAAATGGAGGCTAAGGTGAATATAGTTTGCATATCAAGTTGGGTTTTTGTCGTTGTTTTGGGGTAAAGTTTCCACTGCCAATTACTTGTCTGACAGCTGCTCTCAAGTGGTGAGGAATAGAAAGAACTTTACCCACAGTGGCATTTGGTGTGTAATACTCGTCCTAATGTTTTAGGATGTAAGACCTTTTGTATTTTGTGAATAGATGTGATCATAACAAGCTGTTATTATAAGCGTTTAAGACTTTTATTTTTGGTTAAAATGTAATCAGACTTCTGGTTAATTAGTCTTACATACTCAGGGAAAGAATTCTTTGCACAGAGCTGGGCGATCAATATATCATCCATAGTTTTAGTGAGCAGAAATACAGAAACGTAACATTTTACTAGCTGTCAAAATTGAAGGCATATACAGACTCAAATTTTACAAACCCCAGTTCACTGTTGGTGACCTGACTTGACTGTGTCTTTGTTCCTTTCCAAAATAAACAAGATTGAGCCAACAGCCGTGAACAGAATTCTGTGTTCTTTGGAAGATGCACTTCAATTTGCCACAATGGGAGAAGGAGGAAGAAGATGGATCAGAGTAAGTATTGAGGCGTCTGTCCTCCGCTGTGTCCAATCTGAAAGCTTTCAACCAGAGTGAGATGCTACCACAACCTGAAAACATGTAGTAAGTATAGTAGCAATGCTTAAAAACACATCCTCTTTATTTTTAAATGAAGATTCAGGTTTTACTTTACCTTACAGATATAATATGAACACATCCTCAGCCTTCCCTGTATACTGCTGAGGTAAAGAATCATGGAAACCACACAGCTATCCAAATGAGCTCATTATCTCCTGGAGAAAACGCACAGAAAACCAATCAGACACTCGCTACAAGAGGCATTGAGATTATATCCATGTGCGAAGCTGTCAAGTGGCTTCCTCTATATCATCACCATCTGTTTATTCAAGTTGCTGCCAGTAAGTATATCTAGCCTTTAAAAAATATTTACTTTTATGGGGTTAGAGATATGACTCTGATGGTTAAGATGCTGAATGCTTTTCCAGAGGTCCTGAGTTTGTTTCCTAGCACCTGTCTGTAACCATATTCTGATATGTTGTGCATACAATAAATAAACAAAAATTACCATAATTTTACTATTTTAATTTTGTGTAGGTGTGTATGTCTCTGTGTGGGTATGTGCATGTTTGTAGAGGTACTCGAAGAAGACAGACATTTTAGGGCCCCTGGAATAGAGTTACAGGCAGTAATGAGCTGCTTGATATGAACGAATATTGAGAACTGAACTCAAGACCTCTGGAAGAGCTGAAAGAGTGCTTAATTATTGAGCTGTCTCTCTAGCTCAGTGGCAAGCACTTTTGTTAGGTGGTTTACAGCTAGGAAAAATTATGAATCTTTATTGCTCTTGCTTGTGGTAGCAATTTTGTTTCCATAGAACCTTGGCCAGCTGGCTTCCCTGATCTTCTGTGTCCACCCCACTGATTATTCCTGCTGTGATGCTACAGGCACTAACAAGGATGTGGAGAGATTGGTTTGTAGATGCTTCTTTACATTTTGGAGCCTCTCACGTTTTGTATGTTTTCTCCCCATGCCTCATGCTTCCAGAAAATTGGAAAGAACATTCAGATGTATGTCTGGAATTCAAATACAGCACTTAAAGACTTCAGTTCATCAGTGAGATGTCTTATATTACATTAATTGTGTCTCTCTTTAGAACTTGGTTAGTTGATGTATAGCTTTCATTCAGATGACAATGCTGTGTATGAATCTTAGAGGCAAATGACTAAGCCAGGAGTGACAGTGGTTATCTGTACTCTAAAAGCATTTTTTTTCTAGTTGTTTTAAGACTTGGATTTGGGAAGTATCAGAGTCTTATTTTCCAAAATGAAGTTGTGATAGTTTATAATTATTAAACATTTGGGAAGAGAAGATAGAAGTTGTCTTGGGAATGTAAAATTGACTTAAAATTTATAGCCAGGCCTTCTATACATTTATGTTGGTAACAATGAATTATTGTAGCTCTTAACTTTGGTCAGAAAAGCTTCTTTTGCAGTGGGCAGTGGTTTATTCAGACTCACAACAGAAAAAAGAACTGAGAACTGATTGTTGTGTGCTCTGGCCTAGATGGGTGTTCTGTCTCCACCACCATGATGCCCAGAAAATGTTGCGGAAAGTGGGTCAGGGGATACATAACGTCTGAGGATGGGGAGGAGAGTGTCAAATTCTGTGAAATTCCATTGGACTCATAAACTCTCAGCAGCAAAGGCTACCTCCATAAAATCTGTACAAGACAAAGTCAACCAAAACTCCATTATGGACATGGTGTGTATTTTTACTGCAATCCTGGCACTTAGTAGCCAGGAGAATCAGGAATCTAAGTTAATCTTTGGCTACATAGGGAGGTCAAGGGTAGCATAGACTATATGAGACTCTGTCTCAAGACAGGCAAGGCAAAAGAAAGTAAGAAATGTGAGGATACTGTAGCTGTCTCCAAACACACTAGAAGAGGGCATCGGATCCAACAACAGATGGTCGTTAGTCACTTCACTGTGGGTGCTTGGAATCAAACTCAAGACCTCTGGAAGAGCAGTCAGTGTTCTTAACCGCTGAGTCATCCTCTACAGAGAAGTCTCCAATAGCCGAGAAACACTTAAAAAATTTCAACGTCCTTAGTCATCCAGGGAAATGCAAATCAAAATGATCATGAGATTCCACCTTACACCAATCAGAATGGCTAAGATCAAAACTCAAGTGACAGCTCATGCTGGCGAGGACATGGAGAAAGGGGAGCACGCCTCCATTGCTAGTGGAATGGCAAACTGGTACAACCATTCTGGAAATCAATCTGGCAGTTCCTCAGAAAATTGGAAATAGTTCAACCTGAAGATCCAGCTATACCACTCTTGGGCATATACCCAAAAGATGCTCTACCATATCACAAGGACACGTGCTCTACTATGCCAATAGCAGCCTTATTCATAAACAGCCAGAAATTGGAAGCAACCTAGGTGTCTCTCAACCAAAGAATGGATACAGAAAATGTGGTTTATTTACGTAATGGAATACTATTCAGCTATTAAAAACAAGAACATCATGAATTTTTCAGGCAAATGAATAGAACTAGAAAATACCATTCTGAGTGAGGTAACCCAGATCCAAAAGGACATGCATGAGTGGAGTTTAGCAGGGCTGTCCTATGAGAGGATCTAGTAGCAGCTGTCTGAGACAGATGCAGATACTCACAGTCAAGCATTGGACTGAAGTCAGAGACCACTATGGAAGAGTTAGGGGAAAGATTTAAGGAACTGATAGGAAGTACAACTGTGTCAACTAACCTGGACTCCTGGGAGCTCTCGGAGACTAAGCCACCAACCAAAGTTCAACATCCCCCTTAATCTCCTTACTCCCACCCTGCACATATGTAGATAGGACTGCCTTGTCTCAGTGGGAGAGGATGCTCCTAATTCTGTAGAGACTTGATGCCCCAGGCAGAAGGGACACTTGGGTGAAGAGGAGGAGGAGTGGAGGAAGAACTCTGCAAGGAGCGACCAGGAGGGGGCAACATTTGGGATGTAAATAAATAAAATAATTAATTAATAAAAAAGAAACTAAGAAATAGTGAAATCCACAAGGACTTCTCTCAGCTTAACATGTCAACAGCATCTGAGATAATAAAGCTCCTCCTTATCACCATGGAGCTGGGCAGCATGCTCCTTCATCTTGTACTTTGATATGTAAAGGTCAAAAACCCCACAATGAATGAAGAACTAAGACTCTCTATCATAGCTGTTCAAATATTTGAGGCAGGATGTTTTTATAAAATCTCCTGCCTTTAGAATATGTTTACTCAGTGTTGATTTAAATACTGGAGGGGAAAGAACAGGAGAGGAGATTTAGGAAAATAGAGAGGAGACCTTTGAAGACTTCCCCAGGGAGCCCTCTGCCTGTTCTCTTTCAAATTATGATCAGATGGAATTTACTTTATCATAAGTTAAAGGATAATTTCTGATTTGTCATTTCCATAAGCCCAATTTGTGTAATTAAACTAAGTTCCCTCTGCATATTAAAGTGAAGTTTAGCTAAGAAAGAGGCACCAGCTGGCACACATAGTTGCTGAAGATATTTTTATGAATATCAATCCACGTTTATATCTGAACCCCCTTCCATTTTTCACCTGACCAATAATGAGAAAAAAATAAAATATAACAAACTAAGCCGCTTGGCTTCTTTTTTATTTATCCAGAACTGAAAAAATGCATAGGTATTTCTGCTTCCTCTCTCTCTCCTCTCTCTCTCTCTCTCTCTCTCTCTCTCTCTCTCTCTCTCTCTCTCTCTCTCTCTCTCTCTCTCTCCCTCTCTCTGTCTGTCTCTGTCTCTTTCTCTCCCTCCCTCCCTTCCTCCCTCCCTCCCTCTCTTCCTTCCTTTCCTTCCTTCTTCCTTCCTTTTTTCCTTCCTTCCTCTCTTTCTTCTTTCTTTCCTTCTTCCTTCCCCTCCCCCTCTCTCTGTCTCTGTCTCTCTCTCTTTCTTTCTTTCTTCCTTCCTCTCTTTCTTTCTTCTTTCTTTCCATATTCCTCCCCCTCCCCCTCTCTCTGTCTCTTTCTTTCTTCTTTCTTTCCTTTTTCCTTCCCCTCCTCTCTCTCTCTCTCTTTCTTTCTTTCTTTCTTTCTTTCTTTCTTTCTTTCTTTCTTTCTTTCTTTCTTTCTTCCTTTCCTTCCTTTTCCTGCCTGCCTGTCTGCCTTCCTGTCTGTCTGTTCCTTCCTTCCTTCTTTCCTTCCTTCCTTCCTCCTCCCTCCCCCCTTTCACTTTCTTGTGTGCATATGTGCAAATGTATGCACCATGGTGTACATGTGGAGGCCAAGGGACAACTTATGGGGAGTTGGTTCTCTCCCTCCATTATGTGAGATCTGGGAATTGAACTCAGGGTGCTGTTAGGCTTAGTACCAAGTATCTTTACCCACTGAATTTTCTCAAGACCTATGTAAGTATTTCTGGAAGCTCTTTACACTGTCAGGCTTTTGGATGGGATGCTCTGGGGTTGGTCTTCCTTCCTTGCAAGAAAAACTCTTCATCTTTCCTACATGTCTACCTTGCTCTACTCCCTTAATATCACAAATCTTTCTGTATGTTTATTTCACAGAATTTTGAGAACTCTCTTAGCCTTTTATTATTGTAAGCAATTTTAAGGTATGTTCTCTGTCTCCAAGCATACAGGGAGACTTTGACAGCTCATGGCTCCTGTACAGGGCAGGATGGAAGCAATTATCTGATTGAGAGTTGCTAGGCATTTTGATGAGAGGTTCAAGACTGTGCAAGTTTCCTGGGCCCTTGTCTTCTGACTGGAGCCTAGCAGGAAGAGCTACAGTGACAAGTGAGCTCCAGGTCCACCATCTCGCTTGGCTATGATGGGTGCACTCTGGAAAGACATGGCTGCATACTTTGTCCCAGGACTGCTCGTTGCTACTGATGTCCCTTCTCATGTTTGTTATTGCCATAGTCCTCATTTACTTGAGTTGTTGTGAGTGGATACCTGAAGACCCTCTCTGCCTATAGCCTGGTGTGATTACTTCTTGGATGACAGTAGACTCTGTTGGGGGCAAGTTTCCTGCAGATCAACATGAAGATGAAACTTCTTGAGATAATCCTGTTAAATGAATTAATGATTATTATGGAATTTCTCATTTGATTTAAGTAGTTTTAGGAAGTTAGCTTGATTTAAATAATTTTGGGAAGTTAGGGTAGTTGATAGAAATCTAAGGTTAGAACTAAGAATAGAATGTGCCCCACCCTCATAGCCTGGCAAAAGCATCATGAATTAGAGAAAGGAGTACAGTGAGTGTTCATCCACTCTAAGTAATTGTAGCAGCAAGGAAAATAGGTTTGGGACAAGTTAATGATCAAAGAGCATTCATTCTAGGTTGGGCCTGAGTTCCTTAGTCTTGTGCTCTAGGGACATGGTAACAGGTTTTTGGTGTGCACCATGAAATAGAAAGGTTATGAACAAAGAATAAACAATTCTATAGTAAGAACAGAGAAGAGCTGATTAGCCAGTCTAGCTGATCAAGACATCAATTATAAGACATAAGGCAGATGACTTGTACCTTAGTAAATACAGATTGTCCTATATAGGCCAATTTGGCCAACATAGGCCAAAACTATAGATTTGACCTGCTTAAACTTTGTTAATCTATGACAAGAGAATCATTGTTTTGGGGTTACAATGAGCTTGTGGAAAGAAAGATAGATGAGGATTGCTCTTGGTCTATGTAAATGGATAGATTGTTTAAAAAATTTCTACTACTGTTGAGTAGCTTAAGATATGTTTTTGGAGGTCAGTACAACTTTGTGAGATTGGTTCTCTCCTTCCACCTTTGCATGAATTATGAAGATTGAACTCCTTCATCAGGCTTTCACTGTAAGCTACTTTGCCCACTGAGACATCTCCCTGATCCAGAAAAATTCTTTCACATATGATTTAAGACTCTGGATTCCCTATGCATGCTAAAGATTATCTTAAACCTTTTTCTTAGCATGCTTAAGGGTCTTTTTTTAACCATGCTTTTTCTTTAAGTAAAATGTGGATCAAGCTGGTATTTTACTCTAAGATAAGATTGTGTAAGAACATATCCCAACAGTGTGGACAGTTCCCCCCTCCCTTTTCTGCAGATCCTCAGTAACTCATTGAGAGTTACTCATGAGGGGGACACTTAGCTTTTAAAACCATCTGCCTTGGGTTGCAAGGCTGAAGCAATGGTCTTCCAAATTTCCCCTAACCTCCCATTCCTGGAGAGGCCGAGCTATTTAATCACATAATGGAGAGATCTTGACTTACTGCCAGGTGCCAATGTTCAGTGCCCTTTTTTATAGTTCCATTTACATACCCTTGTGAAGATCAGAGCTGGATGGGAGGGTTTATGGTCTCTTTGCTCTGGCTTTGCTGGTAAAACAAATGAGATTGCAATAAAAAGTACATCTGCCAGCAGCAACTGTGACAGGACCATATCTTCCAATTTTAAAAACACAGTGAAATACAGCAGGGAGCAGAAGTGTCTCAGATAGATGCGTGGCTTCTAGATCAATACCGGCGTCTTTTCTGTGCATCGTATGCTGATTTTCCTATTTGGTTTCTGCTAATTGCTTTGGTGTGGGCCATGTAAAACTGGGAAATTATCTTAATTTTTCTTCAGAGGAAACCCCCTTTCCTCCTTTGGAATTATATACGAAATAGTGTTAAGAATACTGCAGAATCCACCCTTGTCTTAGAGCTCTGGTATTATACTAATAACATTTCATTCTCATAATCCCAATTACTTTACGGTGATTTAGAGTTGATTACACTAAAATCTTAATAAGTAGGAAAAATAAAATACTTATTTATCTGTTTTTATTTGTTTCTGACACTGCTTTTGTGGGTGATGGTCCATTCATGGGACATGTGATCCCTGAAATCACTGAATTACAACACTAGTGATGTTTCCTGCAATTCCTTCCTATTTTCTGTGCCCTACCAAATAGAGACATTTCCTTTTGCCTAGTCAGCTTCCTGTTTTATATGCGCTGCCCAACATTTTCTGCTCTAACAGGGTCCTCTAAAAGTGTACATTATTATGCTTCATGTATAATCACTTTCCTTTTACCCCTTTGAGGTTCCAATCTACCGCAGGCCAGCACTGGTGGACAATGAAATCTTTCCTATGACCTCCCAAAACTTGATGCTTATCACATCAACGTGCTTTTCTTTTTCTCATATGTATATGTACCTGTGTATGTGTTTGTGCACATATGCATGTGCTATCTATCTATCTATCTATCTATCTATCTATCTATCTATCTATCTATCATCTATCTGTCCATCCACCCATACACCCACCCACTCACCTTTCCACACCTCTATCTATCTATCTATCTATCTATCTATCTATCTATCTATCTATCTATCTATCTATCTATCATCAATCTATTATCTATTATCATTGTGTCTATTTCTGGTTGATCCATTTTCATCACACATCTATTTATATCGTCTTCCCTACTAGTTTAAACTCCTTCCCTCCTGATTAATCCTTGCTTTCCTTTACTGTATCCAGCAATGCTTCTTTTAATAGCTGTTCATCAAATATGTATTGAAAATCAATGACTGAAAATCCCCTGGGAGAGTACTGCATAAAAGATGCCTTTACATTTTGCAATGATTATATATTTTTTTAACATGGGTCTTTGTAATTACTTCAAGTTTACCGTCAGATGTTTTCTAAAACCACTCTCATTTTGTAAAACAAGTGGGTCCTGGGTGAGAATAAAAGCTGAAATCAGAAACCAAGGAACCCTCCCTGAAGTCTATTCATTTTTTTCTGCTGTGTTCTTCGTCCTGTCCAGTGGAGAGGGAGCCTAAGTGAACCACTTTACTGTATATTTTCAAATTCCTGATTTTCTTTTCTTTTCAATCAGAATAAGGTCACTCTCTTCTCAAATTGAATTATATCTTTAAAAAAAACCTAGTGGCAACACAGAAATATCTTGAAACATAGTGACAAGATCAGTATTTTTTTTTAAACCAGAAGGTATTGCTCCTGGCATGGTCTGCTATATGTGCTTCACCACTCGCAATTTATTATTTAAGAAAATTAGAGGCTAAGAGTGATAGTAAATTCCTAGTCACAAACACTGGAAGATAATTGGCAGGACTTTAAAGAGCATGCTTTCACAGCATAGGAAAGAGTCATGACACGCCAGAGGTTTCCTTACTAATATCTTATTCATCTTTGGAAATCTCCAGAGTCATATTAAAGGACATGTTTGTCTTATCCTAATCATTATCAAAATAAATTAGCATTATAATTCTAGGATTTACTATATTTGTTGTAAATCTGGTTTATCTAGATGTCCCCTTTCTTGTTAAAGATAGAGAAGGCTATCTAGGAACTGCTGGAGCACATACTCTGTGCTGGTCTTTGAGAGGAGGATGTCAGCAGAGGAGTGAGACGCAGGCTAAGACAACATTGCCTGTGTGCTGTAGACAAAGCAGAAGGGGTCAGCTTGGGGAGGAAGAGCACACTACAGGAGAAACCTCAGCCAGGAGCTCAGACCACATGCATTTTCCAAATGACATGTCCCTGCTGTTACAGCAAGACCCTATCCCAGCTGAATAATCAGGCTAGCATAAAATAGGAGTAGTCTTGTGAGCTTGCTGGGAAATTTCTGGGCAGGCCTAAAGCTAACTGGACACAGAAAGCTTTTAAAGATCGTTGGTAGGATAAAAGTCTAGAAAGGCTGCAGTGTTCAGTCTAGGTTCCTGAGAAGGCTCCTAGAGCCCTCTGAATAGGGTGAGCTCTCTGAAAGTGTATGACTTATTTTGGTTTTCTCTAGACAATGAAGCCCCATGCTGCCAGGGAAACACACTCTGGAGTACACGAGCTTCTTCTTTCCACCACCAATAGGATGACAAGTGCATCAAAATATCACAATCATTTGTTCTCTCATGCAAATCTGTATCCAGTCATTGCCCTGAATCTCTTCTCTCTATACTCCATCTTGTTGACAGGGCCAGTGTTCCTCCTGCAGTGGTTCTAAACCATGTCCCTATGCACATGTCCCCAAATACATTTTCTAAATCTTCCAGTCTAACAAATTGACAATAATAACCATCACTCTCAGTTCTTTGGCTAAAGGTGTTACTATTCCTTTATTTGTTCTACGGAGAGACGTCTCATGGAAAATAGAGTTTCAAAAATCTTGGTTCATTTCCCTATTTTTCCTTGTCACTCAGCCTTCCCTGAAGGCTGTTGTCTGAGACATAAATGATCTTTCTTATCTTGTTTAAGTTTATGGATTAAATGTGACAACATAAAAAATTTTAAAAAATTATGGTAAAAAGTTCACTGAAAGCATGTGTATTAACAGTATCATTTTGATTCTGTGCTGCTAGAATTATTTATTGGTATACAGATACATTTATTATCATTTTTTGCAGTGTTGGGAATCGAACCCAGAGTTTTATATATATTTAGAAAATGCTCTACTATGGTGGGAGATACATTATTATTTATTTGAGAAATATACTACACAAAATTTACTTTAATTTTAATTCAAGATTAAATTTAAAAGGCTGATCTTGGAGTGGCGAAGAGAAACCATGATCAGACTGTATTATAGGAAAATTATTTTCTTTCTTTTTTTTTTTAAAGATTTATTTATTATTATGTGTAAGTACACTGTTGCTCTCTTCAGACACACCAGAAGAGGGCGTCAGATCTCATTATGGATGGTTGTGAACCACCATGTGGTTGCTGGGATTTGAACTCAGGACCTTTGGAAGAGCAGTCAGTGCTCTTAATCGCTGAGCCATCTCACCAGCCCCAGGAAAATTATTTTCAATAAAAATAAAATAAATAAATTTAAAAGGCCATTAAAATCAGTCAAAACAATTGCTTTTCAATTTATAATTGCTAATATTCCTTGTTTCAGAAAACCACACTCATGATTTTGTATTTAGGACTTAAGAAGTTTAACAAGTTAGAGTTTTAAAATTTCTTTTCAAATTATGACCAGTGTATGAAAAACTGGACCTGTTTAAAGAATGCCCCTTGATGCATTTGGAGCTAAGTGAGATCCCATTGCTCACCACCATATCTGTGGTGTACACCAGTCTAACCCTTCCTGAAACTTCCCTCACCTCCTGCCTCAGGGGAGGCTGTGTGTCCTGGGCTTCAGGGAGTAGAGCAGGAGTCAGGAGCACACATTAGTGTCTCTTCTGTCATGAAGCTGTTGACAGAAGAGACAATCTTCTGTATTTATGTTTTAGTTTTTCCTGCATTGTAGTGAGGTTTGACTATACCAAGTTAAATTAGACTTTGGGGGGAGAGGGGGTTTGGGCATAGATATTTCTTAAGGGTCCCAGGTGATTCCAATGTATAGCTGGGCTTGGGAATCCCTGTCTATGGTGAGCTATGACTGAACTTTTGGGGGATGGGGCTTGTGCACCAGGAAGCTCATCACTTGCTGGCTTTTCTCTCACTTCTAGAGTGATGGTGCCCCTGTGCAGCTGTCCAGCAGTGGCGGAACATGTGACAGGAAATTGTCCCCTCATACCATAGCTTTCCCTCGATCTAGCCTTCTGCTTCTTCTAAACATGAACATCGATGGTCTTGTGAAGATGTGTTCTCAGTCTCTCACATGATGCATTGTCTCGGTTTACTTCCTATTGATGTGATAAAATGCCCCAATAAAGGCAACTTAGGAGAGGAAGAGTCTATTTTAGTTTTCATTTCTGGGTTACAGACCATCACTGTAGAAAGTCAAGGTGGTAAGAACTTGGAGCAACTAGTTATGTCCACAGTCGGGGGGGCAGAAACAGAGAGAGAGAGAAAGAGAGAGAGAGAAAGAGAGAGAGAGAGAGAGAGAGAGAGAGAGAGAGAGAGAGAGAGAGAGAGAGAGAGAGAGAAGCATGTGCATACTTGTCCTCAGTTTGCTCCCCCACACCCTCCCCCTTATACACAGTTTAGGATGCAATCCCAGGAAATGTTACCACTCACTTTTAGCTTGGGTCTTCTCATATCAATTATTGTAGTAGAGATAACCCCTATAGACATAGACATCTCAATGGGCCAACCTTATCTACTTGAGCCTCAGTAAGAAATCCCATAGATGATTCTAGATGATTCTAGATTGTGTCAAGTTAACAATTAGAACATGATGCCATCACAGGCATCATGCCATTTTGTCCACAATGGAATGAATAATTTGCTGACAACTTAACCAGAGGTCTGTCTGCTTCCTGCCGCTGATATTTGTACATTGCTCTGGTAACCAGTTATGAGGGAGAAATATACACATACTTCTTCATAACTATTACCTGTTTCTTATAACTATAGTAGTGTTAGATGCCATAGCTGCATCCACAGATGGTCATGTTTAACCTTCACAATAATTTTGAGAAGAATACATACTCTGCCCATTATATAAATGATCCTTCAGTGATCATTCTCAACTACTGGAAGTTTCCAGAAGATTTTTTTTTGAAGTATTCCATCTTATAATATGGTACTGATGGGTTCAAGAAAGAAATCTGATGGTGGAACACATTAATGGGAGACAAACTACTATGATTACTCAGACTCATGCAGAAGCAGGCTCAAGGAGAGCCAGGCTTACTGGTATAAGTGAAACTACTCTTCCACAAATATTTTTTAGAACAAGCCTGATTAGAATTAGCCAGTTCCTTTCATTCTTCTTGCAAAGACTTCCAGCATTCTAGTGCCACAGTTTTAAAACCACTAAAACTGAACTGAATCCCCTCACTGCTCGGGGCAGGTTTGCTTGAAGAGTCTTCTACTTAACCTGGTTACTGATTTTCAGTGTTGGGAATTGACTAAATGTCACCACCTCTCATCTTATTCTTTCCAGCCTTTCCAGCCTTTCCAGTGGGAGATCTTGAATGTCCCATCTTAAGTGGGCTTATTTTATTTGCTGAGAACTGCCCCTGACGCATAACCGCAATGGCTCATCACTGTGTCCTCTTGAGACGGAGCATCTTGCCCAGGGAGTCACTTATGTATTTCCAACAACCAGTGATGACTGTTTACCTCTGGCTATGAAGACATGAAGAAATTAACTGTCAGAAAATGCAGAGGTTTCCCAGATGATGCATTACAAGGAGAACATGCCCTTGAGTTGAGCCAAAGTGCGTGGTTGCATCTCTAGCTCCCAACTGCTGAAGATTTTCAACACGTTGGGAAGCCCACTCTGTTATGCACTATCTTTCCTTTCCAGAAGCTTCTCCCCCAGGTGCCTAAAAATGTCAGTCTTTTGAACTTTCCACAGCATTCTCCGTTCCAGAGAGACAGCCCATGGCTGGGGGAATTGATTGGCTGCTTTGAAGCAGAAGGCCAGCTTGCTGAGGACTGGGCTTCACAGCAAGGTGCAGGGATGAGGAAGGCAGCTTGGAGAATTCAATTTGAGTCACCTGCTGGTTTTATTCTCATGATGTACAAAGACCTGCACAGAAAAAACTCTCAGCTAGATAAATTGGCATGCCAGCTCTTCCAAAACATACATATCATTTTGGGGGTGTTTGCTGAGCCCTAGCAAAAAAGTAATCCCTCTCACAGAAGCAGGCAAGACTTGATTTAGCAAAAACCACCTTTGTCTCTCATGGATTCTAACAGAAAACCACCATTGGCCTCTGGGTCTAGAGAGAGGTACAGGCCCTGAGAAAGAGATGACAGAAAGGATTTAAATAGAAGGTCTTTTTCTTTACTGAAGGTCATCTGGGTCTAATCTTTCTACTTTCTGGTTTTTACACAAGTAGTTAAACGTAAGACTCTTTCTAGAACATTCTTTTAAATGTCTCTAGACCAACTCAGTGATCTACATGAATGATTCCTGTGTTAAGAATGTTCATGGGATGCTCTTTTTGATATGCACTTCTTATCGTCCATAATAGTGTCGGGGTTTGGTGACTATTTATAGGATGAATCCCCAAGTAGGGCAGTATCTGGGTGGCCTTTCCTTCAGTCTCTGCTCCACACTTTGTCTCCTTTATTGCTCCTGTGAGTATTTTGTTCACTTTCTCAGAGGAACCAAAGCACTCCAGCTTTAGTCCTCCTTCTTTTTGAGCTTCCTGTGGTCTGTGAATTGTGACTTGTTTATTTTGAGCTTTTGGGCTAACATCCACTTATCAGTGAGTGCATACCATGTGAGTTCTTTTGTGACTGGGTTACCTTGCTTAGGATGACCCTTTCGAGTTCCATCCATTTGCCTAAGAATTTCATGAATTAATTGTCATGGTTGTCTCTGGAGGGGCCCTGTCAGAGCTTTACACATACAGAACTGATGCTAGCAGCCAACCATTGGTCCCCAACAGAGGAGTTGGAGGGAGAACTGGAGCAGCTGAAGGGGGAACATGTAGGCCACCCAGGGGCCTCAGGACTCCCAGAGTCTAAACCATCAACCAAGGGGTACACATGGTTGCAGCCAAAAATGTGGCAGAGGAATGCCTTGTCGGGCATCAGTGGGAGGAGTGATCCTTGGTCTAGTGAAGGCTCAATAGATGCCCCAACAAAGGGAAATCGAGGGAGGGGGGAGTGGGTCAGGTGGAGGGGCATATACTTGGAGGCAGGGGGTGGGAGGAGGGTTTTGGAGTTTTCGGGGATGGGGGAAACCGGGAAAGGTTTTAGCATTTCAAATGTAAATGAAGATTATATTCAATAAAAAAAAGAAAAAAAAGAATGTTCATGGGTTTTGCTTTGTTTTTGAGCAAGATAAACGTTTTCATGCTAGTAGGTCAGTGTGTTTCTTTATCCTGGTGTGTTGTAATTAGGACAGTCTTTGGTCCTATTGAACAGATCAGAGGAACTAATCTCATGAACAGACCTTCCAGGGAGAACTTATCTTCTCTATGCTCCATTTTCTTTGCAAAGAAATGAGTTAATTTAGCCACTGGCTCCATAGAGGATGTCCTTTCATGGCTGCCTTTCTCTTCGGACCTCTGAACAGATTTGTTCTTAGCCCATGGAGTGGCTATTTCTTTCATAAATCAAAATGAAATAAAATTAGTTCAGCAACAGAAAAAAAGGCATTAGGTAAAACATTTATCACCAAAGGATTGAAATATGTGACATTTAGTAAGTAGAGAAACATTATATTAGGTCCAATGCTCAACTGTTTATAATGTGGTTTTACTTCTTACAACACATTTTATGAAATATCACCACCCTCACTAATGTTCACAGGCACTAAAGAATTTGTGCAATAAACACAGGGCAGAGTCTGTTGTTAAACTTGGATTGTCTAATTTTTAACCTCTACCTCAAATCCATCATGTAATACTTTTTAGTTAAAAAGACTAGAAAATGACTATGTTAGTATGCCGGCATTCTGCTGGCTGGCCCTCAGGAACCTAGCAATTGCTTACAACATGAGCTGCTGCAGCCAGGGGCAATGGGGTGTGTGCTATGTGTGCAAGAACCCCTCTGCCATGCTAGCTCTGTTTGTTCTCAGTGTTCCCTCCCTCCCTCTCTCCCCCCCTCTTCTCTGTGCTCATGGCTCTGTTCCCCTCTGTCTACCTGTCTACGTGTCCACTCGTCTGCCTCTACACCTTCCCCAGGCCCTCATATGTCTCCCATTCCCCCAGTAAACCTATTTTATACCAAGTCTGTTCGTGGCCTAATTTGATAGGAGCACATGTTGGCACAGGCCTACCAAGGATACCTACTTGCCACATTCTATTTCACAACAGGCAGAGTGTGATCATTGCTATTACTAAACTTAAAATAATCAGCTAGGCAGAGACAGACCCCAAGAGAACATAAATGTCAGCCCAGGCTACTATACCCAGCAAAACGCTCAATTACCATAGATAGAACTATACAAAGAATCAACAAAACCAGGAGCTGGTTCTTTGAGAAAATCAACAAGATAGATAAACCCTTAGCCAGACTAACCAGAGGGCACAGAGGCACTACCTACATCAATAAAATCAGAAATGAAAAGGGAGACATACCAATACAAGGAGGGAAACTACACCCTAGAAAAAGCAATAAAGTAATCTTTCTTTTTTTTATTATTATTTATTTTATTTTATTTTTTTAAATTTACATTCCAAATCATTTCCCCTTTCCCGTTTCCTCCCTCCCCGAAAGTCCCATAAGCCCCCTTCCCTCCCTCTTTTCTCCATTCAACCCCCTATCGTTTCTCTGTCCTGGCGTTCCCCTACATCCAGTCTTTCCAGGACCAGGGGTCTCTCCTTCCATCTTCTTAGAAATCTATTGATATGTGGATTGTGTCTCGGGTATTCCGAGATTCTTGGTCAATATCCCCTTATCAGTGACTGCATACCATGTGTGTTCTTTTGTGATTGGGTTACCTCACTAAGGATGATATTTTCAAGATCTGACCATTTGCCTAGGAATTTCGTGAATTCATTGTTTTTAATTGCAGAGTAGTATTCCATTGTGTAGATATACCACATCTTCTGAATCCATTCCTCCGTTGAGGGACATCTGGGTTCTTTCCAGCTTCTGGCTATTATAAATAAGGCTGCTATGAACATAGCGGAGCATGTGTCCTTATTGCATGCAGGTAAAGCCTCTGGGTATATGCCCAGGAGTGGTATAGCCGGATCCTCCAGGAGTGTCATGCCCAGTTTTCTGAGGAACCGCCAGATTGCTTTCCAGAGTGGTTGTACCAGCTTGCAATTCCACCAGCAGTGGAGGAGTGTTCCTCTTTCTCCACATCCTCGCCAACAACTGCTGTCTCCTGTGTTTTTGATCTTAGCCATCCTGACTGGTGTGAGATGGAATCTCAGGGTTGTTTTGACTTGCATTTCCCTAATGACTAAGGATGATGAACATCTCTTTAGGTGCTTCTCAGCCATTAGATATTCTTCAGGTGACAACACTTTGTTTAGCTCTGTACCCCATTTTTAATAGGGTTACTTGGCTCTCTGGAGTTTAACTTCTTGAGTTCTTTGTATATATTGGATATTAGCCCTCTGTCAGATGTAAGGTTGGTAAAGATCATTTCCCAGTTAGTTGGTTGCCGCTTTGTCTTTTTGATAGTGTCTTTTGCCTTGCAAAAACTTTGTAATTTAATGAGGTCCCATTTGTCTGTTCTTGATCTTAGAGCATAAGCTATTGGAGTTCTGTTCAGGAAATTCTCCCCTGTGCCCATATGTTCAAGGTTCTTCCCTAGTTTCCCTTCTATTAGTTTCAGTGTGTCTGGTTTTATGTGGAGATCTTTGATCCACTTAGAATTGAGCTTAGTGCAAGGAGATAAGAATGGGTCAATTTGCATTCTTCTGCATGTTGACCTCCAGCTGAGCCAGCACCATTTGTTGAAAAGGCTATCTTTTTTCCACTGGATGGTTTTAGCTCCTTTGTCAAAGATCAAGTGACCATAGGAGTGTGGATTCATTTCTGGGTCTTCAATTCTGTTCCATTGATCTACATGTCTGTTACTGTACCAATACCATGCGTTTTTTTTTTTTTAGATTTTATTTATTTATTATATGTAAGTACACTGTAGCTGTCTTCAGACACACCAGAAGAGGGCATCAGATCTCATTATGGATGGTTGTGAGCCACCATGTGGTTGCTGGGATCTGAACTCACGACCTTCGGAAGAGCAGTCAGTGCTCTTAACCTCTGAGCCATCTCTCCAGCCCCGTTTTTTTTTTTTAACTTTATTTTATTTTCTAGGTTTTTTTTTTTATTTACATTCAAAATAATTTCCCCTTTCCTGTTTCCTCCCTCCTGGAAAGTCCCATAAGCCCCCTTCCCTCCCTCTTTTCCCCATTCAACCCCCTCTCCCTTCTCTGTCCGGGCATTCCCCTACATCCAGTCTTTCCAGGACCAGGGGTCTCTCCTTCCATCTTCTTGGAAATCTATTGATATGCGAATTGTGTCTAGGGTGTTCCGAAATTCTGGGTTAATATCCCCTTATCAGTGACTGCATACCAAGTGTGTTCTTTTGTGATTGGGTTACCTCACTAAGGATGATATTTTCAAGTTCTGACCATTTGCCTAAGAATTTCGTGAATTCATTGTTTTTTTTTAATTTACATTCCAAATCATTTCCCCTTTCCCATTTCCTCCCTCCCCGAAAGTCCCATAAGCCCCCTTCCCTCCCTCTTTTCTCCATTCAACCCCCTATCGTTTCTCTGTCCTGGCGTTCCCCTACATCCAGTCTTTCCAGGACCAGGGGTCTCTCCTTCCATCTTCTTAGAAATCTAATGATATGTGGATTGTGTCTCGGGTATTCCGAGATTCTTGGTCAATATCCCCTTATCAGTGACTGCATACCATGTGTGTTCTTTTGTGATTGGGTTACCTCACTAAGGATGATATTTTCAAGATCTGACCATTTGCCTAGGAATTATGCGATATTATGCCTGTCTGTCTCAGAACCTGGCTGTCCCAACTTCCCAGCCACTGGAGCAAAGATGGCGGAGTCAGTAATCTTCTTTCAACAAACCCAAAAGAAGATAGCCACACAAACAAAATTCCACATTTAACAATGAAATAGACAGGAAGTAACAATCACTTTTCCTTAATATCTCTTAACATCAATGGATTCAATTCCCCAATAAAAAAAAACATAGACTAACAGACTGGTTATGTAAACAGGACCCAACATTTTGCTGCATACAAGAAACCCACCTCAGTGACAAAGACAGTCACTACCTCAGAGTCAAAGGTTGGAAAACAATTTTGCAAGCAAATGGTCCCAAGAAACAAGCTGGACTGGTCGTTCTTATTTGGGATAAAAATCGACTTTCAACCAAAAGTTGTCAAAAAAGATAAGGAAGGACACTTCATACAGGTCAAAGAAAAAAATCTACCAAGGTGAACTCTCAATTCTGAACATCTATGCTCCAAATGCAAGGACACCCACATTCATAAAAGAAACTTTACTAAAGCTCAAAGCACACCTTGCACCCCTCACAATAATAGTGGGAGACTTCAACACCCCACTCTCAGCAATGGACAAATCATGGAAACAGAAACTAAACAGAGACACACTGAAACTAACAGAAGGATGGACCAAATGGATCTAACAAATATTTATAGAACATTCCATCCTAAAACAAAAGAATATATCTTCTTCTTAGCACCTCATGGTACCTTCTCTGAAATTGACCATATAATTGGTCACAAACCAGGCCTCAACAGATACAGGAATATTGAAATAATTCCATGCACCCTATCAGATCACCATGGTTTAAGGCTGGTCTTAAGTTCAAGCAAAACAACAGAAAATACACATACACATCAGCGATGGCTTGGTCAAGGAAGAAATAAAGAAAGAAATTAAAGACTTTTCAGAATTTAATGAAAATGAGGACACATCACACCAAAACTTATGGGAAAGAATGAAAGCAGTGCTAAGAGGAAAACTCATAGTTCTAAGTGCCTCCAAAAAGAAAATGGAGAGAGCTTACACTAACAGCTTGACAGTGCCCCTGAAAGTTCTAGAACAAAATGAAGAAAATACACACAAGAGGAATAGACAGCAGGAAATAATCAAACTCAGGGCCAAAATCAATTAAATAGAAACAAAAAGAACTATACAAAGAATCAACAAAACCAGGGGCTGGTTCTTTGAGAAAATCAACAAGATAGATAAACCATTAGCCAGACTAACCAGAGGGCACAGAGGCACTACTCAAATTAATAAAATCAGAAATGAAAATGGAAACATAAAAACAGAAACTGTGGAAATTCAAAACATCATCAGATCCTACTACAAGAGCTTATACTCAACAATGTTTGAAATTCTGGATGAAATGGACAACTTTCTAGATACATACCAGGTGCCAAGGTTAAAACAGGATCAGATAAACCATGTAAATAGTCCCAAAATCCTGAGGAATTAGAATCAGTTGTTAATAGTTTCCCATAAAGACTGGATGTAGGGGAATACCAGGACAGAGAAGTGAGAGGGGGTTGAATGGGGAACAGGGGGAGGGAAGAGGGCTTATGGGACTTTCGGGGAGGGAGGAACCGGGAAAGGGGAAATCATTCGGAATGTAAATAAAAAAAAATAGAAAAGAAAAAAAAAAGTAAAAGTTAGATATAAAAAAATAGTTTTCCATAAAAAAAAAAAAACAAAAAACAAAAAACAAAACCAAAAACAACCTCAGGTCCAGATGGGTTTAGAGAGGTATTCTATTAGATTGTCAAAGAAGAGCTAATCCTGATACTCTTCAAACTATTCCATGAAATAGAAACTCAAGGAACACTACCCAAATCATTTTATGAAGCCACAATAACGCTTATACCTAACAAAACAAAGACCAAACAAGGAAAGAGAACTTCAGACCAATCTCCCTTATGAACATTGATGCAAAATTACTCAACAAAATTCTGGTCAACTGAATCCAAGAATGCATCAAAACCATAGTTCACCACGATCAAGTAGGCTTCATCCCAGGGATGCAGGGATGGTTCAGTAATGGAAATCCATCAATGTAATCCACTACATAAACAAACTCAAGGAAAAATAATTACATGGTCATTTCATTAGATGCTGAAAAGGCTTTTGACAAAATCCAGCATCCCTTCATGATAAAAATCTTGGAGAGATCGGGAATCCAAGGCCCTGACCTAAACATAGTGAAAGCAATATACTGCAAACCGATACCCAATATCAAACTAAATGGAGAGAAACTGGAAGCAATCCCACTAAAACTGGGGACCAGACAAGGCTTCCCACTCTCTCCCTATCTACTCAATATAGTACTTGAAGTCCTATCCAGAGCAATCATACAACAAAAGGAGGTCAAAGGTATACAAATTGGAAAGGAAGAAGTGAAAAATATCACTATTTGCAGATGATACGATCGTATACTTAAGTGACCCCAAAAATTTCACCAAAGAACTTTTTAAAGCTGACAAACAACTTCAGCAAAGTGGCTAGACATAAAATTAACTCAAACAAATCAGTAGCCTTCCTCTACTCAAGGGATAAACAAGCTGAGAAAGAAATTAGGGATATGACACCCTTCACAATAGTCACAAATAATATTACATACCTTGGTGTGACTCTAACTAAGCAAGTGAAAGATCTGTATGACAAGAACTTCAAGCCTCTGAAGAAAGAATTCAAAGAGATGGAAAGATCTACCATGCTCATAGACTGGAAGAATTAATATAGTAAAAATGGCCATCTTGCCTCCTAAAGCAATCTACAGATTCAATGCAATCCCCATCAAAATCTCAAATCAATTCTTCATAGATCTAGAAAGAGCAATTCTCAAATTCATCTGGAATAACAAAAAACCCAGGATAGCAAAAACTATTCTTCACAACAAAAGATCTCTTGGGGGAATCACCATCCCCGACCTCAAGCTCTGCCACAGAGCAATAGTGATTAAAAACTGTTTAGTATTCCATTGTGTAAATATACCACATCTTCTGAATCCATTGGAATACTACTCTGCAATTAAAAACAATGAATTCATGAAATTCCTAGGCAAATGGTCAGAACTTGAAAATATCATCCTTAGTGAGGTAACCCAATCACAAAAGATCACACATGGTATGCAGTCACTGATAAGGGGATATTGACCCAGAATCTCAGAATACCCTAGACACAATCAGCATATCAATAGATTTCTAAAAAGATGGAAGGAGAGACCCCTGGTCCTGGAAAGACTGGATGTAGGGGAACGCCAGGACAGAGTAATGAGAGGGGGTTGAATGGAGAAAAGAGGGAGGGAAGGGGGCTTATGGGACTTTCGGGGAGGGAGGAAACGGGAAAGGGGAAGTGATTTGGAATGTAAATTAAAAAAAAAACTGTTTAGTATTGGTTCGAAGACAGGCAGCAAGATCAATGGAATAGAATTGAAGACCCAGAAGAGAACCCACACACCTAAAGTCACTTGATATTTGACAAAGGAGCTAAAAACCTCCAATGGAAAAAAAGACAGCATTTTTAACAAATGGTGCTGGATCAACTGGAGGTCAGCATGTAGAAAAATGCAAATTGATCCATTCTTATCTCCTTGTACAAAGCTCAAGTCCAAGTGGATCAAGGACCTCCACATAAAACCAAACACACTGAAGCTTATAGAGGAGAAAGTGGGGAAGTATCTTGAACACATGGGCACAGGGGATAATTTCCTGAATAGAATACCAATTGTTTATGCTCTAAGAACAAGAATCAAAATGGGACCTCATAAAACTACAAAGCACAAGGTCAATAGGACCAAATGGCAACCAATCAATTGTGAAAAGATCTTTACCAATCCTACATCCGATAGAGGGCTAATATCAAATGTATACAAAGAACTCAAGAAGTTAGACTCCAGAGAGTCAAATAACCCTATTAAAAATGGGGTACAGGAAGTTGGGACAGCCAGGTTCTGAGACAGACAGGCATAATATCGCTTGGGTCTCGGGCGGCTTGTGTGTCTGCAGCTCCCAAGTGCTGGGCTGATCTGCAGTAACCAGCACGCCAGCTCTGCTGTGGGACTTCTGCCTGGCAGAGGGACCCCGCACTGGGCGGGAGCCTACCAGCTTTCCTTCTGCGACCTCTGTTCCCGCAGACTGCACTGAAGAGACAGGTACCCAGGCTCTCCCCCCAATATAACATCACTTGGGACACGGCCTGTTGGGGCTTCCGTCTGCGCCCAAGAACGGGTCAGCGCTGCGGTCGTCTGGGAGCCAGATCTGCAGGCCATCGCGTCTGCAGGGTGAGCAGCGCCACGGAGAGTGTGCAGAGTGCACTCCGCCATCTTTGCTCCAGTGGCTGGGAAGTTGGGACAGCCAGGCTCTGAGACAGACAGGCATAATATCACTTGGGTCTTGGGCGGATTGTGTGCACGTGGCTCCCAAAAGCTGGGCGGATCTGCAGTAACC
This sequence comes from Tokudaia tokunoshimensis, assembly GCA_036184795.1. Classification (NCBI taxonomy): domain Eukaryota; kingdom Metazoa; phylum Chordata; class Mammalia; order Rodentia; family Muridae; genus Tokudaia; species Tokudaia tokunoshimensis. The sequence continues at coordinate 57,432,493 of BTHU01000011.1, read as the reverse complement.
AGTGTGCTAGCTCTGCTGTGAGACTTCTGCCTGGCAGAGGGACGCCCCCTACCCCCCTAGGAGAGATCACACACCCCTGCACAGGGCAGGAGCCTACCAGCCTCCCTTTGGCAACCTCTGCTCCAGGAATCCACTAGGCTGAGCCTTTGACTGTGCAAGGACTCCCCAATATAAGATCACTTGGGGCAAGGCACATCAGGGCTCCAAAGTCACTCAGGAACAGGCAGGCCCCAGAAATCGGTGCCAGGGGAATCCTGGTAATCCGGGGGGGGGGCAGAAATAGCTTTGCAGGCTCACAGGAGGTCCAACCAACAGCCAGTGGCAGCAGGACCAACTAACATCAGAGGTATCCAGATGGCAAAAGGCAAATGTAGGAATGTTACTAAGAGAAATCAAAGTAATATGGGACCATCCGAACCCAACTCTCCAACAGCAGCAAGTCCTGGATACCCCACCACACCCGAAAGACAAGATCTGGATTTAAAATCACTTCTCATAATGCTATTAGAGGATCACAAGAAGGACACAAATAAATCTCATAAAGAATTACAGTAGACCATGAATCAACGGTTAGAAGCCCTTACAAAGGAAACACAAAAATCGCTTAGAGAAATGCAGGAGAACATGGATCAAAAGATCGAGGCACACAAGGAGACAACACAAAAATTGCTTAACGAGATGAATCAACGGGTAGATGCACTCACAAAGGAATCACAAAAATTGCATAAAGAAATGCAGAAGAATATGGGTCAACAGACGAATGCCCATAAGGAGGCAACACAACAATTGCTTAAAGAAATGAATCAACGGTTAGATGCCCTTACAAAGGAAACACGAGAACTGCTTAAAGAAATGCAGGAGACAATGGATCAACAGATGGATTCCCATGAGGAGGAAACACAAAAATCGCTCAGAGAAATGCAGGAGAACGTGGGTCATCAGGAAGAAATCCTGAAAGAGGTAATGCAAAAATACCTTAAAGAAATACAGGAAAATACAAACAAACAAGTGAAGGATCTCAGCAAATCCATCCAGGAACTGAAAAAGGAAGTAGAAACAACTAAGAAATCACAAAGGGAGACAACTTTGGAGATAGAAAACCTTGGGAAGAAATCAGGAGTCATAGATGCAAACATAAACAATAGAATACAAGAGATGGAAGAAAGAATCTCAGGTGCTGAAGATTCCATAGAAAGCATCGACTCAACAGTCAAAGAAAATGCAAAATGCAAAAAACGTGTAACCCAAAACATCCAGGAAATCCAGGACACAATGAGAAGACCAAACCTAAGGATTATAGGTATAGATGAGAGTGAAGATTTGCAACTTAAAGGGCCAGCAAACATCTTCAACAAAATTATGGGGGAAAACTTCCCTAACCTAAAGAGAGAGATGCCGATGAACGTACAAGAAGCCTACAGAACTCCAAACAGACTGGACCAGAACAGAAATACCTCCCGTCACATAATAATCAAAACACCGAATGTTCTAAACAAAGAAAGAATACTAAAAGCAGTAAGAGAAAAAGGCCAAGTAACATACAAAGGAAGACCTATCCGAATCACATCAGACTTCTCACCAGAGACTATGAAAGCCAGAAGATCCTGGGCAGATCTCATGCAGACACTAAGAGAGCACAAATGCCAGCCTAGACTACTATACCCAGCAAAACTCTCAATCACCATAGATGGAGAGACCAAGATATTCCATGATAAAACCAAATTTTCACAATATCTTTCCACAAATCCAGCCCTGCAACAGATAATAGGTGGAAACCTCCAATACAGGGAGAGAAACAACACCCTGGAAAAAATGAGATAATAACCTTCTTGAATCAAACCCAAAAGTAGATAACCACTCAAACATAAAGATAGCGTCAAGAATGGCAGATGGCAATAATCACTATGCCTTAATCTCTCTTAATATCAATGGTCTCAATTCCCCAATTAAAAGACATAGACTAGCAGACTGGATACGTAAACAGGACCCAGCATTTTGCTGCATGCAGGAAACGCACCTCAGTGTCAAAGACAAACACTACCTCAGAGTAAAAGGCTGAAAAACAATTTTACAAGCAAATGGCCCCAAGAAACGAGGTGGAGTAGCCATCCTAATATCAGATAAAATTGATTTTCAACCTAAAGTCATCAAAAAAGACACAGAAGGACACTACATACTGATCAAGGGAAAAATCCACCATCAAGAACTCTCAATTCTGAATATCTATGCTCCAAATGCAAGGGCACCCTCATTCGTAAAAGAAACTTTACTAAAACTCAAAGCACACATCGCACCGCACACAATAATAGTGGGTGACTTCAACACCCCGCTCTCTGAAATGGATCGTTCAGGAAAGCAGAAACTAAACAGGGACACAGTGAATCTAATTGAAGCCTTGGACCAACTGGAACTAACAGATATATATAGAACATTTCATCCTAGAGCTAAAGAATACACCTTCTTCTCAGCTCCTCATGGTACCTTCTCCAAAATTGACCATATAATTGGTCACAAATCAGACCTCAACAGATATAAGAAGATAGAAATAATCCCATGCCTCCTATCAGATCACTATGGAATAAGGGTGGTCTTCAATGGCAACAAAAACAAAAGAAAACCCACGTACACATGGAGGCTGAACAATGCTCTACTCAATGATAACTTGGTCAAGGTGGAAATAAAGAAAGAAATCAAAGACTTTTTGAAAGTTAATGAAAATGAAGGCACAACATACCCTAATTTATGGGACACAATGAAAGCAGTGCTAAGAGGAAAATTCATAGCCCTGAGTGCCACCAAAAAGAAACGGGAGACAGCATACACTAACAGCTTAATGGCACACCTGAAAGCCCTGGAACAAAAAGAAGCAAATACACCAAAGAGGAGTAGAAGGCAGGAAATCATCAAACTCAGGGATGAAATCAATCAAGTAGAAACAAATAAAACCATACAAAGAATCAACAAAACGAGGAATTGGCTCTTTGAGAAAATCAACAAGATAGATAAGCCCTTAGCCAGACTAACCAGAGGGCACAGAGATAGTATCCAAATTAATAAAATCAGAAACGAAAAGGGAGAGATAACAACAGAAACTGAGGAAATTCAAAAAATCATCAGATCCTACTACAAAAACCTGTATTCAACACAACTAGAAAATCTTGAGGAAATGGACAATTTCCTTGACAGTTACCAAGTACCAAAATTAAATCAGGATCAAATAGACCATCTAAACCGTCCTATAACCCCTGAAGAAATAGAAGTTGTCATTGGAAGTCTTCCAACCAAAAAAAGGACAGGTCCAGATGGTTTTAGTGCAGAATTCTATCAGACCTTCAAAGAAGACCTAACACCAATATTCTTCAAACTGTTCCACAAAATAGAAACAGAAGGAACACTACCCAACTCGTTCTATGAAGCCACAATTACGCTAATACCAAAAGCACGCGAAGATCCGACAAAGAAAGAGAATCTCAGGCCAATCTCTCTTATGAATATCGATGCAAAAATACTCAATAAAATTCTTGCCAACCGAATCCAAGAACACATCAAAACGATCATTCACCATGATCAAGTAGGCTTCATCCCAGGGTTGCAGGGATGGTTCAATATAAGGAAATCCATCAATGTAATCCACTATATAAACAATCTCAAAGAAAAAAACCACATGGTCATCTCATTAGATGCTGAGAAAGCATTTGTCAAAATTCAGCATCCTTTCATGCTAAAGGTCTTGGAAAGATCAGGAATTCAAGGCCCATATCTAAACATAGTAAAAGCAATTTACAGCAAACCAGTAGCCAGCATCAATCTAAATGGAGAGAAACTTGAAGCAATCCCACTAAAATCAGGGACTAGACAAGGCTGCCCTCTCTCTCCATATCTTTTAATATAGTACTTGAAGTTCTAGCTAGAGCAATTAGACAACAAAAAGAGGTCAAAGGGATCCAAATTGGAAAGGAAGAAGTCAAACTATCACTATTTACAGACGATATGATAGTATACTTAAGCGACCCAAAGAACTCCACCAGAGAACTCCTACAGCTGATAAACGACTTCAGCAAAGTGGCCGGATATAAAATCAACTCAAGCAAGTCAGAAACCTTCCTATACTCAAAGGATAAGCAGGCTGAGAAAGAAGTGAGAGAAATAATACCCTTCACAATAGCCACAAACCATATTAAGTATCTTGGCGTGACTCTAACCAAACAAGTGAAAGATCTGTATGACAAGAACTTCAAGTCTCTGAAGAAACAAATTGAAGTAGACCTCAGAAGATGGAAAAATCTGCCATGCTCATGGATTGGCAGGATTAATATAGTAAAAATGAGCATCTTACCAAAAGTAATACACAGATTCAATGCAATCCCCATCAAAATCCCAACTCAATTCTTCATAGAGTTAGAAAGAGCAATTCAAAAATTCATCTGGAATAACAGAAAACCCAGAATAGCTAAAACTATTCTCAAGAGTAAAAGAACCTCTGGGGGAATCAGTATCCCGGACCTCAAGCTGTACTACAGAGCAATAGTGTTAAAAACTGCATGGTATTGGTACAGTAACAGACATATAGATCAATGGAACAGAATCGAAGACCCAGAAATGAATCCACACTCCTATGGTCACTTGATCTTTGACAAAGGAGCTAAAACCATCCAGTGGAAAAAAGATAGCCTTTTCAACAAATGGTGCTGGCTCAGCTGGAGGTCAACATGCAGAAGAATGCAAATTGACCCATTCTTATCTCCTTGCACTAAGCTCAATTCTAAGTGGATCAAAGATCTCCACATAAAACCAGACACACTGAAACTAATAGAAGGGAAACTAGGGAAGAACCTTGAACATATGGGCACAGGGGAGAATTTCCTGAACAGAACTCCAATAGCTTATGCTCTAAGATCAAGAATAGACAAATGGGACCTCATTAAATTACAAAGTTTTTGAAAGGCAAAAGACACTATCAAAAAGACAAAGCGGCAACCAACTAACTGAGAAATGATCTTTACCAACCTTACATCCGTCAGAGGGCTAATATCCAATATATACAAAGAACTCAAGAAGTTAAACTCCAGAGAGCCAAGTAACCCTATTAAAAAATGGGGTACAGAGCTAAACAAAGTGTTGTCACCTGAAGAATATCTAATGGCTGAGAAGCACCTAAAGAGATGTTCATCATCCTTAGTCATTAGGGAAATGCAAGTCAAAACAACCCTGAGATTCCATCTCACACCAGTCAGGATGGCTAAGATCAAAAACACAGGAGACAGCAGTTGTTGGCGAGGATGTGGAGAAAGAGGAATACTCCTCCACTGCTGGTGGAATTGCAAGCTGGTACAACCACTCTGGAAAGCAGTCTGGCGGTTCCTCAGAAAACTGGGCATGACACTCCCAGAGGATCCGGCTATACCACTCCTGGGCATATACCCAGAGGCTTTACCTGCATGCAATAAGGACACATGCTCCGCTATGTTCATAGCAGCCTTATTTATAATAGCCAGAAGCTGGAAAGAACCCAGATGTCCCTCAACGGAGGAATGGATTCAGAAGATGTGGTATATCTACACAATGGAATACTACTCTGCAATTAAAAACAATGAATTCACGAAATTCCTAGGCAAATGGTCAGATCTTGAAAATATCATTCTTAGTGAGGTAACCCAATCACAAAAGAACACACATGGTATGCAGTCACTGATAAGGGGATATTGACCCAGAATCTCGGAATACCCTAGACACAATCCGCATATCAATAGATTTCTAAGAAGATGGAAGGAGAGACCCCTGGTCCTGGAAAGACTGGATGTAGGGGAACGCCAGGACAGAGAAACGATAGGGGGTTGAATGGAGAAAAGAGGGAGGGAAGGGGGCTTATGGGACTTTCGGGGAGGGAGGAAATGGGAAAGGGGAAATGATTTGTAATGTAAATTAAAAAAAATAAAATAAATAATAATAAAAAAATGGGGTACAGAGTTAAACAGGGAATTCTCAACTGAGGAACTTTGAGTGACTCTGAAGCACCTAAAGAAATGTACAGCATCCTTAGTTATCAGGGAAATGCAAATCAAAATAACACTGAGATTCCACCTCACATAGGTCAGATTGGCTAAGTTGAAAACCTCAGGGGATAGCAGATGCTGGAGAGGATGTGGGGAAAGAGGAACACTTCTCCATTATTGGTGGGATTGGAAGCTGGTAAAACCACTCTGGAAATCAGTTTAGTGGTTCCTCAGAAAATTAGACTACCTGAGGACCCAGCTATACACTCCTGGGCATATACCCAGAAGATGCTCCAATATGTAATAAGGACACATGCTCCACTATGTTCATAGTAGTCTTATTTATAATAGCTAGAAGCTAGTAAGAACCCAGATATCCTTCAACAGAGAAATGGATACAAAAATTGTTGTATATCTACACAATGGAGTACTATTCAGCTATTAAAAACAATGAATTCATGAAATTCTTAGGCAAATGGATGGTAGTAGAAAGTGTCATCCTGAGTGCGGTAATCCAGTCAGAAAAGAGCACACATGGTATACACTCACTGATAAGTGGATGTTAGCCCAAAAACTCAAAATAAACAAGTTACAATGCACAGACCACTTGAAGCTAAAGAAGAAGGAAGACCAAAGTGTGGATGCTTTGGTTTATCTGAGAAAGGGAACAAAATACTCAGAGGCTCAATTATAGGGACAAAGTGTGGAGCAGACACTGAAGGAAAGTCCACCCTGAGAGTGTCCTACCTGGGAATTCATCCTATAAACAGTCACCAAACCCAGACACTATTATGGATGACAAGAAGTGCGTGCTGAAAGGACCCTGTTATGGTTGTTCCCTGAGGGGCCTTGCCAGAGCCTTACACATACAGAGGCAGATGCTAGCAGCCAACCATTGGACTGTGCTCGGGGTCCCCACTGGAGGAGATGAAGGGAGGACTGGAGGAGCTGAAGGGGTTTGCATTCCCATGGGAAAAATGACATTGCTGGCCAACCAGAAGCCCCAGGGCTCCCAGGGACTAAGCCATCAACCAAGAGGTACACATGGTTCAAGCCAAGAGTGTGGCAGAGGAATGCCTTGTAGGGCATCAGTGGGAAGAGAGGTCCTTGGTCCTATGAAGGCTGGATAGATACCCCATTGTGGGGAATTTGAGGTGGGGTAGGTGGGAATGGGTTGGTTTGGAGGGGCATCTTCTTGGTGGCAGGGGTTGGGATGATGGGTTGGGGGTTTTCTGTGAGGGGGAAATAGGGAAAGGGTATAACATTTGAAGTGTACATGAAGAATGTATTCAACAAAAAATTAAAAAGAAAAAGAAAAATGGCTCAGTCACTAAGTGCTTGCTACAAAGCATGAGGACCTGTGTATGATAGGCATGAGTATATATGTATATATTCTATTATCATGGCATGCTCTGGTAATCCTTGCACTATGAGGCAGAGAGATATGGGTTCCTGGGATTCTCTGGCCATCCAGCTCGATCAAATTGTTAAGGCCCAGGACCATCAGCATCCTTATCACACAAAGCAAGGTAGCTGGCACCTGAATAATAATATTCAGAGTTGACATCTGGCTTTTACATGCACATGGCCCAACCAACATCCATGCATATACATGAGTATGCACATACACAACACACATGAATTAAAAAAATAACTATGTAGGATGTATGGTATGAACCTTGGAGTTTCTAAGTTACAAGATGACCAAGAACAAGAAGAGGAACTCAGGAGGAGGCTTATATGGATGCTCATGGTATTAGAACCTGCTGATGCCCAGCATCTGAGCATTTACTAGGTTGACTGAACTCCAAAATGGACCAGTGCTTTCAACAAAAACAAATCTGCGTACTTATGGCTGACAAACCTTCTCTGTAGAACATTTTGTTGCTTGAATTTAGTTAGAACTGGGTAAAAAAGGGAACAATTAACCTAATTTTACAGATGAGAAAGGAAATGTTCAGAGAGGCTAAGTGGCTTGCCTAAAGCCAAAGACATGCTAAATGTCAGAAAGGGACAGTCAGTGCTAATGTGAGGCCAGGTGCCCCCTCTGTTCACACGGTGGAGAGGAGCAAGAGAAGCAGCAGCCCATGGAAATGCTTCACAGTCTGTGAAATCTGATTAGTTAGCAGGATGGTCAGATTTTAGCAATTTATTCAAGGTTTATTATTGAAGACTGAATTCTTAGTGAATTCTTTCATGCATGAGTTTTACACTAGAGGAGAGAACAGAGAGATAAGAAGAGTTAGAGACAAACAAACAGATAGATGGACACACACATAAGAGAGAGAGAGAGAGAGAGAGAGAGAGAGAGAGAGAGAGAGAGAGAGAGAGAGAGAGACTCACAAATAAGATGTCTTCTAAGACACTGAGTGGTGGCGTTTTGGTTATGGATCAGATAATTGTGTGTTAAAGGACTTAACGGAAGTTAATGTGAAGCATGAATGTCTATACAGTTCACAATCTCTTTAAATATTTACATTTGCATTATCTTTTTGCTTGTCACTCACAAATACTGAAATGTTTGCTAGACGAGGGCTACACCAATTAGTGGTAACCTCAGTAACTAGGGAACCCTATTTGAGCACAAGATGGGAGGAGCAAGAAAAGGCTTAAGCTCATTTTTAAGACGCTGATGTAACCAGGCTCAGTAGTGTACATCTATAACACCAGGAGCTGGAAGGTAGATACAGGAGGATCTTGAGTTCTGGGTCAGCCTGGGTTATATAATAAGATCTTGTTGTTGTGGGAGGAAGAGTCTGTTTTCTTTAAAGACGTGGCAGCTGAGTGGGTACTCATGCTCCTGGAGTAGGTTCTACCGCTCATGTGCTTACAGGCAGCACCAAGAGGACTAAGGTTTTGTTTGTTTTCTGATCATATTAAGGAGGGAGGGAGAAGTGATGGGGATGATGGATAGGGAAAGAATCAGAGAGGAGGATGAATGGGGTGAATTTGACCAAAATACATTATATACATGAACAAAATTCTCAAACAATAAAAAATATAAATTAACTAAAAATGGGGAACAAACTAAAAATCCAGACAATATGGTAGATAGTACCCATTTGTTTCAATTAAGAATTTAATTCCAATAGTGTTAAGTCATTGAATCCAAAATGTGATTTTTGCCAAGGTAGTAATAGCTAACTTTTGTATATTTAATTAAAAAAGACTTTTGAGGTTGAGGATATAACTCAGTAGATAGAGAACTTGCCTAGCATGCACACAACCCTGGCTTTGATCCTTGGCAAGATAAGTCATGTGAATGTCTAGAATTTCAGTGCTAGGGAGATGAATGGAGGATAATCAGTTCAAGGTCACTCTCAGCTATATAGTGTGAGGCCAGCCTGGGCTATGTAAAAACCAGTCTCAAAAAAAAGTAATTGGTAGTTATTACCTGTCCTTTTATTCCAACCATCAAATTGTTTCATAAGTATATTCTTCACATTCACTGAAGAGAGGTACACTGTTAATATTTAAATGAATAAACCATATTCCTTATACTATCATATGACTCCCATCAAAGCATTTTTTCTAGATCGTGCTCAATGTACCAATACCTGTCTTATGTTATGACCACCGCACAGGCAGACTCACTGAGCAGGGAGAGTTGAGTTGGTTCCTGAAGGATGAAGATGTCCATCGGGGATCCTGAAAGTCAAGATGCTGAGTGAGAAGAGAAGATACTGAGAAAGTAAGAACATGTATGTGATACTTGAGGTCAGCATCACCCTCTCCCTTTTTGGAAGATTTTGATGTGGTGTGAACCATGACAGATAGAAGACTACAGAAGACTACAGAGTTTTCATGAAACACCAAGTCTTTCCTTCTAGATGGTCCAATTTACTGGGTAGAATGCTTGAGTTCAGAGAATCTTAGAGATGAATTCTGAGTCATCAGAGCAGGTCTTGGTCAAGTGGTCCCCTCCATATGAGGGACAGGCATCGATTGTGGACTCAGACTTGAGTTTAGGTTTAGAAACTATTTGGCTGGATAGCATTGTTGAGCTGTATAATGTCTCTGAGTCTATGTTCTCAATCATATAACTCCAGCAATAATGACACTCATCACCATACATGTATGTTGATAAACTCCAAAGAGCTAACTTCCTGGAATTAAAAAGAAAAAAAAAACCATTCTGGTTTGGTGCTGCTACTATGATGTCACTAGATAGGGAGCTGCAAAGAGTTCCAAGCACAAAGAGATGGCCTTATGGGCTGATGCAGGCTGGCTTTCGCCCTTTGCTGCCTGTCACAGGGGGTCCTGGGAGGACTGAGTAGAATTTTACTGATAAAGTGCTTAGTGGAGGGTATGTCAAACAGCAGACGTTAGTAATGATGGCAGCTACCTCCTTATGCGCCTCCCTTTCCTACAACTGTGTACACTCCTGTGAAACACCTCTGCCGTGAGAGTTCACTTGCCTTGATTAATGCAAGTGAAACATGGCATGTCCCGAGGCAGACACTTAATGCATTTTTTTGTTTTAGAATCAAAGTCAAAATCGTTTGTCAAAGTCAAGTTGGCTGAGTCTGCTCCCCACGCGTATGGCATCGGTTCATTTTTCATCTTCTAGATTACAGGGTCAGCCTCCAGGCCTAACTTCATCTGCAGGGTTCCATTAGCTTTTGGCATGAGACATCCACTTTATGTTCACAGTTCTCCGGATTTTTACAGCCATTGTCTCCTGGATGGGAAGACTTGTGGGTGCGTGTTGAACAGGCCCGTGTTCATAATCGCAAGGCAAGTCCCTCACAGCTAAGGTGCCGTCCTCTGACTGTATCTCAAATCATGATAAACAGTCTTTTCCATGCATTTGCTTAGGAGGAGGCAACATATGATACTCTCATTTTATTTTCTAAACAAGCTTGCATTCATAGTAATTAAAAAGCATTTGAGATGTAGTAACTGTTACAAGTCAAAAATGGAACTTGTTTCTTCTCCTCCTCTCCATTCATGATTAGAAAAACCTGTCATTTTCTTGTAAGATTCCAAAACAGCAAAATGGATCCCCCCTCTTCTTTCTGAAGGACCTTTATTCCCATTATTAGGAACTCCTATCTGCTAAATGATAAAGGATGGTTCTAAGTTAAGCAAGTAAGTAATTTGACCACACAGTTTGGAAGAAATATCCATCTCTATCTCTGGTTGTCTCCGTCTCCATCTCTATGTGTGTATATATCCAAAAATTCTGAGAAACAAGACTGATAAGTAATCATGAACATGGTGTCTGGGATATAAATGATGACTGGTACATACAGGTGGAAGAGAGGCATTTGAGGGTACAGTTAGTACTGACAACACCCATTGTAGGAACATGCTTAAAGCTTCTAATACTAGTGGGACTACTACTACTACAAGCCAGTGTCTGAAAAAACCTTTAGTTTAAAATGATCAGACCCCTCCTTCTTAACATGTAAGTTTCATGAACTGTGCATAGATCATTAAAATTGTATGTACAATTCTAGTTGTATATACTGGAAAGGTGGCTAAGCAGTTAAGGGTGGTGCGCTGTCTGTCTAAAGAATCCACGTTTGGTTTTCAGCACCCAGGAAGGGTATCTCACAACCACCTGTAACGCCAGCTTAGGGAGATCCAATACCTCTGGCTTTCATGGGTACTGCACACAGATATACATGCCACCAACAACACACATACACATAACTAAAATAATAAAAAGAAATATGATAAAAGAATTGTGTATACAGAGGAATGTTTAGTTGAAACTATTTCCTAGATTCTGAGTCCCCTAAGATTCCGGGTCATATTTTCCTAAACATAAAGAACGAGTAGAGGTAACTACCATACACCATGAGGACAGTAATTCTGCTGGTTTAGCGGGGTTAGCAGACAGGCTACACCATGTAGATCTTGTACAGAGTCTTAGGTCTTTCCAAGAAATGAAAGTACATATTTTGTAAATATCTAGTAGTGATTTCTTTGAAATTAGCAGAGGAATTATTCATTTTTATTTTGTATGTGGATGAGTGCTTTACCTGCATGTATGTGAGTGCATCATGTGCATGCCTAGTGCCAGAGGAGGCCAGAGGAGGAATCCAATACCATTGCATCCAGATGTACACACTTGCCCCACACCACACACATATGTATAATTAAAAATAATAAAAATAAATATTAAAGGATTGTGTATACATTGAAATGGATCTATGGACAGTTTCAAGCTGTTCTACAGAGGTGCTGGGAGTCAAACCTAAGTTCTCTGTAAGATCAGCAAGTGCTATTAACCATTGGACCAGCTCTCCAGCACCTTCTTAAGGATTTTTGTGTTATTGGATTTACATCTTCGTCTGAGACTCCTTTGTTCAAGGGCATGCTCTACACACTCTCTTCGTATCTTATTTGTTCCTGTAGGGTTTCCTTTTGACTCTGAGGAGGGCACCATGACTGCAAGCCAATGGAGTGGCTGCTTCTGTACTTACTGGGGACAATTTCCCAGGGTAGCCTCCTGGCATCTGCTTGGTGACTCAGTCAGGCTGCAGTATTGATTGTGAGCCTCTTTTCTCAAGGCAGCAGTTTGGGGTTGATTCCAAGAACAATAATCTGTTATATATTTGTCAGAGGCCTTTCTGGAACAGGGAAGCTCTGAGCACATGGTCTTATTTTATTCTCCCCAAGAGAAATTGATAGAAATAGATTCCGTTCGGTCTTGATTTCTATTCACACAAGCCCGATGATGGTTCATGACTTGTTCAAGGTCACTTGAGAGCGAGAGTGAAAAGCTGACATCTCAGGTTGTCGTCAAAGAAGCAAATCAAATGGTCACAGAGGACTTTCAAGTTGCCAGCTAATGCCAGCTAATGTAGTTCCTGGGAGTTTTTCCCCTGCGTATTCTCGAGGGCTTGCTTCAGCAAAGCACACTTTGTACGGGAGGTAATCTGTACAATCGTCGACACTATCAATCTTTAGAACACAGGGTCAGCATTGACTTTCCTCTTGGCCTTTCCACCTGCTAGGCAGCATAAGTGTAACCATGGGCAAATTTCCACGGCTGCTCCTGTTCAGTTTGTGCTTACCTATGGAGCTGCCTCAACTCCAGCACGCTGCTGTCTCAGAGCCACTCAAGCGTATTGTGACTTTGACTTATCAGAGCTGAGACCTTCTTGATGAAAACTTGACAAAAGCAAGACTTTGTTTGACCTTCAATCCACTGCCGGGGAGAGGGAGTAAGAACCATGCTGGTTATTTTTAAAATGCCGCAGTGCAGTTTGATTGACAGACACGGCTAAACTTGAATAAGTTTTGGGGTACTGTTGTCAGAAATATTTAAGTTCCATTCTAGTTTCGTGTCTATTTGGTATATAAAATACCCTAATAAAAAGCAACCCATGGGAGAAAACATTTATTTGGCTTGTAATTGGGGAGAAACGTAAGCAGTTAGGCATAATACAACCACAGTCAAGATCGAAGAGAAATGAATGGATCCTTCCTTGCTTCTTCCCATCTAGCCTTCTCTAGTAGTATATACCTTAAGACACCCCCTAACCCCAAGTGGTGGTGTCTTTTACAAAGACCTAGTTCTTTCATCAATTAAGAATAAAGATAACGTCCCCTTACAGACAATCCCACAGGCCATTAAGACTTTCTTCCTGGATGGTTATCGTTTTAAAACAACCAGCATAAGTCTTCAAGATCATTATGAAGTGCATAGCTTTATCATGACGTCCTGAAAAGGAGATCGTACATGTAAAATAAACAATGTTAAACATATAAGTCCTATTTTTTTTTTTTGATGATAAATGTCAGTTGTCCAGACCATGTCCCAGATGGGAGGGACAGGGTGATCAGCCTTCTCCATGTGTGCTACAACTTCACCCTTCTTGAACTTGCACACTTTATTAGATGCTGACATCCAAGAGTTTTCCTTACTGGATCATGGATATTTTTGTATTATTATAAGTATTCTGAACAGTATAATATTAAAATACTATAATAATTTAGTTATACATTATATAATATATATTTAATTATAAATATATAAATACTCTTAATATATAACTTATAATTATATATAAAATTATATAATTATATAATTTTAACTCATATATAATTTTATATTATATAATTTAATTATATAATTAAATTAAATATTTAACTATAAATATTTAATAAATACACTGTAATATTAAAATGCTGTAAGGTTTGCCATGCATTGAAGTATTTGGCGACAGTTTAGTCCTCGGGAGTCTTGACCTCATGATTTGTGGGAAATGTTGTTGCTCTGATCTCACCTCACCTCCTAAGCTGCTCTTAGGATTCCACACTCGGTTTCTTGCCTGTCTGGTAATAACATAAAGTATTCCAGATAATCACCTATTTCTGATATCTCTAATCTTCAAGTGACTCTTGGTTCTGGACTTGGCAATATCATCCATGCATGTACCTAAAAGATCAATTCCCAGCATTCCCACTCCATAGATCTCTGTCTCCCCCAGTCTGGTATCTCTTCTTTTGAAGTAGGACCTGAGTTATCTGGTTGTTTACTCTCCTCAGACTAAATTCTGTGTCTGGATTCAGAGTGTCTGGGCGGTTCTGTGGACCTCTGCTGAATCCTCAGACTCTGCCTGGTCAGGGGATTTGAACTTCTTCTGGTTAACATGTGATAGCAAAGATGAGCTTTACACCCCACATGAAAAGCAGTTTGCAGACAAAAACAAACAAACACTGATCCTCAGGGAATGGGAAATCCAACACGAGTCTATGGTTGCAGTATGCCTCCAGCCTGCCACGGCACAGTGGGGGGTCATTTCTGTACCTCTTTGTCTCTTTCTGCTGTACTTTATTTCTGTTCACAGAATTTTCTTCAGCTTCGTTTCCAGAGTAAGCTCAATAGCAGTAAGTTCTTAGTTTTCTTTTATTCGAGTAATTTTTCTTTCCTCCTCATCGTTTAGAATACTTATGGTGATCATCAGGTTCGAGGCTATCAGTTCTTATAGAATTTTAAAATGTCCCAATTCCCTCCTCTTGAGTGGTTTGGGGTGAGGAGCCTGCAGTCCCAGACCAGTTGCCTTCCTAATGTTACTTTCCACTGACTTTATCGAGACAGGGTATGTCTCTGAACCTGGAGCTCATCATTCAGTTAGATTGAATTCAGTCAGCGAGCCCGGGGATCCTGGCCTTCATCTCCCAGTGCTGGGATTGCAAGCATGTGTCATGTGCCTGGACTTTCAATAGGTGCTGGAGATCTAAACTCAGGTTCTCATGCTTTCATATCAAGCATTTTACTGACTGAGTCACCTTCCCAGAATACCCCCTTCCAATTACCATCTTAGCTTCCACACATAATGGGGAGTATGTGTTATTTATATTCCTGTGCCTAGGATTTTATTTAACATGTTCTCCAGTTTCATACATGTCACTACCAATGATAGTATTTCATTCATTTTATGGCAAAATAATATTCCATTGTACACACACACACACACACACACACACACACACACACACACTACATTTTTTATACACTCATTTGTCAATCAACACACACTTTGATTCCTTGCTTTGTTCCTGTGCTATAGTAAACATGTGAGTGCAGATGTATTCAACATATTGATTTCATTTCCTTGGCTGTATGCCCTAGAGTGGGATTGCCGGATCATATGGTGATTCTATTTCTGGTCTTTGAAGGAACATCCATACCGTTTTCCATAATGGTTCCGCTAATTGCCCCTCTTACCAACAACTCCTTCCTCTGTGCTCGCTCGTAATTCTGACTTTTTGCCTTTGTGATAAAAACCTTTCTGTGGAGTTGAAGAGACTTCTCATTGTGGCTTTATTTGCATTTCCTAGTGATGCTGTGCATTTTCTTATGTATCTGTGGCCATTGAAACATCCGTTTGGAGAAATGTCTCTTCAGGTCATTTGTAACAGGGGCTTGGAAGCTCTTGTCAGTCATCCTAGTGCTGACATCTGTCAACCTTCTTTTGTCACTCACGTGTTAATTTTCCTGGTTCTTGGCATCTTCTATTTCCTCAGAAAACTGATCCTGTTTAGGTTTCTGCACATTGCATGGGTGGATTTTATAGGAAGAAACGCCAGTGACACTTGAGTTCTCAGGGGCCTTGTGGTTGTAGCAGGTCCCCCATTTTTGTACTTTTGGTTCTACCATGAAGATCCAAGTGGAGTCCTGTGCCATAGCTCAGTTCTCAGACTTGGAATATAGATTCTGGCTCACTGCATTTCTGACTTCATCAGGCTTGTCACTGTACTGTTAGGTAGAAATCTGTTCTACACCTTGTTTTCTCTTAGAACCACCCTGCTTACTGTTTTGGTGGGAGGGAAGTATATGTTGATAGATGTGGCCATTCAAAATTAAAAGTTGGCCCTTGACAAAAGATTCATAGAGTAGGGTGGTGCTAATCCACTCACACCATCCCTCTGCTCCTGCTGCGCCGTTACTGATGGAGAGTTGGGTATCAGATTCCTTGCTTGGTTTTCTCTGGTTCCACCAATAGGAAAGGAAGATGCTTCCCATCACTACACCTTAATTAGTGGATGGAATGCCCTGTTCATTTTCTGCTGGTGCTACAGCATTGTGCAGAGGCAGTCAGTACTTTTGGCTACATGGAGTCAGTA
This sequence comes from Tokudaia tokunoshimensis, assembly GCA_036184795.1. Taxonomy (NCBI): domain Eukaryota; kingdom Metazoa; phylum Chordata; class Mammalia; order Rodentia; family Muridae; genus Tokudaia; species Tokudaia tokunoshimensis. The sequence goes on along the minus strand of BTHU01000011.1, from coordinate 57,415,913 downwards.
CTGTCACAAAGGTCTTTGCTTTGGGGTTCCTGCTTCTCTCATCCTTTGATTGTCTTGGGATGATACCATGTACCATTGCTTCTATTTTCATTTCTCCTCCTTATTTTTCTCCTTTCCTCCACATCTAGATCTTTTTCTTTTTCATTTGTTGAAAGTCTGAGTTCTTTAAGCTTTCTATCTCTTAGAAGGGGTATATCACAGAGAGACAGAAAAAGAGAACTTACTACTGTGTCAACTCCCAAAGCCTAGCCAGTCAGCCTTTCCTTGTTTGTTCTTCCAGAGTCCAATAGCAATTGACTATTATGACTGTTTTTTTTGGGGGGGGGCAAAATATTTATTTGAATTTATAGGAAAGGATCTTGGAAGTAATTTTAATCTTCTTAGCTGGAAAAGGGAGCTCCGTCAGGTTCTTTTAATATTGATACATAGGATATAGTTTTTCATTTTCCTTATACTTTGCTCAAAATAATGGTCTAGCAGCTCATTTAAAGAAATAGTCTGAGAATAAAATTTGCAATTCAATTCAATAGTTATTCTGCATCCATTGTGTGTGTGAGTGCCAGACCCTGCAGGTTGCTACAATTTTAAAACTTACAGAAAGCCCAATTCATGATGTATTTACGGATGTGGATTTTGATGACAATTAACCCAGGTCACTGAGCTCAGGCTTCTTTGAGGGTTATTTAAAATTGTGAAAAAGATGGATGTGAGGGCAGGTAACAATGCCTAATCAGGGAAGCAGGGCTGAGAGAGTAATTTAAAAAGGAGATGAAATGATGTAGCTGTGGTAGAAATAGGCAGGAGGGAATTTGCCTGATTGCGTAATAAGGGCACAGCAGTTCAGACATGGGGAAAATGGAATGTAAGAGGTATTACAGTATAAAAATAGCTTAGGAGTCTGATTTTTCAAATATAAAGGCTATGTGTACTCAGATCAGGTTTGGAGAGCAAGTAACAGCTTGCTCAGATTTTTTTTTTCTTCCTGTCATGTTACAAGTTTAGGAATTACTTAGCAGGAAATGAAGTCCTCGAAAGGCTCCTAAGTGGAAAATTGGAATCACAGTGTCATTTCATAAAGGTTCTGACACAGGGTGTAAATACGAATGGTGGGGTATGAGGTTGGAAGAGTGGAGGCAGGAGGTTAATTAAAGGTGATGTTAAATAGATGTTATTTCTATGGATGACACAATTCAAAAAGTGTGTAAAAATACACAAAGTTATCCTTCCCTACGTCTTTGTTAACTCAAGTTTGGCTTTCTCTTTTAAAAGGCAGGGTAATATACTGTGTGTTATTACAGAAGTTCTACTGAGTATAGAAGCATACATACATAATCGTGGGGTCTCCTAGAGGTGTTCTTTCTTATTCATATATATTATTTTTAATTTTTGGTTTCTGGACTCCAGGTACTTATAAAGCCTTAGTTCATGATGACAGTTGGCCGTGGTCTATGTAATGAAGCTCCACACCTTGTAATTTCTCCACCATAGACTCTTCACTATCATTCTCTCCCACAGCCACCTGCTCCAAGGGCTTTGGTTCATGGTCTTGGGTTTTGATGCACATTGTAAAATTTGCAGAGTTGTTTTATACATGTCTTTCATTTGTATAAACAACATTTATTCCCTCCTTATCTTACTGTAAACTATATGCTACCTGCATATCTAGTTCATTCTTTTTAGCTTAAAGTAGAATTCTATAAAACAAACCGTTAGAATTTATTTGATGGTGACAACTTACCCTTGTCACCACACTGGGTAAACCACCCTGTCATAATTCTCATTTCAACGTCCTTATGGACTTGAATGAGAATTTCACAAGACTATCTCCCAGCATTCAAATGTTTGCTTGTTAATAGATATGAAAATTATTCCATCAAGATTGACAGAGTGTTTTTCCAAATGACTGCTCCGGCTTATTTTTCCTCTCTGCTGGAGTACACAATCCATGTCTCAACACCCCTTGTCAATTCTTTCAGTAACAGACATATAGAGTTGTTATATTTTGTCTTTCTTTGCTTACTAGAGAATTGGATGGGTCTTCTCATTTTTATTTGCCCAATCACTAAAAGGTTAAAGAAAACTTAGTATGTGTCTATTGAGTACTTCATGTGTGTTATATAATTTCATATTTTTTATTGTTTTGTAAAATATTATTTTATCTTTATTTTATGCATATAGACACATGCATACATATGTACTATTTACATGCCTGGTACATATGATGGCATATGTATAATGTGAACAAGATGTCATATCCCTCTAGAACTGGTATTAAAGAAGGTATATACCTCTATGTGGGTGCTAGGAATCAAACTCAGTTCCTCTGGAAGAGCAGCCAATGTTCCTAATCACTGAGCCATCTCTTTAGATCCTCCTTGTTGGGTTTTGATGAAGGAATTGTTTCTATTTGCATTTCATAAATGAAAAAGCCAAGAATTAGATGGTGATTTGTCAATATTTTAAATTCATGTGGAGTCCCCCTTTTGTCATCTGGTCTGCCTGATCCCAGAGGTCTAGTGATAAATATATTCCTCAACTCTTGCTGTGTGTGTAGTATAGTTTGTAGTCATGTACAGAAGAGTGAAGGTTAATGTGTGCCTTTGTGTTTATTTGTTTTCTTTTTACAAGTAAAGGAATTTGAATGTATAAAGGATATATCACAGCTAGTGATGGTTATCTTTAAGTGAAATAGAAATTGGAGAGGAAAGAGAGATGGAAAATCCTCTGAGAATCATTTAGTGCTTTATTAGCAGCTGTCATTTGCAGAGCCTTGCACAACATCAGAGATTTTTGCATACACTTCTGATAATTTTCATAATCTGGAGAAGTAGATACTGTTATGCTCATTTTAGATAAGAAGAGTAAGGCTTAGCATTGATCAAGATCACAAAATGGAGAGGCAAGCGATGGCTCAATGGTTAGAAGCAGTCACCAGTCTTTCAGAGAACTAGAGTTTGGCCATCCACTCTTATTGTAGGTGATCTGACATCCTTATCTGTGCACTGCAGGCACACAAAGGCATCCCCCCCACACACACACATACACAAACAAGAATAAAATAAAGCATTATTTAAAATTACTAAAAAACTATGTGGTACATCTTTTCTGTCAAGTTAAGTTGCTTGAATTTAAAATAAAATTCATGAAGTTAACATTTTACTGTAAAATAAAGAGGAAAACCAGTAGACTCTTTTCAAAGTTATGCTTGAGACATTTGAATCAGGAAAAATATAAATTCCAACATGGAAAATGGGAGTAAGAGATAAAACCCTGAAACCATACACATTAAAACAATAAGATGGACTATTTTAGGTTATAGCTATATATTTGTGCACACATTCATATATAACAACAATAATCAAATTAAAAGAGAGACAGACTATCAACGTTAGAGTGGGGTGATGTAACAGTGATTGGAGGGAGGTAGGGCCAGGAAGGAGGAAAGAGAGGGTAGGTGATGTAATTCTATTTTCACTAAAACTGTATCAAAAAATAGTTGTAAAACTGGACATGACAGTCTGAGACTAGGGTGAATGTTTGTCCTTGCTTTCTTACAGGCTTTTAATAAATTATTCTGTTGGTACAAATGGCTTTTCAGAGAGACCAACATAGGGAACTGGCTTTAAAAAAAAAAGGCTGTTAGATTAATGGATGAAATCCACTGCAGTACTAAATAGCTTTTATCATTTCATTATATAAAATGCATGGCGGCTATACCCTGCCGCCCACCCCCAACTCATTCTGCCTCTGCAGCTGAGATCTTGGTTCTCTTGGGTCAGCCTTGTAATGGATCTGGGCGCCTTCAAACTAATTCATCCCAGGCACTGCCTGACATTTATAGGAAAGTTACACAAACCTTTGGCCCATTTGAAACAACTCTCAAAGTAGAAAATGCTGCTTTAACATAAAGCTGTGTAGAAACGTGAACCTAGTGATGAGGAAGAGCGCGTTGCATCCTGGGTAAGGCAGATGCAGTGTGGTACCGCTGGAGGTTGTAGATGAAGAAGGACTTAAATAATTTCAGGCAATATTGGTTAAGATGGCGAGAGTTAGGGGTCACTGGAGTCTTTGTTTAGAGAACAGATGATGTCTGAGTCCTGTGAAAACGGAAATTTAAGGCCACTCTGCATGATTTTGTTGACTGAGCCAGGCCACGTTGCAGATGGATATAAAGAGCAAGATAGGTGAAGGGCAGAGGGATCATAGCTGTCATCAGCAAAAGCAGAGAGGCTAATTGCAATTGAAGCCTGTCTCCAAGACATGAGGTATGCGAGCAAGCGGAAGGCTTGCATATTTTAACCTCTAGATGGAATGAAAGATAATAAATAGTGGGCAGGCTTTTGGAAGTGAAGCAGCTTTTGCTTTAATCAGCAAAATATCTCATTCGGGTAAGAGTACCAAAGAGAGGGAGCTGGCTTTCTTTCTTGTGTGTAAGCAATTTCTTCTCTTTTCTTTTTTTAAAAAATTAATTTTTTTTTTACTTATTCACTTTACATTCCCCTCACTGCCCCCTCCCGGTCACCCCCTCCCACAATCCTTCCCTCATCTTCCCTCCCCTTCTCTGAGCTGCTGGAGGTCCCCTGGGTATCCCCTTACCCTAGTACTTCAAGTCTCTGCAAGGCTAGGCACTTCCTATCCCACTGAGGCCAGACAAGGCAGTCCAGTTCAAAGGATCTTTAAAACATTTTTCCTTTATTTTATTTCCTTTTCCATTTTTCCTCAGCATTTCAATAAATACTTCTTTGGAGGTAGAAAGATGGCTCAGTGGACAAATCTGTTGTTATGTAAGTGTGTGACTCAGGGTTCAGACCCCACATCCACATAAAAACTGGGTGGGTATGATGCATGCCTACAATTACAGTTCTCAGGTTAGGTGGAGATAGTGTATCTCTGGGCAAGCTGGCCAGACAGACTGAAAGAACCAGGGAGTTCTGTGCTCAGATTTGCTGAATACACCCAACTCCAGCTTTTACTCTCCATAGGGATGTGTATATCCTAGGCAACTGACCACACATGTATTTCCCCTACTCATGCAGAAATACATATACATGCACACCACACATGCACACATGCATAAAGAAATACTATTATGGTTTCACATTTAGAACACTGAGTCACACTCTTTGTGTATGTCATCTATATAGAAAAGATTCCTGAATCATATGTATAGTATGAAATGCAGCAGTATTTAAAACAGTCAGAAGAAGAATCAAATCCTCCCTTCTTCTCCCTGCTTTGCTTCCTCTGTGTGAAGCAATGGGAATTTGGAGACGTCATACATTCTGTGGTAGTGAAACTTCTGTTCAGAAAAGAAGTAAACTCCAATTGTGAATGGTGGTATGTGCTATAGTTACAAGAGTATCCGTTCTATGTCTGGGGGAGCAGGGAGGAAATGGTTATTTCTGCCTTAGGGTAAATGGTGTATATGTTTTGAGAACCCTTTGCTTTGCTTTATTATTTGCTATTTGTACTGGCTGGTTTAGTGTCAACTTGACACAAGCTAGAGTTATCACAGAGAAAGGAGCTTCAGGTGAGGAAGTACCTCCATGAGATCCAGCTGTAAGGCATTTTCTCAATTAGTGATCAAGGCGGGAAGACCCCTTGTGGGTGGTGCCATCCCTGGGCTGGTATTCTTGGGTTCTATAAGAGAACAGGCTGAGCTAGCCAGGGGAAACAAGCCAGTAAGCAGCACCCTCCATGGCTTCTGTATCAACTCTGAATCCTGACCTACTTGAGTTCCAGTCCTGACTTCTTTTGGTGATGAACAGCAATGTGGAGATGTAAGCTGAATAAACCCTTTTCTCCCCAACTTGCTTCTTGATCATGATGTTTGTGCAGGAATAGAAACCGTGACTAAGACATTATTATTGCATATTTTAAACTTTAAATTGGTGGAGAGAATAGATATTTTTATTGAAAATAGATATTTTTTTCTCACATAGTGTGTCTTGATTAGGATTTCCCTTCCCTTTATTCCTCCCAGTTGCTCCTCATCTCCCTTCCATTCAGATCTACTCCCACCCTGTCTGTGATTAGAGACCAAACAGGCTTCTAAGTGATAATAATAAAAACATATAAAAATAAGATATAACAAAAACTGACACATGGGAGTTAGACAAGACAAACCAAAGGAAAAGGGCCCAAGAGAAGTCACAAAAGTCAGAGACCTAATCACTTGCATACTCAGGAATACCATAAAAACACTTAAGGTGGAAGCCATAATCTGCGTGTGTGTGTGTGTGTGTGTGTGTGTGTGTGTGTGTGTGTGTGTGTGTGTGTATGTGTATGTATGTATGTATATATATACTTATACAGAGGTCATGGTGCAGATCAGTTCAGGCCCTATGCATACTGCCTTGGTCTCCATGAATTCATATGAGCTCTGATTATGTTGATTTAGAAAGCCTTGTTTTCTTGGTGTCCTCCATAACCTCTGGCTCTTACAATCTTTCTTCCTCCTCTTCTATGGGTTTTCCCTGTGAGACCTGAGTGGAGTGTTTTGATAGAGACATCCAATTTAAAGTTGACTGTTCCAAGGTCTCTTACTCTCTTAATAATGTTTGGCTGTGGGTCTATATGTTTGTTTCCTTTCGCTTCAGGAGGAAACTTCTCTAAAGATGACTGAACAAGACACTGATCTATGGATATAACAGAATATCAATAGGATTCATGGATTCCTCTTATTACTCCTTTTTTTTTAGACCAGTAGTATCTGATTTTACCCTAGTCCCTGGACTAGCTAGTCTCTTGTCCTTGGTCACCCAAGCAATGTCAGGTATGGGTTCCTTCTCTTGGTATGAGTTTTCAATCTGTACTGGCTAGTTTTGTGTGTCAACTTGACACAAGCTGGAGTTATCACAGAGAAAGGAGCTTCAGTTGGGGAAGTGCCTCTATGAGATCCAGTTGTGGGGCATTTTCTCAATTAGTGATCAAGGGGGCAGGGCCCCTTGTGGTTTGTACCATCTCTGGGCTGGTAGTCTTGGGTTCTATAAGACAGCAGGCTGCGCAAGCCAGGGGAAGCAAGCAAGTAGGTAACATCCCTCCATGGCCTCTGCATCAGTTCCTGCTTCCTGACCTGCTTGAGTTCCAGTCCTGACTTCCTTTGGTGATGAACAGCAGTGTGGAAGTGTAAGCTGAATAAACCCTTTCCTCCCCAACTTGCTTCTTGGTCATGATGTTTGTGCAGGAATAGAAAACCTGACTAAAACACAATCAAAGCAGATATTGGTTGGTTACGCCTACAAGCTTTGTGCTACCATTACACTAGCATGTTTTGCAGGCAGGACAGATTATAAATCAAAAGTTTTGTAGTTGGCTTGGTGACAGTTTAGGCTACATAATAAAACCCTGTCTTGGGAGAAAAAAGCAAAACAAACAAACAAAAACTACAGCAACAATGAATATGATTAAGCAAGTGTCCTTGTGGTAGGATAAAGCATTCTTTGGGTTTATGCAAAAGAATGATATAGCTAGGTCTTGAGACCTGATTCCCATCTTTCTGAGTAACTGCAATATTGATTTCCACAGTGGCTGTACAAGTTTGTGCTCCCAATAACAATGGAGAATGTTCCAAGGATGGTGACTGTTTCTTTAAGTGTTTCTCAATCATTTGAGTTTGCTCTTTTGAGAATTCTCTGTTTAGATCTGTACCCAATTTTTAAATTGGGTTATATGCTTGTTTGTTTGTTTGATATCTACCCTTTGAGTTCTTTATATACTTTGAATATTAGCCGCTACTGTTTGGTAAAAATCTTTTCCCATCTGTAGGCTGTGGCTTTGCTGGAATAATGTAATCATTCACGCATAAGCTTCTCAATTTCATGAGATCCTGTGAAGTGGAAGTTTCTGGTTGTGTCATGCGATGCAAAACACAATTCGAGTCTGCATCACACGATACAACCAGAAAGTTCCATTTCAGTCATGTTTATTTACTGTTGATCTTAGTGCCTGTGCTAATAGCATTCTGTTCAGGAGGTTGTCTTCTGCACCAGTGAATTCACACTGTTCCTAACTTTATCTTCTATCAGGTTCAGTGTATATGACTTTATGTTGAGGCCGTTTGGAATTGAGTTTTGTGCAGGATGCTAAGTATGGATCTATTTGGATTCTTCTACCTGCTGCCATTCAGATTAATCATTATCTGCATCCAGACATCATCATTTGTTGAAGATGCTTTTATCCAATGTGTGTTTCTGGCTTTTTTTTTTAAATGAAAAATTATGTATCCAAAGATGTGTGGGTTAACTTCTGGGTCTTCAATTAGATCCCATTAATCAGTATGCCTGTTTTTTGTGTGGATACTAGGCTGTTTCTATTACTATATCTCTGTAGTACAACTGGAAATTGGGGAGAGTGATACCTCCTGCAGTTCTTTTACTATTCAGAATTGTTTTAACTACCCTGGGCTTCTTATGTTTCCATACGAAGCTGAAAATTATCCTTTCAAGATCTGTGAAGAATTGTGTTATAATTTTAATGGGGATTGCAAATAATTTGTAAATTGCTTTTGTAGGATGGACTTTTTTACTATAATCCTACCAATCCATGAGCATGGGACATCTTTTTATCTTCTGATATCTTCTTCAATTTTTTTCTTCAATGTTTTAAAGTTTCTAGATATTGGCAGCTAATACTTAGAAATGGAGATGGGCTAGAAGTGGGGGCTGAACAGAGGGAGGAGGACAATGTGTTTTATCAGACTCTGCTTTGTCCCCTGGAAGTTAGGTTAGGAGAGTGTGTGTGATCCACTGGATATGGGGTAAAGGGATACTGCAGCAGGTGGTCAGCTGCAGAGCTGGGGATGAGACTGGGGGATTGGATTTGGAGGGGAAGACCAAGAGATGAAGCTCTGCAGTTAGCCTAGTTGTTTCCATGGTCAGAGTGGCCTGTGGGTTTTAAGTTTTTAGAGCTTTAAAAAAAATGAAAACTTATCCTGGGGCTTCCACCTGTTCCAAGTCTCTGGCATGTCCTAGAGATGCCTGTCCCCCACACAGCCAATTTCTGTTCTCTCTCCCCTGTTCTCCCTACATGTGATCTCACCCAGTCCCTGCTCCCTGCTCCCTCTCTTACCCAGCTCCCTTCTTCCATCTATGCCCTCTGAAATCTATTTTATTTCCCCTTCTGAGTAAGATTCAACTATCTTCCCCTGGCACTCCTTATTATTTGTCTACTTTGGGTCTGTGGATTGTAGCATGGTTATCCTGTACTTTATGGCTAATATCTACTTACAAGTGAGTACATACCACGCATTATCCTTTGGGGTCTGGGTTACCTCACTCAGGATATTTTCTATACATCCAATTGCCTGCAAGTTTCATGATGTCCTTATTTTTAATAGCTGAGTAGTATTCCATTGTATAAATGAACCACATTGCCTTTTTCCATTCAATTGAGGGACATCTGGGTTGTTTCTAGTTGCTGGCTATTATGAATAAAACTGTGATGAACATAGTGGAGCACATGTCCTTGTGGTATGGTGGAGCACCTTTTGGGTATATGGAAGGAGCAGTATAGCTGGGTCTTGAAGTAGAACTATGAAGCTTCCTGGGAATTGCACATGAGCGGGTTTTCTGTGGACGAAGAGCTGGGGAATGAAACGATGGGGGTCGAGAAAAAGAGAACACACAGAGACATTAGTGCATGGCTGTACAAAATCTCTCTTTACTTGGGGGATAAGAGTGACAATATATGTGCTGTGGGCGTGACCCTCCCTCCCAGGGTTGCAGAGTCTTTTCAGTTCTTCTCAGCAGGCCCTCGGCTCCATGGTTCCTCGAGGATGTTGACCCCACAGGGTCTATTGCTCTGCAGGAGGCTGAAATATGACAAAAGGCTTGTTCCCGGAGCTCTGCCAGCTCTGCCAGGTGGGGGGTGGGTGTAGCTCACTGGCGTCTGGAGCTGAATGATAGCTGCCATGTTGATAAAGCACTTCAATATGACTCTCTACAGAACTATTCTCAATTTTCTGAGAAACCACCAGATTCATTTTCAGAGTGGTTGTATAAGTTTGCATGCCCATCGGCAATGTAGGAGTTCCTGTTGCTCTACATTCTCACCAGCATGTGCTGTCCCTGAGATGTCTATAGATAGATGAAAGTCCTAACCATGGGGAATATGGATCCTGAAGTGGCCACTTCCTGTAGCCAGGCAGGACTCCCAGTGGAGGGATAAGGCCAGCAACTGACCCACAAACCCTTCAACCCAAAATGTGTCCTGCCTACAAGATATGCAGGGACAATGATGGAACAGAGATGGAGGGAATGGTCAACCAATGAATGCCCCAAATTGAGACCTATCCCATGGGCAAGAACCAATCCTTAACAGTATTAATGATACTCCACTGTGCTTGCAGACAGAAACCTACCATAACTTTCCTCTGAGAGACTCCATTCAACAGCTGACCAAAGCAGATGTAGAGACCCACAACCAAACATTAGAAGGAGCTCAAGGAGTCTCATGGAAGAGTTGGGGGAAGGATTGAGGGACCCAATGAGGATAGAGACTCCACAAGAAGTACGTCAGAGCCAACTAAGGTAGACCCTTGGGAACTCCCGGAGACTAAACCACCAACCAAAGAGTGAACATGGGCTAGACCTAGGACCTCTGCACATATGTAGCAGATGTTCAGCTTGGTTTTCATGTGGGTCCCCCAACAACTGGAACAGGGTCTATCCCTGAATCTGTTGCCTGACTGGGTTCCCCATTCCCCTAAGTGGGCTGCCTTGTCTGGCCTCAGTGAGAGAATGTATACCTAGTCCTGCAGTGACATAATGTGAAGTGTGTGCGTGTGTGTGTGTGCGTGTGTGTGTGTGTGTGTGTGTGTGTGTGTGTGTGTGTGTGTGATACCCAGGGGACAGGGCTCTCCCTTCTCAGAGTAGAAGAGTAGGGGGAATGGGGAGAAGGACTTGTGAGAGGTGGGGACTTGGAGGAGAGGGGAGCTGATATTGGAATGTAAAGTGAATAAATAAATAAATAAATAAATAAAAAGTGAGAAGTTAGTCATACAGAGAAACAAAGAGAAAAGGACAGAGTGTACAGGAAACTGTGGAAGATGAATAGTACAACTTTGAACTTCAATTTCCCTGTTTTTGTTTCTATTTTGTATTGGAAATGCAAATGTGAGACAATAGAGGTTAATCAAGACCATTTTCCTCTATTCAAATCTTAGCCTTGCTACTTATATGAATACTACTTGCAAAGGTTATCTATCCATCCACTGTCTGGTTTTTCTATTCTTTAAAAGGTGCTAATAGTATTTCACAGGATTAGGAATGTCAAAATTAATAGTGACAATGCACAAAAGACTTAGAGGTGGTGTTTGACTTGTTGTAAGAGGCTATCATCATGATTTCAGTCAGTAAAACCATTATGTTGCAAATGAAAATGCAAGGTGAATTTGATTGAATTTGTTTATTGATTTTACTATGGGTGTCCACTTAGCAATATGAGATATGGTTGTTGCATAAACCATTTCATATCTATGAATACTGACATACCTAAGTAAGACCTCTATACCAGATGTAGAGTTCACAGCTGTGGATACTGATGCCTTAGCCTCAGTTTCATACAGACAGAAAGTAGCTCTTGAACAATCATGCCTTCGAGTGGTGCAATTCTCCCAGAGTGGGTGCTGTCTACCCAAGGCTTCCCATGCCTGTCTGTCTATACTCTTCTCATTCATTATCACTTCAGTTTTCCAGCTTTGTTACTTGTCTATCTTTCTGTTACTTCTGAGATAACAATGTAACAATCAATAAATGATAAATGGTAACAGACTCAGAATCCCCTCCTCTTGGTACCATGTCTGTAGACATTCAGTTGGTCTCTGGATGCTGCCTTTTTCCCTGGGAAGGAGCAAAAGGAGAAGAGGAGTGTTTGGGGAATCACAAAATATTTATTTTTATCTACTTAAAAATGGTAGTAGTTTTAAAATTTTGAGGCCAACGTAATGAGTCCATTCAATCCCCAAATTTAGTAAATGCTAAGATGTCTATACAGCTTGGACCTCTCTGTATCTGTAAGTATGTATCCAAACAGACCTGCTGTTTCTGATAAAGCAAAAGAGAAGGGGCTAAGGCAAGAACAGGATTCAAAACACTGCTGCCCACCTTTACCATGAGGGGATCTGAAGTTCTCAAGAAATAAAAACAAGTATGTTCAAACAGAGACATCAAATATTTGGGTGAAATAAAATATCAGTTTCTTCATTGGAGGCTAAAGAAAGATAGTAAGTTTTTATGACCAATGTGAAAAATGTCCATATATGACTCTTACTGCTAATTTGAGCCATGAAGCTATGTCTTCTAATTAGAGCTTTGGCACTTGGTTTGCTCTGGACCCTCAGCAGTGGTTTGAGGTCTCTAGCACTCTGTGCTGTTGTTAGTATTACTTTCCAACTGTCCAGATCTGACCTTAAAGCATCTTTTTCAGCTCTTTTGCTTTGTCAGTTTGAGCTTGGATTGTTGGATTATTGTTACTACAGCAGATCATAAGGTGCTCAGGTGAATTCCAGCTTGGCGTTTATTGAGTGCTTGCCAGATGTGAATACTTCAGCAGACATAACCCAGTCCTCAAGAAGCATTTACACTAGACACTCTGGGAATCTTTACTTCATACTCTACCCTTTATACCAATCAAAATCTCACATGTCCAATGAATTTCCATATCATTCATATGTAAGCAAAATCAACCCTGTCCTTAATTTGATTGTCAAAAGCAAAACCAAAACAAAGTTCCCAAATACTTTATTTGATAGAGAAGGAGAATTCAGGTCTTCTATATAAAAACTGCACAGCTAGTTAGTGATGGAAGGTGGGTTTGTGGCATACATGCATATGTAACTGCTGCCTACTGCTCTCACTGTGGTTGCTTCCTGCCTAACCTTCCCTGTCCCCCTGCCTCAAAGGAGAAAACTTAGACTGCATGAGCCCAGTGAGATATTTTCTCATCACAGATGCAGAACTTAAGTGTGAAATAAGAGCATTCAATAATGTGAAAGTTACCAAGGTCAAAACTGTTTTGACAAATTTTAGTAATATGTAGCTGAAGGCCACAGAGAAGTCCTATGGTGTGTGTGTGTGTGTGTGTGTGTGTGTGTGTGTGTGTGTTGGTCATGTACTATGTTAATCACAAAGAGATACTAGAGGTATTTGTCTTATAAGAAGAAATGATTTATTTGGGCTGTCACTTTGGAGATTTTCATTCATGATTAATGAGCTCTATTGTATTGAGTCTGACATGGCAGATGTTGGTGGCAGGAGGGAATGTTGAATTAGCACGTCTTACTAACTGAGGATCAAGGGGCAGGAATAAGTGGGGTCATTACTCAAGGTCATCCCTATGACCTAAGGATTTGCCACTGGTTTCCATATCCTGAAATTCCCACCACTTTCTAGCACCATACAAGACCACACTGCAACATACAGGCTTCTCATACGTATCTAGCACCCACACTATAGCACACATCTTACCCAGGAACTTTCTGCAAGTCCCACATGCTCATCTGACCCAAAATGAGCCGGTAATGTATGCTACAAGACATTCCTCTGGCTTGCAGCAGTTCAGTCAAACTGATACACAAGGCAAGTACCTTTCAGGAAAGTGTTCCCCCATCTCCTTCTGAGACCAGTGAGGTATTCAGTTTATAAAGACCTCCTTTTCTCTGCCCTGACCCTTTGGATGCATGTATGATTTACTTAATGCAATTGCATTGCCATCCCAACTGCAATTGCCATCACAAATAAAGTTCTTTTGTGTATGCAAGGTGGCTTATTTGCCTGAATTCCTCAATTTGTCAGGATCATAAGCATCCTCAGGACCTTCAATACATGAATTCCTGGTTCTAAGAATGTGTTCCTAACATTTACCAGGCTCTGGCTGCCCTCTCTGGCTTTGCTAATAACCAAAGCTACCAGTTCTTTAGGCAGACTCAAAATATGTGCTGCTTCTGTCAAATCTGTGCACATAGTTCTCAGCATTTTTCACCATTTCTGGGAAGTTTCACAACTATAATCTGTCTGATTTAGACAGAAGCATCAAGTTCAAAGGGACTTAGAGTTGAACAGTTCAGCTTAATGCTTAGCTCATGGACCAGAGATACAGTCCAATGTTCAGATCATTAGGTGCTTTTGCAGAAGACCTGGATTTGGTTCCTTATACCTATAAGGTAGCTTATAACAATTCTTAACTCAAGTTCTAGGGAATCTGATACTCTTTTCTGGTCATAACAGATATTCATGTAGTGTACACACACACACACACACACACACACACACACACACACATATATGTAAAAGAAAAAAAAAGAATTAAAAGAAAAAGATTTAATTCAAGGTGTGGGGTAAGATGGCTCAGTGGTAAGGGAACTTGCTGTACAAGCCTGTTGCCTTGAGTTGTATTCCTGAAACTTACAGTGGAAGGAGAGAACTGGTTATTGAAAGTTATCTTCTGAGCTCTGCTCACATCTTAGACACACACACACACACACACACACACACACACTCACACAGACACACAATACACTCTCACACAAAGAGACACACACTCACATACATACACAGACACACACACACTCATATATACACGCATTCAGACAGAGACACAGATACACACACCCCCACACCCACACATGCACTAACACACACAGGCACACACACACATATACTCACTCACACCCTGACTTAAACATTATTTGCTGTATGACCTTCAGGAAAGCCCAGAAATTTTGATACTCCAGGTTAACTTTTCACTTTTAAAAGATTTATTTCTTTTTTTCATGTATAAGGTGTTTTGTGTGCATGTACTTATGAGTACCCATGTGCATGGAGTGCCTGGAAAATCAGAAAAGGGAGTCTGATCCTTCGGAGTCAGAGCTACAGGCTGTTGCCAGCACCTAGTTAGTCCCAGGAACAAACCCATGGTCCTTGATTTGCAAATGATCGTAATCCAGTTTCCCCCCAAAATATTTAATTTTGTTATGGCTATCGGCAGGCCTGTGTTCTCCATTTAAATGCGCCTTCCTACTTGTGATACTTAAACTCGATTGTCAACTTGGTAAGATATAGAATTATCATGTTGACCAATCTCTGAGAAGATCTGTGAGGGATTGCCTAGATCAGCATAAACTGAGTTGGGAGGACTAACTATGAGCTTGGGTTGCTACATTCTGTGGCTGACATCTGGGACTGGGAAGGAGAAAGGATGTTGAGTACAATAGGTAATTACCCTCTGGTTTCTGACTATGGACACATGAGGTCAAACAGCCTCAAATTCCTTCTGTCACACCTTCCAGCCATGACGGATTATATACCCTGGAACAGTCAGCCAAAATAAACAGGCCCTGCCTTAAACTGTTTTTACCAAGTATTTTTGTCACAGCAGTGACAAAAGTATATCTATATCTAATCTATGTGGCAACTATATATTTTAAAATTCCATTTGCTGCAAAGAAGAGAATATGACCAGAGAAGAAAATGAACGGATGAAATGCAAAGCATTAGTAGGATTGCTGCTTGGAATGGCTGGTGAAAGAGAAGAAAAAATGAGCTGGGAATCTGGAACTGCAAGTTGGTTGGGGGATTAAAGAGGGCGAGATGTTTCAGACTTTTCTAAAGCCCCTTTGTCCTCCAGGAGCTTGGAGGAGGAGGAAAGAAAATTTACTAATCAATGGACATGCAGTTTCAAATGAGTAAGATGAATGAAGCCCAAAGATGCTTTGTATGACATTATGTCCTGAGTCACTGGTAGCATAATGTGCACTTATATGTTTTTAAAGAGGGTACATCTAATGTAGTGTGCTTACCCACACTACATTAAAAGATATAAATACATGCAATGTAATTTTAAAAGATCCTTTTATTTATAGTTACGATGAGGATTTCATGGCTTGTTGCCCATTTATATTTAATCACACTGATAGGATAAAGCTAACACATACGCAACCCCTCCACAGTCCTCTGCAGAGAAGTATAAGTTTTTTTTTCCTTCTTAACAGCAAAGGGGCTAGTATTCTCAGAGGCTGGCTATATTGTGTGTCTGATTTAGAAGGTTCCGCTAAGGTGTTTCCATTCCTTCTGAATCCCTACTGCTGCTGGGGTTCCTGCTGGGACATCTCAGCGTAGCAGAAGGATGAGTTGATGGGCGGGAAGCTGAAATGAAGCACAGCCTCCCACCTGGCTGCAAACCTGGCTCCATCTGTCCATTGTTCCGGATGGGTGATGAGTCCAGCAGTTCAAAGTCCCACTCTAAGCCTGTTCTGTGCAGTTCTTTACTCCCCAGGGACCTGGTATTTCTGGCCGTAGGAGAGCAGACTGGAGCCAAGCATTCTTCAGCTCAGTGCCCAGAGTACATGGGACTGGTAGCCTCGGGGGAGGGGGGGGGCGGGGCACAGTGTTTTGCTCAGAGTTTGAGAAGGAACGCTGTGCTTATTTCGGTTCCTTTTACCATCTTATTTTTCATGACCCATCTGGGTGAAGTTTGGAATGCTGTTTATACATTTAAAACCCAACCAGGCACGAAATTAACATTGGGTGAAATTTCAATAACCGCACAGATAGTAAGGCTGAGCGCTTATGGACTAAGTTTGGTAAGAAGAGCATAGCATCAGAGTGGGAGGATGATTAGCATATCAGATCCAGGAAGAGCCATCTCTGAAGGATTAGGAAGCCTAGTTGTGCTGCCCTTTGAACAATCGTCTTTAACAGTTACATTTTGATATTAGAATTAGGGAGCGGGAGAAATGGCTCAGTGATGAAGAACACAGGCTGCTCTTCTTGAGGACCTGGGTTCAACTCTCAGCGTCTATGTGGTGGCTCCTAACTGTCTGTAATCCCAGTTCCAGGGAATTTGGTACCTTACTGTGGTGCATAGCCATATGTATAAATGAAATACTTTATATACATAAAATGTTAAAAACAATTTAATTAAATTTAAGGATTGAGATTATTAGTGTATGTCATAGTTGCATGAATTTAACAGATGAGCTTTAAAAGAATCACTGAATTTTCTACCTTTCCATAAACAATTATATATATGTATATATATAGCTATTATATATATATATAGCTAATGTATTGTAATGTATTATACATTTTGTGTGTGTGTGTGTGTGTATGTGTGTGTGTGTGTGTGTGTGAGAGAGAGAGAGAGAGAGAGAGAGAGAGAGAGAGAGAAAACATGTGCTTGTGGTCTAGGACCCTACTCTCAGTTTAGTTATATTTTTAGTTGAAGGATCCATCAGATTATAGTGAAGATAAAAGATGAGCTGTGAGCTATGTTTTCAGCTGAAGGGTTGACTGGAAGATTCTGTACCCATGACATTACTAAACACTCTATTTGCAGAATTCTTTCTTCAATGATATTGTGCTTAGGGCAGCGGTTTCTTCCCGTCTTTTGTCATCTCCAGTAGCAATCAGTGGGTCCTTCATGAAGACCTCCATGTAGAACCCTCTACAGTATGGCTCTCTGCTTCTTCAAGGCTAGAAAGGGAAAAGGGAACCCTTCCATATGGCAAAGTTGTCTCCATGTGACAATCACAGATGTGACATCCCACTACTTTTGCCATGCAGCGTCAAAGGCAGGTGAAGGAAAGAGTCAGGGGAGAGAGTGAGCTGGAAGAGCAGACCCCAGGATCTCCATGCTCCCTAGCCAAGAAAACGGATAGTCAGTACTGGGTTCCAACTTGGATAACAGTGGGACATCATTCTCTATGATGTTTCATTTCTATATTTGCAAAATGATGGGCAATGAATTATGCTCCTGCTAATTTATACTGCTCCTAGTAATCTAGTCTCAAATTCATCTGTCCATTTCCCCAGCAAGAGGAGTGACTATAGCTCTTTGATCTAGATTTCTTCTTTCTCTCTGTGCTCCTTCTGTTTGGTCTGAGGCTTATTTCTTATTTTCAGCCATAACACTCTACCTTCATTTCTTAACTGATGTTGACTTTTTGAAGGATTTGGCTCATATTCATCTCATTCTTGCTATTCTCTGTGCCTTATGGAGGCAGCTTGCTCTTAAGCATGGACCAATTAGTTTTCCCATTCATAGATGTGATGTAGGATGCGCTACTTCATAGGATCCTCATATGGAAATACTCCATGGAAAGCCATTCACATGCTGTGTACTCTACAGTTGCTAGGTTTACCCTCCACAACTGCCTTCTCCAAAAGGCAAGGTGCTTGGGATTGTGGGTGGCTTCTTTGAATGATTTTTATATACCAACTCTTGAATAAACTCTAGCAGAGTTAACTTGTGCTAGTCTTTGGAAACTACTCACTTTGGTCAATGAATGGCTATGCTGGTGACAGTGGCTGCAGTACCAGGAGAACAGGTGCTGTAGTGGAGTGATAGAGTCCTTACTCATAGCTATCTGTCTCTCCCTGTATTGGGTAATTACTTAGACTTTATTGCCGTAATGTTGGTTGCAGTTCGATGTGGCCATAACACCAAATTCTGACCCATGGAATGTCAATAAAATTGATGTATGTTTTTCATTCATCCTGGCCTTCAAATATCCTCATTATACAATTATTTATTTATTTATTTATTTATTTTTTGCTACCCTGGTGCTGAATTGAGACGAAACCGAGGAGAAGTGGAGTTAGAGGAGAGACAGATATCTCAATGGCCACAGAGAACAAACTACAGGCTGCCTACTGACATTGGACACTGACTCCACCAGAAGTGGGCTGTTACTGTGTTACTTATTCTAATAGAAGACTTTTGAGTAGGCCTTCACCTCAAGATAGTCTTAGTTGAGATGCCGAAAATTCTACAAGTGTGCATTCACTTCCCAAGTGTGTTCATCGCTTTCCCTATAGTATATTTTTAATGCCCTTTGAAGGAGGAATGGATAACTTAAAACACTATGAGAAGCAAATAAAGTTGTCCTCAGTGAGAGAAGTGAGCGAAATATACCTGAGTGGTGACAAGGAGGAGGGAAAGTGGAGTAGAAATGCAACAGATCTGGATTTGGCTCACAGGCATTTGATGAAGGTATATTGCATGGAATCAACTGCGCAAGGCTTAGGATTTCTGTGTCCAGTCTTTATGTGTGGGTTCATTTGGGAGGGAATCTGGACTTTATGTGAAGTATATATATATAAGGTGTAGTTCCTTTTCTTTCTTTTCTTTGGCAAGGGTCAGGTGCTGAGGATGCAACCCAGTCCTTGTGTATGCTAAGAAAGTACTCTACTCCTCACCTGCATCCGAATCAACACTTGTGTTCCTCCTCCAAGTCAACTTACTGTGTCTTTTCCTTCATACTATCTTAGCAGCAAAGACATTGTCATGGCCCAAGGCGTCTCATATGGTGTTTCCGTAAATCCTCTCGACGACACTGTGACAAGATGTTATTAGCCCCACTTGACTCCAACTTATCCTTTAGCTTGAAGTTCAATTACCCAGAAAATTGATCTGATTCTGTATATTAGATCATCTTTTTTTATTAGTTACTCACGGGGACATGCCTCTCATCTCTCTAGGACCTGATTATACTCACAGACATGTTTAATTTACTTTTCTCTTCCTTACTATATTACAAGCTCCATGAGAATAAGGACCAAAAATGGTTTTGCTCTTTGAAAAAAAATATCCACCCTATGAAGGACACCAGTGGTGACAGTCAGAAAGTGTATTAAATAGACTGAAAATTATCATCCAGTTATCAGTTTTGCAATAGGACAGAAAAAGTAAGACTGTCCCTCAACCACATGAGAGTTGCCTCCATGGGATAACTTCCAAAATGGCTACATTCTATCTTCAGAAACTGTCCACCTACATGTCATAAAGCTCCACAGATTAAACCCACCCAGGACAGGCTACTTTCCTAATGGTCATTTCCATAGTAAAGGAGATGTCTCAAGTTTTGCAAACAGAACTGGGTTCCCTCGCTGTATCAATTGTCTTATAGAAGGATCTTAACTACATTTGAAACTAACAAATAGACATTTTTTTATGATAATTGATGATTATTTGTTAGAGACTTTAATTTTCATAAAACAAGGACACTATTTTTACTTAACACACACACACACACACACACACACACACACACACACACACACACTTTTTTTTCCTCCAGTACCAAACATTTTGAGGAAAAACAGATTGATTATTTCTTGGCATTGAAAATGTAAACCATATAATTTCCTGGGATAAGAAGTCTTCACAGGGTTTTTCTTGCAATAATCAATTACATGGTGGGGGATGCTAATGGGTCTCAGGATATTTTAAAACAAATTACTGTGAGGACTTGCCACAAGGGTGTAGAGTGTAGGTGAAGCATAATCACAAGTGACCATAGAGAAAGGAGACATACAGAGCCTCCTTTAGGTGGACATTAAACCCAGCATGCAGACATAGAAAGAGAAGTAAATTGCCTATAATATCCTCAACTCTAATAAACTGAGAAAAGATAAACATTAAGGCTATGTGAACTTTTAAGCTGTGATTTTCAGTTACTATGATTCATTTGGGAAGGTAATCCTTTTTATATCAGTCATGCTTATAATTTTACTGTCTTCTGAAATATTTTGAGGGGAAGAGAACTGTTCTTTGATTTCTAATATGTTAAAGATGGGCATAATCAAACCTGATAGTAAGAATAAGAGGTAGATTGTTATAAACTAAGTCAGTTCAAATGACTTTATGCTCTTACCATAAGAAAACAAATCGGAACAAACTGATGCCCTGCTTTAAGGATCTAAAAATGGAGAAATTCCAAACCCAGTGGTCTTTAGATATGGGCGATGGACAGCAGAAGACACAGGGAAGCAATGAGGGAGTCAGTCATCCTTCCTTCCCAGGCTTCTCTTCATGGGGCTAAGCTGCGGCTCGTGGAATGGAGCTCCAACATTCTAACCACCCTTGAGGAGCAACAAAGACAAACTTCAAAGTCCAGAGAAGATAAACCATCTAGAATTCCTGGAGAAAGCAGCCAAGGTGTGGATTTGTGATAATTGATGATTATTTGTTAGAGACTTTAATTTCCATAAAACATAGATACATAGAAAAAAACCTCTAGAAGAGCAGACGAGGGTCTTCCCCCATCTCTGGATAAAGAATCTTCAGGTGTGTAAGGTGGGACACTAAGACATTGAAATGGGCAACTTCTGAAGAAAGAGGAAGTACTGAAAAATTATCAGTGTGGGGACACTGAAGCTCCTCTAGGCAAAGTGAGACACCCTTATTTAACTCACAGGGGCCACAGAACAGTGGTGTGTGAAGACAGGGTTAACCAGCCATAGGGAAGACTTCACTCTGGATCCCTCCTAAAGTTCATCAACTTGAAATGATGAACATAACCTGTAAAGATCACTTCATGGAACAGTGCATTTCTCCCCAGGGAGTTCAATGTGATCAATTGCTTAACAAAATATAGGTTAGAATATTCAGCTTGTAACAAAAAGCATTCAACTTAGAATCAAGAGGCTGAATGTTGGTGTTGTCTCAAGTTTGTATGTTGAAACTCTAGCTTTACCTGATGCAGTCTGTTATGAGATGAGACCATAGGGGTGTAATTAAGCCTTGATGATGGGATCCTTATGAACAGGATTAGTGTCTTTACAAAATCATCTTCACTCCTGGTACCATTTAAATAGTGAGGACACAGTGAAGAAATGGCGGTCTGTCAGGAAGCATGTTCCCACCAGGTGCTACCTATGACAGTAGCTTGACCTTGGGCTTTGTTAGAACATAGATCTACACTTTTATTATTATTATTATTATTATTATCATCATCATCATCATCATCATCACTTATTTATTTATTAACTTTACCTCCCGATCACAGCTTCCTCTCCCTCCTCTCCTCCCAGGCCATTCCTCTCCCTTTTCCTCCCTCAGCATACAACGAATCAGGCTATTTCCCCTCATAGCTCCCTCTGGGACAGAGAGTTAATGAGCAGTCTTTGCTATGATTTGACAGTTCTCATTGTTGTATGGAACTTGGCTCTTCCTCGATCTGTGTCACCTACGTTATCCTGAAATCACATGATGTAAAACTTTTGGTAACAGTAGTCAGGCCTTTTATTTTCTCTGATAATTTGACCTGAGACGCCTCAGGTACTCCACAGGGAGACTGGCACAGAGGCAAGGGTGGCTTCCTGAGGAGGCTCCGGCCCCCTCAGCTCTCTCACCGCTCTCTAGTTCTGTCTCCATCGTTCTTACTGTCATCCTGAATGAAGCTCCTTCAAAGGGAAGCCTATCCTTCCCTTCAAGACCGCAGTATGTTAGGTCTCTCCACTCAGTACTGTAACTGTCTAATGCTCCCCCTCTCACCTTGAGTTCCCAACATGACCTTGAGGCCCTCTCCTTAGAATAAACTTCATTAAAAGGGAATTACATGTCAGCATCTTCTGTGGACTGAGTGCTGCGGCTTGTTTAATCATCCTTATAGAAGCCTTTTCTGTCTCTAGGACTGTGTATTGAGAATTTGTTATTCATATTCTTATGAATATATTCTTTTCTCATGTTCTTATAAATGCAGCATATGATACCTCCTCTAGCCCAAGTGGAATACGGATTATATGAAGAAAAGAGAACTATGACACATAACAAAGTTAAAAAAAATGTAAACAGACTAATAAGTAATATATGCTGGAATTGGGTAGAAAAGAACATAGAGCAGCTACAGTTATGTGCTCTTTGTGACCAAATATCTGAGGAAAAAATGGCTACTGCAGCGAGGCAGGATAAGTTGATACCATAACAAATGGAATAGAAATAGAGCAGACAGCGTTTTGAACATATCATTAACTTACATGATAAGTATTATTAGATAGGTATTAAAGCTTAGAAATGACTTTGGTAATGTGACATAGAAACTAAGTGTAAGAGGGAGGAGGGGAGACAACACTAAAGATGTTTAATAATTCCTCAAGGAATTGGTTTATTTTATATTTACATATAATTATAATCTCTATCACTGTCTGTCTGTCTGCCTGTCTGTCTGCCTGTCTGCCTGTCTGTCTGTCTGTCTGTCTGTCTGTCTGCCTGCCTGTCTGCCTGCCTGCCTGCCCGCCCGCCCGTCCGTCCGTCCGTCCGTCCATCCATCCATCCATCCATCCATCTATCCATCTATCTATCTATCCATCCATGTATCTAATCTTAAATGAGGCACAATATCCCTAAAGGTGCAATAGTAGCACTTATATATTGATAGTAACTAACAGCTGTCTAATTGAACTTAAGGACCTCTCTAAGGAAGGAAGTCAGGTCTGTTACAGGAAACCTAATTAACTACTCAGGTTTGAGTACTAATAAGGTCATAGATCTCAGAAAATAGCCTGCAATCACCACTTTACCGAACCAAGATAATCGTAACTGCACCTTAAAACTTATCCTTGTGTGCAT
The DNA here is from genome assembly GCA_036184795.1 of Tokudaia tokunoshimensis. NCBI lineage: Eukaryota > Metazoa > Chordata > Mammalia > Rodentia > Muridae > Tokudaia > Tokudaia tokunoshimensis. Next base: position 57,392,564 of record BTHU01000011.1, on the reverse strand, counting down.
AGGTAAGTGTAGGAGCAAGGTTTCTAGTGAGAGTGTGCAACCTTTCCAGAAATGATGAAACACAGTGGGACTCATCCCATGCTTTAGATAGAGGATAATCTGACATCAGGTTTACAAATGAGCATTAACAGTAAAATTCTATTCTGGAAGCAATGGGAGCATACCTTTATGTATTTGAATGGAGCAAGAGTCCTTGTAGAGAATATATAAGAGTCCTTATGCAGAACCTCCAAGCCATGAAAGAAAAGTTTGTTGTCTTATATACAAACTCAACCATCTTCTTTTGTGGAGATAAAAAGTGAAAAGGGAAATCACACACCTGAGAGCTGATTTTCCTACAAACATTTGACAAAAGGCATGTAACAACCTGTAAGGAATCCTTAATTTCCAAAATAAGACCATATGATCATTAAAAGTTAGGAAAAGGTTTACAGAATTTACACAAGAGGACACCCAAGTTGGTAATAAATATATAATTAAAGCCAGACATAGTGGCATAATCTATAATCCCAACATTTGGGAGGCTGAGGTAGGAGGATTGCCATGTGTGAGACAAGCCTGAGTTTTACACACACACACACACACACACACACACACACACACACACACATGCACACACCATACACATATGCATATACACAAATATACACATACTCATATATGTACACACAGATGTGCATTTATACATACACACACATGCACCTACACACACTCTTGGCCTGTTGAGTGTATGACCCTGAGTTACAACTTTCTCAAGGGTTGCTTATGTCTTCAGCCTTTTTCTTTAGGTGACAGGCAATCTCCTGAGACAGTGAACATTGAGTAGCTATTTATTCTCCCTTGTAGGTATGGTAATCTGTAAAGCAGGTCTTCCTTATGGTGAATTATCTTGATATGTGTTAAGAGTTACTCTTCTCTTCTAAGGAGATAAGAATAGATTGTTCTCTCTGGACTCATTATGAGTTTCGAATAGGGTTTCGGGAGGTAAAATCTGATGAAATTTTGAAGCCATCCCTTCCCCTGGAGTTTCCGACTCTCTTGCTAGCCCACACTCATCTTCTTGTAAGCTGTCCACATGACAGCTGGTGCTTCTCTCAGATGATGGCTCCATTGGCTTCCTCTCAGGCTCATATGGCCTCTGCTGCAGCTTCTTTCTCCATTTTTCTCTCCTGACTGACTTCAGAGTAGTAGTTTGTCTTTTGTATCAAGTCTTTCAGGAATCTAATGACAGTTTGCTCAGTTTCTTGTAAGGATGTGAATGCTGATGCCTAGGCCTTCTGCTGGAAACTGTCTGTGTTCTTTGTAGTCCAAATCTACAGTATGCTGTTATTATTCCTTAAGAAAATACTTTCTTTTAAATAAATGGACACAATTTATTCAAAACAAATTTTCAAATCGAATTTTAAACTTTGAAACACAAACTTTGTTTTCAAAAATTGAAATTTCAATAAATTTTTTGACTATAGAAACCCATGAATAAAAAAACATTGATTCAAACTATGGATTTTAAATTACTTAATTAAAAAAATGTATTTTGTTTTTATTTATGCATATGAGTGCTTTGCCTACATGTGTGTGCAAACCTGCATGCCTGGTGACCAGAAAAGCACATCACTAAGTCTAATGCAAATGGAGGGATGGACAGTTGTGAGCCACCATGTGGGTTCTGGGAATCAAACCCTGGTTCTCTGGGAAAGCAGTATGCATTCTTAACCACTGAGCCATTTCTAAAGTCCCATAAACCACGGATTTTCAATACAGAGTAATAACATGCAGCTTGTGAAAAAGTATGAAGGGAAGATTGATTGTGTGGTACATAATAAGAGAAAAACAAAGATTTTGATCATATTTATGAGTACACATGAGCAAGAAAAGTGAACATCTATGTGACTGTAACTGAGTAAACTTTGAAAATAATAAATAATAAATGTTTGTGAGCAAAGACCTGGAGAATTAAGACCTCACAGGTGCATGAAGACATGTTCATGCCACGTACTTCCAGATGAATTGACTAACCTGGCATAGTATAGCTATTAACTACAAAACAAACCTTACCTACAGTTATCCCCCAAATGATTTTAGACAGTGTGTTTACTTGGTTATTGGAACTTGGCTCACTGGCCATGCCTGGTTTTAGATGAGCTAATGAAGTCTTTTCAGAAAAGACAAAGCATCGGGAAAGCCATCAGAGAACACGAATAGCATTTCCAAATAAAAGCACAGAAAAGGAGCAGTGAGGCACCAGACACACAGTGAAGATTTTAAAGCTTTATGTTTCTCTGTAGTAGCTAAAAAGAGAAATGCTCATCAGTGATTAAAAAAAAAACCCACTATTGATTCTAGCAGCTGCAGAGAAAATCTAGCTTGTAGAAATTGGTGTTAAACATAAAAGATAATTAATTGGGAGAGTGTGCCTTCCTGTGGGATGCTTGTTTTGTTTTTTTTTTTTATCCCCTGGCACGTTGTTGTGAGTTTATTCTCATTTCTTAGATGTAATTGAAATGTATCCTTTTAGTTTCCAAAATGCTTCTGGAACTTTCTCTTTCACTGATTTATTGAATTGCTCTTATATTTGCTGTAAACAATATCAAAGACAGAGGATAAACAGAATAAATATCCTAAATAGTATATTTAGAGTCATGAAAACTGCAGTGTTTTCAGCCAGTGGAATACAAATATGTCCAAACACTGTCCCTCCCTCCAAAACGTAAAACTCAATGAAAAACCAATGAGCCCACATACAAACCAGAACTTCTTGCTACATCTATAGGATGTGGAGAAAACCATGAATTCCAGAGACCTCCAAGATAAATAAACTCTATGTCCGCTTCCCCTGCCCCAAATCAAACTTCAAGCTTGTGATTATAGAAATAAGAAAAAGAGATTTGCAGAGATTCTGTTAAGTGGAGTGGAACAGAGCTATAGCAATAAAAACAGCTTTGTATTGACACAAAAATAGACACACTGATTAATAGAAACAAGTTGAAGACCCAGACATACCTGTGAACACATGATTTTTGATAAAGAAACCAGAAACATACACTGGAAAAGAAAGACTGCATCTTCAACAAATGGTGCTGGTCAAACTGTTTGACTGCATGTCGAAAAAGATTCACACTTAGCACACTGTACAAAACTGAGCTTGAGATGAATCAAAGACCTTAACAGAAATGAGAGCCCGAACCTGATAGAAGAGAAAGTGGGCAGTAGCCTTGAAATAATTGGCACAGAAAGACCTTCTGAACAGAACGCCATTAGCACAGGCACCAAGATCAACAATTAAAAAATGGTTCCTCATGAAACTGAGAAGACTTTGCATTGCAAAGGTCACCATCAATCAGCCCACACAGCAGCCTACAGAATGGGAAAAGTGATTGAGGGCTGATATCTAAAACATGGAAAGAACTCAAAAATTAGATATCAAGAAAACACATAAGCCAATTTACAAATGCAAGTTTATGACCATTATTTACTCAAATATTCTTTGCTTGGTCTTTTTTTCAGTTTCTCTTTTCTTTTGACTCTCCTGTTATGTACAGGTCATTTGCTTTATGGAGCTCCATGATGCCTTCTTTTTTTTTTTTTTTATTTTCTAAGTTTTTTTTTATTTACATTCCAAATCATTTCCCCTTTCCTGTTTCCTCCCTCCCCGCAAGTCCCATAGGCCTCCTTCCCTCCCTCTTTTCCCCATTCAACCCCCTCTCGCTTCTCTGTCCTGGCGTTCCCCTACATCCAGTCTTTCCAGGACCAGGGGTCTCTCCTTCCATCTTCTTAGAAATCTATTGATATGCGAATTGTGTCTAGGGTATTCCGAGATTCTGGGTTAATATCCCCTTATCAGTGACTGCATACCATGTGTGTTCTTTTGTGATTGGGTTACCTCACTAAGGATGATATTTTCAAGCTCTGACCATTTGCCTAGGAATTTCGTGAATTCATTGTTTTTAATTGCAGAATAGTATTCCATTGTGTAAATATACCACATCTTCTGAATTCATTCGTCCGTTGAGGGACATCTGGGTTCTTTCCAGCTTCTGGCTATTATAAATAAGGCTGCTATGAACATACTGGAGCATGTGTCCTTATTGCATGCAGGTAAAGCCTCTGGGTATATGCCCAGGAGTGGTATAGCCGGATCCTCCGGGAGTGTCATGCCCAGTTTTCTGAGGAACTGCCAGACTGCTTTCCAGAGTGGTTGTACCAGCTTGCAATCCCACCAGCAGTGGAGGAGTGTTCCTCTTTCTCCACATCCTCGCCAACAACTGCTGTCTCCTGTGTTTTTGATCTTAGCCATTCTGACTGGTATGAGATGGAATCTCAGGGTTGTTTTGATTTGCATTTCCCTAATGACTAAGGATGATGAACATCTCTTTAGGTGCTTCTCAGCCATTAGATATTCCTCAGGTGAGAACTCTTTGTTTAGCTCTGTACCCCATTTTTTAATAGGGTTACTTGGCTCTCTGGAGTTTAACTTCTTGATTTCTTTGTATATATTGGATATTAGCCCTCTGTCGGATGTAGGGTTGGTAAAGATCATTTCCCAGTTAGTTGGTTGCTGCTTTGTCTTTTTGACAGTGTCTTTTGCCTTGCAAAAACTTTGTAATTTAATGAGGTCCCATTTGTCTATTCTTGACCACGATGCCTTCTTAATCCTTTCCTCATTGTGCTTTCATTCCACTGAAATGAAAAGTCATGCAACTCTTCAATTGCACCTGTCTTTCTTCTTCTTGCCCAAGGATGAAGTCTCATTTAATTCATATCATTAAATTGCACAATTTCTTCCTTATGTATCTTTATTGATATTTTTTTATGTTCACACATTTCCTGAAATTTTTCAAACATAGTTTCCCTTATCTGTTTGAATACATTTAAAATGAATTATTTAAGCGTGTGTGCGTGCACACACACATGTTAAACTCAATGTATAGGGTCTCTGGAATGGTCTATTCATGCTCTTCTCTCTGTGTGAGTCAGTCTTGGTTTCTTGAAATTTCATAGTACAGATATGCATATGACATGAATATATGTATATAATACATTACATGTAATACACACACACACACACACACACACACACACACACACACACACTCCAAGTCTTGGACTTAGTTGCTGAGAATAAGTTGATTATGTTCTAATATTCTTCTTCTTCTTCATCTTCTCCTTTATTTTTTAGAGAGTATTACCCTTGTGGCCGGAATCTAGCACTTTCTAACCAAACCTTTATTCAAGTGGTGTTTGAATGAGTCACAGCTGAGTTCATTAAACTTCAGTGCCTCGGGGGCATTGCTGAGGACGGGAAGTCAGTATTTAAGGGATGTAAACTACTGAGATGGAAAATAAAACTGAGCATCAAGGCAGTAGAAATTTACCTCCGTGTGATGAGTGTCTCTTGGTGTTTTTCCTGAGGAAAGCTTCCGCTTGTTTTCAGGGCAGCAAGCAGTCTAGAAAGATTGTTACATAATCCCATTCCATGAGGTTCCAGACACACCATCCCTTGTTAAGCACTAAACACTGAGGGACCATTCTATATCAGGTTAAAATGTCTGTATACCAGGGGCTAGGGAGATGGTCCAGGGGATAAAGTGCTTGCTTTGCCTTCCTGAGGAGCCAAGTTCAGAGTCCCAGTAGCTACATAAAAGTGGGGCAGGGCAGAATAATCTCAAGGCTATGGAATAGGAAACAAATGGATACTAGGGCTTGTCAGGCAACACAGTTGGGTCAGCTTAGTTGAAACAACAATTCTCAGGTTCAGTGAGAGATCCTGTCTCAAAATATATGATGTGGAGAGTAGTGGAGGAATTTACTAGTTTATTATCCTCTTACCTGGACCTGCTCATATTTACACACACACACACACACACACACACACACACACACACACACACACACAAAGGAATTGATGACTATTGACTTTAAGAACTATTTAAGGGATACACACATGGAATACATTCTTGACTTTAAGACTGTGGAACTGATTGGGGAGTGGTGGATATGATTCAGGGAAAAAACTGAGACTTAGTTAAATCCTGCAACTTTAGCCTGGCTCAGCCACAGCCCAGATCTTTGATCTCTATTAGGGCTTTAGACTGCTGTGGCCCAGTGCCCTTTGCTAAGTACACAGCTTCGAGTGTTTGCAACTTAGACTTTTGTCAGAAATCTAACTCAGCAGAATGACTCGCAAGAAAAATAACTCATTCTCCATTTACTCAAGATGGCTTCTGTCAGATTGTTGGAAGGTTGTATTTTGGACAATTTACTAAATTGCCTTAATGTAATTATATTTAGCATCTCATCTTCAGAATTGAAAACATTAAATATGGGCTCCAGTCCCAGCTCTGTCCTTTTTGGCAGTGTGATGTTGGGAGAGCTTCTTAACCATATTTAACCTCCATTGCTTTAAAATTGAAAACAAGTGACAATAGCTCCTTTATAGTGTTTTATACAGCTCTCATGATCCAGCCCATGGGGGGAAAACAGAAATCTATACTTCTTAAAAATATCCTGTAGCTTCAAATTTGTAGGCTATAAACAAAGCACCGTATGAAATTCATGTTGGTGTATTTGTAGTAAAATCTGTCCTGAATTCTGTTGTCAAGGTCATTGCCAGTTTTCAAGGTCTCTTATAAAATATTCCATTTCAGTTTTACAACCAGGTTCAAATGGGCTCTGCTTCTCCTAGAATGTGCTTTTGCTACCCTGTCCCCTGTCATCCCCAGTAATAAGAGAGCACTAATTTTTCAAGGTTCTCTTTCTGCCCTAGCTGCAGAGAAAAACAAAAAAACAAAAAAACACAATCTTTGTATTTTATAATAAGTCTACCAGCTAGTCTGGCTTGTTTATCTATTTCCTCCCATTTCTTATGCTTATAATGCCTAAACGTTTATTTGACAACCATTATATAAAAATGTCTGCTTTTAAGCCACCTTAAACTCTTTTTGGACAGCTGAGCTATTTAAGTTGAGTCAGAATGTCACTCAGACTCTCAAGGTCCTCCTGTTCTCAGCGGAAGGTTGAAGAGTCATACAAAGGCACTGAAAGTCATGTGGTAAGCCAGGCACACTACAGAGGCAAGGTGAGGGTGTGGGGACCCGGTGCAAACTAGAAAATAATGCATGTTGGGAGCAGCCTTGCTGTCTCCTGTCAGCGTTTTTACATAAGAATGAAATGCAGCCGTTTTTTTTTTTTTTTTTTTTTTTTTGAGACAGGAGAATTCAAACCCTTCACACGAGGTAGCTAAGGATAAGAGGGGTTGTTTTACTACACAAGGTGTTTACTCAGCTAAAAGGATTACAGGTAGTAAATATACAGAAGAAGCCTCTGCTGTAAATACTGTGCCCGAGAAAGTTCTAGAAGAAATCGCTTGTTGAGAGTGTCCCTGGGAAGTTTGCCCCTCTTCCCAGAGGGAAGGGAAGGTTTTCCCAACCTTCATGCATTGCCAGTGGTGACCAGAACATTTCTCACAGATTTCATCCTGATGCAGCTCTGTGGCAAAGGGGCGTTGTCAGCTCCAGCCTATTTCTACTGCTAATGAACAGAGGAAACCATTCAAAACAGCAGTCCGTACAACCAAAAAGGTGCCTTTGTGGAAGCACCACAGTGGTGTGCCCTGGCAGGTTGCATCCCAGAGAGAGCTGACAGAAAACTGTTGTGAGAGAAGCCGGGGCTCAGCAAATGTACTCTTTTAAGGATAGAGGTGGAGGACCAGCTGGCTGAGGAAAGGCTGTGGTGTGGTCACAGAGACGGCTCCTCCAAAGACAGATGGGGGAAGCTTTCTGACGCAGATTCATTCTTTCAAAGCCACTTTCTGTTTGTTCCCAATTCATCCGCTTACCCATGCTTACTGAGACTTGGTGATTGTCAGCTCCCAACCGATTCCAGCGTGAAGGGAAGGGGAAGGATGCTCTACCATTTGAGAGTTCACAGTCCAGTGAGCGAGAGTCAGTGATGTGACTATCCGTAACCCCAAGAAAAGGAAAAGGATTGAGAAGCAGGATGCAGAGTGTCTGGGGGCAGGGGCAGGAGTAAGTTGGGGGTGAGAATGTGGGTAGCTGCCTGCAGTGATTTGAGAGAACTTCATCTCAGTGCTGATGAGGATTGCAGGTCTTCTGGTTTCCTAACCAGTGACAGGGTTCTTCAGTAAGTCACAGTCCTAAACCACGCTGGGTCATCAGCTCATTCTATACCCGTCCAACTACATGAAGTGGTACCAGGCCCTGCCTGGGTAAGAACTGGGCTGCTTCTCCTTATTTACTCCTCTAATTCCAAGAGTCCGAGATGATCCTGGAATGGTTTCCTGCAGTAAACGGTAGGACAACAGGGCACTGGAATAGAAAGAACACCCCACCCCGCCCCCCAGCGTTTTGCTGCCTGGCCTCTAAATGACCTGCAGGTGGTAAGCGGATGAGCTCCACACATCCCAGAGGGCCCAGGGAAGAGCGGCCTCAGCAGTTTGTCAATGGAACAAACTGAGCAGGAGGCATCTGGGGCTGGGAGGGCAAGCAGTAACCTCACCCTAGAGGATGGTGATTCAGAGGAGAAAGCTGTCACCTGACTCTAAAGCTAAGGTCACAAAGCAGGTAGGAGTTCAGGGCCGGAACTCACTGTACTACAGGAGGTCAGAGCCGTGGAAGGGAAACAGCTTACAGAACACCATAGTCTATGGATCTGGACTTGGCTCTTCAGCTGCATTTGAGACACACAGAAGAGCTTTAGGAAGAACTGGTAGCCGCTTAGCATTGTGGACAGCTTAAATTTGCATGTGAAGGAAAAGTCAGGGCATTGATGACTCCTACCCTTCCCACTCCCTCAAAAAAAAAATAAATCTAATGTGTAGCAAAGACTGAAACCCTGAAAGATTTCAGTGCTTCAAACACAGAATAACAAACGGGCAGCACTCTGAAATGACCAAGGTTGTACCTGCTCACTCACTAGGCAGAACACCTCAGCAGGGAATGATGCTTTGCTCTATGTCAATAATCTCACACAGATCATTGAGTTGATGCTTACAGTACCCAAGAGGAAGATAAAGGGAGAGTTGTCCCTCTTTTAATGCACAAGGAGCGACTTGACTGTCCAGAGTCAGTACACGATTTCCCACAATCCCAAGTAACTGAAGAGACCAGATAAAGGTACTGGCTCTTCCTCCTTCGTCACCAAACAGCTCAAAACTAGGAGTTACCTGAGGTGTGGTAACTATGGCTTCTGTTGCTACTGTTTCCTGTCCTATTCTTTAAAACAATAGAGTATTCTTGGGGACAAGGAATCTCCTGTGTCCAGTGTGACATGGCGAAGGTTGGATTGTCTCTTGAGGTAACAGGATATCTGGAAGGATGCATTTTGCTTGTTTTCTACTGAAAGGTATTAGCTAGCCAGCCACCTGACCTTGCCTGCTAAGTAGAACTATCCAGAGATCTTTTAAAAATCTGTGTTTGAATTGCAAGATGAATTAAACCCAAATCCCAAGTGATGGCCCAGGAGTTGGTGTTTTTTAAGCTTTCCTACATTTGAAGAAACAGCCCTTGTAAGGAAGTCTCCTGAGACTTTGAGCGGAACACGAACTGTTAAAGTTTGGAAAGCTCTTGACTCTACAGTGTTCTTCAGATGCTATTTTGAAAATCTCCAGGCATGTGTGCATGCTTCTACAGGTGGCTTCTTCATTTCCATGTCATTTGAATTGCTCATGAACCAACACGGGACATGGCGTTCTCTCTCCATCATCCTGGGCTGTTGCTTCATCTGTTTTATCTCCCACCATGCAGTTTACATCTGCATGTAATTTGCAATTAGCATATAACCCAGTTCACAAATGCCCTGGGTGTTTGTAGTACTACATCACATTGTAAGAGTCTTGAGTAGGACAGCTTCCTGGGTCTCACTTCAGCAGCTCAATGACATCATCAAGCACCCAGGGTTTTCTCACCTCTACTCTTCATGATCTTACATGTGTCTGCCCTTTTCTCAAGCTGGCTTGACTTCTTATGATGAGGCATTATAGAAGCATATTAAATAACAATATTTATTGTTATTCAAACACACAAAATCACCCTTCAGAAGTTCAGCACACTGTGGTTTGCCTCACTGGCATAGATGCCTCCAAATTAAGGCAGGAACTGGGCTGCAACCATTTTCCCAAGGAGTCTCTCTTTCAACAAACATAGGATTCTATGATGGTATGCAAGCCCAAGTGGGAAACTCTTGACTAGAAACCAGACATATTTGATGAGATGGGTGCTTGTATTAGGTTAGAAGTGAAATTTATGTACTTTCCTTCACTAGTTTTGTCTTAGAATAAGTCAAAACTTCTCTGAACATTAGTACTCTCCAGGGTGAGATAGTGACCAGTGTATCTCTATGATGGGGCAGCTGTTACCACCAGATATATGAGCAGCCCTGGAAATCTCTGGTTCAACACTCTCCTCTCCTTGAATCTTCCCCGCCTTGCCTGGTGTGAGAACTGAAGTGAAACAGAGCTGCCTATACGACTTAGTCTCTACAACGGTTTGGTGGCCTATTGGGACATAACTGCAGCGAAGAGATGATTTACTTCTTCCTCTATTACATATGCACTCAGACCCTGAGTAGCAAGCATAGAAGGGAGCATCCTGGGAACTCCATGTAACACAATCCTTACTGCAGTAGCATCATGCCTACGAGAATCCTCCAGACTCCTCCCAAGAAAATGGGACTAACTGGGCTATACTCACTATGACACATTCTACAGACCCATGAAGTCCTATTCATGTTAATCTTATTTAACCCTTACACTCACATATTTACTAAAACAGCCTTTCAGTTCTAAGAGACCCTGAAGAGAGAAGTTGGGTCTGTAAGGTAGATTGAGAGGCAGAAATCACAGGCATTTTCTCTATTCTCATTAGATTGCTTATTAGGAGCTTTTCCTTTTGTTTGTTTTTCCTTATTCTCCCCCAACCCCAACCTCACCCTGTGTCTTCCTCTATCTTACTTCTTCAGAATTTGACCAGGTTAAAGGTTTGACATTCACACCCAAGTAGAAATGCAAGTTCACGCTTTGTTGGTGCTCACAGAAATCAGAAATCCTCGTTCAGTGGTTGGAAGATTGCCGTGTAACTTTCTTTGAGATAATATAATCTATGACGTATAAAGGCACCTTTTCAAAACCCAATTCTACCCTTAGTACTAGGTCAGATTCTTCCCTCTAAAGAAGGATCTGAAGTGGAGATATGGGACCTGTGGATGGTGGTAGAAAGTTTGCATGCTGGAGGGAACCTATAATCCAGGAAGAGAAGAAATGGAATACAATATTTGCTCTCAAGAGGCAAACCAAAGCCAGATAAACATGATTTCTAGGTGGTGGGTACAACAGAGTTAGAACCTAGCCAGGGGATACATGAGGTAGAAATAAGTATCCCCACACATGGATCATAGTCCTGAAGCAGAGGAAAGAACTGTATTCAGGTTCTATAGCCCTCTTTTGGGGTTTGTATGGTAGTAGTTGTGCTTAGCAAATGGAGTTGGACATAGGGACTCTCCTATTTATTATTCCTATTTGTTATCCATTTGAACACTTCCAGATTGTTCTTTGTAAAGCAAGCAATAGTCACCTGTCTAAATAACTGGGAGTTTTCTGTCACATTCCAAGTCTTTAAATCTAGAATACAATGAAGGAGACTAAAGACAGTGGTAGTCACTGAGTCTGGGTCTCTTTCTGTTCCTGGCAGGAGAGGTTGATTTTAGAAGGCAATTAAAATTCTTTTAGATTCATATGTTTTGTATTATGCATGTGAGTGTTTTGCCTGCATGTATCTATGTGCACTTTGTGCATGCCTGGTGCCTGGAACTTGGAGTTAGGGCTGGTAGTAAGCCATCATATGGGTATTGGAAACCAATACCAGGTCCTCTGCAAGAGCAGCAAATGCTCTTAACCACTGAACCAACTCCCTAGGCATGGGAGGAAATTTAATATTCATGCTTTATACATGAGCCAGATAAGCATGGGAAGTATTAAAATTCTTGCCTGAAGTGCATAACAAGTAGACCTGTACCACAGAAAAGCTCATAATTAGGTATTGTCTCCTCCTCTCAATCTATCAGATTTTTAGAATCACTTTGAGAATGGAAACCAGAAAATCCTGGAGTCCTTCCAGTCTACCAAGTCAGAATCTCCAAGAGATAATCCTGGGAATGCATGCTTTGGTTAGGTTAGGTCCTTGGTATTTCCTAGTACTAGTCCTGTGTGGAATGCTGAGTTGTGAACTGAGTTTCAGCTAGGGTTTATCTTGTAGTCCTGGTCAATATGGTAGTTTTGTATTTTGCTAGTTATATCAAGAAAAAAAAAAGAACTCCTGCCCTAGTTAGGACTTTCTGGACAGAACCTTCAAGTAGGGAAGCCCGGAACAATGGCAGGAGACACAGGCTGGAGCCCCTTTGTTCCTGTACCCAGTCTGCCCTACATTCTCTCTCAACCATGCAGCACTCTTGCTGATGTCCGGGAACTTTAGTTCTTGACCTTGGCATACTCTGCCTTGGCCTGGCTCACTGTTGACGTCCTGTCTGGATCTAAGTCCTGTCTGGGTCCTGACTCTGCATTGTTAAGAGGTGTCTGAAGCTAGCCATTCCTGGCTCATTTCATATTTTCTCTCTTTCTTTTCCTGATGATAGGTAAGAAGGGCTAGGGTGCTTGGCTCCCTTCAACTTTTGCATGTACTTTCACTTTCAGAAAAATAAACATGGACGTTCCTAGAGAATGAGGGAAATTTTAGTATGATGCCTAAGATTTACTTTCTATCTTTACTATGTCTCTGGTGTAGGGGTTGAAGGGGTTATGTGCACACATTTAATACCTTTCAAATCAAGAAGAAGATGAAGGATCACTTAAAGATGAAGTTACAGGTGATTGTAAGCTGCCTGACATGAGTGCTAGAAGCTGAACTTGAGTCCTCTACTAGAGCAGGATGCACTCTTAACAGCTGAGTCATCACTCCAACCCCTGATCTGTTTAGTGTTAGCTGTCAAGTAGGCAAAATCTAGAATCCTCTGGGAGACAGGCCTCTGCATATGCTGTAGGGGACTATATTGAGGGAGGAAGACTGTCTACTGTGGACAGTGGCATTCCTGATTGAGATCCTGAACTGTGCAAAAGGAACTAGGGAGCTGAGTGCTGGCATTCAGTGATAGCTCTCTCCTTCTTGATAATGGACCGAATGTGACCAACCACTTCAAACTCCAACTGCTTTGACTTGCCCACTGTAGCTGATTGTATTTTTGAACCATGAGTCAGAAGAAACTGTTCTCCACTGAGTTCCTTTTGTCAGGTTATTTAAAGACAGCAACAAGAAAATAAATTAAGACATCTAGCCAACTAACAAGGCAATCTTCTGCAGATCCACGAAGGCTATTAATAATGACAATAGGTATATCGTTTCTCACAAGCATGTCTATCCTGAGACTTAAAAAAAAATGTGAGCTTGTTTAAAACACTTTGGTGTTAATGAATCAAAGTACCTTCCTAACAAAAATTCCATTGGTATTGTTTGCACGTTATGCTTTAGGACTGTATAGGTCCCTGGAGTCGATGACATCACACACTGCAGCATTGGGGGAAGAGACGACAGTGTAAGAATGTTGACAATGCTATGCAGCCTTTTCTTCAGTAAGGAGTGGGCTTGCTCTGCATGGGAGCACCAATGAAAGGACTCCACGGCCTTTCTCCACCACCTTCTTATTTTAAAAGGTCTTAATGTTTGAAATATCACTATTGGAAACTGAGGATTCCAGAGTGCTGTGCTACCTTAGACAGCTGCAGAATAGTCTTCTAGACTGTTTAGTCATTAATAGGACTTTATTAAGTCACAGTGTGTTACTAGCTGAATACTAGGAGACAGGAAATAGATGCTTCTAGAATTGGTAGAATATTATCTTAATATATCAGAACTGAAGATGAAAGTGGTGTCTCATGATACCCAGACCCTAATCCTGAACAAAATTTTCCAGATACCTTAGTTTCTCTCTGAGGAAAATTGCCTTGGAACTAGAGCAATTATATCTAATATCTGAACACTTAGCAAAGGTTATATGAACAATTTCATCTCTCATACATTTGCTCCTTAGAATATTCTTTGCATGTAGCTGACATTGCTCAGTCTAATAATACTCCATTCACCTTGCTTTCCATTAGCAGATTAATATAAAAGCAATCTTTAAAGGATACTGCAGATCTTTAATTACTACATCAATGCTCAAATTTATATTGATGCAGCTAGAATATATTAAATGTTAATGGAGATCCCAAGAAACGTTTTGGCAGGGTTTTGAGATATTAGCATAAATTAATCTCTTCTTAACAAATAGCTTACTTTTGGAGTGGAGGAAATGGGTAAGTGACTCCCTCTAGAGTAGCTTTGCTGGTATCTTGCAGCATCTGCCAAGGATAGGCTTTGGGATGAGGGAAAAAAAAAGGAAAGAGAAGAGAAAAAGCAAAGGAAAAGGACTCCTGGCATTTACTAATTATCAACGGAGGCATTTAATTACAAAGAAGAACATCATTTCCCCAGGAAATGAATGGGTCTCTCTGGTTAGCATGCACCGCAGATTCTAAGGGAAGAAAAGACAAGGTAGATGCACAACTATCCCTTTTAACAACTCATTTGCAGAGTAGAGTAATGTGGGCTACTTCTGAAGGTACTTAGTTTCTGCTTAGTCTTTGTTACTGGGTTACATTAAGGCAACCTGTCATTTTGTTATCTCAAGACATAGACAGATCTTTCTAGAGAGACTATATGGGAAAGCTCAGATCTGGAGCCAGACTTCTTGGTTCACATCTGAGACATGTACCCCTCCTTAGATTTGTGATGCTGAGGACATTTTTATTATCTTGATTCTCAGACAGAACACAGTGAAAGTGGACTTTAGAAAACCAAGATATATTTAAAATCACTAATTGTAAATAGATTTCTGATGTACATAAAAATTACTTACACAGATAATCTTAATTAAAATGGCACTGAAAACCCACTACTCCTGAGATTATTCAACATACAGGGCTATAACAATATTAAAATGTCCATGCATTCTTATTCAAATTATATTATGTACTAATACTTATTTGTGCTTAGTGATGTAGTATTCAAAAGCACAAGATACAAAGTATAATTGCTGTGCTTTAGAGAGTAAAATGATTACAATGCATGTATTTTAAAAGATAAACAATATGCTCAAAGACTTACAGAATTGTGATGAACTCATAATAAGATGTATAATATTGTGCTTGGTTTGTTGCTGCCTAGCGTCCAGAATTGTAGTGGAAGAGGCCAGTGAACCCTGGATGGAGGAGTGAGTGACCAAAAAGAAGAGGAATTTGATCAATGAAATAAAGTCAAAAAGCAGAGAACTGGGATAAATAAACATCGATGGCAAGGAGCAGGAGAGGAGGGAAGTTTGAAAACTTGGTGGTGGTGGTGGGGCAGAAAGGGGAAAAGAAGCAAAGGGAGAGAGAGGAAAGGACAGAGCAAAGAAATTCAGTATTCAGAGAGGAAACCAGGACAAACAACTATGAGAGGATGAGCAGAAAGTCATCTCTATTTATTTATTTATTGAGAGAATGAAAGAGTTTGGAAGTGAACACGGACAAGTCCATCATGAGAGATGTATGAAGAGTGCAGCATCAATGGGGACAGCAGTGGGGGCTTGTCACTAGGAATATCAGAGTGCACACAAATTGGTGAACACTTGTCAACAAGTAAGTAAGTAGACACAAGTAGACACAAGATGGAGAAATCCTGAAGAAAATACGTTGGGGTAGCAAAAGGTTTGGGGAAAGGGTCAAACGTTCAAGAAATCAAATCCCAAGTGCAGCTCTTCCTTAATGTCAAAGATATTTTCATTGAGTTCATATACCACGTATAAAATTTGAGAAATTTGGGATCACATATGGAGACCTGGGCTCACTTGTGAGAGGAGTGCTCAAATCACAAGATGTCCCTGACTCTGTGTAGACTTCTTGGGATGTCAGATTCCCATCAAAAATCTCTGCTGTAGGCCCTCCGCCATCTTTGCTCCAGTGACCAGGTAGTTGGGACCACCAGGCTCAGAGACAGACAGGCATAATATCGCTTCGGTTTCAGGCAGCTTGTGTGTAACCTGCTCCCAGGTGCTGGGCTGATCTGCAGTAACCAGCGCGCCAGTTCCGCGGTGGGACCTTCTGCCTGGTGGCGGGACCCCGCGCAGGGAGGGAGCCCGCCAGCTTCCCTTCCGCGACCTCTGTTCCCGCGGACTGCGCTGGAGAGACCGGTACCCAGGCTCTCCCCCCAATATAACATCACTTGGGACACGGCCTGTTGGGGCTTCCGTCTGTGCCCGAGGGCGGGTTGGCGCTGTGGTCGTCTGGGTGCCAGATCGGCGGGCCATCGTGACCACAGGGTGAGCGGCGCCACGGAGACTGCCCTCCGCCATCTTTGCTCCAGTGACCAGGTAGTTGGGACCGCCAGGCTCAGAGACAGACAGGCATAATATCGCTTCGGTTTCAGGCAGCTTGTGTGTAACCTGCTCCCAGGTGCTGGGCTGATCTGCAGTAACCAGCGCGCCAGTTCCGCGGTGGGACCTTCTGCCTGGTGGCGGGACCCCGCGCAGGGAGGGAGCCTGCCAGCTTCCCTTCCGCGACCTCTGTTCCCGCGGACTGCGCTGGAGAGACCGGTACCCAGGCTCTCCCCCCAATATAACATCACTTGGGACACGGCCTGTTGGGGCTTCCTTCTGTGCCCGAGGGCGGGTTGGCGCTGTGGTCGTCTGGGTGCCAGATCGGCGGGCCATCGTGACCACAGGGTGAGCAGCGCCACGGAGAGTGCCCTCCGCCATCTTTGCTCCAGTGACCAGGTAGTTGGGACCACCAGGCTCAGAGACAGACAGGCATAATATCGCTTCGGGTTCAGGCAGCTTGTGTGTAACCTGCTCCCAGGTGCTGGGCTGATCTGCAGTGACCAGCGCGCCAGATCTGCTGTGGGACTTCTGCCTGGCAGAGGGACGCCCCCTCCCCCCCCCCCCAGGAGAGATCACACACCCCTGCACAGGGCAGGAGCCTGCCAGCCTCCCTTTGGCGACCTCTGCTCCAGGAATCCACTAGGCTGAGCCTTTAGATGTGCAAGGCCTCCCCAATATAAGATCACTTGGGGCAAAGCACATTAGGGCTCCAAAGTCACTCAGGAGCAGGCAGGCCCCAGAAATCGGTGCCAGGGGAATCCTGGTAATCCAGGGGGGGCAGAAATAGCTTTGCAAGCTCACAGGAGGTCCAACCAACAGCCAGTGGCAGCAGGACCAACTAACACCAGAGGTATCCAGATGGCAAAAGGCAAACGTAGGAATGTTACTAACAGTAATCAAAGTAATGTGGGACCATCCGAACCCAACTCTCCAACAGCAGCAAGTCCTGGATACCCCACCACACCCGAAAGACAAGATCTGGATTTAAAATCACTTCTCATGATGCTATTAGAGGATCACAAGAAGGACACAAATAAATCTCATAAAGAGTTACAGGAGACCATGAATCAACGGTTAGAAGCCCTTACAAAGGAAACACAAAAATCGCTTAGAGAAATGCGGGAGAACATGGATCAAAAGATGGAGGCGCACAAGGAGACAACACAAAAATCACTTAACGAGATGAATCAACGGGTAGATGCACTCACAAAGGAATCACAAAATTTGCATAAAGAAATGCAGAAGAATATGGGTCAACAGACGGATGCCCATAAGGAGGCAACACAAAAATTGCTTAAAGAAATGAATCAACGGTTAGATGCCCTTACAAAGGAAACACGAGAACTGCTTAAAGAAATGCAGGAGACGATGGATCAACAGATGGAATCCCATGAGGAGGAAACACAAAAATCGCTCAGAGAAATGCAGGAGAACGTGGGTCATCAGGAAGAAATCCTGAAAGAGGTAATGCAAAAATACCTTAAAGAAATACAGGAAAATACAAACAAACAAGTGAAGGATCTCAGCAAATCCATCCAGGAACTAAAAAAGGAAGTAGAAACAACTAAGAAATCACAAAGGGAGACAACTTTGGAGATAGAAAACCTTGGGAAGAAATCAGGAGTCATAGATGCAAACATCAACAATAGAATACAAGAGATGGAAGAAAGAATCTCAGGTGCTGAAGATTCCATAGAAAGCATCGACTCAACAGTCAAAGAAAATGCAAAATGCAAAAAACGCGTAACCCAAAACATCCAGGAAATCCAGGACACAATGAGAAGACCAAACCTAAGGATTATAGGTATAGATGAGAGTGAAGATTTGCAACTTAAAGGGCCAGTAAACATCTTCAACAAAATTATGGAGGAAAACTTCCCTAACTTAAAGAGAGAGATGCCGATGAACATACAAGAAGCCTACAGAACTCCAAACAGACTGGACCAGAACAGAAATACCTCCCGTCACATAATAATCAAAACACCGAATGTTCTAAACAAAGAAAGAATACTAAATGCAGTAAGAGAAAAGGGCCAAGTAACATACAAAGGAAGACCTATCCGAATCACATCAGACTTCTCACCAGAGACTATGAAAGCCAGAAGATCCTGGGCAGATCTCATGCAGACACTAAGACAGCACAAATGCCAGCCTAGACTACTATACCCAGCAAAACTCTCAATCACCATAGATGGAGAGACCAAGATATTCCATGATAAAACCAAATTTTCACAATATCTTTCCACAAATCCAGCCCTGCAACGGATAATAGGTGGAAACCTCCAATACAGGGAGAGAAACAACACCCTGGAAAAAATGAGATAATAACCTTCTTGAATCAAACCCAAAAGTAGATAACCACTCAAACATAAAGATAGCGTCAAGAATGGCAGATGGCAATAATCACTATGCCTTAATCTCTCTTAATATCAATGGTCTCAATTCCCCAATTAAAAGACATAGACTAGCAGACTGGATACGTAAACAGGACCCAGCTTTTTGCTGCATGCAGGAAACGCACCTCAGTGTCAAAGACAAACACTACCTCAGAGTAAAAGGCTGGAAAACAATTTTACAAGCAAATGGCCCCAAGAAACGAGGTGGAGTAGCCATCCTAATATCGGATAAAATTGATTTTCAACCCAAAGTCATCAAAAAAGACACAGAAGGACACTACATACTGATCAAGGGAAAAATCCACCATCAAGAACTCTCAATCCTGAATATCTATGCTCCAAATGCAAGGGCACCCTCATTCGTAAAAGAAACTTTACTAAAACTCAAAGCACACATCGCACCGCACACAATAATAGTGGGTGACTTCAACACCCCGCTCTCTGAAATGGATCGTTCAGGAAAGCAGAAACTAAACAGGGACACAGTGAATCTAATTGAAGCCTTGGACCAAATGGAACTAACTGATATATATAGAACATTTCATCCTAGAGCTAAAGAATACACCTTCTTCTCAGCTCCTCATGGTACCTTCTCCAAAATTGACCATATAATTGGTCACAAATCAGACCTCAACAGATACAAGAAGATAGAAATAATCCCATGCCTCCTATCAGATCACTATGGAATAAGGGTGGTCTTCAATGGCAACAAAAACAAAAGAAAACCCACGTACACATGGAGGCTGAACAATGCTCTACTCAATGATAACTTGGTCAAGGTGGAAATAAAGAAAGAAATCAAAGACTTTTTGAAAGTTAATGAAAATGAAGGCACAACATACCCTAACTTATGGGACACAATGAAAGCAGTGCTAAGAGGAAAATTCATAGCCCTGAGTGCCGCCAAAAAGAAACGGGAGACAGCATACACTAACAGCTTAATGGCACACCTGAAAGCCCTGGAACAAAAAGAAGCAAATACACCAAAGAGGAGTAGAAGGCAGGAAATCATCAAACTCAGGGCTGAAATCAATCAAGTAGAAACAAATAAAACCATACAAAGAATCAACAAAACGAGGAGTTGGTTCTTTGAGAAAATCAACAAGATAGATAAGCCCTTAGCCAGACTAACCAGAGGGCACAGAGATAGTATCCAAATTAATAAAATCAGAAACGAAAAGGGAGAGATAACAACAGAAACTGAGGAAATTCAAAAAATCATCAGATCCTACTACAAAAACCTGTATTCAACACAACTAGAAAATCTTGAGGAAATGGACAATTTCCTTGACAGATACCAAGTACCAAAATTAAATCAGGATCAAATAGACCATCTAAACCGTCCTATAACCCCTGAAGAAATAGAAGTTGTCATTGGAAGTCTTCCAACCAAAAAAAGCACAGGTCCAGATGGTTTTAGTGCAGAATTCTACCAGACCTTCAAAGAAGACCTAACACCAATACTCTTCAAACTGTTCCACAAAATAGAAACAGAAGGAACACTACCCAACTCGTTCTATGAAGCCACAATTACACTAATACCAAAAGCACACAAAGATCCGACAAAGAAAGAGAATCTCAGGCCAATCTCTCTTATGAATATCGATGCAAAAATACTCAATAAAATTCTTGCCAACCGAATCCAAGAACACATCAAAACGATCATTCACCACGATCAAGTAGGCTTCATCCCAGGGATGCAGGGATGGTTCAATATAAGGAAATCCATCAATGTAATCCACTACATAAACAATCTCAAAGAAAAAAACCACATGGTCATCTCATTAGATGCTGAGAAAGCATTTGACAAAATTCAGCATCCTTTCATGCTAAAGGTCTTGGAAAGATCAGGAATTCAAGGCCCATATCTAAACATAGTAAAAGCAATTTACAGCAAACCAGTAGCCAGCATCAATCTAAACGGAGAGAAACTTGAAGCAATCCCACTAAAATCAGGGACTAGACAAGGCTGCCCTCTCTCTCCATATCTTTTCAATATAGTACTTGAAGTTCTAGCTAGAGCAATTAGACAAGAAAAAGAGGTCAAAGGGATACAAATTGGAAAGGAAGAAGTCAAACTATCACTATTTGCAGACGATATGATAGTATACATAAGCGACCCAAAGAACTCCACCAGAGAACTCCTACAGCTGATAAACGACTTCAGCAAAGTGGCCGGATATAAAATCAACTCAAGCAAGTCAGAAGCCTTCCTATACTCAAAGGATAAGCAGGCTGAGAAAGAAGTAAGAGAAATAATACCCTTTACGATAGCCACAAACCATATTAAGTATCTTGGTGTGACGCTAACCAAACAAGTGAAAGATCTGTATGACAAGAACTTCAAGTCTCTGAAGAAAGAAATTGAAGAAGACCTCGGAAGATGGAAAAATCTGCCATGCTCATGGATTGGCAGGATTAATATAGTAAAAATGAGCATCTTACCAAAAGTAATACACAGATTCAATGCAATCCCCATCAAAATCCCAACTCAATTCTTCATAGAGTTAGAAAGAGCAATTCAAAAATTCATCTGGAATAACAGAAAACCCAGAATAGCTAAAACTATTCTCAAGAGTAAAAGAACCTCTGGGGGAATCAGTATCCCGGACCTCAAGCTGTACTACAGAGCAATAGTGTTAAAAACTGCATGGTATTGGTACAGTAACAGACATGTAGATCAATGGAACAGAATTGAAGACCCAGAAATGAATCCACACTCCTATGGTCACTTGATCTTTGACAAAGGAGCTAAAACCATCCAGTGGAAAAAAGATAGCCTTTTCAACAAATGGTGCTGGCTCAGCTGGAGGTCAACATGCAGAAGAATGCAAATTGACCCATCCTTATCTCCTTGCACTAAGCTCAATTCTAAGTGGATCAAAGATCTCCACATAAAACCAGACACACTGAAACTAATAGAAGGGAAACTAGGGAAGAACCTTGAACATATGGGCACAGGGGAGAATTTCCTGAACAGAACTCCAATAGCTTATACTCTAAGATCAAGAATAGACAAATGGGACCTCATTAAATTACAAAGTTTTTGCAAGGCAAAAGACACTGTCAAAAAGACAAAGCGGCAACCAACTAACTGGGAAATGATCTTTACCAACCTTACATCCGACAGAGGGCTAATATCCAAGATATACAAAGAACTCAAGAAGTTAAACTCCAGAGAGGCAAGTAACCCTATTAAAAAATGGGGTACAGAGCTAAACAAAGAGTTCTCACCTGAAGAATATCTAATGGCTGAGAAGCACCTAAAGAGATGTTCATCATCCTTAGTCATTAGGGAAATGCAAATCAAAACAACCCTGAGATTCCATCTCACACCAGTCAGGATGGCTAAGATCAAAAACACAGGAGACAGCAGTTGTTGGCGAGGATGTGGAGAAAGAGGAACACTCCTCCACTGCTGGTGGAATTGCAGGCTGGTACAACCACTCTGGAAAGCAGTCTGGCGGCTCCTCAGAAAACTGGGCATGACACTTCCGGAGGATCCGGCTATACCACTCCTGGGCATATACCCAGAGACTTTACCTGCATGCAATAAGGACACATGCTCCACTATATTCATAGCAGCCTTATTTATAATAGCCAGAAGCTGGAAAGAACCCAGATGTCCCTCAACGGAGGAATGGATTCAGAAGATGTGGTATATTTACACAATGGAATACTACTCTGCAATTAAAAACAATGAATTCACGAAATTCCTAGGCAAATGGTCAGAACTTGAAAATATCATCCTTAGTGAGGTAACCCAATCACAAAAGATCACACATGGTATGAAGTCACTGATAAGGGGATATTGACCCAGAATCTCAGAATACCCTAGACACAATCAGCATATCAATAGATTTCTAAAAAGATGGAAGGAGAGACCCCTGGTCCTGGAAAGACTGGATGTAGGGGAACGCCAGGACAGAGTAATGAGAGGGGGTTGAACGGAGAAAAGAGGGAGGGAAGGGGGCTTATGGGACTTTCGGGGAGGGAGGAAACGGGAAAGGGGAAGTGATTTGGAATGTAAATTAAAAAAATAAAATAAAATAAAATTAAAAAAAAAAATAATCAGCTTAAAACAATTAAAAAAAAAAAAATCTCTGCTGTATATATGCATTTATGTATGAACATAAAAGCTACCGCCAAGCACTTCATTATTGTCAGTATAGCTAATGCATGCATTAAGAGAAGTTCTATAGCTTATTGATCTCTTAGAAGCCTGTCAAGGTTGGATAAAAGACAGCTGGAGAGGAACTTCTGCTTTTAAGATTTGCTGCAATATCCTTGAAATGTCGGGGCAGGACATAACAGATTGAAGAAGCAAGGGATAATTGCCGTTCTGTGATGATGCTTTACATGTGACTCAGGTCTCCATCAGTGAGAGACTGAGGTGAGTGAGCAGCAAAAGCGAAGGCATGCAATTAATATTTTCAGTTTAAGAAAAAAAATAATGGGAGAAATATCCCTATCGAAGCCGGAATGGACACTGGCAGGCTGGAATAAAGTAGGCACTGATTGTAAATTTCAAAATGTCTTCTGTTCTTCTGTTCATGAGGGTACCAGTTTCCATTTTGAGGATTTTTTCTTTTCAACCTAAAAGCAGCATTCGTATATGCCTTCAAGGCATATTGGGATGGAAATTTCAGATTACACAATGCTATAGCATGCCTGTGAGTATACGAGTAAGTTTCTAGTCTATTTTTTTCTTTCTCCAACTTCTGAAGACAGTGGTGATGCTGTTTGCTCCTTGACACATCTCATACTACACACATGCTTGTGTGTATGTAAACTATTGTGAGGCATGCTTGGCTGAACTACATTTAACTCTCTATGATAGATCAAATTGAAAAGACCAGCCTCAGTGTCATAGACACTACACTTGGATTTATTCCATGAATAAAACAAACATCAGTAGGGAATTCTCAGGTATATATGGACCATCTTTAAGAGCTCTTAAATGTGAGCCTCTAGCTCTGGTGGGACAGAACCTAGAAGTCAGTACTGAGAGTTCTTTGAGCTGTATTAAACTAAAGCAAGAGTGGCTAGATGGCTCAATGGCTATGAACACTTTTTGTTCTTGTAGAGGGCCCAGGTTCAGTACCCAGCATCCAGATGGTGGTTCAAAACCAACTGTAACTCCTCCAGGGACCTGATGTTCTCTTCTGGCCTCTTCAGTTGCCATTCATGCATGTAGTGCCCATACGAACCTGCAGACAAAACACATGTACACATAAAAAGTAAGTAAATCTTTGAAAGATGAATTGAAAAAAAAAACTTGAGGCAAAACAATGATATATGGCATTGACTGTGATACACAATACAAAGTTGTAAGGAGTTTGGGAGAAAATTTTAGAGGTAGGAATTGAGACCAGTCAGCATTTATGTCCTTAGGACAAGTCCTTAAGACAAGAATGTTCATTTCCTATCTGTCCCAGCATCTACTAAGAAGGACTCCATGTTGGATGGGCGTGGAAGCAGCATCTTCTATAAAAGTAAAGGCTCCATTCATTTCATTTTTTTTTTTTAGGTAACCTTAGCGTAATG
This sequence comes from Tokudaia tokunoshimensis, assembly GCA_036184795.1. Classification (NCBI taxonomy): domain Eukaryota; kingdom Metazoa; phylum Chordata; class Mammalia; order Rodentia; family Muridae; genus Tokudaia; species Tokudaia tokunoshimensis. Next base: position 57,368,166 of record BTHU01000011.1, on the reverse strand, counting down.
TGCTGAGTAAGGGATTATTGGGGGGGGGGTCCTCCTTGGAGTTGGCACAGGACACACCCAGACACCAAATTCTCAGCCCAAAGGAGATTTATTTCCATGGAAGGGCAAGCAGGAAGTAGGGCTGCCTCTGGATCAGGGAAAGGCAGACAGCAAGTGTATTATCATCATCATCAGCAGCAGCAGCAGCAGCAGCAGCAGTTGTTTTTCTCCCTGGCCCCCCAGGAGTAGGTTTTTAAGGAGAAAAAAGGAATGACATTGCTAAGATGATTTGGTAAGCCTTAATTGGCTAAAAAAAATCCAGGTTAGCCAGTGTAGCCAAATAATGGATTTTTGATTGCTGGACCTTGTTTTGTCTGAAGACCAAGTCAGTTGCCAAATAAGGCAACAGACCTTGGGGGCTAGCTTTAGGAATGTAATCCAATGGTTTAGCAAGGGAGAGAGAAGGGGAAAGGGGCAAAACTTGTTGGTGCCATGTTTGCCCTGCTTGGGCCTGTTTTTGCCATGGTTGGGTCTGCTAGAGCCCTTCATGCTTCATCTCAGGGAATGTCCCTGAATCTCAGTTGAATTGTGGTGAACGAGGTAACATTTGATCAAGGACCTTCCTTCATTCTTCAGAGAACAGAGAGACACTATAAGAAAACGAGGATTTTCCTCTAAGAATTTACTTCATTTTTTTCTGTATACTTTTTGGTCAAGTTCCCATTACTTTTATTTGCGAACATTTGAGGAGGGAAATATTTTAGTCATACAGTTTATTCAATCAAGAAAATTAACCAAAACAGCCTATTAATTTAGTTATGGAGCGTGTGTGGGAGGCTTGTTTGAAAGCAAATACTTGGATCCAAACACTAGTATTTACAAACCTGTTTAAGAACTCATAATTTGACTACATTTAACCATACTATTATTTTTAAGTGCCTTTCAAAATAACTTTTTGAGGGCCAAAGAGATGTCTTGGCAGGTAAGCTACCTGTTACCTGTTATCAAGCCCGACACCTTGAATGTGACCCAGGAATCCACCTGGAGGAAGGAGAAAATGATTCCCACAAGTGGTCCCTTGACCTCCACACATATGGAGTTGCAGACTTGTGCATGGTTGCACTGTACATGTATGTATGCATGCACACAAATTAGATAAGTAAAGATAATAAAAATTTAAAATAACCTCTTCATTTAATATATTAAATTAAGAAAAATAGAAAGCCTAAATACAGGTCTAGTCTGAGAAGAATCTCTACTAACAGACTGAGGCCCAGCTTTTCAAGAGCATATGTAAGACAATACAATAAATGAATTCCTGTATTTCTTCTGAAAAGTAACTCCCAGGAGGCAGTCAGTTCATAACTGAATGAGTAATGTATAGCTAATGGGATTAGACTGTAATGTATATGCAATTCTTTAAACATGCTGTTTTATCATAAGGTGAATTGTATCAAGCACTTAGTCACTAATCCCATATTTCTGTTTTTTTTTTTTATGCTAGGTGCTGAGCTAAGGGAATTAAGACTGTGAGAAAGTATTTAACCACAGAGCAACACTCCCAGCCCAATCATATACTTTTCTAATTAATTTTTTTTTATTTTGGGGGATGTGTGTGTGCATATGTGTGTGCATGTGCATATATGTGTACATGTATGTGTATATGTGCATATATGTGTGTGCATGCACAGGTGTGCATGTGCATATGAATGTACATATGTATATACACATATGTGTGTATATGTGTGTATGTGCATGTATGTGTGTGTTCATGTATATGCATGTGTGTATGTGCATATATGTGTATATATGCATATATGTGTATGTATGTGTGTGTGCATGGACTTTAGTCTGCATGGATATACCAGGAGGTCAGAGGATGATACCATAATGTCTTCCTCTCTCACTTTTCTGCTTTATCATTTAATTTTTTTCTTTTAAACATTTATTCTTTAGAACTCCACACATATACAGAATGTATTTTGATTTTATTCACCTCTCATTCTAGCTCCTCCTGAATCCCATGACCTTGTCAAGTCCTGATCCCAACTACATCTCATATATGCTTGGATATAGGGCCATCCCCTTGGAGCATATGTTTCCTCCCTAAAGAACACTGACTCTCCCTGTCCCAGCAGCCTTCAACCATCTAAACTCCTCAGCAAGGGGTGGGGCTTTTTCCACACCCCTCCCCATCTATAATAGGAGTAAGAGCAATTTGATCTTATTTTATTCTGGCATGGGTAACTACAATCCACTGTTTGTTTGTGAGTGCAATACCCTGTCCCGTCCAGAAGGCAGTTTACAGCGCTCTTTTTCAGCTGCTGTCTCTCTCATCTTTCTGCCTCTTCATCTGAGATGTTTCCTGAATCATTCTAATGTATGCATGTTTATATGTTTGTATGCATGTTTATATGTATGATATATGTTTGTATTTATGTATGTATGCATGCATGTATGATATATGTATGTATGTATAAATGTATGTTTGTATTTATGTATGTATGTATGAATGAATGTATGTATGCATGTATGAATGTATGTATGTATGTTTGTATGTATGTATGAATATATATGTATGTATGTATGAATATATGTTTGTATGTATGTATGTTTGTATATATGTATGTATGAATGCATGTTTGTATGTATGTATGTATAAGTCTATGTTTGTATTTATATATGTATGTATGTATGTATGTATGCACATATGAATGTATGTTTGTTTATATGTATGTTTGTATGTATGAATGTGTGTATTTAGTTTGAGACTAGTGTTCCTTGCTGAGCCTGGATCATATTGTTCCTGCTGGGTAGTAAGCCTCTGAGGGCCTTGCTTCTCTTCCTTCCCGAACTACACTTATAGATATGAGCTTCGACTTGGCTTTTATGTGGGTTCATTCTCAAGATCCAAACTCAGGTTCTCGTGCTTGTGCAGTGAGCACATTACTCCTGGGATATCTCCTAAGCCCACATAGTTTTGTACGGAATGGAATGCATGTAATGATTTGACTTTTATCAGTTTTTAAATGTAAACATTTGAACTTCCACATCTTTTACGTCTAAGCAATATCGCAACTTGGGATCATCTTTAGCTACATTTACAACTATGTTAAAAGTCATTTATGGAAATGGGATAGTGTAAAAATCAGGATGACCATTTAGAAATTTGATGTAGTTTTTCAAATGGAGTGAAAAATCATTTGTTTCCACTGATATTATCCAGGCAATACATGAGAGTGGTCATCATCTGATCTTGCTAGTGAAAAATTAAAATTCGGTAATTTGTTTAAAACTGGGACTCTTTATAATACACCTTAGCCAGAAGCTGGAAAGAACCCAGATGTCCCTCAACGGAGGAATGGATTCAGAAGATGTGGTATATTTACACAATGGAATACTACTCTGCAATTAAAAACAATGAATTCACGAAATTCCTAGGCAAATGGTCAGAACTTGAAAATATCATCCTTAGTGAGGTAACCCAATCACAAAAGAACACACATGGTATGCAGTCACTGATAAGGGGATATTAACCCAGAATCTCGGAATACCCTAGACACAATTCGCATATCAATAGATTTCCAAGAAGATGGAAGGAGAGACACCTGGTCCTGGAAAGACTGGATGTAGGGGAATGCCAGGACAGAGAAGCGAGAGGGGGTTGAATGGGGAAAAGAGGGAGGGAAGGGGCCTTATGGGACTTTCGGGGAGGGAGGAAATGGGAAAGGGGAAATGAGTTTGAGTGTAAATAAAAAAAACTTAGAAAATAAAATTAAATTAAATTAAAAAATATATACTTATAGAGTGTTTCCATATTTTAATAGTAAAGTTGGTGCTCGTTGGGTAAATTGTATGATTTTGTATACTTTATATTTCTCATAGTAATAAATTAGCATTCTTGGAATCTCAGGACTTTGTCATATCTCAGTGTAGGTCAAATACTTTCAATTGTATATTAACTTCAACATTTCATTTATCTGGTTACAAATTTTACTTTTTAACATTTTGATATATATGTATAATTAAATTTGCTTTCAAATCCACTGCTCTTTTTCTTTTACCTTTTCAGTTATTTCAGAAGAAATAACATTGGTGTAAGTACTTTGGTTCTTCTTGTTGTACTTTTTAATTATTTTATTAGTACATTAATTTTATGTTAGGGCTTATGTGTGTATCTTTATATGTCTTGAGTTTGATGCAGTTTGTGTTGTTATTGTTTATGAGATTTTCTTGGTTGGCATTTTATACATTCTAAGAAGTTATTGCTGGCATATGCAGAAGGCAGTGATTGGGAGCATCGTGTTTTCTTTCCCTGGAACTTGGGTGCACTTTCTTACCCCCTCAAGCCCAGGTCTAGGCTCTGTGAAAGCCCATGTCAGTCCTGCTGAGCTGTCTAGACAGTGTTTGGTGCACATTTCATCTTCTCTAGGTGACAATCGCATCCCCTTGGGTTCCAGCATCTCATGCCAAGTAGTTTTTTCTTTCATGTATGTGAAAGGATGTAGAGATTCACATGCTTGTCAGGTGACCCCTCAGTTTAGACTTTCCCAACACTACAGATCTTGGAGAAGTTTCTTGCACTTGTGCACCTGGGAATGGCGTATCTTTGGTTTTAGACAGAGGCTCGGAATTTATCCCTTTCATATTCCTTTTATCATGTTCACGAAACTGAAGGGGAAGGGCAAGTTAAATATATTGCCTGTGATTTTGCTTTGAATCTGAAACCTTTAGTCAGTTCTTCTTGCTGGTTATCTGTGCCTCTTACAATGTAATGAGTTAAATGGGTTAGAAATTGACATGTTTGCTGCAAACGGTTACCTCCAGAAGCCACAGCTGCCTTTGTTTAGGCTGCTTCCTACTGCAGGGGTAGGACGTACTGCAGTAGAGCTGATGGTCATTGTTTAGGGAAGCAGGAATGGATGACTGCCGTCTTTTATCTTGGCTTCTCCGTTGCAGGGGACACTCATCTGGGGTGGGTGACTTTGCATTTTTTTTTTCTAGCATGAATGTAAGTCCCTGGTCACCTATCTTTTGTTGCATTTCTAACTACAGTATAAAATTTTAGTAAGGAAGATTTGTAGCTGGTGCTTCCAGAAGCTCTTGCTGGGAAGTTGTGATGTTGTAGAACAGAAGGCTTCTATGATGACAGAAACCAAAATGAAGGAGATGCAATTTTCTTTTTTCTTTATTGGATATATTCTTTATTTATATTTCAGGTGTTATCCTCTTTCCCAGTTTTCCCCCCTTATAGTTTGAAAGCCCCTTTCCTATCCCCCTCCCCTGCTTCTATGAGGGTGTTTCTCCACCCACCCCACTCCCACCTCCCTGCCCTCTATTTACCTACACTGGGGCATCTATCAAGCCTTCATAGGACCAAGGACCTCTCCTCCCATTGATGGTTGACAAGGCAATCCTCTGCTGTATATGCAGCTGGAGCCATGTGTACCCCTTGGTTGATGTCTTAGTAGTCCCTGGGAGCTCTGGGGGGTCTGGTTGGTTGATATTGTTGTTATTCCTATGAGGTTGCAAACCCCTTCAGCTCTGTTAGTCCTTTCTATGCTGATTGATTTATGCAACCAGATTGGGAGCACCTTGGCCACTCGAATCTGACCATCAGGCCGTGCTCTCAATGTTTGAGAAAGCTCAATTCTCTTGAGAATTAGTTCTATACTCCTTGAGGAATGGACTTAAAGTGAGAAAATTCTACCCGCCAGTGAGATTTTCTTTTGTGTAAAAGCTTGTGCTCTAAATTGCTTAATCATGGAAGAGGAGGCCTTCAGAATAACTGGGGGCTCTGAGTCACAGATATGAGTGTTGGGATGGGGTAACTGGCCTTCTTGCTTCTCAGAACTATCATCTGGTAATCTGATATAAGGATAGGATATAAAAGGTAGGAGACAAGTTTTTGTTATTATTAACCAGGAGCTATAGCATCCGGCCAATTCCTAGACTTCAGATTACTCAAACCCTAGGACAGAGTTTATTCTCCCCCTTTCCCACAAGTAAAAAAAAAAGTTAAAAACTGGTGTGATGCACCACGGAAGCATCTTTCTGTCACTGACAGTATTCTGGGCTATGCTGAACTGTGGATCTGCTGGGATATTTCTGCTCCATGAGCAAGTCGACTTCCGTCCTGAATATTTCATGCATTCTATGCACACTTGGCAGGGTTGAGAGCTCTCACCAGTGATGAATTCACAACACACACACACACACACACACACACACACACACACACACACACGCACACGCACACACACACACACACACACACACACACACACACTGGCAGCTTTCCTGAACTGTTTACTTCAATAACATCAGTGGCAATTAGCCCATCGAGTGGAAATTTAAGTGGGCTCTGCAAACAAACATGCCTTTGAAACAGCTAATAACAAGATGGGTCCAAAGAGGCCTGGTGTAATTAGCCAGGACAACAGCTGAGAGGATATTAATCAAGGGGAGGAGCATCAAAAGTGATGGGTTCTTTCACCCTAGCTTCAGAGATGATGTAATTTAGAGGGCGGAATAGGCTAGGGGCAGAGTCCATCAATACCTACTTATCCTGTTGGTTGACATTTTTATTATTTATCCAAAAGATATGATGATCACTGGAGATGAAAAAAGAAGGCAAGAGTAGAGGTTATTTCTTCAGCACCTTCAGAACAGAAGATGTTATGTTTTGAAAACACACTATAATTCTTAATTTTGACAGTATTCTGCAAGGCAGAGATTTTACCAGTGAAGCTAGTGTAGGTAAAGAGTCACTCAGGAGACTGCCAGTAGTACCCAAACAAAAGTAGTTGTGGCTATCATTGAGAAGGACATGCCACTGTTCAAAGACAGGCAGATTGCCACCGCTGTTAGCATTCAAAGAAGAGAGAGGTTGACACTGACTGACGCAGTCAGCAAAGGGCTTGTGTGCATGGAAGTAGCTCCTAGTGTGTGGGCAGGAGGATCTTAAGCAAATGAAGAACCAGACGGGATGGCTTTTAGGGTCGCTGCTTTCTTTTGCATTGTATGTTGCTGTATCAACATTTTTCTCCTAAAGGGGTGAATTCTATAATGAGGTACAGGGAATGAGAGGTGGGAGGGGAGGTAGTGAAGGAGGCAGACAGCATTTGAGGAAGCAAACTGGTGGACGGCAGCTTGTGGGAATCTGTGAGTGGCAAGAAGGTGACTTACAGAGACCAGAGAGGGACATGCAGGAAGATATCCTTCCTAGACTTGACTGCTGGCCCTGGATGTGCATGTTAAGATGACCAGAGCTACTCGCTGGATCACTTCCTAGGCTCCTAGCATACCTATGACCCTGGGGGAACTGACTTAGCTGTAGCCCAAGAGTATGAAATTGTCTCTCCTGAGAACCGTGAAAGTGGAGTGTTTGTTGCAGATCTGTGGTAAAAAGTCACTGTTACAAAGGCAGTTCTGGAGGGGCTTTTTTTTTAATAGATCACAGAGGCCTTTAACCAAGTCCTAGTGTCTCTTTAAAGATATTGTCTTTGCAGTGATTTTGCTGATAAAAAGGCAGTGTCTGTCTTATCCTGTTTCACAGGTAATAAAATCAAGGCCCCAGGAAGTGGTTTCATTCAGCTGCTGGCATAGATATATGTCCTTTTGTGCAAAGCAGGCATCAGTGTTTCCACAAAGGATTTGATGACACTTGACATTTTAATCGTGGCAGAGCTTGTGACCCTTCCATATTATGCTAGTCTTTTAAATATAAAAATCTATTTTTATTTTATTGATATGTGTTTGTTTGCATGCATGTATGTATGTGCCACATGTATTCAGTGCTCAGAGACATCGGAGGAGAGTATCAGATCCCCTGGAACCATAGTGACAGATGCTTTTGAACTATCTGTGGCTGCTGGGAACAAAACCCAGGACCTCTGCTAGAGCAGCAAGTGCTTCTAACTCCTGAGCCCTCTCTCCAGCTCTTATGCTAGCTTTTAAAAAAAGTAAACATTACATATTAATATTTGCAGAATAAATGATGTCCTTTATTCAAATGCTTAGTACTTTGGAAATATTTAAGATGGCATGTGTTCTGATTGTGGAATATTTGTAGTGTGAAATTTTAGTTGGGGTGGGGAATGGAATCCAAGTTTTAACACAAAATTAGTTTAGGTGTCAGATACACTTGTGCCCACAGCCTAACAGTGGTTTTATGTAACAATTTCACCATGCTTGCACAACCTACTGCATGAGGTCAGATATGGACCTTCTACTGTGGGGCTACCTTAGCATGCCAAAAATTCCAGATCTGGGAGCATTCTGGACTTTGGATTTTGAGATTAGGGATGTTTGGACACGTGTTCTGCACTGCACCGGATGACCCCTCACTACTTTATTCTGCTCTCCACAAGGGCCAGGTTGATGTTTTCCTGCCACTGTGTGCCAGTATTCAAAGGTATTTGACCTACAGTATGTGATCCATAAATACCTCTTGTACAAACTGGTAAATAAAACTTCATGAATCCAGAAGGACTAGTTCAGTGTCCGGTGAGTGAAAACTCTCCATACCCCACAAAAGACTATTCTAGTTTACTATAAGGTGAATCATCTTGCCAGAGCCTCCAGTTCTCTTTAGGATAGCCATAGTCAGTTCATGTTGCTGAAGTCACCTCTTTAGAAACAGGTTAACAAGACTACTTGTTCAAACTACACAAGGTATTTATTGCAGGCTATACTCTTCACTTTGGTTTGGAATGATGGTTCTAAGGCAGTGGTTCTCAATGTGTAGGTCGGACTTCTTGATAAAAATATGTGCCTCTAAAATATTTATGTTACGACTCATGACAGTAGCAAAATTACAGCTATGAAGTAGCAATGAAAATAGTTTTATGGTTAGGGGGTCACCGCAATGTGAGGAACTGTATTAAAGGGTTGCAGCATTAGGAAGGTTGAGTCTTTAAGGAGTCCCAGCTTCAAGGAATAAAAGGGAGAGGGGCCTCTGGCTAGCAAAGACCAAATAACAATCAATGACAGGGTACCAGGTGCTTATATGATGATGGCAGTTGTCAATTCTCAATCTCGCTGATTGATCTGTCATGAGAGGTTTTTAGCACCATGGAAGCACTATCAACATCAGTACACTTTTATCAAATACCTCACTTCTTCTGTTTTTAAGTATCCCATAAGCAACAGGAGCCATTTGCTGTACCATTGTGTGGCTTTTCCTGAAGAAACGCGAAGAAATGTCTACTCTTCCCAGATGAGATATTGACACCAGAATTAAAAAAAGAAACGACGCCATCCAAGGTTGTTTTAGTGACCTACTGAGTTTAGGAGCATAAGAACTTATTTACAGAAACATGCACGTTTCAAAGGCAACCGCTACCAAGAAGCCCTCTCCAGTATGGATAACTCCCCAAGTCGGCATCTCTGGGGCTCACTTCATGGCTTACAGGCAGCTCTGCCAGTGGAGAGTCTCCCCGCCCCTTCCCAGCAGCTGTTACTGCCAGCATAAACTGGGAGTAACATTTGGAATCCAAGCTTTCTGAGCTGTATGAGCTTTTCTCTTCTCTCTGGGAGAAACGGCTACACAGAAGCTATCAGAAAACCTATTGAATGTGAAGACCTGAGCAGGAACCTCAAACTCACAGCAAGTCGGCTGATGTCACTAAGGATGTTAATGATCATTACTATGGGCTCTGCTGTCTGACTGCTTCAGACTATAATTTAGATTATGCCACCTAGTAGCTGAAGATTATTAGATAAAACACTTGAAGTGCTATGGCCTCAATTTTCATGTTTCTTAAATTCAGATAATAACAGTAACTTCTACTAAGATGTTTAGTAAGAATGAAAGGAATAATGGACTTGAAGTTCTTACAATTGTCATATAATCTGTGCTTAATATCTACAGTCATTATAACTGTTGACATCAAATTTAATAATGAGCAATAAAAATTTTAATGAATTTAAAATAGCTGCCACTCACTGAGTATAAAAACAGACACTTTGGGGCTAAGGAGATGGCTCTGTTGGTGAAGGGTTTGCATGAACACATCAGAGCATGAGTTTAGTACTTAGAATCCAGTTAAAAAGATGGACACAACAAAAGTCCTTCTTACCTCAGGTCTGGTGAGACCAAAGGAGGTAGATTTCTGGGGTGAACTGGCCCATCAGCCTAGCCAAATTGGATGAGTTTCTGCCAAAAGGGAGAGACCTCATCAAAACATCTGCCATACATGAAAAACAAAAATCCTAAATAAAAACATAAACAAAACCAAACCAGAAGCTAGGTAGCTCCTGAAGAAATGAAGCCTGAGGTTACTTACTGACTCCCACATGCTCACACATGCATGTGTACACACACATGTGAACAACTGCACAAAAAGACACTTTGAATACATAGTCCTATCCTTGTCGTCACCCTTGTTCTCACTTCACAGCCCTGTCCTCAGCCTTCATTAGCCTTGTTCAGATAGACAGTTAGGGCCGGGCGGTGGTGGCGCACGCCTTTAATCCCAGCGCTTGGGAGGCAGAGGCAGGCGGATTTCTGAGTTCGAGGCTAGCCTGGTCTACAGAGTGAGTTCCAGGATAGCCAGGGCTACACAGAGAAACCCTGCCTCGAAAAACCAAAAAAAAAAAAAAAAAAACAGACAGTTAGGAGGCAGTTCCCATTCAATGTGCCCCCAAATCTAAACTTAGTTCCTTGTGTCTTATCAAGCATGTGATTGGCCAGTCTTGAGCCAGCCGTGCCATTTCACACTCTCCAGTCCTTCAGGCAGCAGACCCTGGGAGGATTTCTTTCCATTTCTCTTACATTTGCTGTCTAAAGTTTCAACATCACTTCTAAATAGGGTTCCCGAGTAGCCACCTTCCTCCTCCTTCACTTCACTGCTTAATCTGTAATCTATAACTCTACGGCTCCCTTCATCATCCCAATTAAAGCAATCTTTCTGTGATGCACACAAGATTATGCCACTATGCACTTACACCCTTACAGGGACTTCCTGTCAGACTCAAAACATATGGTCACTTCTGTGGCCAACAAGAACCTGCAAGGTGGCCTCATTGTCATCTCTTTCTATGTTCTCCCTGCACATTTGGCTCTGGAAGTTCCAGACTCTGTTGGTTTATTGAAGGATATGTATCTGTTTATGTCTCTCTGTCTATTTCTATCTCTATCTATAATATTGTCTCTATCTGTATCTGTGTTTGTATCTGCATCTACATATCTGTTCCAGTTATTTGGGTTGCATTTCTCCTCTGTCTGGAAAACTCCTTCCCCAGACATCGCCTGACTTACTGCCTCTTTATCTGATCCAGGGCAACATCATATTCTACCAGAGCTTTCCTGGCTACCTTACTTAAAGCAGAAATCCAGTCGTCTCTCTCCCTGTCCTTCTTCACATCTTTACCTTGTCCATTGCTGGAATGAGATTCTTGTGAATAGAATATTTGTTTCTACTCACTGCAGTAACCTTAGCACCAAGAAGAGAGTGTCTGATCCACATTAGGCACTGAGTAAAATCTCAGGGAACAATGAGTATATTAATTCCTCTCCAGAGGAGGAGACATGGGGATAGCAGAATGAACACACACACACACACACACACACACACACACAGAGAGAGAGAGAGAGAGAGAGAGAGAGAGAGAGAGAGAGAGAGAGAGATTTGAAGTTATGCAGGATTCAATTTCAATAGCATCTTGCCCCTTGTTATTTATATATGGGACTAACAGAGCATCTCTGGACTTTGATTGATCCCTTGGAAATGAGCAGATCAATACTTAACTTTCAAACTTGTGAGCAGGCTTGGTTGCTAGACAGGTGAGTCTCTTGCACATTATTCAGGAAGTAACCATGCTAAGAATAATGGTTCTTTTAACCATCAAATAGGTTATAGTGCATGAAGATTCCCTTTCTTAGAGGACACTGATATCTTTTGAGCTGTGCATTCATAGCTGCGGTACTGAAGCAGCTGGGGGTTTGCTAATGCAGAATTCTTGGTTTCCTTTGTACTGTACATTTAGTTTTCAGTACTTATGCCATTTGGGGCATTGTCTTTCCCCACTGGAGGCTTTTGAGTCCGTAGAGAATTTTAAAATAGATTCTGATAAAAGGAAGCATCTCATTAACATGAGCATTATTTCAAAGTTGTAGTTTGGAAAATTAATCTCGTCGTCATCATATACCTACCTACTTCTTCAAACTCCAGTCTTTATAACCTTTTTGCAGCAAAACATTGAAGACCCACTAAAACTCTTCAAGCAACCTTGGAATAAACTGTGGATGACTTGACTTAATCAAAGCTCAGCCAGAGGGAAATATAACAGATTGCATAAGCCACACTGTCAGCTCAAGCTCAGACCTGTTACATTATAGCCACTGCAACCAAAGACAGCCAGTCTGCCTGGGATTACATCACACTGCATTGCATCGCATTAGAGCTTGGGAAATGAAGGTGAAATCGTGATTACAGACTGGCTTGGCATATGGCCAAGTAAAAATGGTTACAACTCAACGTTTGATTCTGCTGACACGGTCTTTTTTTTCTCCAATTCTGAACCAGCCTCCTTTAATACATCCCCCGCCCCAACCTTGTCTGTACTGCGCATTCCCCCCACTCATTCTGTGTTATTAAAGAACACTCAGGAGCCAGCCTTTAAGAGAGGAGCTAAAGATTCTGACATAATTGCCCAAGGGAGTGGGCTTCAAGGTACTACAATTGCACCAGAGGAGAAAGAGAGAAATTGTAAAGGAAACCCGATTTTAGAAACTGCAGTGCCAGAGGGAACATGTGTGGCCAGAGGATAGATATTCTTAGTCTTTGAGAACTGATAATAAGACTTTGTCAGTTGTGTGGAGTGAAACTCTCCATGGCCTGCCAGTTGCCACATGCCAGCTAAACTTCTCTTTTACAAGATGTATGATGCGCAGTCTGTACTCCAGAAATGTTTTCCCTGAACCATGACCTTCCCCCATCTCCTTTGCTCTGACTGTAAGTTAGCAGCCATGAATCCCACTGAGTCCTCATCTTGTTAGGGACATGTGTTATCTGGGGGAGCAGCTGGGATGTGCAGGGTGAGGTGGAGGGACAAAAGCGTTTCTGTAATTACTTCTCAGCCACATGCACCTGCCTCTTCTGACAGCAGCGTCCTATTCTAAGTGGCAATCGATGTGACCAAGCACCTCCCCCTTAATGCTGTGGTGAGACAAGTTGTCAAGACAAACTCAGTAGGTTAGGATTCGGGAAATGCCTTATCTTTCTGTCAAAGTAAAACTGAGTACCAAAGAACAAACCTGCAATGCAAAGAAAATATACATCTTATATAAGGCCATAAAATCCCATGCATCCTTCCTCCTTAAAAAAAAATAATAATTTATAAACCAGTGTAACATTCAGCCCTAGACCCTGCTTCCCAGGGATGTGGGAAATATTTAAAGATAAATTACTTTTAAAGTCTATACTTCAGTTTTTCACTCTGTCTTAATTAAAGGACAAGATGGGAATTTGAACTCAGTTTGGATTATGCATTAAATGTCCTCACTTGCTTGAAACAGAAACAAGCTAACAAAAAAAAATATTTTTTCTTCAGCTTTGAGTCAGGTGTATTTGTGTGTGTGTGTGTGTGTGTGTGTGTGTAATCACGCACATGCAACCATTAAAGACTTATCGTGAATTGTGCAAATGTCCTTTCAAGGGCATTGTTTATAATAACCCGAAAACAAGAGGCAACCTCATGGCCTCATCAACAGAGACATTTTGCCTAAGGAAATGGGATGCTGTGATGGGAAGGAATGGTGATCTGTTAACTCTGCATTATGTGAGATCTCAGAGGAATGGCAAAAATATAATAATGAAGACAATCCAGGCACTTCCATTCTCCTGCAAATGATATAATTTTATTCTTATTTATACCCCAAATGAATAACACTGTATATCCATGCATAATTTCTTTAGCTATTCCTCTGTTGCTGAAACTCAGGTTGGTTCAATAGCTTAGCTATTGTGAATAAGGCTTCAAACACTCTGTACAATACCGATGTGCAACACATTTCAATGGTAGGCTGTCTCAGAACCCTTCAGGTAAATCCGAGGAATGGCACAGCCAGGTCAAATGGTAGGTGTGTTATATTCACACCAATTTCCAGATTTTATACAGATATAGAAAATTATGTAGTTACAGATGTCAGGGAAGTAGAAACAAGACTATCCAGGACAGCTGAAGAAACTAATAGGAGTAGGGTGGAGAAAGAGGAGGGTAATGAGGAATTAACGGAGACATGTTCAGGCTCAAAATACATTATATACTTGCATGAAAATGGCCTTATGTGACCCAGTATAATACAATAAAACTTTAAAATATAATTATAAGAGAAGGAAGCCAGACCAAAAATACACAACATATAATTTCATTTGTGTAAAGGTCGAAAAATAAGCAATGCTAACAATGTTATTTTGAGATTCATACATAGGTATCAAAACTCATGAAATGTAGGCAGATGATCACCATCCAAGTCAGATCAGGGTAATCCAAGGATATAGGCAAGAATTCTGATTCAGGCAGGAGTGCCAAGCGCCTTCAGGCTGCAAGCAATGTTCTCATTTTGCCCTTGGAAGGCACTTGGAGGATGTTTGCTCTATGATAATTTATTAAACTGTGAATTTATATTTTATGCACTTTCCTATATGCATATCACATGTTATGTTTTACTAGGATAAAAAGGCGTAATGAAAGAATAGAAAACTCTTCTACTGAGACAGATTCTGCAGTGCAGTGGTAGCTGGGAGCAGGGTGGAAACTTTGGTCTCTGCTTTTCTCCTCTCTTGCCTGGATGGAAGTCAGGCACAGTTGTGAAGCTCTCTGCTTTCTGCATGATAGGAAGCAAGCCAGACAAGTTGTATGGCCCATACCTCTAGGGAAATACCTAGATTCATTCCCCCTGTGGAAGGTGGGAGGAGAGCTGGAAATGATGGTAACAATGTTTGACACTACATTAAGAGGGGATTAAAGGAGAGTGAAACATTTTAGCTTGATTTTCTCTTAGGACTCTGCAGTTTCCCCCTCACACTGGCAGAGATAGCCAAGTGTTACCCAAATAAGAAAGCCATCTTTATTCTCAACCAGCTAGAGACACAAAGTCATCCTTGTTTAAACCAAAATATGCATATTAGCTCAGCTGATTTTGGGACCTGCGTGGCTGTGACACCAAGAGTGTCTATCTCAAGTTCTGAGCATCAGGGCTTCAGGGTGGACAGGAGGCTGGAGTAAGTTGTCTTGACACTGGAGTGCACACATTCAAAATGGGGACTAGCCTGTAGAAGCTGAAAGGCAGTTCTGTGGGCAGAGACTCACAAGACTTCTCAGAATACAGTACTCGCCAGACATGTGGGCATCTGAGAAGCCAGGGTGATGCCATGCTGGTGCAAGGAAAATGTGACATTTGTGGTGAGGTCCAGAAGGAGGATGGAGTGTTCATGCTTTCCAGAGATGCTTCCAGAAACCTGATTGAGAATCTACACAGCATCCTCCACGTCTCAGGTTAATCAATGTGAGGGCTGAATCCCAGACACACTGCATTATTTAGAGGCAGGTCTGTCTGCTTAATAAAACAGGGAGGAATGAGGGTCCCAGGGGTAAACTGAGTCAGGGAGGGCACTGTGTTCATATTTCCAGTAGAAACTTTCAGCTG
Organism: Tokudaia tokunoshimensis; assembly: GCA_036184795.1. Taxonomy (NCBI): domain Eukaryota; kingdom Metazoa; phylum Chordata; class Mammalia; order Rodentia; family Muridae; genus Tokudaia; species Tokudaia tokunoshimensis. The sequence continues at coordinate 57,352,532 of BTHU01000011.1, read as the reverse complement.
AATCTTCAGGAAAAATGAAGCTAAAAGCTTAGGGTTTTTTTTCTCATTTACTTTATGAAATGTCCTGATTCTTCCCTCCCACCCTCCCTCCCTCCCTCCCTCCCTCCCTCCCTTCCTTCCTTCCTTCTTTCCTTCCATTAAGAAACAGATGCATTTTTTGTTTGTTTGTTTGTTAAAGACCATGTGTGAATTGCAGATCAAGTTGCTGATTTCAGTCTATCAAGCTCTTCACACCAAGCAGAGTGAATCAGTTCTCAGGTATCTGCAGACATCGCACAAACCTGCGGAGCTGCAAAGAAAGTAATTACTACTGAAGGACCGAGTGGGGCTCAGGGGAGGCAGGTCCAGCAGCTGTGCAAGGTCAGAGATCTTTTTATGTCAAGATTCCTGTTTGGAGTACACAGTGACAAGCTCTGTGTATCTTCTAACAGTGGATTGATTATCATATCAATTATCTACCCATATCTGTGTATCTAATTTCTATTGATTGATCATCTGTCTTTATCATTCATGCATTCATCTAGCTATCTGCCTATCACACATATCTATTCACACATATCACGTTTCTATGTTTATTTCATCTAACAATTGATATATTTATCTATACCTATGTGTCTATGCCAATATGTATTTATTTCATTTAATATATCCCATCATATCACATAAATCATATGTATCACATTGCATATAATATATCACATGTATCATATATTATACATTATATATCATATATTGCTCACTGCATACCACTATCACATATCACATATAATCATATATATCAAACACCAATCATATATTTTACATATCACACATCACATATCAGTCATACATCATATCACATCTTGTATCATATATCAGTCTATCTCACATCAGTGTAATCAGTAAGTAAAGTCACGGTACCATGTTTTCTTCCTAAATGTTTGCTAATGTAGGCATCCCAATAATGAACAACTATCTTTTTTCCATTTGATTAGTTCTCATATTTTTATGGTCCTGTTATTGATTTATAACTGTAGTCTAATAATGATATAAATCTTCTTTGAATATGTCCAGCTCATTGCATATTTTTCAATGTCACCTTTTGCTGAACAATTACAAATTCTACAGTGTTTTGACTTCTTCTGGACACCCCTCATGCCCTCCATGTTGGTATTTTCAACCCAGTTCTGGAGTTCTTGACTTCTCTAAGGGGTTGCATACATTTTCTGGGCTTTGTGACATTTTATTGAGAATTTTTTTTTATTCTCTCATTGCTGATCAAACATTTGGCTGAACAAAACACTATATAGGAAATAATTTCTTCCTGAGAATACTGCCTTTTGATCCTCTACCTTCCTGTATATATCTTGGGTCATCTGCCAACATTTGAATGTTAATCCTTTATGTGAAACCAATGTTCTTTTTGGAAACTTTAAGATTATTGTGATTTGAATGAGAATAGCACCTATAGGCTCATATGTTTGAAAGCTTGTTCCCCAGTGAGGAAAACTGTTTATGAAGGATTAGAAGGCAGGGTTCAGTTGGAGTAAATGCGGGTTTGTTGGAGGAGATATGTCCTTGACAGTGGGCATTGAGGTTTAAAAAGCCCACACCAGGCTCTCTCTGTCTCTCAATCTCTGTCTCTGTTTCCCTCTCCTTTGCCTCTCTTTTCCTCTCCCCCTCTCATATCTCTGTCTCTCCTCTCTGTCTGTCTGTCTCTGCACAGTACCAGTGTATCAGGATATAAATCTCTTGTCTACCTCTCCAGCCCCATGCCAGTTTTCTTCCTGTTATAATGATAATGGAATAACCTTCTGAAAGTGTGAGCAAGCCCCATGTAAACACTTTCTCTTATAAGAGTTGCCGTGGCCATGGTGACTCTTTGGAGCAACAGAACAATAGCTAAGGCAAGAATCTTTCCCTAATGCTTAGTGCTCTAGCGTGTTACAGAGGCGCTACCACACTCATGTCATGTGCTGAACTTGAGGTGGACCTTCCTGAAAACTCACACCCTATAATTCTGAAAACCTCTTTCTTGAATTATCTCATGGCTGATTTATAAGGTACCATTTTCTTTGTCCTCTCCTGTGTTTGTATGTTGGACATTCTGGGGAGATTTTTCTCAAGACTGCATTGAAGGCTGGGGCAGGAGGACATGAAGAGTGAAGATCACAATATATCCTCTTCTGTGAAGACAAATAGTAACCATTCAAAATTTCTTTCACTTGTCAGGTCCCACTCAGATTTCATTGATCATTATAGGGAAAATACATCTATTAAACAGGTACAATGTTGCAGGTCTACATTTACTGTTAAGTTTCACAGCATGACATACCTTTCATAAGAAACATGCAACTATGCATGCCATGCTTCTGTGAAATCAGAACACATTAAACCCTCTCATGTAGAAGAGCAGGGGAATTCAATGGAGTGGATATGGAGTGGTGCTAGAGAGTGAGCGGTGTAGGGGAGGAGAGGTTATTGATGCATATTTTAGCTTCCTATCAGGACAGGGAGAGAGTTTCTCGTAACTAGAGCTGTCAAAAAGATGAGGCATGTCAGTAGTGAGTGGGCTTCTTGTCTCCAGACAGGCAAACACAAGTTTCCAGAAATTCTCTAAAGCAAACTTCCTACTGTAGACATATCTTGCCATTAGAATAGACAGTCCATAATTTCTTTCATCTTCAAGATCGTGACTAGTACAGAATTAAAGATTTCAAAGCTATGATCTAATTCCACATGGTGAAAAATAGTCACAAATGCTCTGAGTTAAAATTTCATGAACATGATTTGAAAGAAATCAGCAAGGAGAGAACCTTCCAGTCCATCTGCATCTGTAACACTGATTACACCTTTGCAAACTGGGATTAGATCACTGCTTTGGAAAGTCATGAAGCTCCTGGAAGACAATATCCCTTCACAGAGACTGGTCCCTATCTGATCTTTTCTTAGAGAAATGACTGGAGATTGGGAACATAGACAGAGGATGGATAGCGAGCTTCCAGTAAAAGGCACGGTTTCCTCCCTGAATGGGCTCGCTGCCTGGAAGACAGGTTGATTTGCATTTATCTGCAGTACATCACTCACTTACGTGCAACACTGCAGCATTGCCAGCATCTGCCTAGATACAGCCTTGTCCTTGGAGGAAAACTGCATTAATTTGCAACCATTTTACACTCTGCAGTTGACATGCCAGTACTTTCTTCTCTTTCTGTCCCCTTTTTCTACCAGTACCCCAAGAAATGAAAGATTTTTTTTTGTGAGATTAAGGTCTTCTTTAGCCTTTCAAGGTCACTTAAGAAGAGAGCTGAAATAAGAACACATCACTATGTTTTTATTTGAGTGAGGATTCATAGGATAAAGATGTGCCAGCAAGACAAAGCATAACCTTTGAGGATTGAGTTATATTTGCCGACAGTGTGAGCCCGGTGAGATAATAGCACCTTTCCCGTTCATCTAAGTTTGGAAAATCCAAGTGGAATCACTGGGCTTTAAAAAAAAGAAGTTAGTTATGTTGCCTTGAAAGATTTGCAGTGTCATGTTTGACTAAGCCACTCCAATATCTGGCAGAATGCGTATTGCAGAAAAGGCTGAGCTAATGCTTAAGATGAAGCTTTGGTTCAGGTTTAAAGAAGGAAGAGAGAGAAGGTGCCATGGTTTTAGGGTGCTAAGGACCGTGCTGTAGACTGTTAGGAGTCATGACAGTAGACCTCTCTCGGCAGGTTTCTCATGGCTCTCTGTCTTCAGTCCTTGGGGAAAGGTCACCCAATCTCCAACCCTATGTTTAAAGTTACCAACCGATGGGTTCCAAACCTCCACATTATACCCAAATATTCCATTCAGTTTTCAAAAAAAAAAAAGCCCTCCAGTATTTTTTTTTTTTTTTTTTTTTTTTTTTGGTTTTTTGAGACAGGGTTTCTCTGTGTAGTTCTGGTTGTTCTGGAACTCAGGCTGTAGACCAGGCTGGCCTCGAACTCAGAGATCCACTTGCCTCTGCCTCCCAAGTGCTGGGATTAAAGGCATGCGCCACCACTGCCTGGACCTCCAGTCTTATAAGGCACATTTATCTAGAAACATATCAAACAAACTCAAGATTAACTTCATGGGGACACTAAGGTAACAGATTCCATATCTCAATCCCCACTTCTACTCTGTGTGGGTTTTCTTATATACATAAGATTGCATGTGTGTGTGTGTGTATATATATATATATATATATATATATATGTATATATATGATTGCATATATGTGTATATATATCCTTGCATACAATGTAAAATCCTAAATGGGATGGGAACCACAGTGGTCATTTATTAGGAGTTAGCAGTTTCCTAGGTGAGCTTATATAGCTTTCAGCAGCCTTCTCTGTTAAAACTGATTTTGTAATTGAAGTTTTAAATTCCCATGTGAGATTTCCTTCCTGCTCCTGTCCTGACCCTAAGACAGCTGTCTTGACATTAGACTTCAAACCAATTAGCAAGATAGTTTCCCCACAGAAGATAGGGTTTCTACGCCCTAATAGTTAGGCCCTATCTATAATTATGCTTTATACTTAGACTCAAAGTATCTAAAGGGAGCTTAGAGGGACTGCATGAATTTATGAACTTGTCTTGAAACATGGTTCTCCTCAGACTGAAGGCCTTTCCTTTCCTTCCTGATTAGACTCCTCCATCTAGATCAGGCAGGCCCAATCTACACTCTATGGATGGATTGCATGTGTCCAAGGATGGCTATAAATGTAGCCCAATAAATTGGCAGATGATGGTATCCTATCCTGATATCAAAATATTGAATGCCCTTGATCTAGAGGAAGCTTCAGTGTCTCAGGATATGGGAAGACATTCCTGTGCACTCAGCTGTATATATCCTGGATTCTTACACTGTATTCCTGCCCCGAGTCAGTGGTTCTTAGTGGATCCTGGATTCTCACACTGCCTACCTGAACCTATAGCCCTTAGCAGTTCTGCCCCACATTTTGGGGACTGGCCTCTTCAGCATGCATTCATTACGTCCTTCGGTCAGCCTCCCTGTGCCATCAGTCAACAGAAGGGGCACTGACTAGGTAGTGGTTGAAGAGGTCAGAAGCCAAGGACGTTTGTTCTATGTCTGTATTGAATACATTTTTTTACTATGACTGTGACTTTCTGAAATTCTTGCTTCTCCTTCGTGGGTGTCATCTCTGGTATCTCTTATGTTTGCTCAGGTTCCAGCACCAATTGTCTGCCCTTGCTTTTATGAGATGCCTATTCTGCCGAGAGAACTTAACCCTCATGACCTAATTACCCACAAGGTCTCACCTCTACATAACGTTACATTAATACTGAGCATTCAACATAAAAATTGAGGACACATAGAAATAGTCACTTAGAGTCTCATCTTTCCACCGTGCTTTTTAATTAAAAAGAAAAAAAACTATATTTAGTTGAATTTTATTCTATTTTTGCAACTGGACCATTGACCATCCATCAAGATTTATATTTATATTTCCTTATACCGTAAGTCTATTATTTGAGGAAATTTGATACAATTTCTGCTTTTTTTTTTCAAACTTTTTGTGCTTTTGAAGTCATTATTATGTTCTGGTTAAACCTTTGAAATTAGATTCGAGATGAACCTTGAGCTCTGTTTATCTATTGGTTGTCACAAACTTGAGAAGTTTACTAGTCTCTTGGGACTTTAGTTTTGCTTGTGTTAAAAAATTGAAAATATTCATAACTTTATAATAGCTTGCTTTTTATGTTCACAATAGATAGAGGCATACCTTTGTCATATTTATAAATATTTATTTATTTAAACATTTGTAAATATTTAAAATTGATATTATTCTGTCATTCTGTACCAGAGACACTTCTAACTACAAAGTTTGCTTATCTTGCAAACAGAATTCTTATTTTAAATTATATTTCCTTTTTAGGGCTCTTTCGGTATTCATGTTATACAATATAATTTTTAAAAGATCTTCAATCTAACATTCTAATATACTATAGTAAGCACTTCTTGATATAGCTGGTTTGTTTAGAAGAAATCATTAAAGCAGTGAGCCCTGTGCCTGACGTTCAGCAAAGAGTTGGTAATGAATGAGATGCCTGTCCACTGAACTGGTAAATTGCAGTATGTCCTGACTCTTGTTCTGTAGGGCTTTGTGTGGCACATTAATCTTTGAATATTAGATAATGCAAGCCCTGAAGCCGTGGTGTTTCAATTCTGTTCTCGTGATGTGGTAGCTCAGAAAACAGAAGATGGATAGTTTTTAACTATTCCCTATCCAGTGCAAGTGTGGTTGTTTCTAAGCAGCTGACAAGATGCTGGTCTAAGAAATTAGAGAGGGTATTGGGAGTTTCTGAGATACTGAGATGTAGTGTGTGTGTGTGTGTGTGTGTGTGTGTGTGTGTGTGTGCGCATGTGTGCGTGCATGTGTGTGTGTCTGAATGTATGTGGCATGAGGTGTGTGTGTAGGGGGTGTGTGTGTGTGTTTGTGTCCGAGTATGTGGAGTATGTATGGTGTGTGCATGCATGTGTGTGCTTAGATACTTTTGGGCACAATAATTCCCTGTGTAAAAGCTTCTGAGTGTGCAGTTTCCATCAATTATTTTATGTTTCTACTGAGTTTTGAAGAAAATAATTGCTTAAACCACTTTTAATAGATATTCAAATCAAGGGCTAGGAAGATGGCTCAGTTACTAAAGTTCTTACCTTGTAAGCTACAAGTATGTAAGTTTGCTTCTCAGAATTACTGTTGATTTTTTTTAAAAATAAGTGTTGTATTGCTTATAATCTCAGCACTTTTGTGTCTTGGTAGTTATCCAGTCTACACTACTTGGCAACACAGGTCAGGATGAGACCTTGTTTTTTCTTTTATTTTGATTTTTATTAAAATGGTAGTTGACATCTGAGGAACAACACCAAGATGTCCTCTAACTTCCACAGGCATGTGCACACATGTTCATGCACACACACACACACACACACACACACACACGCACATTCATGCACACATGCACAAAAAGAAAGAAAAGGAAATGAAATGAAAAGAAAGAAGGGAAAAGAAGAAGAAAAAGGAAAAACTTAACAAAAAAATAATTTGAGTTCACAGGATTTAATAAAAATATATCACCATGCTTATTCATATATAATAATTCTTAGCTGATTATAACTGAACCAAATAGTCCTCCTTCCTTAATATTTTTACTGCATGTTTTTATTTGTAGATATGTTTATTTTCCTTTGGGTCACAATTGCTTACAGAGTTCAATACAACGCCATGCTATGTATGCAGCTTTGTAGCCTGTGCACAATAGAGCATCCCATAAAGCTGTATCATCTAGGTTTGCATAAATGCACCATATGATGAGCCCACCTAAAGATTCACCTTTATCAGCAAATTATGCTTTATAAATGGGACTATATAATCTGTAGTTATTTTTGTGATTATATTCTTAAAATATAAGTTACATTAGTGCAATGTCACAATGTTTCTAAGGTCAGTGTCTCTAAGATTTACCCGAGCTGTGGTGTATACCAGTAGTTTACCTCATTAATCACCATATAACAGTTCATTGCAAAGAAACACCAGATTTTATTTATATATCCATCCATCAGGAGGACTTTTGAGCTGTCTGTGCTTTTGAGCTATGGTGAATAATGAATATTAATGTACAAGGGTTTATTAATTTATTTTCATTTCTCTCTGGGTAGATGCCTTGAATGAGTTACTGGCTCATGTGATCTCTGCACATTTAATATCATGAGATACAATCTAAAGTATTTCCCAAAGAGTTGCCAGTGACTTTTCATTTTCTACAATGATCATTGATCACCTATCACCCTGACTTTTCCACACCAGCTTACACTGACGATCATCGATCATCTATTTTGCTTAAAGTCCTCCTCACCTTAGTTTTGTTGCCCTGGTACGTATTAGGTCTCTGGACATACCTGCACCTTGTCTTTTCCTCAATGCTTTCCTCTTGCATACATTTTTTTTTTTTTGCTGACTTCTGGCCCTTTCTCTCTATCTTAGCATTTACTAAATGGTATTCCATTTCTTAATTGTGTGGTTATTTCTCTCCAATAGAGCTTCACTGTGATTTCCTGAGTCTTGTTCCTCCACCTTCTCAGCATCTCCTTTCAAAGGAAGACTGCTCAAAAGAGGGCTCACTAATGGTTTTGCCAAACTGATGTTTCTCTTTCTCTCTCTCTCTCCCTCCCTCCCTCCCTCTTTCCTTTCCTTTCTTTCCCTATCTCTTCTCTTTCCCCTTTTCTCTCTTCCTCTTTTCCCCTCTTCTCTCTCTCTCTCCTTGCCCCTTGCCTTGTGCTTGTTATTATTGCTGTTTCAACTCAACTTGAAATTTCAGTGCTTTTTTTTTTTCCCCTCTCCCTTACTCCTCATGCTCGGTGTTCCTACTCCTGTTCATTCTATGTGCCAGTCACCCCAGAGACAGAGACAGATCCCTTTTCTTACCACACTACCTCATTTATTTAACTTGCTTATTTCTCAGCTGTTCTACCTAATTACTTTACTTCCCCTTTTCTATCACTGATGGAACATGCATACCTTACTTGGAGTTCAAGCAACTAACCTGGGCTCTTAGAGGCTCACAGAGATTGAACAGTTCATCAGCGAGCATGCATGACAGATGTACAGCTTGATCCTCATGTGAGATCTCTGATAGAAGGAGCAGGGGCTGTTGCCTGCCTGTGGAACCTTTTCCCCTAACTGGATGACCTTGTCTAGTTTCAACAGGAGAAGATGGGCCCAGTCCTACTACAGTGTAATAGGCCAAGGTGGGTTGGTATCCATGGGAGGTCTCCATTTCTCAGAGGATAAAGGAAGGGGGAAGAGGGGAAGGGGAGAGGGAGGTGAAGCAGGACTGGGAGGAGAGGAGGGAGCAGAAGTTCCAATTATGTAAAGTAAATAAATTCAATAATGAAATACCAACAAAAGAGTTCAAGCACGTTCCTCTGCCTTCTCTTGAAAATGTTTCTCTGTTATCATTCACATAAAGATCCTTAGCTATTTAGCATCCTCTTGAATGTGTTTTCCTAGTTCTGTCTCCTACTGTGCTTCTATAATGAGCATCCTTGCCTCTTTGTTAACCAGTGATGGTGTGTTCCATTTTCTGCTTCCAGCTTTGCTCACATCTCTCCTTGGGAAGCCCTGCCCCTTCTCTGTGAAAGTCTATTTCTCAAGGCCCTAAGACCGTGTGTCCTTCTGCACATGGATGTCTGTGTTCTCACGGACCCAACTTTATCATTCTTTTCCTTCAAGGTTCCTAGAATAATTTTCAATTATTTGTTAACAATTGCTTTGTAGCTATTTGGTTATCCCTCCTGAAATCAATGGTTTTGGGGGTAAAAGCCATGGTATACTTTATCGCAATTACTGAGGCTACTATATAACATTTGTTAAATATGATGTGGGCATCAGACTAAGTATTTTATAAGCAAATCCTCTTTAATTACAAAAACCTTCAAGATAGACACTGTTTTACTAAATCATTTCATGAATGAGGAAGTTAATGTTTACAGAGAACCTGTAACTTTCCTGAGGCTAAACATAAATACTTAAATGGCAAAGCTAGGATTTCAGCCCAGACTGACTTCATTAAAGTCTGCCCCTTTCTTCCCAGCACTTAATTTAGTAAGTGCCAATTAAAGAAATAAAAGACATCCAATTCATATTGCTCAAAAGAAACATATGGCTTAAAAGTTATGTATTAGTTCAAAGTAAATGTTAATACTTTCTTACATGAGGTATTTGTCACATGTGATGTGTTCACTCATTCATAGGTAGGCGATGACCTTGTGAGGACAAACTGGACCTGTGCACTTAATGATGCCTGCCAGGTGGCTATGTTAAATGGCAAATGTCAGGTAGTGACAAGAGAAATAAAACCCTATGTTTACTCTTCATCCTTGAATAGCAAGATGAACGGGTAGCCATGCAGTAGCTGTAGTAATGTCAAAAACCCACTCCATCAGAGAATGAAAATTTTCGTTCACTGTGAATCACCTGTAGTCCCTGACCTAAGATGAAAGTCCTAAAATGTGTGACACTTTTCACAAGTGTTATTTTTAATTGATTTATCTATAAATTTCTATTTACCATCTGTCTGTCTAGCAACCATCTATACAGCATTTGTACAGCTGTCCTATTGTATCATTATTAGATTGGCAAGGTAAATCAATTGTGTTTCTGTTTCTAGGAGTCACATGTGCATAGGTCAGTCTGTACTGGAACACTGACCTTCATGCCAAGATTTCAGTTCTTGTTTTCCACTTTATGTCATGTGGTCTCAAACATGGAAAAGGGACATGATCCTCATACTTCCAAATACCAGTGTTTCCTAGAATAGCATCCTCTCTGGAAAGGCCTTTTGTCAAGGGAAAACTTTAAGTTATGGAATATTTACATTAAATTATACTACTCTTTCCTATTATTATCATAAAATAAATACCTTTGACTTTCAAATTGTCTCATCAGTAATCAGGGGTTGAAAGAGTATTGAACCTTCTACTAACATTTCCTATAAGGTGATCCTGCTTTCAGCCTCCCATATTCCATAAAAGCAAATCTTGTTTAAGAGAGTTGTAAAGATAGAAGGTTGTTACACAGTGAGTAAGGTAGAGAAGGACAATTAATTTGGTGTGGAAATATGAGAGTTAATTTTCCAGTTGATCTACTCCATCCAAATATGGGTAAAGTCCATTAAGATATCATCATGAAGATGGACTTTATCAGTACGTCTCCAGGTCCTTGGTTTTAGAATTGTAGATGGAGAATTTTTGATGCAGTTTCTACTCCGGTGACTTACAGAGTAAGTGCTGTATCTATCTTTTTAAATCATAGTGCCATTTGCAATTCTTATGCGTTGGCTTGATTTATTTGTTTGAATTTTATGTATTCTAATGGGAGCTCTAAAATTTAATGTTCATATCCAGGAAACATTTCATAAGTGCAGGGTGCAATTAAAAAAATTGTATAATTTTTAAAAAGCTTTGTAGTCCAGGGGACTTAGGACAACATCTGCAGTCAATATTCTAATCAATGTTATTTCAGAAGTAGTAACTAAAAATTAAATCTCATTTACTATCATTTCAAGGAGTCTTTGCTGGAAAAGGGGATACTTTGCATGCTTAGAATTACCAAATATAAGAACACTGTTTTACGGATCTGGAGATAAGAACTCCCTGAAATGAGCAACAATTCAGAGTTGCTTGCTCTGCCCTTACATCCTTGTGAGGTGCCTGATAGAAGACATTTATGCTTAGCAGGCTATAGGTGGGAAAGGATGGGGCAGAAGAACATGGCAGCCTTCTGATCTTTAAGGACAGTTAGCTTAAGTTGTCAACTTGACAGCACCCTGAGGCTCTTGGGAGGAGGGCAACCTCAGTTAAGGAATTGCCTAGATCAGATTGGCCAGTGACCATGTCTATGAGGTCTTGTCTAAGTTGCTATTTGATGTAGGAGGGCCCATCCTTGTAGGCCCTGCCATCCTTTGGCAGGTGGGCCTGGGTGGTATAAGAAAGGTATTTATTGAGAAAATCAGGATGAGCAAGGCAGTGAGCACAGACCTCCATGGTGTTGGCCTAAGTTCTTACCTTCAGTTTCCTGCTTTAAGTTCCTGCCTTGGCTTCTCTCAATTGTAGGTGGTGTGTCCTGTAAGTCAAATAAACCCCTTTCATGCCCAAATTGGTTTTAAACAGTGTTTTTCCACAACAACCAAAGGCAAACAAGGACAGGTAATGTATGTGGCAAATTCTTCTAAAATTCTAGTTAGAATTAGATTTCATTTATATTTTATTAGCATTTTTAGTTGCACAAATAATCCAGACTGCTGCTGACAGCAGTTTTGAAGTTTTCATGCACAGTAACAAGATCTGGACTGATAATAGTAAGAACTAAGGGTAGTCAGTCATCCACAACTAAGTTCTTGTTCTAGCTTAGCTCCTTGACTCAGTTTCCATTACCAGAAGTAGACAAAACTGCTTTTATTTTCCCCTGAAGTAGATATATGGGTAATATTTACATACATTTATTTAGAAATTAAATTGGAAATTTGAAATTCAACCTCATATCTTGATTCTTCATGACGGAGACATAATAATGATGTGTAAAGACAGATATTGTCGCCTGTGTAGTGAAACCCTCTGTGTACTGGGCCTGAGCTCTTGCCTTCCACACTGTTCAGTGGAGGGTGAATTATGAACTTTAAAGATTACTGAGTCTGTAGGAAAGACAGTGCCCCTCCACAGTAAAATGCAGGAGGTTCTGTAAAAATATATGTTTCAAAAACTAGTTTTATAAATGATTTCTGTTGAGATTGTTATAACTTTATGGGATATTGAAAGGTAATTATAAAACTTAAATTTAAAATGGAAAGCATATTTTCTCTAAGGCATCATTTGTTCCCATTACTAGAAAACTGTTGAGGCTATGGTCAATATAGTTTGCTTGCAGGAATGGGACTTCAAAATGTCTAATTCCAGAAGCATCTGCCCACTAGGCTAAGACTGGAGACCCTGAGGTGAATGACATAGCCACTTCCTTAAGATGCTCAGTCTGAGCGATGAGAACAGAGAGGGCTTGGGAGTTATGATTTGTTTAGATTAGAGTTTCTTGATCTGTTTTCTCCTCCAACCCTTTTTATCTGAGAAAATTCTAAGTGACCCCAAGTACACAGATTTATTCAACAAGTATACGAATGAAACACTTTTTTTTCACAATAAATTGGAAAAGAATTTATTTTTTAAAGACTTCTTTGGCTTACATATAATTTTATTATTTACTAAAGAGAAAATAAAATTTGTATATAAATGTGATGCAATTATTTGTTCATATTGACTTAAAAAATTAGCTCTCTGGAGCGGTACAGCTAGGAGCATACTGGGCATATGATCAGTGGAGCAGCAGGGACAGGAGTCTTCCCTTCCAGCCACCATTTGCAGCAGGGAACCAGGCAGCTCCACAGCTTTCTGTGCTTAGCCCACCAGGAGAGAATGATCTCCCAGCAACAATTTCACTTCTGAGTGTGGAGGTGAGATCTCCACCTTTTCTCTGGAGGTGTACAACTAGGAGAGCACAGGGCATATGACCAGTGGAGCAGATGGGACAGTAGTCTTCCCTTCCAGCTGCCAGTTGCAGCAGGGAACCAGGCAGCTCCAAAGCCTTCTGTGCACGGACCCTGCCAGAAGAGAGTTGGTCTCCCAGGAGTACAGACACAGGTTTACAGGCCCATAGGAGGGGCAAACTGCAGCCAGAGACAACAAGACCAACTAACACAAGAGATAACCAGATGGGGAAAGGTAAGCGCAAGAACCCTACCAACAGAAACCAAGGCTACTTGGCAACATCAGAACCCAGTTCTCCCACCACAGCAAGTCCCGGATGCCCCAGCACACAGGAAAAGCAAGAGTTGGATTTAAAGTCTCTTCTCACGATGATGTTAGAGGACATCAAGAAGGACATAAATAACTCCCTTAAAGAAATAGAGGACAACATGGGTCAAAAGGTAAAGGCCCTTAAAGAGGAAACACAAAAATCCCTGAAGGAAATACAGGGGAGCGTGGGGGAACAGGTAGAGGCCTTTAAAGAGGAAACACAAAAATCCCTGAAAGAATTACAGGAGAACACAAACAAACAAGTGAAGGAACTGAACAAAACCGTCCAGGATCTAAAAATGGAAGTAGAAACAATAAAGAAATCACAAAGTGAGACATCTCTGGAGATAGAAAATCTTGGAAAGAATTCAGGAGTCATAGATGCAAGCATCAACAACAGAATACAAGAGATAGAAGAAAGAATCTCAGGGGCTAAAGATACCATAGAAAACATTGACTCAACAGTTAACGAAAATGCAAAATGCAAAAATCTCCTGAGCCAAAACATCCAGGAAATCCAGGACACAATGAGAAGACCAAACCTAAGGATTATAGGTATAGAAGAGAGTGAAGGTTTCCAACTTAAAGGGCCAGTAAATATTTTCAACAAAATTATAGAAGAAAACTTCCCTAACCTAAAGAAAGAGATGTCCATGAACACACAAGAAGCCTTCAGAACTCCAAACAGACTGGACCAGACCAGAAAGTCCTCCCAACACATAATAATCAAAACACCAAATGCACTAAACAAAGAAAGAATATTAAAAGCAGTAAGAGAAAAAGGTCAAGTAACCTATAAAGGCAGGCCTATCAGAATTACACCAGACTTCTCACCTGAGACGATGAAAGCCAGAAGATCCTGGGCAGTTCTCATACAGACCCTAGGAGAACACAAACGCCAGCCCAAACTACTATACCCAGCAAAACGCTCAATTACCATAGATGGAGAAACCAAGATATTCCACGATAAAACCAAATTTACACAATATCTTTCCACAAATCCAGTCCTACAAAGGATAATAGATGGAAAATGCTAACATGAGGAGGGAAACTACACCCTAGAAAAAGCAAGAAAGTAATCTTTTTCCAACAAACCCAAAAGAAAGTAACCACACAAACATAAAAAGAACATCAAAAATAACAGGAAGCAACAATCACTATTCCTTCATATCTTATAATGTCAATAGACTCAATTCCTCAACAAAACACATAGTCTAACAGAGATGTTTTTCATGTGGATCTTCGATTTTATCAGAAAATATTTGTGACTCCTCTTTCAATTCAGTAATGCTTTTTGTGTCTACCATTTTGACTGTATTATTTTCCATGATAATCTTTAATTTTAACATTTATTCTGTGTATTTCTTCGATTTTGTCAGAGGTGTTTTTCATGTAGATCTTTGGTTTCATCGTGGGTGGTGGGGGTGTTTGTAGTTTCACTTTCAATCAATTTAGGAATGTTTTTGTGCCTACCATTTTGTCGGTATAATTGTTCATTATAATCTTCAATTTTAACGTTTCTCTGTATTTTTCTTCAATTTTGTCAGAAGTATTTTCCATGTGGATCTTCAGTTTTATCAGACAATGTCTATAATTTTACTTTCAATCAACTTAGGAACATTTTTATACCTTCCATTTTATCTGTATAATTTTCCACATAATAGTCCATTTTAACAAGTTTCTCTATATATTTTTTGAATTTTTTCAGGAATATTTTCCTTGTAGATCTTCAATTTTATCAGAAAATGTTTATAATTCCACTTTCAAAAAACAGGAATATTTTTATTCCTATTATTTTATCTGTATAATTTTTCCATGAAATACTCAGTCTTAATGTGTTTTTTATATATTTCTTCAATTTTATCAGAAAATATTTATAATTTCACTTTCAATCAACTTAGAAATATTTTTATGCCTACCATTTTATCTGTATAATTTTCCATGATAATCTTCAATTTTAATATTTTTCCATATTTTTTTTCAATTTTATCAGAAATATTTTCCATGTAAATCTTCAATTTTATCAGAAAATGTTTATAATTCTATTTTCAATCAACTTAGGAATATTTTAATTCCTACCAATTTATCTCTATAAATTTCTTCAATTTTATCTGAGATTTTTCCATGTAAATCTTCAATTTTTTCAGAAAATGTTTTTACTTCTACTTTCAATCAATTTAGGAATATTTTTATGCCTACTATCTTATCTGTATAATTTTTCATGAAATAGTCAGTTTTAACATGTTTTTCTATATATTTCTTGAGTTTTATCAGAAATATTTTCCTTGTAGATTTTCAATTTTATCAGAAAATGTTTATAATTCCACTTTCAATCAACTTAGGAATATTTTTATGCTTACCATTTTATCTGTGTAATTTTTCCATGAAATAGTCAATCTTAATGTATTTTTTCTATATATTTCTTCAATTTTATGAGAGATATTTTCCATATATATTTACACAATGGAATACTACTCAGCAATTGAAAACAATGAATTAATGAAATTCTTAGGCATATGGGGAACGGGGCGGGGGAGGAAGAGGGCTTATGGGACTTTTGGGGAGCAGGGAACTGGGAAAGGGGAAATCATTTGGAATGTGAATAAAGAATATAGAAAATAAAAAAAATAAAAAAATTAAAGATTGGTTGGATACTTGATACTGTAGGATATAGAACATATTTGTCATTTTTCAAGTTAACCAATATTTTTATTTAATCATCAGTGCTGGGAATTCTACTACACATGTATATGTATGTTACACAAAATGGCATAAATATGTTTAGAACTATTTCAGAAATGATTAGAAATTTCCCAAGCCAAAATTCATTTGACTACTCTTATGAAATTTAAGTCAATAAACTCAGGTATCAAATTTTAAAAGGTTCTAATCCAATACAATTTAAATATACATTAATTTGATACTAATATATCAATGTATGACAGGAAGAAAATGTTGAATATTTTTTTTTCTATTATTAAACCACTATGCTTATATAAAGGCAAAAACAAAACCTGCATTGCAACAAAACTCATATAAAAGACAATATTCTTAAATAGATTCCTTAAGACTCATGTATGTGAAACTTACAAGGTTTAGGAACCACAATTTACAAGTTCCTGGAAGCTCCTGAAACTTACAAAGTTCACTAGGTCCCTTTACAGGTTTAAATAAGTACTATTAAGAGCAGGAGAGAGAAGTCTTGACTAGAGCAGAAATGTTGCAGGCAGTACCTGCCAATGTTGTGTTGCATGACCTCAAAGCACACTCAGTATGAAGTGCTCATGTTTGTTCAGGACAAAGGTTGCAATGAAGCTGTGTGTACAATTGAACATGCTTGGAACACCTTAGATTCATCATGTCTTCGGGTTTTTGTTTGTTTGTTTGTTTAAATCAAGTTTTGGTTGTAGTGCATTCAGAAACCTTGTACTGTTGTATAAAATAACAGTCTGGCCTTACGATCTGCAAGAGATGAGCTATCCAGAGAATTTTTTAGAATAGCGAGAGAGAACTGCTTGGAGAACTGTCTCAGAAAATAGAGCAAGACGTCTGGAGATCTCCAGAGAAAGCAGAACAGAGCAGAGCACATGGTAACATTTAGATCTTCATTTGACTGCGTAATTTGGGATCCGTGAGCACCGCTCTGTTGGTCTGTCTTAAGTTAGTACACTGGAGAGTATTTTGTTTTCCTAAGGAGAGTAGGTGTGAGTCAGCCCCTGGTGTGTCTGGACACCGTGGTCCTATTTGTGCTGCACTTAATGGGTTGCTCGTTCCTGTTTTACAGTGTGTGAACAGCAGTCTGTTTACACTTTCCGTACTGATGCCTGGTGTCCTTCACTGCTATTGTCCCACTGGTCATTTGGTGATATTTTAGGAAAGAACGTGGCTGGATGTTTTTATTCAAAATACTATTTTAGGAAGCCCCTTGATAGCTTTTTAAAACACCTTTAAGGAATCTTAGTGAACTCCCGGGTTCAACCATTCATTTTAAGATCTTAGGTTCTCAACAGCCTGCTGTTGAGTATTCCCTTGAATCTTCTCCTCATGTAAATCATAATTCACCCCGGGAGCTAGTTATCATGTAAATTCCTTTCTTACATTAATGGGCAGGTGGCCAGTTTAGGCTTTTATTCTGATTTGACATATTAGTGAGAAACTATTAATTGATGTTGATTGTAGGTGCCACAGTAGAGGGAGAAGCTCACCAAGATGCTAAGCCTTCATTTTCTGAAGGAACAGAGGGGCTCATCCTTCTTGGAAAGACTGACACCTGGCTAGCTCATTCCAGTGACTTTATTCAAACATTATACAAGGTTAATTAGGCTGGGAAAGTTTGCAACTACCAAAGTTATCTTGTTTTTCCTGCCTGTGGGAGAACAGACAATCACTTAAATCTCAGTCTCTTTTGATTCTGGCTAGTCATAATCTCAAAACAATTTCTCAGCCTCTACTGATTAACCCAAACAGAAAAGTCTTTGCTCAAATATTTCACTCACAGACAGACACAAAGGCTTTACTATATATATCACTACAAGAATTTTATTTATATGTTTTTTTAAAAAAATAATACAGGGTTTATCTGTATAACTTTGGCTGTCCTGTAACTCACTCTATAGACCAGGGTGGCCTTGAACTCAGAGATCTGCCTGTGTCTACCTTCCGAGTGTTAGGATTAAAGGCATGTGCCACCACTGCCCTGCTAGTGAGAATTTTCAAGAAGATGTTTTAAAGAGAAATTTTAGGTTCACAGTAGAATCAAGAGTAAGATAGAGATTTATCATATATCATAATCCCTGTCCATGTACACACTGCATTAACACACACACACACATACACACACACACACATACACACACAAACACACATCAATCAATGTGCCGGAGTGTTACATGCTTGCAATTGATGAACTTACACCTTTACCACTGAAGGACCTTAGTTTACACTACCAAGACTCACTGTTAGTATTGTATATTATATGGATTTTGACAAATCCACAAGGACATGGATTCACCATGACAGTATCACCTAGAATAGTAAGAGCACCCTAAAACTCTCCTGTGTTCTACCTGCTCCCCTTCATCTCTAATCTCTGGCAGCTGCTGAGCCTTCACAGTCTCCAGAGTTCTACCTTTTCCAGAATGTCACTTGGTTGGAAGTCATGGATTTTTGTATAAACAAGCAAATCTTCTTTTGTTGGATAAGTTATGTCAATCTTTTCAGTCTGATGCTTTTAAGACACGAAGATAACTTGTGCAGGCAAATAGGCTCTCTGCTTATCTTTCTTCATCTATGGTTGATGGGAACATCTTTTTTGGTTATTGTGGAAAACACTTAAGGGACAGACATTATTATCTAGTTGTATGGCATGAATGTCCTTTTATTTCTTTCTATAAAATGAGGTAGTTGATTCTGATTATCTCTTCCTCCTTTCAAATTGCTTTAATTTTAGTTGTAAGAGATTAAATATGCTTATTTTGCCTCAAGCAAATGGAAGGAAATTGAATAGAGTTTCTGTTTGGGAAACTAGAAAGCAAAAAAGATAACAGAGTAGGGACAAATCTTCTTTGTGTAAAGAGTTACTTTATAACCCAATATTATATTTGAATATCATAGACTGTGGCCATCTGGGAAACTTCCATTCTAAAAGCCCATGACCTTTAAAGGCTATGGAAGAAAGAAAGGGGGTGGAGACCAGCACACTTCATTAGCATCTCTCACACTCTTACTGGTACAGATTTTCATTCTCCCTAAGAGCAGCCCTTAAACTCTGTGTAGCAGAAGATATTTGACTAGTCATAAAAGTACTTTCATAACACACAGAGCTGATGTGAGGGGACAGAGAGTCTAGGTGGAATTAAACCTAGGCTGGGAAGCTGAAATTCATCATCAGCTGTTCTTGGAGCTTAGCACATTATAAATTTATGCGCTGCATATGGCAAGTGGGGGTGAGTTGGAGACTCTAACGAGCCACACTTCCTCACTTCCTGCCCATGAGCATATTCCTTTCCTTGCAGAGAAGCGAAGTATGTAAAAAGCATGAAAAAGCGAAGGCAGCTGCACTCATTTTACAGTTAATTTCTGTGATAGCAAGGATATTAAGATGTCTGATATCTTTTCCAACAATTGCTGCTTTCTTTGTGTTTAGTCCAGGAAGGATGCTCAAGGACATTCCAGGGACTGCACAAAAACAGCCAAGCAAAAGAAGAGTCTGCGTGGATATATCCAAATCTCTCTCCAAATAAAAGTATATTGAATGGCCAAGTTTGGCAATAACAAAAAAATCATTCATTAATGTAGACTGAGATTTATATAAAGGAATGATAAAAAAAAATCTCTGGACCTAAAGTAATGTGAGGGCCAAGAAATGATTTGTCATTTGTGTCTCATTCTAATGAGAATGTGTGGGCGAGAGCTCCTGGGTGCATTTGATACCTTGAGGTCCTGCTGAGAATGCAGCTCCTGGCTCTCTATAAAGACCCAATTCTGGAGCAGAGGGAATAAAAGCATACATACCACAATAATGAGATTACTGGGACAGCTCCCAAATTGAGACAGCTGAGCCAAATCGATAGTGCATTTTTCTTTCCCTTAAAGTTGCTGAGCCCATTAGACAGGCTAATATACTTCATGGTTAGACCCTGAGAACTTAGAGAGCATGTGTCAAGCTCCCTCTTGCATTTTGCAAATTAAAAATTTAAATGCAGGGATGATTTCAAAACGCAACCACACCATCAAAATGACAGTTTCCCTAGGATAAGCATTCCTAGTTCTCGTTTGAAAAAGTGCTTTTACACATTTTTGAATGTGCAAACTGCACATGGGTGTTTGACTGGCCTGCTGCAGTAGGATGGGCAGTCACATCATTTAGAGAGAAAGGCAGAGATCTGTGAGTAGCACAGAGTGTAGATTATAGTGAAGACCCCATCTGCATTGGCTGTGTTGACTCTGTAGAGTAAAACAAATGGATCTCCTCCCCATTTGTGAAACACTACCAAGCAGAGGAGGACAAAACCTAGAAAATGTTTTAGAGAAATAATGACATGGATATATGTATTTTAGTTCAAAGGTGTTCTCTTCATCATGTTGACAATTAAATTAATTTGCAACAATTAAAAAGCAATATTTACTTAGAAAGGATTGCTTAAATTAACTTTGATATGGTAAACAAAAAATAAAGATACATTCAGCTAAATTTATATTTACAGAACATTTCATGTAATGGAAAGAGACCCAAGATAGAGCATTGATTTTAAAAATAAGTTGGAGTGATGACTCGGTGGCTACCAGCACTTACTGTTTTCATAGAGGACCGAGATTTGGTTCCCAGCATCCACATAAAGCAGTTCAAGTCATTTGTCACTCTAGTTCTATAGCATCTGAGGCTCTCTTCTGACCTCTGAAGGCCCCTACACAAGCATGGTACATATAAACTAACTTTTATGTTTATATACATATAAATAAATAAATCTCTGCCAGGTCGCCTGTCACATGACTATAGTCTCAGTGCTCTGGAAGCTGAGAAAGGTATACCTCTGTGAATTTTAGGCCATCCTGGGCAACATAGTAAAGCCTTTTCTTTAAAGAAATATGTAATGCATATGGTTTGCGAATTCTCAAACTATGTCTGGTTTTATACGTGGATCATTTATGTATAAGGTATTGTCTTAGTCAGGGTTTCTATTCCTGTACAAACATCATGACCAAGAAGCAAGTTGGGGAGGAAAGGGTTTATTGAGCTTACACTTCCACAAAGCTGTTTATTACTAAAGGAAGTCAGGACTGGAACTCAAGGAGGTCAGGAAGCAGGAGCTGATGCAGAGGCCATGGAGGGATGTTCCTTACTGGCTTGCTTCCTCTGGCTTGCCCAGCCTGCTCTCTTATAGAACCCAAGACTACCACCCACAAGGGGCCCTCCCCACTTGATCACTAACTGAGAAAATGCCCCACAGATGGATCTCATGGAGGCACTTCCCCATCTGAAACCCCTTTCTCTGTGATAACTCCAGCCTGTGTCAAGTTGACACGCAAACCCAGCCAGTACAGGTATGTATGGTTTTATTGATTTAGCTCCAGAATTAATTCCCTATATGGGTCATATACAACACAGAGACACAGGCATGGACAAACACACACATAGAAATGGCCATTGACTAGGTTGTAGGTAGTAAGTCAAGGGTGCACGGAAAAGAACACTAATTAAAACATGGCTGCACGATCGAAGCAGCATGTCTAAGGATGAGATTTATTCCCTTGTTTCGTCTCTGTCCTACTAAATTCTCCTAGAACTGTGGGGGGCTTGTTCAGAGAGAATAAAACTAAATAGTATTTCAGAAAATAGCAGAAGATGCTGAGTCATTCTGCAGTTGAACAAAAGAATATTCTAGCACATGTATCAGTATTATGTCTCCTGAAAGAGAGAGAGAGAGTGAAATCATAGTTTCAGTGGTATCTCGAAGTATATATTATGAAATGAGTGTGAAAAGAGCCAGGAATGAGAAAACAGCAGTCTGAAACTGGATCAGGTCACAGAGATAAGGAGTGAAATAGCCAGAGGATTTCATAGACAATGCTAGACAATGTTTGACTGCCAATGGTAAGACCATGCTGATAATATTGTCATGGAAGAACACTTCCTTCACTTTCACAGTTTGCACAGAGAGGCAGGTGCAGGGACAGGCTGCACACAGCATCTGACATCAGGCAGACCAAGTTTAAGTCATGTCGTCACTGTTTACTAGACATGTGACCTTTATTGGCTTCACTCTCTCAGGTTTCATTCTTCATCGTTTGACTGGCTGTAGCCATCGTTAGAATGTTCGTAATACAGTCTAGTACCTTCCCAACAATGAGGGATGGTTATCAATATCCCATGGACATATAAATAGAAAATGCACATTTGTTAACATTACCATTTCTGTCTCTATAAAGTCTTACATTATGAAACAAAGTGAAGGAACGAGACACTTTCTCTGCGCCCAAACAATCTCTGATTTGTGGAGTAGCAGATGTAAGAGGAGATGCTGCCTGCATTCTCAACATGAAGATGCCCAATCTCAGAGGCTGGAAAGATGGCTCAGTAGTTAAGAGCAGTTGCTACTTCCATAAAGGACTGATGTTCACTTCTCATCACCCAAGGTTGGTGGGTGGGTCACACTACTTACAATTCTAGCTCCAGGGCATCAGATACACTCACTCCTCTAATTTCCACAGCCCCCCCCACACACACATTCACATGTGGGAGCATGCATACACACACACACACACACACACACACACACACACACACACACACACTTACATGACTAAAGGAAAAATGAGCAGCCTCCTAAGCCAAACTGAACTCACTCTTTTTTTTCCCCTCTTTCAGGATCCAGGGCAGGATGGCTACCCAGATAGCCGCCCATCTTGTTTCCATGTAGGAAAAAAAGTAGCAAGCATTTGTTTAGCTTCTATTCAGAAGTTCGCTGTAGAATTAAAACCCATTTGTCACAGCTGAGTCTGGCAGTGAAGAACATAGTCATAACTGTCCATTGGCAAATTAAAAATGTTTTGTTGTTTTTGCTTTTTAAGAAATGCCATGCATTAAAAAGTTAGTTTATAAAAGCCCTTCCATTTCCAAATGTGGAAAAAATAGTATACAGAGAAGTGATGTTTAAAGCTCAAAGAAAAAAACAAAACAAAACAAAATAAACAATACTAAAGCCAAAATAAAAACAATACCCCCAAATGCATCTTGCAGTTGCAGTGTTCTCTATTTGCATTTATTTCAGTTTTTCATCAGTCTTGTGAGTCAGCAAAAAGCAACAGCATTCACTTCATTCAACTACTAATAAAAAATGAAATACCTGAGGTCCAGTGACAGTTTTTGAAGCCACATAAGGTGGGATAACTGGTTTAGGATTCAGGCCTATTAATTCTCAAACTGTAGTATCTCCATTCTACCCTAAATATATTTTAAGATCTAGGATGACGTGTATGACTTTTACCTTCGAAAACAGAATCATGGGAGAAGACGTCTGGTTTTCAGACTGCTTGGGAGAGGTTCTATGGAAAGCCACTGTGTTGTGTTAAGCCACACCAGGGCTTCTTGCATTCCATACACTGCTGGTTCACTCCCCTCCAAAGACATTATGGAACACGGAGGAGAGTTTAAACACTTCCCATCTTGCTGGACTACTTTAGTACCAGAAGCTCACAGGAGCCCTTGTTTCTTTAATGCACTGATGCCCTCTGACTGTATACATGGCAGCCTGGATCTGTGACCCCACGGTATTCATTAAAATATTCCTTTTGTTTAGTGCACAAGAGGACAGCTTGTGAACAAAGTTGATGCTCTCAGAAGTACAGGTGTGAAGCTTGGGCCGCAAGGTTGCTGGTAACTGATAATGAATAAGTCCAGGGCATCATTGGTACCTCTGCTGGAATGCAGAGAACCTTGAGCATTGTTTTCTTACCTCTTTTCCAAATGAGCAAAGATGTGGTTTTTGTTACAGCAGCTAATGTCCTTATAGGCAAAAGAGAAGATTATAACATTTTCCATCCTCAAAGCTTGAATCACCTCAAAGTTAGTATCTTCCAAAGGAAAGCCATTAATAAACCCAAGAACTCGAATATAATTTAAATGTGAATTTTTAATTTTTGATGTTATATACTATTATTTTTATTAAACATGAAATCACTCCCTAGAAAATAAATTAGAGTCCACCCACACAAAGTTTTTATTAAAAAGAGCACACATTAAAATTTTAAGTTAGAACCATCACACACACATATGCTCATTGGCAACTTAATAGTAATTGGTATATAAATTTAAAAAGGCACAGAGAATAAAATAAACACTTGTAGTTATTATACAAGAAAAAGAAAATATTGTTAACTTTTAGATACATTGTCAGAGGACTGTTTGTTTCTGTCAAGTCATTCTATGTATTTACATCTTACTAAATAGCATCTCTATGCTATTTTTCTTTTGACATAGAATATTTTTTTCTTATATATTGGTTGCTAATGGCACATGAGAGAGGGAGCTGATCTCAGTGTTCTTAGCACAGAATACTAAGCAGGATTACTAAGAGTGGGTAGTTATTTTGACCCATAACCTCTTCAGCATAACAAATTTTGGATGGCAATCCATACCCAACTGAATTTGATATATTTTGCCTGTATTTATGAGTTCATGTGCCACTTCACAAAGTATCTCAAAGAACTGAATAGGCACAATGGAAATGTGTGTGTGTGTGTGTGTGTGTGTGTGTGTGTGTGTGTGTGTGTGTGCAAGCATAGATGGGTATGTTTGTGAATAACTTTATATCCATATATAAGTCCATAAAATGCATGGATTTTCTCTGGTAATCTTCCATTATATAAGTTCTCTCTGTCTCTGTCTCGCTAGCTTATTTTCTGATGCATGAGTTGTTTTCTGTGAGACCTTCCTTTGCATTATTATACTGCTGCTTGCACATTCCCTTCTTTTTTCTGAGGAAACTCCCTTTTTAGTCATAACTAATCTCTAATTGGGTCACACCAATCAAGCATAGAGTTTTTGCTATGAGGAATCAAGTAGTTTTCTTTGGGTATAGAGATTGCAGATATACAGTCAGAATCAGGAAATATCAAGGGGAAGTCTCAGCTTTGCTACTTAAAATTGGGGGCACTAATTTGAGTCTAGTTAGCCTCCTACTACCCTGTGCTATAGAATCATATGCTAGAAGCTTGACTCTGAATGGTGAAACTGTTGTTAAGGGGTAGCACTCTGTAAGTGATTTGGTCACCAGGGGCACTGCCCTTGGAAGAGGTTGATACTAGCCTTATGGAATGGCTTTGATCTCTTGGGCTAAGAAGAGTGAGTCTGGGTTCTTCTGCTTCCTTAGTATATGATCTCTTTGTCTCATACATTATTCCCATTCTGAGTCCCTCACCAGAGACAAGCCCACGCTGGCAGTGCCACATTCTTGATTTCTCTCAATTGTGAAACAGTACAGCACTTCCTTTACCATGTATCCAACTCCAGCTGGTCATCACTGCTGCTAATAGAATGAGATAATGTGTGATTGGACATCTCCCACACCTGTGCATCTTTCAAATGGAAACATTGGCTTTATAGGATTTATGTAAAGATAAGGGATATTTTAAGAGTTCAGTAGGTTGAACCCTTATTATAAACCAAACAATATGTTAAACACACATACTTATTAACTTTTTGTGATAAGGATACTTAAAATTTACTCTCTCTGTGTAGACAACTCATTGCTCTTAACCATAGTCACCAAGAGTGATGGTTAATCTTAAATGTCAAGCCTAAGGGACTTAGAATCATCATGGAAACACACTTCTGAATGCATCTATGAGGGTATTTCCATAAAGATTTAAATGCAATGAGAAGCCACACAGAGTGTGGGCAGCACCATCCTGTATACTGGGGCCATAAACTGAATTAAAAGGAGAAAGTAAAATGACCACAAACAGTCATCTCTCTGATTCCTAAGTACAACTGCAATATAACCAGACATAACCAGCTGCCTCACAGTCCTGTTACCCTAGCTTCCCCACCACGATGGACTGTACACTCAGTCTGTCTATGAGTCAAAGTAAATGATTCCTTTCTAAATTGCTTTTTAAAGGTATTTTGTCACAGCAAGGAGAAGAGTATCTTGTAGATTCTGACAACACAACTTTCTGAGTTACTCCCCATAACTGAGAATTTCTGTCTTTTGACCAACATATCCACAACATAATCTCCTACCATATCTCTGGAAAACATTACTTTGCTCTATACTTCTAAGAACTGACTTTATTTTGACTTGACATATAAATAAGGTTACATGGTTTTGTCTTTCTGTTCTCTCTCTCTCTCTCTCTCTCTCTCTCTCTCTCTCTCTCTCTCTCTCTCTCTCTCTCTCTCTCTCTCTCTATCTACCTATCTTCCACAATATCTTCTAGGCTCATGGTAGTCTTTCCTGTAGTAACATATATTTCATAAAGACAGCTATCAGGCCAATATGGAAGACTTTTTATATATTTAATGGGTGACTCAAAGCAAGTTCATTATGGTATACAGATGAGAATTACCAGAACCAGGAAATGTATGAGTTGGTTGTTAAAGATGACTAATGGTCAAAATTAAATCATACATGCTTTAAAATAAAATTATATCTTTAAATGAAAATACTCAAAACCCTAATCACTTTACTATATTTTCTCCATTTCCTATGTTTCTGAAGTTAGTTATAAATCTTGTACTGACACCATTGTAAATGAATATGATGCCGTGTGTGTCTCTCGCTCACTGTGTACTAGTACATTGGCCAGATAAAGAAAGTCTGACAAATTCCTTCACTCTTTCACTGTCCCACCAGCCAACAGATACATTTCAATTACACTTGTTCATCAAATGTAAGTCCAAGTGTAGAGGTTAAGAGCGTCAGAGCTCAGAAAAGTCAAGAAAACACACTGGGGTCAATAATGGCTATGAGGAATATTGTTTGAAAAATTATGCTATTCACAGATATCACAGATGCATTTATGTTTAAAACATTTGCATATATACAGTCTTATTTTTTTCAGAGACTTATAAAATCCTTACTGATATAACATGGCTTTTGGTAGAAACTTAGCAAACACGGGTGAATGACAAAACATTTTTCATTTTTAAAAAAATCTGTTTTTTTTAAAAATATATATATTCCTTTAAAGATTTATTTATTTATTATATGTGAGTACACTGTAGCTGTCTTCAGACACTCCAGAAGAGGGCATCAGATCTTATTACAGATGGTTGTGAGCCACCATGTGGTTGCTGGGATTTGAACTCAGCGCCTTCAGAAGAACAGCTAGTGCTCTAAACTGCTGAGTCATCTCTCCAGCCCCTAAAGGTTTGTTTTATTTTAATTATGTGTATTTTGGGGGAGGCACTGGGAGTGTTTCTTTGTATATGTGTGAGTACAGGTGCCTGTAGAGTCCAGAAGAGGGAGTTGGATCCCCTGTACCTAGAGCTACAGGCAGTTCTGAACCCCTGCATGTGGGTGCTGGGATCTGAACTCAGATGCTCTGCAAGAGTTCTATGTGCTGAGCAATCTCTCAAGCCCTGACAAGTGTTGTCTCATGCTTCTACATGTTTCCTATCTTCCACAGAACATTCCTCTAACAAGAGTTCTGGGATGCTCTAGTGATCGTGAGAGGAGAGTCTGAAGGGGAGGAAAAAACTGGACAATAGACGCTGCCTCATGAGCTGGTAATGTTGAGTGACTGAATTTGGAGATGGAGAGGGAGAGATAAAAAGCCCTCTGTGTTTTTATCCTTCATGTAGATTTTTGTTTTACGAAGAGGGGCTTGTTTAAAGTTGCCTTGAGTAATGCCTATTGTAACTTTGAACTTGATCTGTCCTCTTAACCAATAGAGCTTCATCTTGACTCTGGCGTTAGGATGTATCTTAACTTAGTTTTTCTGTCCATTCTTTTCCTTAGGAGCAAATTTGAATTGCCAATTTTCTCCTTTGTATGGGAGAAATGTTTACCTTATAAGCACTTGTGTTGAGTATGTTGGAAAGGCTTGTTTCAAAAGAAAATGGCTTTCTCAGGACTTTCTCCCACCTCTGGATTTTCCCTGCATGGAATGTGAAATACTCATTTGCTGCAATCACGGGCTATTGTAGGAGGTTCTCAGGGTACTGGTCATTTCATATCAAATCAATAATATGTGTTACACAGAGAATTAAAAGGCGTGATTTCATCACCTTCTAACCTCATTTTATTGGGTTTCTTTACATGTGGTGTGCTTCTATGAATGTCTAAATAGATAATTCTATTTCTTTTTCTCTGATGAGGAGAAAACAATGAATGAGCCAACCCTTCCTTTCTCTTCTTCTGTTTTCCTTGGAGTAATTACTGTTCATTTATTTCTAGAATTTGAGTGCATAAACTGAAAGAGAGAGAAGGGTCTGTTGTATGCTTTCCTCAATGCCAGGCACGGTGTGCAGACAGCTTTAATGAATTCTCATGCTAGCTCTGCAAGCACGTAACTATGCCTCCTTCCATAAGTGAGGAAAATGAAAAACAGGAAGATTAAAAAGTGTAGCCATGCTGAATGCGAATATAGCCTTCTTATATCAAGGATTGTTTTTCTACTACAATGCAGTTAGTTTCTGTTGATATTTAAAACTCGAAAAACCAAGTTGTAAGTATCACACTATAGTATTTACCACTGTCTTTACTTTAAGTAAGCAGCAAAATGAAGCAGAAAACAACAACAGCAACAACAAACAAACAAACAGAAAGTTGTGTAGAGAATCAAAAGACAGATTCAAACTGTTCACTCTTGAAACTGGCTCTTAAAGACTCACTAGTTGGTTAATTCATGTAAAATTTTGTACTGGTAATTCTTTTGCAAGTCAGTCATACAAACTAGAAGATTCTTGAATTTAATTGGCACCACTCAAGCTTCCTTAAATGAGTTCCCTTATATTCCCATGTTTCTCTTAAGGAAATATTGCATATGTTTCCTTTACAAAGAAAAATGGATGGAAGCAGTCACCTCCAATCCTAGACTAATACAGGAATTGATGTATGCTTGTCCTCTTGAGATAAAGAACTGATTGAATTTTGTCCAAAATTATGTTAGAACAACATTTTATCATTTTGTGTTGTTTTGGACTGATTGATAACAAGATGCTTTTATCATCAGTAAATGGTATTTTTCCTCTACTGAAAAAAAAAACAAAAAAACAGGAAGGAAATGTAGTTTTCAGTGTGGATGGGTCAGCCTGGGGGTGAGTCTGTGTCTCCTGATATTTATTACCATGGTTACCATGTATCCTAAGATATATGTAATGGAGAGCCAAGTGCCCTGTGCAGAGGAGCAGCTGGGATGCTCTGACAAGGGCATGACCCCATGCTGGAGAGGGAGCCTAGAAAGAACCATCAGTCTAATCAGGGATTGTTTCCCAGTCTGCAGAGTCAAACGTCTCCTAGAATTCTGCAAGAATTAATTCATCAAAGGAAGAGCATCCGGCTACTGTGTGTGAGATCAGTGGCCAGAGATTCTGCAGCAGTTGGAAATGCTCTGTAAATTATTTCTTTGTCTTACAGAAACTTTGCAATTTTATGAGGTCCCATTTGTCAATTTTTAATCTTAGAGCAGAAGCTATTGGTGTTCTGTTCTGGAAATTTTCCCCTGTGCCCATATGTTCAAGGCTCTTCCCTAGTTTCTTTTCTATTAGTTTCAGTGTGTCTGGTTTTATGTGGAGGTCCTTGATCCACTTGGAATTGAGTTTAGTACAAGGAGATAAGAATGGATTGATTTGAATTCTTCTGCATGCTTGCCTCCAGTTGAACCAGCAACATTTGTTGAAAGGCTATCTTTTTTCCACTGGATGGTTTTAGCTCCTTTGTCAAAGATCAAGTGACCATAGGAGTGTGGATTCATTTCTGGGTCTTCAATTCTGTTCCATTGATCTACATGCCTGTCACTGTACCAATACCATGCAGTTTTTAACACTATTGCTCTGTAGTACAGCTTAAGGTCTGGGATACTGATTCCCCCAGAGGTTCTTTTACTCTTGAGAATAGTTTTAGCTATCCTGGGTTTTCTGTTATTCCAGATGAATTTTTGAATTGCTCCTTCTAACTCTATGAAGAATTGAGTTGGGATTTTGATGGGAATTGGATTGATTCTGTATATTGCTTTTGGCAAGATGGTCATTTTTACTATATTAATCCTGTCAATCTATGGGCATGGAAGATATTTTCCATCTTCTGAGATCTTCTTCAATTTCTTTCTTCAGAGACTTGAAGTTCTTGTCATACAGATCTTTCACTTGTTTGGTTAGAGTCATACCAAGATACTTTATATTGCTTGTGGCTATCGTAAAGTGTATCATTTCCCTTATTTCTTTCTCAGCCTGCTTATCTTTTGAGTACAGGAGGGCTACTGATTTGCTTGAGTTGATTTTATATCCAGTCACTTTGCTGAAGTTGTTTATCAGCTGTAGGAGTTCTCTGGTGGAGTTCTTTGTAAGGCAAAGGACACTGTCAAAAGGACAAAGCGGCAGCCAACAAACTGGGAAAAGATGTTTACCAACCCTACATCCGACAGAGGGCTAATATCCAATATATACAAAGAATTCAAGAAGTTAGACTCCAGAGAGCCAAATAACCCTATGGGGTACAGAGCTAAACAAAGAGTTCTCACCTGAAGAATATCAAATGGCTGAGAAGCACCTAAAGAAATGTTCAACATCCTTAGTCATCGGGGAAATGCAATTCAAAACAACCCTGAGATTCCACCTCACACCAGTCAGAATGGCTAAGATCAAAAACACAGGAGACAGCAGTTGTTGGCGAGGATGTGGAGAAAGAGGAACACTCCTCCACTGCTGGTGGGATTCAAAGCTGATACAACCACTCTGGAAAGCTGTCTGGCGGTTCCTCAGAAAACTGGGCATGACACTCCCGGAGGATCCTGTTATCCACTCCTGGGCATATACCCAGAGGCTTCCCCTGCATGCAATAAGGACACATGCTCCACTATGTTCAGCAGCCTTATTTATAATAGCCAGAAGCTGGAAAGAACCCAGATGTCCCTCAATGGAGGAATGGATTCAGAAGATGTGGTATATTTACACAATGGAATACTACTCTGCAATTAAAAACAATGAATTCACAAAATTCTTAGGCAAATGGTCAGAACTGGAAAATATCATTCTTAGTGAGGTAACCCAATCACAAAAGAACACACATGGTATGCAGTCACTGATAAGGGGATATTAACCCAGAATCTCAGAATACCCAAGACATAATTCACATATCAATTGATTTCCAAGAAGATGGAAGGAGAGACCCCTGGTCCTGGAAAGACTAGAT
This sequence comes from Tokudaia tokunoshimensis, assembly GCA_036184795.1. Classification (NCBI taxonomy): domain Eukaryota; kingdom Metazoa; phylum Chordata; class Mammalia; order Rodentia; family Muridae; genus Tokudaia; species Tokudaia tokunoshimensis. Next base: position 57,321,317 of record BTHU01000011.1, on the reverse strand, counting down.
GTAGGGGAATGCCAGGACAGAGAAGCGAGAGGGGGTTGAATGGGGAACAGGGGGGGGAAGAGGGCTTATGGTACTTTTGGGGAGGGAGGAAACGGGAAAGGGGAAATGATTTGGAATGTAAATAAAAAAAACTTAGAAAAAAAAAGAAAATGATGAATAAAGTATAAAGACCCTTAAAAAAAAAGAGAAGTTTGTCACACTTTTACTATAAGCTAATTATTATTAGTTATAAACAAATCTGTAGAAGATAATGTGATCAAAAGGTGAGTAGATTAGAAGATAAATACAAGTAGATTTGGCTTTATGTGTTAATTCTCGTGGGACCTGAAGGAATGAGGTCTGGTTTCACTGGGGCTCATTTTGTTTGAGTTCTTATGTGTAACTCCCCTGTTGCACATTGTCTTCATGCTCTTGTTGGAGAGCACTTGGGCCATATTTCCTGTCTTTCTTGATGTTTAACTCACAATGTCCTGAAAATGTCATTGCCTGTTAAATTTGTGAATGGGCAGAGACATTTATTCAGGAAATTTCAGAGTCATAACTAAACTCTAGACTTTGGGTTTAGAATAAATGCTTCATGACTCCTAGCTAGAGCCGCACTACTCTTTGAATGACACAATATCTTTCTGAAGGCACAAGTCATGCCATTAACTCCTGTGCCATTACCAAATGTGGGTTCATACAATGGCTGTGTGCTGAAGGAAGAGAGTGAGTTTGATTCTGTTTTCATGGCCATGAGGGTTTCCTTCTTAGGTCTCAGGTATCTATGAGCAAAGAACCATTAAAGGTCCAGAAAAGAAAGTTCTCCTGCCAAATAATAATCAAAACACTAAATATACAGAACAAGAGTTTTAAAAGAAACAAGGGGAAAAGGCCAAGTAACATATAAAGGCAGACCTATCAGAATTACACCTGATTTCTCATCTGAGAATCTAAAAGCTAGATGGACCTGGGCAGAGGTCTTGCAGACACTAAGTTATCACAGATGTCAGCGCAGACAACTATACCCAGCAAAAGTTATAGTTATCATAGATAGAAACCCAAAATATTCTATGACAAAACCAAAGTTAAACAATACCTTTCCACTAATCTAGTCCTAAAAAGGATTAGAAGAAAACCTCAAGCTCTAATTATACTCAAGAAAAAAGAAATAATTTCACACTATTAAAGCCAATAGAAGAGAAACATATACATACACATTCAAACACACACATACATACACACACACACACACACACACACACTCACTCACTCAACCACCACCAATATAAAAATAACAGGAAGTAAAAATCATTCCTTAGCCAATTGGGACTCCCAATGGAGGAATAAAGACAGCAACCCACCCACAAAACCTTTGACCCAAAATGTGTCCCTCTCAGAAGAGTAGGGAGAAGGATTGAGGAACCCAAAGAGGACAGGAACTTCACCAGAAGAGCAATAGAATCAATTGCCCTGGACCACTGGAGGCTTCCAGAGACTTTACCACCAACCAAAGAGCAAGCACAGGCTGGACCTAGAACCCCTGCACATGTCTAGCAGATGAGCAGACTGGTCTTCATGCAGGTCCCCCAACAATTGCAGCAGGGTCTGTTCCTGAGCCTGTTACCCGCCTGCCTCTGGATCCTGCACTCCTAAATGGTCCACCTTGTCTGGCCCTACAGGAACTTGATGTGTGGGGGTTGGAGGTGGGAAGGTGGATGGGGATAGAGAAAAGGAAAGCAGAGTGGGGGAGGACTTGTGTGGTGGGGTTCTGGGAGGAGAGGAGGGCAGATACTGGGTTGTAAAGTCAATCAATACATTCTTCACTCTAAGGCGATTGTGCAGACAACAGTACAACCAAGTACACACTCAGCTGGCCATCGTGACTGTTTACAATGTAGCCACAGTATTTCTTTATTGCCTTACTCAACAGTTATTGCCACTTTTCCCAAGAAAAGAAAAAAAAACAAATAAACAAAAAACAAAATTTGTGATCATAATTCCAACCAATAATTCCATAATTTCAATGAGCTTCCTACCTTTTCATGAACTGTGACCACTCCCACTCTTGTACGCATTTTGGTGTCTGTGCTTGAGGGGTTATGAGTCAGGGATTTATGCCAGAATACTATAGCTTTTTGAGAGAGAGAGAGAGAGCGCTAGAGGGGGAGCTAGAGGGGAGTATATTCTATTGTGTAATAAGGGGAAAGTTGGGAGGGGGGACTGAATATTTTTCTTTATTCATATTTGTTCAGTTATTTAAAATGAAAGGAGATATTTTGAGTTACTGTAGCATGTTCTTCACAATTCCTGCCAATGGCCAGTGCAGGCTTTGGAGCATGTTCATTGTAGTGTGAGGACCCATAGCAGTAAACACTCATTGGTAGCTGGGGCAAGACAGTCTGTGGAACACAGACTGTAAGATGTACAATGGGAATTATTTTAAGCTCATCCTTACTGGGAGTGAGCAGATCCACCCAGGAACAAATAGCTAAATGCGTTAAATGCATTGAAGATCAATGGTCTCATCTATACTTAAGATCCTGAAAGTTGGGTACTTGGAGACAGACATTAGTCTACTGTTTTCATACAAAGGAGGATATATGGCAAACAGTGTGGACTTCCACTACAGTGACTCAAAGAGAAATCTATCCCTTTGTCTCTGAGAATTAGAAGGATAATATTTTACAAAAAGAAGCCTAGATAAGACCACTGTGCCAGGGACATTGAGAGTGATTTTTCATGACATATTGATTATTGCATAGCACAATCAATGCAGATGTATGTAGGACTGAGGTCTGCTATGTGTGTGCATTCGATAGATATACAAAGCAACAAATCTCTGAATTCATAAGTCACTGTCATTGTTGTTTATTATAGAGTAAAATAAACTCATTTAAGTATTTTTATGCATAAGACAGAAGACGTATTCCTATAAGACATAATTCATAATGGTTTCAAAAGTATTAACTTTTTACATGTATATTTAAAGAAACCCATGAATGATCTCTACACAGGAACCTAAATTATTATTTAATTTTGAAAGTCCTAAAGTTGATGTGCAACCCCATTTGCATAGATTAGAATTTTTAAAATATATCTATACCCCAAAATTGATCTATGAAACATATGCTAAGTTAAAATCTCAGTAGTGTGATTGACAGGCTCACCACAAAATTTATATGAATATTCAGAGCATAAGGGTAGCTAAGGCAATTTTGAAAAATAACATCCTGGGAGGGATTATATATAAAGATAAACTAAGTGAAGCAGTGTGGCTCTGGTACCAATAGGGACTTTAGGCCAGTGGAACACAGTAGCATGCCTGAGATCATGCGCATTTATGTGCGGCTTGCTTATAAAGTGATGACTGACAGGATCCACCACCTCATTCTGTTTTCAAAGTACAAAGCTTTATCACTCCACCTGGTCAAAATTCAACAGGATTTATATTTCTCTTAGGCATCTCAAATACTTATTCCCATCCATCATCCACAATCTTTGAGTTATTAAAATGTTGGTATCTCTTTATCTGCTCATTAGCCTTGATTCATTATATTGGTCCATTTTCTATAGCTAATGATGATGATGATGAAAGTCCACAATAATAAGTATCCTAACAGCCAACTGTAGATATACTTCAGACAGCTGAAGATATAAATACTTCAGACAGCATCTAAAGATGTGTTAATACGTTTAATCTGGATGACTAAATCTATTCCCCATATTCATTATGCAGATAATTTTCTCCATTAATGGCTTATAAAGAATAATACAATCTACAAGATCATACTCAGCAAGAATCCATAATTATTATGTTAATATTTGCCCAAAATGAAGCAAAGTCTGAATCTCATAAAAGACCACCCTGTTATATTAACTTTATTCATTCACTTTGCTACCCCATGCATATTTTTAAAGAACTTATATGTCGGTGGTTTTAGTTATAAAGAACAACACCTTTTCATTTATTGTTTAAACAAACCAGGCACAGCAAAATGAATTTTCCATTGTTCTTGTGTGGTTGTTGTGCTTGTGGAAGTGGAGATAGAGACCTGACACTTCTCAGACATTGAGTTTATCAGAGAGAATACATAATTTTTGGATTCCCTGACATAATATAGGAATACATATGTATTTTGCTAAATAAGTCAATACATTTGAACATCGCGTAAGGCTTTTGGATACCTGGGGTTGGGTTGCTTCAGGAATTGTGTCTTCTCTGTGTGATAGATCTGTTGGAATCTTTCCTTATATTTTGAGATATGATTCAAACCTTAGCACATTTAAACCAGTAGTATTCTTCAGCAGGACCTCCCACACGCTGAATTAAAAATGATAAAAATTGAATACTTTAAAGTTATAATTAATAGTTGTTGAATTTTAAAACTGTAAATATTTCCCCCTGTGTCCATGTGCTCCAGGTTCTTCCCCACTTTATCTTCTATTAGATTTGGTGTATCTGGTTTTATGTGGAGGTCCTGATCCACTTGGACTTGAGCTTTGTACAGGGAGATAAGAATGGATCGATTTGCATCCTTCTGCATGCTGACTGCCAGTTGACCCAGCACTACTTGTTGAAAATACTGTCCTTTTTCCACTGGATGGTTTTAGCTCCTTTGTCAAAGATCAAGTGACCATAGGTATGAGGGTTCATTTCTGGGTCTTCAGTTCTATTCCATTGAGCTACCTGCCTGTCACTGAACCAATACCATGCAGTTTTTTTTTTTTTTATCACTATTGCTCTGTCGTACAGCTTGAGATCAGGGATGGTGAGTCCACGAGTATTTCTCTTATTGTTGAGAACAGGTTTTGCTATCCTGGGCTTTTTGTTATTTCAGATAAATCTGGAAATTGCTTCTAATTCTATGAAGAATTGAGTTGGAATTTTGATGGGGATTGCATTGAATCTGTAGATTGCTTTAGGCAAGATGGCCATTTTTACTAAATTAACCCTGCCAATCCATGAGAATGGGAGATCTTTCCATCTTCCGAGATCTTCTTCAATTTCTTTTTTCAGAGACTTGAAGTTCTTGTCATACAGATCTTTCACTTGCTTGGTTAAAGTCACACCAAGGTATTTTATATTATTTCTGACTATTGTGAAGGGTGTCATTTCCCTAATTTCTTTCTCAGCCTGTTTATCACTTGAGTATAGGAAGGCTACTGATTTGTTTTAGTTATTTTTATATCCAGCCACTTTGCAGAAGTTGTTTATCAGCTTTAGAAATTCTCTGGTGGAATTTTTGGGATTGCTTAAGTATATTATCATATCATCTGCAAATAGTGATACTCTGACTTCTTCCTTTCCAATACGAATCCCTTTGACCTCCTTTTGTTGTCTAATTGCTCTGGCTAGGACTTCAAGTACTATATTGAACAGGTAGGGAGAGAGTAGACAGCCTTGTCTAGTTCCTGATTTCAGTGGGATGCTTCAAGTTTCTCTCCATTTAGTTTGTTGTTGGCTACTGGTTTGCTGTATGTTGCTTTTACTATGTTTAGTATGGGCCTTAAATTCCTGATCTTTCCAAGACTTTTATCATGAAGAGGTGTTGGATTTTGTCAAATGCTTTCTCAGCATCTATTGAAATGATCATGTGGTTTTTTTTCTTTGAGTTTGTTTATATAGTGGAGTACATGGGCACATGGGGAAAATTTCCTGAATAGAACACCAATAGCTTATGCTCTAACATCAAGAATTGACAAATGGTATCTCATAAAATTGCAAAGCTTCTGTAAGGCAAAGGACACTGTCAATAGGACAAAATGGCAAGCAACAGATTGGGAAAAGATCTTTACAAATCCTACATTTGATAGAGGGCTAATATCCAATATATACAAACAACTCAAGAAGTTAGACTCCAGAGAACCAAATAACCCTATTAAAAAATGGGGTACAGAGCTAAACAAAGAATTCTCAACTAAGGAATACCAGATGGCTGAGAAACACCTAAAGAAATGTTCAACATTCTTAATCATCAGGGAAATGCAAATCAAAACAACCCTGAGATTCCACCTCACACCAGTCAGAATGGCTAAGATCAAAAACTCACAGGACAGCAAATGCTAGAGAGGATGTGGAGAAAGATGAACACTCCTCCATTGCTGGTGGGATTGCAGGCTGGTAAAAACTACTCTGGAAATTAGTTTAGCGGTTCCTCAGAAAACTAGACATAGCACTACCTGAGGACCCAGCTATACAACTCCCGGGCATATACCCAGAAGATGCTCCAACATGTAATAAGGACACATGCTCCACTATGTTCATAGCAGCCTTATTTATAATAGCCAGAAGTTGGAAAGAACCCAGATATCCCTTGACAGAGGAACAAATACAGAAAATGTAGTGCATTTATACAATGGAGTACTACTCAGCTATTAAAAACAATGAATTCGTGAACTTCTTAGGGAAATGGATGGAACTAGAAAATATCATCCTGAGTGAGGTAACCCAATCACAAAAGAATACATATGGTATGCACTTACTGATAAGTGGATATTAGCCCAATAGCTCGGACTACCTAAGATACAACTCACAGACCACATGAAGCTCAAGAAGAAGGAAGCCCAAAGTGTGGATACTTTGATTCTTATTGGAAAGTGGATCAAAATACCCATGGCTAACAGCCAACCAATAGACTGAGCATAGGGTCCCCAATGGAGCAGCTAGAGAAAGCACCCAAGGAGCTGAAGAGGTTTGCAGCCCTGTAGGAGGAACAATAATATGTACCAACCAGTACCCCCAGAGCTCCCAGGGACTAAACTACCAACCAAAGAGTACACATGGAGGGACCCATGGCTCCAGCTACATATGTAGCAGAAGATGACCATTTTAGACATCATTGAGAGGAGAGGCCATTGGTCTGGTGAAGGCTTGATTCCCCAGAATAGGGGAATGTAAGTCAGGAAATTGGGGGGAGGGGGCCTTAGCAGGGGGATGGGGGATGGAATAGGGGGTTTTCAGAGGGGTAACTCGGAAAGGGGATACCGTTTGATATGTAAATAAAGCCAATATCTAATTAAAAAGTGAAAAAAATGTAAATATTTGGAAATTCTTAGAAATACTTGTGCCTTTTCAAAACATTTGGTGTGCATGACTTGTAATCTACAAAGATGATTCTGTCAGCTTGATCACCAGAGAAAATTTGAAATTCTTGATTCTGATGTGAATGTTTATTTATACATGTGTTCATTTATACATGGCAAGAAATGTGCATCACTCTTAGCATTTCCTGGGGTTCTTACAAGATAACTGGACATTGTTTTTACCTTTTCCTTGTTTCTTCCCTTTCTTACTACCTCCAATTGGCTGTTTGATTGCTGGGATTAAAGAACATGGTTCTGAGCTCATTATAACAGACTGTTCCCAGTAAAATTTATTACACTTGATTTTCAAACAGGAGGGCTCACAGCTGAACTATGTTTTTTAACAGCCATCTTCAAGACTTTCTTTCAGGGTCAGCCTATGCATAGGCAGGGAAGATAGGCGTTTCTATTACACATCTTACTACAGGGCTGCTTATTGCAAGATACAGCTTACTCATAATGATGATGTCAACAGTCAAGTGTCACCTCTTCTGTTCCAGGCAACACCACACCCAGTTCAGGTACTGGTCAGCTGGCTTTGTGTGAATCGGCTCATTTAATCTCTATAGTCACCACAGGCCACAGGCATGTCTTCATAATTTTCTTTACCCAGGAGAAAGCTGAAGCACAGACAGGTTCAGAGTTATACCCGTGTTCACACAGCCACAGCAAACAAACACAATGTGGTTTGAACCCAGGTTTTCTGGCTTGACACATATGTACAAGACTACTATATTCTCAACTCTGTACTAAGTCCCAGAGTCAACAAAGCAGCCACAATAAGCCAATCTTATGTGGGACAAACGGTGATGGATTCCACAAACAGACTAAAGACCAAGAAGCCTTCAGAGGATGTGTAGCATCTGAGCAGAGCATCAATGGTCACCAGGTAAAATGGAAGAGTTTTTGAGCCATAACTTGGGAGTAGGAAAGAGTCTGCTGTGATGGATGAACTGTGGGGGACAGTGATCAAGAATGTAATTGAGCTAGAGAGATGGTTAAGATTAAGAGTACTGGGTGTTCCTCTAGAAGGCTTGGGTTTCATTCTGAGCACCAATATGGTGGCTCACAACTGTCTGTAACTCCAGTTCCAGGTAAGCTAATACCCTCTTTTGGCCTCTCTAGGCACTAGGATTGTACCTGCCTAGGCTGTAGGCTACATGCATATGAGAACTGATAATTCACTATCTCTCTATTAATTGTAGGAACCAAATCTGTCCTATCCATAAAACATGATGAAACAAAAGAATTGACCTTTACTTGGTTTACAGGAATGGTTAGGGAAGACTGATATCAAATCGCTGCTCTGAGGTCAAAAGATTCTCTTTCATCAAACAAGAAATGCACACTAATGCCACATTGCTGTTGGTTTCTTAGTTCACATCTGTTAATTCATAGTTTATTACTTCATGTGTAACTTTCATTCTCTATGCCTAGGCCCACAATTCCTTGGCTTGGAACCAATCCCTTTCCTATGACCTCAGAATAAAAAGAAACTATTCAAAATAGGTAACTTGAAGAACTTAATTGAGCTAGAGAGATGGTTCATAGATTAAGAGTACTGGGTGTTCCTCTAGAAGGCTTGGGTTTCATTCTGAGCACCAATATGGTGGCTCACAACTGTTTGTAACTCCAGTTCCAGGTAAGCCAATACTCTCTTTTGGCCTCTCTAGGCACTAGGACTGTACCTGCCTAGGCTGTAGGCCTAGGTAGCATGAAGGTAACATGAAATATACAGTAGGAATCTTGAGCATCTGACCAGTCAGAACTAAAGAACATTTTCTTTACATAATCCATCTTGCTGATATGAGGGATGGGCCAAAGAAGAAAATGTTGAACTCAAAAATATGGGAAAACCCAAGGCTCTGAAGGTACCAATGGGCCTTCAGAATACAAACAATTCTGACTTTTCCATTATGTAAGCCAAAAATCATTTCAAAAATTCTTAGCCACTTCAATTTGTGGATTTCTTTCTTTGTCCAAAAAAGTCCAATTCTCAGAATATTAGTACTGAAATTTCATCTTCTAAAATATAATAACATTAGATCAGTATTTTGGTCAAGATGTATTAATTACTCAAGCTTCTTATGGGCTTTAAACATTATATTTTCCATCCACATTCTGGGATAGGATGACTCTGAACTCTCATTCTAATTTTGAGGGCCAGGATAAAGGAGAAAATCCTATCTGGCAAATGACTTGTCCTGGTGTAGAAGGGAAGGGGATGGGGAGGACAGAAATAGCAGTTACTATTTAGAACTCCTACTGAAAAATGGATTATGTTAATTTTACTATGTTACTGGCAAATATGTCTCCTATAAGACCAATAATTTTGTCAAAATGGAGGGAGGTATAATCCCACAGAGAAGGAAGTATTCGAAACAGTAGTACCTCTTCATATTCACTTATCATGTTAGTCAAATTATACTTGAAAATAGGCATAATATTCACATCATTTACCAAAATTAGTGTAATATCCAGACCTTGAGTTAGGAAGAACGTCACACTACAGCCCTAAGCATCCATCCCTCTATTGTATCTAAGTACAGAGGTTTGGCTAGACTCAGTGCATTCCTGGTATTGAGAACACTGGGTGCAAATGAATGATAGATCCTGCATCTCATGTGCCTTGGGTTGTAGTTGTTGTCACAGGGGTCTCACACACTGTTGGGATTGCACGCAATAAAATTGCTTTTTAAAAGAAATCTTGTCCAAGGCAACTTGTCTCCACCTATAAAGGGAAGTGAGTGGCAGTTAACTACAGTGTCTTGCTAATCCAACATATTGTGTGACCCTGGGAGAGCTCTTTTGAGAAGAACAAATTTGCTCGCATAATGCAAGCTGACAGTCACTCTCCACCTGACCTTCCAAGGCTTCTGTTCTTTGAGTTTATACATGCAGGCATCACAGTACCCTCTCTTATGAAGCCTGAAGTACATTTGCAGTATATCTGACTAAATCCCATCACAGTAGCTTCTTTCATTAAACCAGATCTCCAGTTCAGACAATTTCCGCCATTCTGAGAGTTCTGCTTGGGGACTCTTGGGCTCTCCAGTGCTGGTAAATCTTACTTGATAGTTTTTCAGTCTATCAGAGACTCTATGAAATGATGGAGTTGAGTTCTTAGTCACTTTCCATACAAATTCTCTCTGCCAAGCATTTTGTGACCTTGTGCCTGTAGGCTGGTTTCACTCAAAGGAACTGAAAGAAGTCATCTTTGCAAATGAGTCACAAGAATCAGTTGCATTCTTCCACTGACAAATCAGGCCATGATAGTGGGCTCTGCTTGCTGCACTCTTAAATGATTAGAAAGCACCTCATGAGAGAGGGGGTTGAATGGGGAACAGGGGGAGGGAAAGGGGCTTATGGGACTTTCGGGGAGGGAGGAAACGGGAAAGGGGAAATCATTTGGAATGTAAATAAAAAAATATAGAAAATAAAAAAAATAAAAATAAAAAGTAAAATCACACACACAAAAAAAAAAAAAGAAAGAAAGAAAGCACCTCATAGTTTGCTTTTTAAAAGAAATCTTGTCCAAGGCAACTTGTCTCCACCTATAAAGGGAAGTGAGTGGCAGTTAACTACAGTTATGTTCAGCAGCTTTTGTCTATCTGATTCCACTCTCCAAGTGGAGATAAATGGAGAAGTCTGGAGCAAGTAAAAGGATTTTTTTTTTAAAGCAAAATAGTAGCAATTTCAGTATGGGTTGAATTCTATCTCCCAAAATTCAGATGTCCAAACCCTAACTCCCAGCATATAGACTCACTTGGAAACAGGATCATTCCAAGTGTGTGGTTAAAGATGATTTAATATTGGAGGAGGAGGAACCCTAGTTCAAAATGATTCTTATAGAAGTGAATAATTAGGACACAGGCATGCACACAGAAAGAGCACCATGAACTCATCTATCTTTAAGCCAACGAGACAGAGATGCTTGAATGAACCTTTTTCTCAGATCCCTGTTGATACATGCATCTTCCATCCTCCTGATTTGTGACATATTTGTGATATACAAGCTATCAAGTGTATGCTGTTTTGTCTTCAGAGCGAACAGATTCAGATTCCTGTTACATAAGGTTTTAAGGACTTCTTGAGTTCATCATGGGTGTGGAGTCCAGATTTCAATAGTTCTGAAACTTCATTACATCCACACAGCAGAAGTTAACAATTTAAGGTTATATAAAGTCCACATCCTGAACTTGCCTCACCTAGTTGAAAATGTCCCCTAATCCTTTATTATAACATGGAGTCATTTATTTTGAGAAAGACAAGAAAAAAAATAAGGTTCAGATAGAAAAGATTTAAACAGAAACGTTGGTGATGGCACATGGATTTAATCCCAGTACTCTGGAGGCAGAGGCAGGTGGAACTCTGTGAGCTTGAGGCTAGCCTGGGCTACAAAGTGAGTTCCAGGACAGTCAAGGCTAGATAGAGAAACTCTATCTCTTAAAACCACAAAAAGAAAAAGAAAATAAGAAACAAAAGAAAGAAAGAAAGAAAAAATACAAATAGAAAAGGCACATAAGATGCCTAGCTGACCCTAGAGTTAAAGAAGGTTGGGGGTTCTGGGATTAATCACAATATACAGCCTTTGATAGAAGAGAAGTGGTCTCAAAGATGATCCTCTGGCTTTTGAATGCCCTCACTCACAATTTAGCCCAATGTAATCCTTCTCTGAGCTCTTCAGAACCAACTCAGCTCTAGGCATCTGCACCAGGATCTATTTTAATGTTCATTTTGCCTACGTGAATGGAAAGTTTGCAGGATTCTTTTAGATTTACCCCAATTTTAAAAGCAGAGTAGGTGGAATGGATTGTCTTCCAGAAGAAACTGTCAAGATTCAGCAATGTTGTTTGTATTAATAACCAGGAGAACTTCATTTGCCTGGAAGCGTGAGCACTGAAAACTCAAGACAACATGCTTTCATACCTCTTAATTGGGTCTGTAGACTCACTTACCAGAGGAAATGAAGTAGCATTCCACCAGAATTGTATTTTATTGGAGAATTATCTTGATTGCTTGTGCTTGTTTTAATCTGTTGAATCATTGCAAAGTCACTGCTGAACTTTAAAGAAATCTAGAACTAAAGATGCCAGATAGCTTCTTTTGAAGCTGTTGTCACAGCTAGTCACTGAAGTTGCTGTCCTGGACATCATCTGTACACACTATTTTACTTTCTACAGTTTTCAAAAAATGTAAGGAGAAGATACATTTTATTTAAAAAAATACGATTTCAAAGGAAACCTACTATACAATCCCATGTAGATGACATTTGTGAAATCGTGTAAATTTGGGAAATATAATTGTGTTATTAGAGTAAGAGCACGAGGAAAAAGTCTCATCTCTAGAAGTCTAGCAGCACAAACTCTTCAGGAATGGTAAAACTGAATGCCTTGATAGTGGTTGTAGTTAATACCCTAGTTGGAGATTTTGTTCTCTTGACCAGAAGGTACATGAGTAAGCTTGCCAAAATTTACATTTTCTTTGGCTCCCTTCTTCCCCTTAAACTTTCTCATGTACATCTCTCTGTTAAAATGTGGATCTTATTCAGAACCCAGGCTCTAAGGGCATCTAAGAGATTTTAGAGGGATTTGTATTTTTTTTTTCTTTCTATTCTTGTGACACAAACCTGAATATAGAATAAAGATGGAACTAGATGTCAAGTGCATTAACAATAGCTTTATCCTGGGTTGACTTTCCCTCAGAACAGCACTCTATCTAAATATACTCTCTGACTGCAACTGCTTCGTGGTTCACCAGCCATCAGTCACTGCACAAACTGCAGTTCATCCAGCATTTCTTTTCTTTTTGATATACACCAAGAACTTTTAAAAAGAAAACTGCTGATATGCTACTCTGTTTATTCTCTTCCTTACCTCAAGCCACACTGGTACTTGAAATTTTGGCATGATCCCTCCATGGTCACCAGCTAATACCAAGGAAACTCAGGTCCTTTTCACTAATAAAACAAAAAAAAATTAAGAGCAGACTAAAATGTTAAAAGACAATTTTATTAGAGTTTAGAAAAAAAAGGTAATAAATAAATAAAAAAAGGTATAAATCTCAGTAGCTATCTGGAGGAGAATGGAGAGGTGGAAAAAAAACCTGAATAACGGTGCTATTTGAGTAAGTCGAAGATCAGTTTCATGGTGATAGTCATGTGGCTACAGGAAGTCATGGCATGGATAAGGGTTTAGATAACGAGTAAAGGAGCCCAAAATGTTAAAGACAGCCTGCTTAGAAAAGAAATGGAGGAAGGAAGAAGTTAAGCTTTTCCAAGAAATTCATCAAAGTGGGAAGATTTATGAAGTGGTTTGGTTGTGGCTCTAAACAGGAGCTAGGAGGTGGGAATCATGGGAAGGAAAAGTGGAGTGTCTTATTAAAGGGATGGTTATTCTGCCTCTCTCCTTACATTGACTTAAGGTAAACCCATCTTTATCGGGGTGTTCCTGTCTTCCTGAGGGTGGTCGCTTGGTCGAGTGATTGACTAGCCCAGCTGGAATGTCAGGCCTCCGTCCTAGCCTGAGATTTTACTCTATTAATCAGAAGGATAATTTTCTCTCAATGGGGTTTTTCTGCTGCTCTGTCAACAGCTTTGCCACCATCCTCAAGATGCTCCATTTGTCTTCAGTAATCAAACTTACCCCTTCCACTGTTATTAGACTTTATTACAGTCTCACTTAATCTCTTCTAAGCTTGCTATACATCTTGTTCAACCTGACTTTCTTATATCAACCTCCTCCCTACTTGTCACTTGCTTCCTGGACATTTTTTTAATTACTGAAAATTAGACCAGATGCTAGAGTTCTACAGCGCTGCCTGTCATTCCACTGCACAAATGCTCTCCATGATGGTTTTTAATTTTCAACTCATCACAAGCCAGAATCACCCGGGGGAGACAATCTCAATTCAGGAATTGTCTAGATCAGGTTGCCCTCTAGGCTTGTCTGTGGGAAATTGTCTTGATTGATAGGGAAAGACCCATCCCAATGTGGGGGGAACCATTTCCTAAGCTTGGGGTCCTAGATTGTTAAAGAGAGCTGCTGAGTACTAGCATGCAAGTAAGCAAGCAGAAGAATGCATGCATTATTCCTCTTTCATCTTGACCGCCAGTGTGCTATGACTAGTTGTCTCAAGCTCCTGCCTCTGTAGCTTCCCCAGTGATCGACTGATGCTTGGAACTGTGAGCTAAAATAAACCCTTCTCCTCTAAGTTGCTTGTCGTCCAGGTAGTTTTATCACAGCAACAGAAACGAAACTAGAACATCCTTTAAGTTTTATACTAATATATCTAGTTAATTCTATACTTCACCATTCCTTTAGTGTATCCTTGACTTGCTTTCCTACCTGGTTCAACTTAAAATTTTAGCTCTAAATATTTAACTTCAGTATTATAAAATATCTAATTGAGGTACCTTATTAAGTGCATGTCTAATTTTATTTTTATGATATTTCTGTGTCTAGTTCCTAGACCATCCATCATTTTCCTATCAATACCTTCATATTTTCATTTCATACTCACTCATCTGAAAACTTGAGACTAATCACTTAAATATTTAAAACTCACCAACTCATTTTTTTCTCATTCTTCTTTCCCACCCATTTAATAAAACTTGCAGTGAATATGGAAAAGCAGTAGATGGGAAAGTTTTAACATCCAGGTCCGTATTTAGCAGCATCATATTGTCTTGCTTATAGCGTTCATGAACTACAGTCTCCCCATCCTTCAGCTTACTCAAGCCATGAATTCATCCCTACTCTCTCTACCTTATATATTTTCAAGATCTCTTTTTTTTGTGCATGTTCAGGAACTTTTGTCCAATTATATTTATCTAATTTACATGAAAAGAATGGACAAATTACCTTTCATCCTATTTTTCTTGTAGACATTGTATCTTCTCTTCTTTGGACAGCCAAAATTTTTTAAACTTATTATTTTAAAGCCATAATTAGTATGTCAAGTTATACTAGCTAAACAGCTTTTGGGGAAATGTTTCTCTGAGAGTCTGTGAATGGTATGACTTCCTTGGCTTCTGGACATCCAAGTTTGTTTGTTCTTTAGACATCATGATGCTAGTTAGTGTCTAAGGACAACAGAGTCCACAGGTACTTTTTGAACATGCTCCCTCCTTGTAGCCATCTCAGGCCTCTATAGATCAATTATGGCCTCAACAGGAAGTTATGCAGGACTTTGTTCCAGCAGATCATTGGTCCGTCATATTTCCTCAGAAGCAAATCAGCACTGTGAAGAATTCACCCAAGTATCTGTAGCAGTCTTCATCACAAAATACATTTCTTCATCACATTTAATATTTTAAAAGCCTTGGCTGTAACATAGTGGCTCTCAATCTTCCATGTTGTGACCCTTTAAAACAGATCCTCATGTTCTGGTGACCCTCACTCATAAAATTACTTTGTTGCTACTTCATAACTGTAATTTTGTTACTGTTATGAATTATAATGTAAACATCTGATATGCAGTGCATTCATGTGATATGTGACCCCAAAAGGGTTCACGGCCCACAAGTTGAGAACCACTGCTGTAACATATATCCTGTCTATTAGTAATTAATACAGTTTTTCTTTTTAAGTGAGAGGTAACACAAATCAATATTTAAAGTTAGTAGTATGAAAAGAACTATAAGGGTGAAGTATTCTTCAAATTTGAAAAACAGCAGCTTCTTAAGTAACACCAGGGTGGTGAATGAGTGGGAAGTGGTTCTATTTTGCATGTTATTGTGCTTTGTTTATGTTCACTGTGACTTCTTTAAGATTTTGAGACAAGAAAATAGCTAGTTCTCAAAACAAAACACCCAACCAAACCAAATAAAATACTCAACACAACTAAACCCAAAACCAGAACGAATCACAGCTTTCTTAAAGGCAATTGGTCAGTTTATCCTAGGGAAGCACAAGGACACAGGCACCTAATTAGCTCTGCTAAACCTGCTTCCCCCGGAGCCTTCCCATACTGCATACCTTCAGCTGCTCATTGTTGCTATGTTTTCAGTTGCTTTAAAGACACTTATTGCCTAGTTAGTCCATCCCCCTCGTGGGTTGTTCTTCACTTAACCTTAACACTGTATTGTAGCATGTCTAACTATTACCAGTAGAAATTATTTTTAAAAATATATTTGCTTCCAGCAGTCTATTTCCTTTCTAGTAGTCTAGTATGTCTTAAGTATTTCTAGTTAGAGAATTATGAATTATTTATTTGGCCCACAGCCTCAGAGGGTTTAGTGCATGGTTGTTTGTTCCGATGAGCTTGGCAGATCTTTATGGCAGTGGCATCATACAGTAGAAGATTTTTCCGACTTCATGGTGGTCAGGAAGAAGAATAGAACAGCTAACATGACTGATAGGAAACAGAGTGAACAGAATATAGGAAGAGGCGAAAGTAATAACAGGCTTCCAAGAACAGACCCTTAGTTGACTTACTTCTTTCAGCTAAGTAGAAAAGTTAATCACTTCTCAATAATCTATTCAACTTTTGTGTTCATTAATGGTCACAGCCTTCATAAGCTAATACTCCCTCAAAACAATCTGATAGGCTCCCAGAGGTGTGTTTAATAATCTTCTAGGTATTTGTTAATGAATACAATTAGGAGTAGCCATCACAGTAAACTGGTGTTTCTCAAAGCAGATGCATAACCCACCTGCTGCAAAGCAGTTGAGGCATTCTTGCTGTTAGCTCTGGTATCTGCTCTTAATTCCAGATGATTCTGATATATATATAGCAGAGTTGATAAGCTACTAACAGTGTAAGTGCAAACATATCCATACTTAAAAAGGCCAGGTTTGGGAACCAAACTTTCTAATGTATTTAGGCTGTTATTTTGGGAAAATCATTAACTTCTTTGAATTTAATTTCTTCATCAGGAAAGTGGACAGTATAATGATCAAGAAGGCTAGTGGAGATCAAATGATATATGAAATGTGAAATGTTTCACAAACTGTAGAGTTCAAGAGCATTCATAAGCCGCCATGACTCCTGATTCTTCTCTTGGAATTCTCTAGAAGAGCTATTTAGTTTATGCTATTTGCATGCTGGCTGTTTAGCAGCTTTATTAAGATTACATCACCTGATCAGTGGAGCATCTGGGACAGGAGTCTTCCCTTCCAGCCCTCCAGAAGAGAATGATCTCCCAGCAGCGATTTCACTTCTGAGTGCAGAGGTGAGATCTCCACCTTCTCTCTGGAGGGGTACAGCTAGGAGCACACAGAGCAAACGATCTGGAGCAGCTGGGACAAGTGTCTTCCCTTCCAGCTGCCATCTGCAGCAGGGAACCAGGAAGCTCAAAAGCCTTCTGTGCTTAGTCCACCAGGAAAGAGTGATCTCCCAGCAGCGATTTCACTTCTGAGCGCGGAGGTGAGATCTCCACCTTCTCTCTGGAGGGGAACAGTTAGGAGCACACAAGGCATATGATCATTGAAGTAGCTGGGACAGGAGTCTTCCCTTCCAGCTGCCATTTGCAGCAGGGAACCAGACAGCTCCACAGCCTTCTGTGCACAGACCCTGCCAGAAGAGAGTTGATCTCCCAGGAGTACAGACACAGGTTTACAGGCCCATAGGTGGGGCAATCTCCAGCCAGAGATAACAAGACCAACTAACACCAGAGATAACCAGATGGCGAAAGGCAAGCGCAAGAACCCTACCAACAGAAACCAAGGCTACTTGGCAACACCAGAGCCCAGTTTTCCCACCACAGCAAGTCCCAGATGGCCCAGCACACGGGAAAAGCAAGAGTTAGATTTAAAGTCGCTTCTCACGACGCTATTAGAAGACATCAAGAAGGACATAAATAAGTCTCTTAAAGAAATACAGGAGAACATGGGTCAAATGGTAAAGGCCCTTAAAGAGGAAACACAAAAATCCCTGAAAGAATTACAGGAGAACACAAACAAACAAGTGAAGAAACTGAACAAAACCATCCAGGATCTAAAAATGGAAGTAGAAACAATAAAGAAATCACAAAGTAAGACATCTCTGGAGATAGAAAATCTTGGAAAGAATTCAGGAGTCATAGATGCTAGCATCAACAACAGAATACAAGAGATAGAAGAAAGAATCTCAGGGGCTGAAAGAATTACAGGAGAACACAAACAAACAAGTGAAGAAACTGAACAAAACCATCCAGGATCTAAAAATGGAAGTAGAAACAATAAAGAAATCACAAAGTAAGACATCTCTGGAGATAGAAAATCTTGGAAAGAATTCAGGAGTCATAGATGCTAGCATCAACAACAGAATACAAGAGATAGAAGAAAGAATCTCAGGGGCTGAAGATACCATAGAAAACATTGACTCAACAGTTAAAGAAAATGCAAAATTCAAAAAGCTCCTGAGCCAAAACATCCAGGAAATCCAGGATACAATGAGAAGACCAAACCTAAGGATTATAGGTATAGAAGAGAGTGAAGATTTCCAACTTAAAGGGCCAGTAAATATCTTCAACAAAATTATAGAAGAAAACTTCCCTAACCTAAAGAAAGTGATGTCCATGAACATACAAGAAGCCTACAGAACGCCAAACAGCCTGGACCAGACCAGAAAGTCCTCCCGGCACATAATAATCAAAACACCAAATGTACTAAACAAAGAAAGAATATTAAAAGCAGTAAGAGAAAAAGGTCAAGTAACCTATAAAGGCAGGCCTATCAGAATTACACCAGACTTCTCACCTGAGACGATGAAAGCCAGAAGATCCTGGGCAGATCTCATACAGACCCTAAGAGAACACAAACGCCAGCCCAAACTACTATACCCAGCAAAACGCTCAATTACCATAGATGGAGAAATCAAGATATTCCATGATAAAACCAAATTTACACAATATCTTTCCACAAATCTAGCCCTACAAAGGATAATAGATGGAAAATGCTAACATGAGGAGGGAAACTACACCCTAGAAAAAGCAAGAAAGTAATCTTTTTCCAACAAACCCAAAAGAAAGCAACCACACAAGCATAAAAAGAACATCAAAAATAACAGGAAGCAACAATCACTATTCCTTCATATCTTATAATGTCAATAGACTCTTCAATTTTATCAGAAAGTGTTTATAATTCCACTTTCAAAAAACATAGGAATATCTTTATGCCTACCATTTTATCTGTATAATTTTTCCATGAAATACTAAATCTTAATGCGTTTTTTATATATTTCTTCAATTTTATCAGAGATATTTTCCAGGTAAATCTTCAATTTTATCAGAAAATGTTTTACCTCTACTTTCAATCAATTTAGGAATATTTTTATGCCCACTATCTTATCTGTATAATTTTTCATGAAATAGTCAGTTTTAACGTGTTTTTCTATATATTTCTTGAGTTTTACCAGAAATATTTTCCTTGTAGATTTTCAATTTTATCAGAAAATGTTTATAATTCCACTTTCAATCCACTTAGGAATATTTTTATGCCTACCATTTTATCTGTATAATTTTTCCATGAAATAGTCAATCTTAACGTGTTTTTCTATATATGTCTTCAATTTTATCAGAGATATTTTCCATGTATATTTACACAATGGAATACTACTCAGCAATTAAAAACAATGAATTCATGGAATTCTTAGGCAAATGTAGAACAGGGAGAGAGAAGAGGGCTTATGGGACTTTCGGGGAGTGGGGAACTGGGAAAGGGGAAATCATTTGGAATGTAAATAAAGAATATAGAAAATAAAATAAAAAAATTAAAAAGAAAAAAGATTACATCACCTACAACGTAAAAAGGACCCAGAAGTTCAAATTGCCATCAGGAGTAGTTCATCTGATGTGATTGGTCATTTCGGTCTAGTTGGTTGAAATGACTTCTTGGAAGATCAGAGGATCACTGATTTTCACTGTTATATACAAACAAACTGAGCAGGACTTGAGCAGGAGTCCTCTCCAATCCCATGCAATGCTGATTAGGACTACTCCACAAGCTGTTGCATGAATACTTTCAGATTCCAGCTGCTTCAATAGATATAGGGTTTACAATGGAATTGGTTCTTCCAATTGCTTTCAGTTTATTCTAATTTGATATGTCTTCCAGCTGCTTTGGGAGCATTTTAAAGCAAATAAAGCATTGCCATAAGACCTCAAGAGAACCATCCTCTGTAGCACCACTTTTAAATCCCTCTTAGGAGATTTCCCCCAATTAACCCAATTGTATTCTAATAATTTGTTTAATTCTTCTGTACTAGAGTCAGTTTTATTGTTATGGATCTGAGGACAAGTTTTATACTGTTTTCTACTTTCCCATTTATTGCTATAAATTATAGATGACATCTCACTTAAGCTACATGAGAGACTATCTATGAACTATTCAGTGGACCCCAGGCAGTGTTGAATGCCAATTGATTGGGTCCTTCCTTGTTATCTAGGAACTTATATTCTGCTTGAAAATTTAAGATATATGTGTTACTAAGCATTTAGCAAGATAGTATCAATATATGAGTCTCAGAGCTCAGAAAATTTGTGTTTACTTTTAAGCCTACCATCAACACATGCTTATATAGAAGAGTGGTGAAGAACGGACTTGTAATTCATATTGTACAGATAACTATAACCACTGGTAACAAAATATAGCACTCGTGAAAGCACAAATAAGTCTTATAATTGCAGGGAAGTTTGGTTTTAACTCCAGCAGACAACAGCTATCCTATATAGGAAAGAAACAAAAATGCCACCAGAGGCTGTTCCCTGACATATACCATCCTTTCCACAGCTCTGCTTGCCTCCATGAGGAGTCCTGGTGGAATCAGGAATATCTAGCTGACACCAAAGACAACCAGATGGCTAAAGGCTACACAATAATTAACAGGGCAATATGACACCACCAGAGCCCAGCTATCCTACTGCACCAAGCCCTGGATATTCTAACACAGTTGAAGTACAAGAAAACCTTAAATCCAATCTTATAAAGATATAGAGGGCTTTAAAGAGAAAATGAATAAATCCCTTAAAGAAACACAGGAAAATACAATCAAACAAGTGAAGAAAATGAATAAAACTGCTCAATACTTGCAAATGGAAATAGAAGCAATAAAGAAGATACAAACTGAGGGAATCCTAGAGATGGAAAACCTAGGGAAGAGAACAGGAACTATAGATCCAAACATCAGCAACAAAATACAAGAGAATCTCAGGCATAAGAAGACATGATTGAAGAAATAAATATATTCATCAAAGAAAATACTAAATCTAAAAGTTTCTGACACAAAACATTCAAGAATCTGGGACACTATGAAAAAACCAAAGCTAAGAATAATAGGAATAGAAGAAGGACAAGATTCCCAGATTAAAGCCCAAGAGAATATTTTCAACAAAATCATGGAAGAAAATTTCCACAACCTAAAAAAAGACATACCTATAAACACACAAGAAGTTTACAGAACAGCAAACAGAGTGGACCAGAATAATCAAAGCACTAAATGTACAGAACAAAGAAAGACTATTATAAGCTGAATGGGAAAAAAAGGACAAGTAACATATAAAGACAGACCTATTAGAATTATACCTGATTTCTCAACAGAGATTCTAAAAGCCAGAAGGACCTGGGAAGATGTCTTGGAGACTCTAATAGACCACAGATATCAGCCCAGACTATTACACCCAGCAAAACTTCAGTCACCACAGTTGAAGAAAGCAAGATATTCCATGATAAAACCAAATATTCACAAATCAATGCCTATAGAAGATACTAGAAGGAAAACTTCAACCAAGAAAGCTAGCTGAGAAAATAAATAACTTCACACCAGCAAACCAAAGGAATGAAAACACACACACACACACACACACACACACACACACACACACACACACACACAAAACATAAGAATTAACAGGAATTAACAATCATTGGCCATTAATATTTCTCAATATCAATAAAAGTTTCCAATAAAAGACATAGACTGGCAGAATGGATGTGAAAACAGGATCCACCATTCTGCTGGATACAAGGAACACACCTCAGCAGTAAAGATAGATATTACCTCAGAGTAAAGGGCTAGAAAATGATATTCCAGGCAAACATACTCAAGAAGCAAGCTAGAGTAGCCATTCTAATATCTAATAAAAATAGTTTTCAACCAAAATTAATCAAAAGAGATAGGGAAGGAAACTTCATACTCATCAAAGAAAAATTCACTAAGATGACATCTCATTTCTGAACATATATGCCACAAATGCAAGGGCACCCACATTTGAAATAGAAACATTACTACAGCTTAAATCACACATTGACACATTAATAGTGAAAAACTTCAACTGTATACTCATACCAATGGACAAGTCATTGAGACAGAAATTAAACAGGTAACTAATAAAACTAACAGACGTTGTAAACTAGCAGATATCTACAGGTCATTTCACCAAACACAGAAGAATATACCTTCTTTTCAGCAACTCATGAAACTTTCTCCAAAATTGACCATATAGTTGGTCACAAAGAAAGTCTCAAAGAAAATTAAAATAACCCCCTGTGTTTTATCAGGCCATCATGGATTAAAGTTGGAATATAACAACAAAAACAACAGAGAGCCTATAAACTCATGTAAACTGAACAACTCTCTAGCAATGACTACCAGGTTAGGGAAGAAATAAAGACTTTCTAGAATTCAATGAAAATGAAGGCACACCATACCCAAACTTATAGGACACAATGAAAGCAGTGCTAAGAGGAAAGTTCATAGCATTAAGTGTCTTCATAAAAAAATTAGAGAGATCTCATTATAGCAACTTAAAAGCACACCTGAAAGTTCTAGAACAAAGAATCAAACACATGCAAGAGGAGTAGATGACAGGAAATAATCAAATTTAGGGCCGAAATCAATAAATTAGAAACAAAAAGAACAATATAAAAAATAAACAAAACCAAGAACTGGTTCTTTGAGAAAATCAAGAAGATAGACAAATCCTTAGTCAAACTAACTAAAAGGCAGAGAGACAATATTCAAATTAACAAAATCGGAAATGAAAAGAGTGACATAATAACAAATACTGAAGAAATCATTAGTTCTGACTTCAAAAGCCTATACTCCACAAAATTGGAAAAGCTAAATGAAAAATTAATTTTTCTTTACAGATAATGCTTATCAAAAATTAAATTAAGATCAGGTAAACAATTTAGGCAGTTCTATAAATCCTAAGGAAATAGAACCTCTCATTAAAAGTCTCCCAACTGAAAAAACACAGTGCCAGATGGGTTTAGCACAAAATTCTACCGGACTTTTAAAGAAGAGCTAATATCAACACTATTCAAGCTATTCCACAAAAGAAAAACAGAAGGAACATTACCAAACTCATTCTCTGATGATACAGGCACCCTGATTCCTAAACTACACAAAGACTCAATAAAGAAAGAGAATTTCAGACCAATTTCCCTCATGAACATTGATGCAAAAAACATTCAATAAAATACACACAAAGTGAATTGTACTGGCTGGTTTTGTATGTCAACTTGACAAGCTGGAGTTATCACAGAAAGGGGCCTCCCTTGAGGAAATGCCTCCCTGAGATCCAGCTGTAAGGCATTTTCTCAATTAGTGATCAAGGGGAGAGCGCCCATTGTGGGTTCTGCCATCCATGGGCTGGTAGTCTTGGGTTTTATAAGAAAGCAAGCTGAACAAGCCAGGGAAAGCAAGCCAATAAGCCATGACCTCTGCATCAGCTCCTGTTTCCTGACCTGCTTGAGTTCCAGTTCTGACTTCCTTTGGTGATGAACAGCAATGTGGAAGTGTAAGCTGAATAAACCCTTTCCTCCCCAACTTGCTTTTTTGTCAGGATATTTTGTACAGGAATAGAAACCCCCAACTAAGACATGAGTCCAAAAACACATTAAAAACATCATCCAATGATCAAGTAGGCTTCATCCCAGGAATGAAGGGTGGTTCAATATATGAAAATCCATCAATAAAATCCAATATATAAACAATCTGAGGAAAAAATCCACATTAGATGCTGAAAATGCCTTTGACAAAAATCTAGCATCCCTTCATGTTAAAAGTCTTGGAGAAATCCAGAATATAAGGACATACATAGACACAGTAAAGATAATATACAGCAAGCCAATAGCCTATATCAAATTAAATTGAGAAAAATTTAAGCTATTCCATTAAAATCTGGAACAAGACAAGGCTGTCCACTCTCTTCCTATCTCTTCAATATATTACTTGAAGTTCTAGTTAGAGCAATAAGACAACTGAAATATACCAAGGAGATAAAGATTGGAAAGGAAAAAGTCAAAGTATCTCTATTTGGATGATACACGTAAGTAACCCCAAAAATTCTACCAGAGAACTCCTTCAGGAAAGTGGCTGGATACAAAATTAAGTAAAAAAAATCAGTAACTCTCCTTTATGCAAATATTAAATGGCCTGAGAAAGAAATTAGAAAAAGAACACCCTTTACAATAGCCACAAATAATTTAAAATATCTTGATGTACCTCTAACCAAGAAAGTTAAATATCCGTATGACAAGAACTTCAAATCTCTGTAGAAAGAAATTGAGTAAGATATCAGAAGATGAAAAGATCTCCCATGTTCATGACTTGGTAGGATTAACATAGAAAAAATAGCTATCTTACCCAGAGCAATCTACAGATTCAATGTAATTTCCATCAAAGTTCCAACACAATTCTTTGTAGACTTTGAAAGAGCAACTATCAATTTTATATGGAAAAATTAAAAACTCAGGATAGCTAAAACAATCCTGTACAATAAAAGAACTTCTGGAGGTAGCACTGTCCCTGATTTCAAGTTGAACTACAGAGTAATAGCAATAAAAACTGCATGATATTGGCATAAAACAAACAGGTTGCTCAATGGAAGTGAATCAAAGACCTAGAAACACACACACACATCTATGGAAAATCTTTTGACAAAGACACTAAAATCATAAAATGGAGAAAAAAAAGCATCCCCAACAAATGGTGCTGGATGTCTGCATGTAGAAGAATGTAAATAGATTCGTATTTATCACCCTGCACAAAGCCAAGTCCAAGTGGATCAAAGACTGAAGCAATAAAAACAGATTCACTAAATCTAATAGAAGAGGAAGTGGGGAACTGCTTTGAACACACTGGCACAGGAGACAACTTCTTGAACAGACCACCAATAGCTCAGGCACTAAGAATGACAGTTAATAAATGGGACCCCAAGAATCTAAAAAAGCTTCTGTAATGCACAGGATTCCATAAATAGGACAAAACTTCAGTCTACAGAATGGGAAAAGATCTTTACCAACTCTACATCTGACAGAGGACTAGTATTGAAAGAAATATTTAAAAACTCAAGAAATTACACACCAGCAAACTACATTACCCAATTAAAAATGGGGTGCAGAGCTAAACAGAATTCTCAACAGAGGAATCTCAAATGGTTGAACACTTAAAGAAATGTTGAATGTTCTTAGTCATCAGAGAAATCCAAATCAAAATGACTCTGAGATTCATTTTATACCCATCAGAATGACGAAGATCAAAACTCAAGTGACAGCACACACTGGCAGGCAAGTGGTGCAAGGGGAACACTTTTCCCTTGCTGGTAGGAGTATAATGTTGTTAAAGCATTTTGGAAATCAATTTAGTGGTTTCTTAGAAAATTGAGAAGAGTTCTACCTCAAGATACAGCTATACTACACCTGGACATATATCTACAAGATGCTCCACTATACCACAAGGACACTTGCTCATCTACGTTCAGAGCAGCATTACTCATAATAGCAAGAAACTAGAAACAACCTAGATTTCCCTTAACTGAAGAATGGATGAAGAAAATGTAGTATATATACACAATGGAATATTACTCAACTATTAAAAACAAAGACATCTCTTTCAACCCTTCTCCTAATTCCTCCATTAGGATCCCCAGGCTCAGTCCAATGATTGACTGCTCTGGCAGAGCCTCCCAGGGGACAGCTATAGCAGGCTCCTGTCAGCAAGCGTTTCTCAGCATCAGCAATAGTGTCTGGGTTTGGTGTCTGCAGATGGGATGGATTCCTAGGTGGGGCAGTCTCTGGATGGCCTTTCCATCAGTCTTTGCTCCACTCTTTGTCCCTGCATTTCCTTTAGACAGGTGTAATCCCATAGGAAGAACAACACTATTAACCAACCAGACTCCCCCAGAGCTCCCAGGGACTAAACCACCAATGAATGTGTACACAGGGAGGGACAAATGACTCCAGCTGCATATGTGGCAGAGGATTACCTTAACTGGCATCAATGGGAGGGGAGGCCCTTGGTCCTGTCGAGGCTCATGCCCCAGTGCAGAGGAATGCTTGGGTGCTGAAGTGGGAGTGGATGGGTGAGTGGGGAAGCACCCTCATAGAAGCAGGGGGAATGGGATAGGGAGTTTGTGGAGGGAAAACCAGGAAGGGGGATAAAATTTGAAATGTAAACAAATAAAATACCAATACAAAAAAATAAAAAGCAAACAAAGACATCATAAAATAAACGGATGGAACTAGAAAATATCATCCTGAGTGAGGTAACCTAGACCCAGAAAGACACACATGGTATGTACTCACTTGTAAGTATAAGTATATATTATCCATAAAATACTGGATAAACATACTATAATCTAAAGACTCAAAGAAACTAAGAAATAAGAAGAACCAATGGAGGATGCTGAATCTCACTCAAAAGGGGAATTAAAATAGTCATCGGAGGTAGATGGAGGGAGGGAACTGGATGAGAGAGGGGGTAAAGAGGGGAACAGAATATGTATCAGGTGAGGCTCCCTGAAGTCTATGGGGGTGACCCTAGCTGAGACTGCTAGCAGTTGAGGATATGGAGACAGAAGTGGCCACCTCCTGTAGCCAGGTAGAAGTCCCAGTGGAAGGAAGGGAGCAACAACCCACCCACAAAACCTTCAACTTAATATTTGTCCAGTCTACAAGCTGTGCAGGGATAAATGTGGAGCAGAGATTAAGGGAATTGTCATCCAAAAACTGGCCCATCTTGAGACCTAGCCCATGGGAGAGAGCCAACCTCTGACATTATTAATAAATGATACTGCTATGCTTTTAGACAGGAGCCTAGTGTAACTATCTTCTGAGAGGCTTCATTCAGCAGCTGACCAAAACAGATGCAGAGACCCACAGCCACACATCAGGCAGAGCTTGGGGAGACTTGTGCAAGAAGAGTAGGGGTAAGGATCTAGGGAGTTGGAGGGGTCAAGAATACCACAAGAAAACCTACAGTGTCAAATAACCTGGGCCCATGGAAGCTCACAGAGACCAAACCACCAAACAAAGAGGATGCATGGATTGGATCTAGGCCCCATCCATATTTGTAGCAGATATGCTGCTTGGTTTTCATGTGGGTCCCCTAACAATGAGAGCAGGAGCTGACTCTGTTGCCTTCCTTTGGATTCCCTTCCCCTAGCTGGGCTACCTTGTCTGGCCTCAGTAGGAGACGACACACTTAGTCCTGATGCAACTTGATGTGCCAGGGTGGGTTGGTACCCAGGGGTTCTTCCTCTTCTCTGAGTAGAAGGGGAGGGAGTAATGGGGGGGAGTGGTTTGTAAGGATGGGATTGGGAGGAGTGGAGGAAGGGGGCTGTAATCAGGAATAAAGTAAATTAATTAATAGAGAAAAGGAGATCCTTTCAAAAAATACCACCAGAAACAACTGAACAGAGAGTGATATATTCTTGCTACTGAGTCAGCAACATCCTGTGAGGTTGGGTGTGTGGTAGGTTGTATTGATGTCCTTGCTCATGGGTTATGTAATGAAAAGGAGGACTTGTCTTTGAAGCCAAGCATGAAAGAAATTGGATTATGGTTTATACCTTATTAGCTGGTCCATTTGGAAGATTTTCTTTGCACACCATTTTCTAAATTACTTCTCTGGCCCACATTTTTGTCTCTAAAATGAAGATAATGTCCATTCAGAGGATTTTGAAAGACATATTAGGTAATGCCACAAAAATATAGAAAGTATGCAATAAGTGATAGGAATTTTATTTTGTTAAGGGGCCAGAGTGTTATTTTAATGTTAACTCTATTGGATTAACATGGGGGCATGTTTACCGTCTCATAAGGTTATCAAAACAAAGTTTAACATTTACAAATAAGTAAAGAAGAAGTCCTAAACTTATGTGTGTAGAAATGAAGCAATTACAAAAATCATTGTGGTCTTTATCTTCGGAAGAGACGTGGGAATGAGAGAAGGTCATTATTTTTCATAGGCAGAACAGTGAACTCAGGCTAGAAGCTTCTGATACTCTACAGAAGGACCCAGAACTCCCAAGAGTCAAGGTATACAAGCTTCTTTGGGAACCATTTTCAAGGGTATTTTTGGGATTAAACAGTAAACAGTCTAGAATTATCAAGAGAGGTCAAGATGAACTAAAGACACAGAAAGCAGATGCAAAGCAAAGTGAATAAAGCTTTTTGTCGTGTATTCTAGAGTTTCTATTAAGTTCTCTACCTTCCACATTGTATAGGGAGTTTGTCCTTCCACCTTAGGTTTAAATCAACCATCTCTGGAGCTGGCGTGTAGGAGAGCATGAGTGTCTGGATCAGACAGGTTCACATTCGTTTTCCGGATTCTCCTGTAATCATCTGACTTTGCAAGGTTCTACCTGGCAGTTCACTCTGACTGCTGCTTGGCAGATGCAACAGATGCTTCTCGTTCTCGCCTAACAGAATCACTGAGTCTGGTTCTGGTTCCTGATAAAATCTGGGACATTCTTCTGGAATTTAGGCACAAGTAGAACCAACTTTTTTTCTTCATTTTCTCTCTGTTGAAACTGGATGTGAGAGCGTGATCTTTTGAAATATAATAAATGTGAGAAATTTTATTTTCTTCTACTAATATATTAGTATAAACATGGAAACCCAGAGATTAGGTATTATTTTTCTTTTTAAATTATGTGTGTTGGGGGGGCTAGTATGGAGTGTGTATTGTCTATATATGCACATGTTCATGTATATGGACATGTATGTACAGTTTCATTTTTTTATATTCATGGAGGACTGAAGTTCTCATGAGGCAAGTCAATCAGCCAACGTTATAAAATATGTGTTCTGAAGTGTATTAATGGTTCATCTCCTTCCTTCCTAGTCTCTAAATCAAGTGCCATTTTGCATTCCTCAAGATGCCTAGGATAATTGCTTCAACTTGTTTGCTTAAAGTCAAAGGGCCAGGTTGTCAGTCAAACGCTCTAGTAGCTGAAGTAGTTTTGAACTTCTGATTCTCTTGTGTCCTCTGTGATAATATTGAGATTGTAGGTGTGTACTACGATGCTAGTACTCAATCAGTTGAGGTATATTCCAGCACTGGCTTTTATGCTGATTTCTCCTGGGAGACAGAAATAAGTCCTGCGTGGGATAATCCAAGCAGCCCAAAGGATTAGCTGTTCAGGGTGTGGAATGAATGTCTCTTGAGTGGTTTAGGTCCTCTTCATACTTGAAAGATAAATAACACTATTTATATAATGGTTTTTTTTTTTTTTGCCTAAAAAAGATAGTCATCCTAAGTACACTATGAAATCCATTAAGTTGTGAAGGTATCAAATGAGCACTTTTTAATGTTCACTGGCAAGTTTTGTAAATCACATATAGTGCTCTTCTGTGACCGAATTCATAAAAATAAACTTTCCTTTTCTAAAGAGCTTTCTGAAACCTTGTTGCTGGTCTCTGTGAAACATTTCTCAGCGCTTCAGCCTTTAGCCCCTACTAGTAGTGTCTGGCACAACACTGGGGATCTGAAACTATTTCACCAAGTTCCAAGGTCTCTGAGTAGCTCAGCTCAAATTTATCAGGAAGAGAGAAAGGGAGCTTTTGCTAACTAGGTCTCTCTGGTTAGCTCCACTGTCCTCCTCATTTGTGCCATACAATAAATGACTCTGTGGTGTTGCAGAGGGGATGCTTTCTGTTGATGGTTGAACAACAACAAAAAAATTAGGTCTATATTCACAGCTTCAGTCACATCCTATTTCAACCTGACATTTGTGGCACAGTAAAGGTAGGGGCCATAGGGGCACATAAATACCACTTTAGTGTTTTTGCCAGTTACATCCACTAGCCAAGGTAGTCACAGATTTTAAAGACACGACACGACACACACACACACGCTCAAACACACACGCACATACGCATAAGTAAGCAATTGCAATAAGTACTAGTGGGATCTTGGATTTGTTGATAAGTGTGAAAAAAGCCCAGATACTCTGGGGAATTGTAAGAGAGCCACATACAAAGGGAGAGAAGGCAGACACAGGAGGTGGCAATCACGGTGACAGTTGAAGACAAGAAAAAGGCCACTGGGTCTTGTAAGCAATAGACTATAAAGCCCACTCTAGGGAAGAGACTGATAGGAAAATGTAGACAGAATAAAACACCTTATGCACTTAGTGACTAGGTGTTTCCCACAATTTCATACACTGAGTCTTTTGGGAAATGTCACAATGAATCAAAAGTGATGGTAAAGACCAGATCACAAAGGGTCTTCAAGATTTTGAAAAGAAAGAAAATAAAATTTACTTGCTTTTGTCTTCAGGGAAAGTGAACTCTATGATAGCTATTGAAAACAAACAATTACAATTTGTATTTATATGTCTGCAAGGATTGTTTTGTATTACTAGGTGAAAGAAAACACTAAGGGAAGAAGCCAGTAAGGCTTTACTACAGCTGCACCGGTGAGGATGCTGAGGAGAGTGGTGTGGGTCCTGTGGGGGAGGCTGGGGTGCTCACTCACACTTGGGGATTAATAGATGCAGGGGAGGAAGAGAGGACAAGCTCAGTCAGTGAGGCGTGGAGATATAAGCTCAGGATGAGTGTCATGTGTGTGTATATGTGTATGTGTATATGTATATATTATATATATTATAAAATTATATACATATATCATATATTCAACTAGATTATATACATTATACTCCAGAGTCTTGGTTAGACACAACATCCCCAGGCTGAAGTCCCTCACTCACAGTATAGGTATCAGTGGTTATTACTGCCACTTTAGGGGATATGAGTAAATTAATTCTCAGAAAATTAGCGACATTTTAAAAAATTGCAAGTATAGAAACAGTTTCTGCATCCAAGTCTGCATTAACTAAGAACATTTTCCCAATTTACTCAATTCTACACTTCACTTTACCATATGGATTATGGCAGACAGTCTTCTTAGCTAATGTGGTACCCATTCCAGCCATTTTTCTGTCCCTTGTTTCATTCCTTCAGCAGATGCTGGATTCTGAAGCAGTGGAAACTGCATTCCAATGTTCCAGGCAAATATATGATACATGATTCTTACAATAATCACACTTTAAAGATTTGTTGGTTTACTTCGTGCATGTGTGTACCCCTGCAATGTATGTAAATGTACCCCATGTGTATGATAACTCCAGTTTTGGAACTACCTTTTTCCTTATCTTCCTGTCTTCCTGAAATATCTGGATCATAGATAGTCACCTTGTATTGATAAGAATCTTCATGAATCCTCAGAATATCACTGAACCTCTAAAACAGTCCTAATAATTGGGTAATTTCCACTGTGGAAGAAAAGCTTTTAAAAATTCCCATTTATTGATTTTTCTTAATTTCAGGTGTATATATGTTCTTAATTGACAACTGCCATACAAAGCTTTTGATAAAAACTTAAGGAAGCTGTGCTTTAACAATCTTAATTATTTATATCCATGTCTCTAATACCAACAGTGTTTTCCTAAAAGAATGCTCTTTGAAGGCACAAGTATTAGTTTCCCTTACACAATGGTCCTACTTGACAGGTCATTGCCAAACTTTTGCTTGAAGTAATACTTATGGGGCTGAAGAGATGCTCTATGAGCAAAGGTATAGTTGCAGAAATGTGAGGACTTGAGTTCCTTCCTCCACATCCACATAAAAATGTCAGGAGTTGTGGAGTGCTCTGGAGTTCCCAAGACTGGGAGGTAGAGATAAGTAGATCTCTTGCATCTACATGAACACACACACACACACACACACACACACACACACACACACACACACAGCAAACCAACAAAATAAAGCAAAGGGGGAAAAAAACCCAAATCCAAAACTCCTTAATTTCCACAGACTAGCTTTCTAGTTTATCTAGGTTCAGTAGGGCTCCTTGTTCTATCTGTGGCCAGTAGATGAACTGGGCAGGTTTGATTATCCTAGCTGGACTTTTTCAAGGGTTGAGGCTTTGGCTGAAAAAACTGGACTGATTCAGGTCTGCTTTGTGTGGTGCATTACTTACCACCAAATGACCTTGAAAATGACTTCCTGGTGTAGATTTATTCCCAACAGGAAATGCAAGAGTGAGAAACATGACTAGACTTCTAACCTTGACTCAGTGTTATGTTCATCACATTGTGTTGGCCAAAGGAAGTCACAAGGCTGACCTATGTATGGGGAGTGAAGGAATAAGTATCCAAAGGATGAGAGATATTGCAAAAGTACATGGTGAAGGATATGGATGTGAGGGGCCTTTTAGTAATCACTGCCTTTTACAATTACACATCAGAATGTGAGCATGGGTTAAGTGTTTTCTAGGAGCTCCGTGTTTAAATCTTTGAATAGAAATAATAAAACTTGGAGAGTATTAACTCTTCTCTTATCTCAGACTATTCAGTCCAGAAAGGTTGTTATCGTTCCATGCCTTCCAGAGAGGTGGTTATCCCACAATGCTTGGATATGCATGAGTAAGGATTTTACTTCTTGAAGTGATGTGCATGTATGTGTGTGGGGTGTACAGAGGTGCACACACACACACACACACACACACCTCTTTTGTGCTGAGATTGTGGTTGTATGGGGAACACAGAGGATGTGCATCTTGCTATAATTCAAAGTATGCCAGCTGGGTGTTGTCTTTCAACTGCTCTCCCCACAGAACATAATCTTGAAATGAGATCTGGGTAGGGAAATCCCATAGCTGTTGTACAGAGAATATAAAATACAATTTATTCAAAAAGCGCTGGTGTCAAATTGTATCAATAGTATCATTGCAATCAGAGCCCAAGTCTTACTCTGATCATAAGTAATCGAATTGACCATAATGGATTTCTACAAATTGGTACCCAACATGTCAATGGAGTACAACTTAAACCAGCAAGATGTCTTTCACTTGCCATAGGTTTCTCTCTTTAAGAGCTTCTTTTACTCTCTACTTGTCAAACATAGGTGTTGGATATCCACTAATATTTATCCTATGATATCTGCAATATCTCTTATTTAGTTCTTCATCTTTTAAATTCTAATACTTTATTGTCTGACCTGGCTAACATCCTTAATGACCATTCCCCCTGCAGATACCTAATGAATATCACTATTATCTTTAATGCACATGTTCTTAGTCTTGGTTTTCATGCTACTTATAAATTAGATTCTTTGAGGGCAGAGATAATGCATTATCTGTAGATAAGTATAGTTGTGGGTTTGGTTTTTTTCTGCCATCTTCTTTGGTAGTGAGTAAAGAGAAGGAAACAGAGTGAAAAGCCCTATACTTTCAAAGTCTTCACATACTCAGCTAAATAAATCTATGTATAGGGTGTAGGAATGTAAAGTCAATTTGCTTGGTACCTAGAAAGGAATTCCGAGTCTTCATACTGTGCTCATATGCAGGCATGTGCCTGTTTACAGCCACAAAGAGACTGTGTGAGTATATCCCTCAGTGTACTGATATTTCGTATTTTCATATTATGGTTGATTCTCCACTCTAAGGGAAGTTCTTCACTTCCTCTGTCATTTGCATATTGGATGCTAGAGATAGCATCCCAGTTTTGTCTGCTTTATTGCATCCCACATGCATTCAGCATTCATAATGTTATAAAGCTGTAAATCAGATATGTCATTTTTCTTTGTGAATCCATTTTTGTTTAGGTGTCTGCAAACATTCTAATTTTAGGTGTCATTTTTCTTTGTGAATCCATTTTTGTTTAGGTGTCTGCAAACATTCTAATTTTAGATATCTGGCATGTGTTTTTATTCTGTTGAAATATTTGATAATTATCTTCCTATGTGGTATTGTAACTTAGTGGTAATTTTAATGCAGAAAATCTTTTGTTCACACGGGAGCTTTCCTGTATTATCAATTTTCCTGGTTTCTTCCAATTTTCTTTGTTCTGCTTGACTTCCATTTTCTTCTATTTCAATTCTAATTTTCTTTAGACAATCTCTTTACTAGGAAGACTGAGATGAATCACTAGGAAGTTATTCCCAAACTGGCTTATGAGGAGAGTGGTTTTAATGAGCTTCACTCTGGAGAGACTTTAACACACTTACCCATCTAATTAAGAGACAAGCTATGATAAATTTTAATTTTTCCTCTAGCTATCACTTGAGTAATTTCAATTGTCTCATTTCAAACTGTGGACTTGCTAACAGTTTAACTTAAAAAAGTTACCTAGATATGTGCTCACATCATGTCTGTCTTTTGTAAAGCAGTGAAATAAATTGGGTTGTTAGAAGTGAGGGCAAAGTGCTACAGTGTATATTTAGAAAGTAGGTCAGGCCCTACTTCTGTGTTGAGCATATAGAAGATGAATCTCAGATTCAAAAAGGGAATATTCAGTAATTGGCACAAAGGGAAGGTTCCCTAAAGGCAGTAATTTTTCATTCGGTTGGTTATGGGATTCTGAAACTCTAATCAGCAACATCAACTCCAGGGAAGGCAACTTCCATCTGTTCCCTGTGGAACTTGGTACAATAAGATTTTTTAGAGTGTAATTGGTGAGAGTATGGAAAGTGATAGAAGAGAAGAGGAGAGGAGAGGAGAGGAGAGGAGAGGAGAGGAGAGGAGAGGAGAGGAGAGAGAGAGAGAGAGAGAGAGAGAGAGAGAGAGAGAGAGAGAGAGAGAGAGAGAGAGAGAGAGAGAGAGAGAGAAATGGAGTGACAAAAAGATTATTGGTTCAGAAAGAAATCTTGAGTCTGCCCCTGATAATGAAGAGGGCAAGATAAACACTGTGCCTTGAGGTCTGCCACAGAAAGGAGATGAAAAAAATTGTATGACTTAAATTTGAGAAATACATGCTATTATAAACATTTATTGTTTATGTCTAATGCACAATTCCAACTTACAATAATACTTGTAATATAACATGAGCAATTGACTTGGCTTATTTACTTAGTGTTTATATTAACTTTCCAAATAAAACTGAAGCATCTGGAAGGAGAGAAAAGAAAGGCTTGCAAACACTGACCTGTGAAACATAACAACTTAGGTGAGTGTTTACGATGACTGCCTGGAGAGGTGCTGATTTCTGCAAAGGTTGCTGTGACTTTTTCCAGAAGAGACAGTAAAAATATGTGAATTGAATGTGCCAAAGCCATTCCGCATTGTTCTTTGTGTTCTTTATGATGAGTTAGGAGAAATTGTACCCCAGAAGGAAGTGTTTTATAAATTCTGAAGAATATTTCTCAAATTCATTAAGAAATGAAAGATCCAATTTTAACTAATGGGTAATAGTACTGAAGAGAATGAGGAGTTTTATTTATTGAATTAATGACTCCCTTGGTTGATATTAAGATGCTATGGTAGCTAATTTAAGAGACTCTGGGGGACACTTCTAAGAATCTTTAGTAGAATATAAGTTAGTGACAGTCTTCTGAATTATTCCCCAAGTACGTTACATTTAGAATATTCAAGTATTTGTGATTTATACCACTGAGTATTTCTACCCACTTTTGCCTCTGGATAAATCCTCTTCTTTCCACCTTAACTGTCTTTACTCCTTTAAAATTTAGTGTAAATGTCATTCCTCAGAGAAACATTAGCTGATTGTCACCTTTGATTTGAACATAAATATTTAGGTTTACATGCTATCATTCATGTAGTATTATATTTGTTATACATTTCCAGACCATAGATAATTAATCAGCTTGTGTTCTTTCATTGACTTTTGCAGTCAAAACAGCAGGATTTTAGGATGATGTTTTCCCAGTTCCTGGAACAATATCTGATATGTGAGCTATTTGGGCAATCACTGAAATCAGTGAAAACATGAATGAACATTGTGATTGGAAGACCTGCAATGAAGTCCTCATTCCATTCACTTCCTGTCTTAGTTAGGGTTTCCATTGCTGTGAAGAGATCCCATTATCAAGGCAACTCTTATAAAGGACAATATTTAATTAGAGCTGGCTTACAGGTTCTGAAGTTCAGTCCATTATCATTATGGCCAGAATCATGGCAGTGTCCAGGCAGGCATGGCGCTGAATGATCTGAGAATTCTACATCTTTATCCAAAGGCAGTTAGAAGACTGTTTTCCAGGCAGCTAGAAGAAGGGTCTTAAAACTCCACTTCTTTCAACAAGGCCACACCTACTCCAAAAAGGCTACATCTCCTAATATTGCCACTTTGCTCGGGCCAAGCACATTCAAACCACCACACTTCCATTTCTCACACTTTGGATATTACTCCTTGAGTCCTCCAAGTATTTGTGAGCTTCTTAGTTTTCTAAATTTCCCTTAGCTTTCTGCATCCTCTAAATTACCCTTTCTCTCTGGGAAGGAGGGATCAAATAACTACACAACAGTAAGCAGTTTTCATGAGGGCTTACATGACAGCTTCTAAATTGCAAAGTCCACAACCTTGCTTTCCCTTTAATGCATTGGTAGAGCTGAAAATGTACACAGAATGGGGGTCTGAAGAGTACTCCCCCAGGAGTAGTATGGTTAGGTCACATGGTAATTCTATTTTTAGTTTTTTAAGGCTTTCCATCATTGCTGAACCAGTTTATGTTCTTACCAGCAGTACATAAACCCGTCATGACCTACCCACCCTTACTGTCATTTATTGTCTCTTTTTATTTTTATGTATTTTATTCATAGGAGTGTTTTGCCTATATTGATGTCTATGTACCACAAGTGTGCCTGGTGATTGATGGGTTCAAAAGAGTGTGTTGGGTCTCATTGACCTGGAATCACAGAGAACTGTGAGTTGCCACAGGGGTACTAGGAGTTGAAATGGATCCAGACAGTGCTCTTATATGTTTTGTTTTTAAATGTATTTATTTAATATTTTAGGTAAGTATACAGTGCTCTGTGAACACATGCACCCCCTTACCCTTTCTTATCCCCCTTTCTACTTCTATAGACCTCCTTCTTTCAAACAGTCTCCTTATTGTGGTCTTTTTTTTTCTGTGTAGGGTGAGTGCAGGTAGTCATGGCTACTGTGTGCTCAGCATTGCACTGGTCATGTAATAATGAGATTGAAGACACAGTTTCACAGACACTCTCACATTCTCCAGCTCTACAATATTTTTTTCTTCTTTTCTTTGTTGTCCTTTGGGTCTTGAGGGAGTGATATAGTTGTTCTAATTATTGATAAGCACCTCACAGTCTTTTATTCTCAGCATTCTGACCAGCTTTGAGCCTCTGCGTTATCTAGCACCCCCTGCAAAAGAGCAGCAGTGCTAGTGTAAGGACATTAAGAGAAATATTGGAAGGATACTTTGCTTCTATGCCTATTTAGTATAATATTAGTTATAAGCTCACCTAGGTCCAGTGGCATCTCCAGCCATAAAATTTTGTACAAGTTTACAGTGCCAGATGATTCTTCCCATGAAACAGGCTTGGAATTCATTTAGAAAGTGGTTTGTTACCTCCCCCCCCCAAAAAAAAACAAACAATCACACCATTTTGGCACCCATGGGAACTTGTTGTTCGTCATGTTGGTATTGCTGTGATACTTCAGATACATAGCAGGGTAAGATCACTGATGCCCTTTCTCACTTTTTTTTTTTAAATTTTATTTTCTAAGTTTTTTTATTTACATTCCAAATCATTTCCCCTTTCCCATTTCCTCCCTCCCCGAAAGTCCCATAAGCCCCCTTCCCTCCCTCTTTTCCCCATTCAACCCCCTCTCTTTTCTCTGTCCTGGCATTCCCCTACATCCAGGCTTTCCAGGACCAGGGGCTCTCCATCTTCTTAGAAATCTATTGATATGCGAAATGTGTCTAGGGTATTCTGAGATTCTGGGTTAATATCCCCTTATCAGTGACTGCATACCATGTGTGTTCTTTTGTGATTGGGTTACCTCACTAAGGATGATATTTTCAAGTTCTGACCATTTGCCTAGGAATTTCGTGAATTCATTGTTTTTAATTGCAGAGTAGTATTCCATTGTGTAAATATACCACATCTTCTGAATCCATTCCTCCGTTGAGGGACATCTGGGTTCTTTCCAGCTTCTGGCTATTATAAATAAGGCTGCTATGAATATAGTGGAGCATGTGTCCTTATTGCATGCAGGTAAAGCCTCTGGGTATATGCCCAGGAGTGGT
Organism: Tokudaia tokunoshimensis; assembly: GCA_036184795.1. Lineage (NCBI taxonomy): Eukaryota > Metazoa > Chordata > Mammalia > Rodentia > Muridae > Tokudaia > Tokudaia tokunoshimensis. The sequence continues at coordinate 57,283,029 of BTHU01000011.1, read as the reverse complement.
ATAGCCGGATCCTCCGGGAGTGTCATGCCCAGTTTTCTGAGGAACCGCCAGACTGCTTTCCAGAGTGGTTGTACCAGCTTGCAATTCCACCAGCAGTGGAGGAGTGTTCCTCTTTCTCCACAACCTCACCAACAACTGCTGTCTCCTGTGTTTTTGATCTTAGCCATTCTGACTGGTGTGAGATGGAATCTCAGGGTTGTTTTGATTTGCATTTCCCTAATGACTAAGGATGATGAACATCTCTTTAGGTGCTTCTCAGCCATTAGATATTCTTCAGGTGAGAACTCTTTGTTTAGCTCTGTACCCCATTTTTAATAGGGTTACTTGCCTCTCTGGAGTTTAACTTCTTGAGTTTTTTGTATATATTGGATATTAGCCCTCTGTCGGATGTAGGGTTGGTAAAGATCATTTCCCAGTTAGTTGGTTGCCGCTTTGTCTTTTTGACAGTGTCTTTTGCCTTGCAAAAACTTTGTAATTTAACGAGGGCCCATTTGTCTATTCTTGATCTTAGAGCATAAGCTATTGGAGTTCTGTTCAGGAAATTCTCCCCTGTGCCCATATGTTCAAGGTTCTTCCCTAGTTTCCTTTCTATTAGTTTCAGTATGTCTGGTTTTATGTGGAGGTCCTTGATCCACTTGGAATTTAGCTTAGTGCAAGGAGATAAGAATGGGTCAATTTGCATTCTTCTGCATGTTGACCTCCTGTTGAGCCAGCACCATTTGTTGAAAAGGCTATCTTTTTTCCACTGGATGGTTTAGCTCCTTTGTCAAAGATCAAGTGACCATAGAAGTGTGGATTCATTTCTGGCTCTTCAATTCTGTTCCATTGATCTACATGCCTGTCACTGTACCAATACCATGCCGTTTTTAACACTATTGCTCTGTAGTACAGCTTAAGGTCCAGGATACTGATTCCCCCAGAGGTTCTTTTACTCTTGAGAATAGTTTTAGCTATTCTGGGTTTTCTGTTATTCCAGATGAATTTTTGAATTGCTCTTTCGAACTCTATGAAGAATTGAGTTGGGATTTTGATGGGGATTGCATTGAATCTGTATATTGCTTTTGGCAAGATGGTCATTTTTACTATATTAATCCTGCTAATCCATGAGCATGGCAGATTTTTCCATCTTCTGAGGTCTTCTTCAATTTCTTTCTTCAGAGACTTGAAGTTCTTGTCATACAGATCTTTCACTTCTTTGGTTAGAGTCATGCCAAGATACTTTATATGGTTTGTGGCTATCGTGAAGGGTATCATTTCTCTTACTTCTTTCTCAGCCAGCTTATCCTTTGAGTATAGGAAGGCTACTGACTTGCTTGAGTTGATTTTATATCCGGCCACTTTGCTGAAGTCGTTTATCAGCTGTAGGAGTTCTCTGGTGGAGTTCTTTGCGTCGCTTAATTATACTATCATATCGTCTGCAAATAGTGATAGTTTGACTTCTTCCTTTCCAATTTGTATCACTTTGACCTCTTTTTGTTGTCTAATTGCTCTAGCTAGAACTTCAAGTACTATATTGAAACGATATGGAGAGAGAGGGCAGCCTTGTCTAGTCCCTGATTTTAGTGGGATTGCTTCAAGTTTCTCTCCATTTAGATTGATGCTGGCTACTGGTTTGCTGTAAATTGCTTTTACTATGTTTAGATATGGGCCTCGAATTCCTGATCTTTCCAAGACCTTTAGCATGAAAGGATGCTGAATTTTGTCAAATGCTTTCTCAGCATCTAATGAGATGACCATGTGGTTTTTTTCTTTGAGATTGTTTATATAGTGGATTACATTGATGGATTTCCTTATATTGAACCATCCCTGCATCCCTGGGATGAAGCCTACTTGATCATGGTGAATGATCGTTTTGATGTGTTCTTGGATTCGGTTGGCAAGAATTTTATTGAGTATTTTTGTATCGATATTCATAAGAGAGATTGGCCTGAAATTCTCTTTCTTTGTCGGATCTTTGTGTGCTTTTGGTATTAGTGTAATTGTGACTTCATAGAACGAGTTGGGTAGTGTTCCTTCTGTTTCTATTTTGTGGAACAGTTTGAAGAGTATTGGTGTTAGGTCTTCTTTGAAGGTCTGATAGAATTCTGCACTAAAACCATCTGGACCTGTGCTTTTTTTGGTTGGAAGACTTCCAATGACAACTTCTATTTCTTCAGGGGTTATAGGACGGTTTAGATGGTCTATTTGATCCTGATTTAATTTTGGTATTTGGTATCTGTCTAGGAAATTGTCCATTTCCTCGAGATTTTCTAGTTGTGTTGAATACAGGTTTTTGTAGTAGGATCTGATGATTTTTTGAATTTCCTCAGTTTCTGTTGTTATCTCTCCCTTTTCGTTTCTGATTTTATTAATTTGGATACTAACTCTGTGCCCTCTGGTTAGTCTGGCTAAGGGCTTATCTATCTTGTTGATTTTCTCAAAGAACCAACTCCTCCTTTTGTTGATTCTTTGTATGGTTTTATTTGTTTCTACTTGATTGATTTCAGCCCTGAGTTTGATGATTTCCTGCCTTCTACTCCTCTTTGGTGTATTTGCTTCTTTTTGTTCCAGGGCTTTCAGGTGTGCCATTAAGCTGCTAGTGTATGCTGTCTCCCGTTTCTTTATGGCGGCACTCAGGGCTATGAATTTTCCTCTTAGCACTGCTTTCATTGTGTCCCATAAATTAGGGTATGTTGTGCCTTCATTTTCATTAACTTTCAAAAAGTCTTTGATTTCTTTCTTTATTTCCACCTTCACCAAGTTATCATTGAGTAGAGCATTGTTCAGCCTCTATGTGTATGTGGTTTTCTTTTGTTTTTGTTGCCATTGAAGACCACCCTTATTCCATAGTGATCTGATAGGAGGCATGGGATTATTTCTATCTTCTTGTATCTGTTGAGGTCTGATTTGTGACCAATTATATGGTCAATTTTGGAGACGGTACCATGAGGTGCTGAGAAGAAGGTGTATTCTTTAGCTCTAGGATGAAATGTTCTATATATATCTGTTAGTTCCATTTGGTCCAAGGCTTCAATTAGATTCACTGTGTCCCTGTTTAGTTTCTGCTTTCCTGAACGATCCATTTCAGAGAGTGGGGTGTTGAAGTCACCCACTATTATTGTGTGAGGTGTGAGGTGTGCTTTGAACTTTAATAAAGTTTCTTTTACAAATGAGGGTGCCCTTGCATTTGGAGCATAGATATTCAGAATTGAGAGTTCTTGATGGTGGATTTTTCCCTTGATCAGTATGTAGTGTCCTTCTGTGTCTTTTTTGATGACTTTAGGTTGAAAATCAATTTTATCTGGTATTAGGATGGCTACTCCACCTCGTTTCTTGGGGCCATTTGCTTGTAAAATTGTTTTCCAGCCTTTTACTCTGAGGTAGTGTTTGTCTTTGACACTGAGGTGCGTTTCCTGCATGCAGCAAAATGCTGGGTCCTGTTTACGTATCCAGTCTGCTAGTCTATGTCTTTTAATTGGGGAATTGAGACCATTGATATTAAGAGAGATTAAGGCATAGTGATTATTGCCACCTGCCATTCTTGACGCTATCTTTATGTTTGAGTGGTTATCTACTTTTGGGTTTGAAGCAAGAAGGTTACTATCTCATTTTTTCCAGGGTGTTGTTTCTCTCCCTGTATTGGCGGTTTCCACCTATTATCCTTTGCAGGGCTGGATTTGTGGAAAGATATTGTGAAAATTTGATTTTATCATGGAATATCTTGGTCTCTCCATCTATGGTGATTGAGAGTTTTGCTGGGTATAGTAGTCTAGGCTGGCATTTGTGCTCTCTTAGTGTCTGCATGAGATCTGCCCAGGATCTTCTGGCTTTCATAGTCTCTGGTGAGAAGTCTGATGTGATTCGGATAGGTCTTCCTTTGTATGTTACTTGGCCCATTACTCTTACTGCTTTTAATATTCTTTCTTTGTTTAGTACATTTGGTGTTTTGATTATTATGTGACAGGAGGTATTTCTGTTCTGGTCCAGTCTGTTTGGAGTTCTGTAGGCTTCTTGTACGTTCATCGGCATCTCTCTCTTTTGGTTAGGGAAGTTATCCTCTATAATTTTGTTGAAGATATTTACTGGCCCTTTAAGTTGCAAATCTTCACTCTCATCTATGCCTATAATCCTTAGGTTTGGTCTTCTCATTGTGTCCTGGATTTCCTGGATGTTTTGGGTTACACGTTTTTTGCATTTTGCATTTTCTTTGACTGTTGAGTCGATGCTTTCTATGGTATCTTCAGCATCTGAGATTCTTTCTTCCATCTCTTGTATTCTATTGTTGATGTTTGCATCTATGACTCCTGATTTCTTCCCAAGGTTTTCTATCTCCAAAGTTGTCTCCCTTTGTGATTTCTTAGTTGTTTCTACTTCCTTTTTTAGTTCCTGGATGGATTTGCTGAGATCCTTCACTTGTTTGTTTGTATTTTCCTGTATTTCTTTAAGGTATTTTTGCATTACCTCTTTCAGGATTTCTTCCTGTTGACCCAAGTTCTCCTGCATTTCTCTGAGCCATTTTTGTGTTTCCTTCTCATGGGATTCCATCTGCTGATCCATTGTCTCCTGCATTTCTTCAAGCAGTTCTCGTGTTTCCTTTGTAAGGGAATCTATCCGTTGATTCATTTCTTTAAGCACTTTTTGTGTTGCCTCCCTATGGGCATCCGTCTGTTGACCCATATTCTTCTGCATTTCTTTATGCAATTTTTGTGGTTCCTTTGAAAGTGCATCTACCCGTTGATTCATTTCTTTAAGTGATTTTTGTGTTGTTTCCTTGTGGGCCTCCATCTTTTGATCCATGTTCTCCTGCATTTCTCTAAGCGATTTTTGTGTTTCCTTTGTAAGGCCTTCTAACCCTTGATTCATGGTCTCCTGTAATTCTTTATTAGATTTATTTGTGTCCTTCTTATGATCCTCTAATAGCATCATGAGAAGTGATTTTAAATCCAGATCTTGTCCTTCGGGTGTGGTGGGGTATCCAGGACTTGCTGCTTTTGGAGAGTTGGGTTCAGATGGTGCCATATTACTTTGATTTCTGTTAGTAACGTTCCTACATTTGCCTTTTGCCGTCTAGTTACCTCTGATGTTAGTTGGTCCTGCTGTCACTGGCTGTTGGTTGGACCTCCTGTGAGCCTGCAAAGCTATTTCTGGCCCCCCTGGATTACCAGGATTCCCCTGGCACCGATTTCTGGGGCCTGCCCTGCTCCTGAGTGACTTTGGAGCCCTGATGTGCCTTGCCCCAAGTGATGTTATATTGGGGAGTCCCTGCACATCCAAAGGCTCAGCGTAATGGATTCCTGGAGCAGAGGTCGCCAAAGGGAGGCTGGTAGACTCCTGCCCTGTGCAGGGATGTGTGATCTCTCCCAGAGTGGGGGGAAGGGGGCGTCCCTCTGCAAGGCAGAAGTCCCACAGCAGAGCTGGCGCGCTGGTTACTGCAGATCTGCCCAGCTCTTGGGCACACAAGCCGCCCGAGACCCAAGCAATATTATGCCTGTCTGTCTCATGAGCCTGGCAGTCCCAACTACCTGGCCACTGGAGCAAAGCTGGCAGAGTGCACTCTGCACTCTCTCGGTGGCGCTGGTCACCCTGCAGAGGGGATGGCCTACAGCAGATCTGGCGCCCAGACGACCATAGTGCTGTCCCGTTCTTGGGAGCAGACGGAAGCCCCAACAGGCCATGTCCCAAGCGATGTTATATTGGGAGGAACTTGGGTACCTGTCTCTTCAGTGCAGTCTACCAGAACAGAGGTCGCGGAAGGGAAGCTGGTAGGCTCCCGCCCAGTGCGGGGGGGGAGGGGGGGTCCCTCTGCCAGGCAGAAGTCCCACAGCAGAGCTGGCGCGCTGGTTACTGCAGATCTGCCCAGCTCTTGGGAGCAGCGTACACACAAGCTGCCTGAGATCCAAGCGATATTATGCCTGTCTGTCTCCGAGCCTGGCAGTCCCAACTACCTGGGCCACTGTAGCAAAGATGGCGGAGTGCACTGTGCACTACTGATGCCCTTTCTCAAGCATGCCCATAGCACCCTCTGGCTCTGTGAGTGCTGCCCAATGGGTGGATGCATCCAGTTTTAAAATGGCTTGACTTATCTGTGTGTTGCATCCCATGCTTGTGGTGTCTCCCGCATTTCTTACCCATTATTCCCTGTGAGTGCACATGATCAAAGGGAATGGCATCCATTGTTTTGTGGGCTTCTGAGGTGAAATGAGATCTCTAAGCAGTTTTAATTTGCATTACCCTATCAGTTAAAAACTATCACTTCCTTCGTGTGTTTATTGAATACTTGTGCTTCATGTTTTGAAAACTACCTGTTAATTTCATTAGCTTGGGTCACTTTATTTATTTATTTATTTATTTATTTATTTATTTGACTATTTGTATTTGGCTTTGTTTCACTTCTTTATGTATCTCAGACATTGATCTTTTGTCTGATGTATAGCTTATAAGTCCTTTGCTGTGCAGAAGCTTTCTAATTTGATACCTTCCCATTGGTCAATTCTTGGTGTCATTTCCTGAGTAATTAGAGTCTCTTTTAGAAAGTCTTGCCTGTGACTTGTTTGTAGTTTGATCTAATTTCTCCATGCTGTCCTTATACACTTTAGAGTGAAGGTCTACACTAAGGTCTTTGATAAATTCTGAATTTATCCTTGTATGATTTGAGTAGGGTCTAATTGTATCTTTCTACATATGGCTGTCTGGCTTTCCCATTTATTGAAGAGTCTGTTTTCTTTCTACTTTATTTTTTTGCCATTATTGTCAAAACTATCTAAGCATAGCTCTGGGGTTTTATTCTGAGTCTTCTATTCCCATCCAGTAATCTGTGTGTCTGTTTTTGTGCCAGATCCATGCTGCTTTTATTACAATGACTCTATAGTATAACTTGAAATGATATATTGTGGTACTTTCAGCATTGCTCTTTTCGCTCAACATGTTTAACTGGGGTATTTGAGGATTACATATGAAATTTGGGATTGTCTTGCTATTTCTGTAAAGACTCTAACATAGCCACTTTTCAATACATTAATCCTACCTATTCATGGATGAAGGGAGGTCTTTCCAGCCTCTAGTGTCCCCTCCAGTTTCTTTTTTTCTTGTCCTAAAGTTCTTATGTAGAGGTCCTTAACATCCTTATGTTTATTCCTAGGCATTTTATCGTATTGAGCTTGTTGTGAATAAATTGCCTTCTTAATTACGTTTTCAGTGTGTTCATCATTGGTACACAGGAAGCTACTAATTTTTACGTGTTGTGTGTCCTGAAAGTGTTTATCAGTTCTGAGAGTTCTCAGGTCTGTTGTGTTCAGAATCAAGTCATCAGCAAATAGTGACATTTCAACTTCTTTTTTGCCTGGGTGCATCCCTCTTATTTCTTGTCTTGTCTCCATTGTCTAAGACCACAGAAAGTGGACACCTCTGTCTTACTCCTGACTTTAGTGGAAATGTTTTTATTTCTCCCTCTCTATAATGATGGGTACAGATTTGTCATATTTGACCTTTGCTATGTTGGGATATGCCTTGTCTGTTCCACTGTCTTCAGGACTTTGTTATGAATGGATGTTAGATTTTGTCTTGTGCCTTCTCAACAGCTATTCGTGTGACTGTGTGGTTTCTGGCCTTGAGTCTGTTAATTTCTGGTATCACATTTGCATGTGTTGAATCATCTTTGCTTCCCTAGAATGAAGCCCACTTCCTTATGGTGAATGATCATTTTCACATTTTGATGAATTTGGCTTCCAAGGATCTGATTTAATTAAGAAATTGCATGCATTTTTAACAGGAAAAATAGCTTTTTTTTTCTCTTGTGCCCTTACTCTGTTTTGTATTTGGGTAAAACTAACTTTATAAAATGAGTTTGATGGATTTTTTTCCATTGATATTGCATGAGATGGTTTGAGGGTCATTGTTTTTCAGTTTTCTTTAAAGGTAAGGTTTAATTCAATAGTGAATCCAACTGGAGTTCAGACTTTTTACTTAGGAGATTTTTAAAATTATCATTTTAATCTTATTGCTTGTTATAGATCTTTACAAATTATTTGTGTTATTTTGCTTTAAATTTTGTAAGTCATATCTATCTTGAAATTCACCCATTTTATCTATTTTGGGGGGATATAGATTTTCAATGTGTGCCTATAGATTTTCTATATTTCTCTGGTATCTGTTAGGGTTTGGCAATTTTGTTTATTTCTTCAAATCACCGACTCTGACTCTGCCTTCTACTGGATCTTAGTATTGTTATTTTCATTTTCATTTCATTAATTTCTACACAAGTCTTTATTAACTGTTTTTATCTATTGGGTTTTGATTTGGTTTGTTCTTATTTTTCTAAGGTCTTGAAGTACAAGATTAAGTCATTTGTTTCTTTCATTTATTATGTTTGGAAATGTCTCTCTTAGAGTCATGTTCACTGTATCCTATGAGCTTTGGTGGGTAGTTTCCATTTTCATTCTATGCTAATTTGTTAATGCTTCCCTCCTAATTTCCTTAAACATGTGTGTTTAGTCTCCATAACCTTGTATGTATATTACATAGTGTGTCATGCTGTTGGTTTTAGTTTTGTTCCATGTAACACCTAAACTGTTTTACTTAGTATGTGACAACAATAAACATGGCTGAGAATAAAAATCAAAAGAAACATAGGACCAAATTTGAGGACAAAAATAGATAATAAAAGCAAATAATTAAATAATCCATATAATTGATTAGCAACCATATTGGTGAATATAAACTAAAGGATATTTGGGCACATGAATATATTTTCTAATTTTACATATAATATAATTTTGAGAATGGAAAGGACAATCATGAACCATCACACACACATACACACACACACACACACACACACACACCAACCTTACCCCCAAAAAACCCCCAATAACATGTTACTTTTAAGGAAAACATTTGACAATAGACTTTTTTTTTCTAAACTGGTGAAAGTTAGATGAAAAAAATACATGACACTTTCAAAGTGACAAAATGCTAACAACTGTCAGCCTAGACCTCTATACTCAGAAACTATGTCCTTCAAAACCTAAAGTGAAAATGAAACATGGGCCCAAGAGAGTTGAGTGAATTTGTCACCGCAAGCCTGCATTGTGGAATCAATACAGGAAAGTTTGAAAAGAAAACAATTAAATGGGGGTGGTTTGTATGGGTTGGTGAGATGGCTGAGCAGGTAAAAACATTTGTCCCACTTGTCTAAAGACCTTAGTCTGAGCCCAAGCACATGATGCAAGGGAAAAAAAAACATACTACAGAAAAATTGTCCTGTGACCTCCAAACATGTGCATGTGCACACCTGGATTCTCCAATAGAGCGTACACACATGGGCACATCGCACGTGCATTCTCACAGATAAAAAATAGGAAGAATTTTGCGAAGGAAATTTAGAAGTATATGAGAGCGTATGTGTGGATAAATGTGAAGACATATTGATGACAGTAATGGTTTTGTAACATTTTTAGGTCTAAATAAACACACAGAATTAATAGGTGTGACAAAATAATATGATAGGAGAAAATATACAAGTTTCAACATTATTGGAAAGTACAAAATGTTTTATTTATGTTATATTGGTCTAACTCAAAAGTGTTTGCCATGATGAAACATAATGCTTACTAAAACAGTGAAAGAGCAGATATTAAGTTAAAAGGGCAAAACAATAAAAAAAAATCTTTGAATAATGTAAAATATGATAATGAGAAGTCGAAAAAGCAGAACATGTGGGTTAAATATAAAGTAGTAACATGATAGATATAAGAAGGAACTAAATTAGGTATCAATGATAAAAATAATTATATTTAGACACATTAAACAATCTGTCAACAGAATTAAAATATACAACTCTGTTTTATGCAAATAATAAGAAAAGTATAATAGCTTTGTTAGTGTCAAATAAATTAGAGCTTAGGGATAAGAATTACATCTGGAAATAAAGGGTGCATTTCATAATAATGAAGGAATAAATCTGTCAGAATGATATTAAAATTTTATATTGTTATAGCCCAATGATAGGTCTTCATGATATATAAAGCACAACAATTGTAATAATAAAATCATTTTGAAAAATAGACAAATTCTAAGTGATAGCTAGACTTTAGTAAGCTCTCTATAACTTATAGAATAAGTATACAATATTCTCTGTGTCTTCTTTTAATAAAATATTCTTTGAAAATTTTACATAAGTGTGCAATGTTTCTTGATCACACATATCTCCCTCCAACTCTATCTTCTTCCCTCTAGCACATCTCTCTCCCAACAGAGCTTCTGCATGTCTTGTGCAGGAATCACAGCTACTGTGTGTTCATTTGTTCAATGGATATGCCACAAACAAAGAACAGCATTTCACAGCCTGCCTCCCTTCTCCAGCTCTTATACTCCTCTTATTGACTCTAAAATGATATTCACTAAGCCTTGGGTCTTGGGTGTAGAAGTTGATATAGATCTGGCTGAGCATTTATAAGTATTTATTCTCAGTACTTAGAACAGTTATGAATCTCTCTGAATTAACCGTTGCCTGCTACTAAAAAAAGCTTCTTTGACTAGAATTGAGAAAAATAAATCTATGAACAAATATACATACATATATGATATACAAATATACACACATGCATATATGTACATGATATATATATATGTGTATATATATATGTATATATATATGTGTATATATATATGTGTGTATATATATATATATATACACATATATCAGTTAGACAACAGTACTGTTTTGCAGAACAACATCAATAGAGTTGCTTATCATATTTGTGGCTATGGTTTTTGCCCATGTTTACAGTACCAGGCATGAATTCTTTCAAATAAAATCAAGGGAGCATTGGTTATACCCGTTATCAGCTATGCCACTATTGCTCTGGAAGGCCATCTTCACAGGTGTGTCTGCATTATAGCATGCAGAGTAGAGCACTGGTAAAACCACTGATGCTTTTTCTTCAACATTAATTTCTATAGCACATTCCAGTATTATGAAAGTTAGTCAACAGGGAGAGAGCTTCCTGGTCAGTTCAAGATTGATTTCTCTGTGTTCTGCAATTCAAGTATATTATGACATCAGTAATAGGGCCTTACCATCTAAGTTAGGATAAGTAACCACAAACAGTTGCAATAACCTGTGTTGTTTGAGGTGTTTCTGAGACCTCACTTATAGTAAGGTGACGAGTTTTTGAGTTAATATTCTGTATTTTCTGGGAACAGAATTGTTTGAATACATAAGGCACTTTAATTCAAACTCTAATTTTAAAATTATGTTGTATGTATACAAGGGACTCTAAAGTCTTCAGCAAAATTCTCTAATATCTTTGAAACTTGAAGTTAATAAGGACATTTTTATCCTTGTATTTATAATAGATATAAACATAAACGTGCTAACCTTATTTTAGCATAGTATGCAATCAAATGTAGATTAAAAGAACATCTCTTGATTAGACTAGTTTTATTCCACATGTGTGAGAATATAGTAACTTGAAAATTAACTACTACATTCTGTACACTCTTAGAAAAATGAAACTGTAGTAAACTTCACATAATCTCTCTCTCTTTCACACACATATTCTCTTTCTCTCTCTTATACACACACACACACACACACACACACACACACACACACACACATACACACACACGCACGCACGCACGCAAGACAAAACACATAGGGGGAAAACAGCTACAGCAAGTTAGAAATAGAAAATCACTTCCTTGCTCTGACAAGTATTGGTGAATTCATCATCATTTCAAAGTAAAGCCATGCAACAAAGAATCCATAAAAATACATTAAATAAAGTTCAAAATCAAGGAAAAAGAATCGGTACTGTTATATGTCTTATGTTTCTTATTGTGCTGTCATAATAATATACCATGGATTGTGTGAATCCAACAACGGAATTTTATTCCTCTCAGTTCTGGAGACTGAGGGATGCAAGTTCAAGAGGTCAGCAAGATAGGCTTCAATGACATCTTCTCATCTTCTCTTAGATTGTAAGCTGCTTGATATACATATGCCCCCTTCTTGATATGTTTGTAGAATAGGAGACAAAGCTCTTTTGTGTCTTATAAAGTCACTTCATTATGAGGGCCCCATCTTTACAATCTCATATATGTCCTAGAAGCCTCCTATTTAAATGGCATCTCATTTGAAGACAAAGACTCAAGGTGTGAACTTGAAGGTAAGACAAAATATTCAGTGCCTCAGGAGGAAAGAGTGATAGGCTGTGGTTGAAGTGAACTCCTAGAGTGCTGGTATGTTCTTCATGAACAGATCACTAGTGACATGGAGCTAAACTTGTTGTAAAGTCTCACCATTTATATATCTCAGTGTATTTCAGTGTGTGTGATGCTATCAATGTGGAGAGCCCCTCAAAGGCTCGTGTACTGAAGGTTTGGACATCAACTACAAAGAAGAGACTAGAACATAATAGCTCAGATCTGAGCAGTGAATTAATCCAATTAGGGGTTCTTAACTTGATGGCATTATTGGAAGGGGCTGGCAGAAGGAGCCAGCTTGGAGGAAGGGCTTGTGAAGGATCATGAGTGACTATAATTATGAAGAATGTCTTGTCCCTGCCTCGCATCCTTGCTGTCTTCCACCTTCCTGAAATCTATGAGGTGTATTTTACTCTCTCACACACTCCCTACCATGATATATCAGCCTCATGATAGTCCCAGACACAATGGAACCCAAAAACTGAGACTGAGCCCTCAGATACTAAGGGAAGCAAAAGTAAATCTTTCCTCAATTTAAATTGCATTTTTCCTCGTGTAATTTATTATCACAACAAAATGCTAACATATTGTTCATGTTAAAAAAATCACTTAAAGAATTCTGTATAATATTATTTTCCATACTGTGGTGGTTTGAGTAGGCGTGGCTCCCACTGCCTCATGTATTTGAATGCTTGGTCCATAGGGAGTAGCACAATTAGGAGGTGTGGCCTTGTTGGAGGAAGTGTGTCACTGTGGGGGTAGGCTTTGAGGTATCCTATGCCCAACTAGGCCAAGTGTGGCACACAGTCTCTCTTTGATGCCTGTGGATAAAGTTGTAGAACTCGGAGCTTCATCTCCAGCACCATGTCTGCCTGGATGCTGCCATGCTTCCCACCATGACAATAATGGACTAAATCTCTGAAAGTGTAAGCCAACCCCAACTAAATGCTTTCCTTTATAGGAGCTGCTGTGATCACAGTGTCTTCTCAATATATCCTAACTAAGACACATATATTATAATCTCATTGCTTCTTTTTTCTCTTTAAAACTAGGCAAACTGCCAGCATAATACATAGAAACTTTGATCAGTTTTTCTACCTTAAAATAGGCTTAGTTGCCATTTCCTAACAGTTACCCAGCCGTCTAAATGTAATGTTTTATTATGAATATGATTTATAAAACTTTATCACAAATAATAAATGTACTTATAGCTTACAAAAAAAGAACAAGACAGCATAAACTTTAACTTCTAGGAAGACTTTATGAAAGTATGGGAGATCTCTTTCTGTCTCTCCATCTCTCTGTCTCTCTCTGTCTCTGTCTCTGTCTCTCTCTCTCTCTCTCTCTCTCTGTGTGTGTGTGTGTGTGTGTGTGTGTGTGTTTTCATGCATGGATGCATGTGAGCTATGTCCCTGTTTCTCCTGGGAAACTAGACAATTGTGACTTATATTGTGCTTTTAGGATGAGATCAGGTCTTGAGTGAACTGTTTTTAACCAGTCTTCATGGCCAAATTTAAGAACAATTGAATGCAAGTCTTCTCAGGAATGCTAAACAAGGGACTCCTTAGAAGGAAACTGAAATTTTCACAGACAGAATTTACATCTTTCTTTTTCTCATAAAAGAATGAGCTCAGACATCTGCATCTCCAGCATACCTGACCACTAGCCTGGGCTGTTTCTACATAAAGACTGACTCATGCCGTCTCTAAGAAATTCTGTGTTTATGTTGTCCCATTTTCCAAAGCTCTCTTAATAAGCTCTGGATCAAAGGCTACTACATAAACCTTCATATTTGGAATTAAATGTAATGCATGAAGAGAGATTTTCTTCTTTTTTAATGACACTAGCCGAACACTTTAAAATAAATCGGTTTATTAATCACTGATCAGATTTTTCAGATTATCAAGTAAATATTTACATTGTGTGACTGCAGCATAATTGTGAAGGTTCCCATAATCATTTGAAGGGTCATAACATGGTGGATGCCTTTAATACTTGCTGAACTTATTACTTTAACTCTTTATCTTAACTTTAAGAATATTTACTTTATTAGTGTGTGTGTGTGTATGAAAGCACACGCATGTTCATGCACAGGTATGTGCATCTGCATGCATTTGGGTGCTTGTAGGGCCCAAGGGATAGCAGAGCCCTGGAATTGGAGTTAGATGGGTGCAGGGAACTGAACTTGAATCCTTTAGAAGAGCACCAAATGCTCTTCACTGTTGAGCTATATTTTTCTGACTTTGGATCAAGGTTTCTCATGGTTCCTGTTTCCATTACCTTTCCTCTTATCCCCAACCCTTTCCTCTATCATTCTCCTGTATACTGTTTCTCTCCTAGTGTGTTATGGAATGCAGATCTGGAAATGCCATTTTCTTCCTTAAAATCCTTTCCTCTCATCCTCAGTACTTTTAGGGGGAGAATTCACCATCTGACTGGTATACTTTTACCATTTTCTGGCTCTTCATCATTTGACTAATGATGAATTGCCAACATCAGTGAATTAGGCCAACTCACAGAACTGTGCGTCGCAGTTTTCTCCCTCTATAACATGGGATTGTGGTGTTTCTGCCTCAACGGGCTATGGTGAAGTTCTGAATGGGACAAAGGATATACCAGGCTTTACTTTATGTACAACATGAAGTAAGAACTCAGGGACACTTGCTACAGATATATTCAAATCTCCTACCTCTTTGCTGAACTACACACTATGGTCTGACCTCTGTTAATGACTTAATAGCATGCTTCCAACTAACCTGGGTTTGTAGCACAGTGCCTGTTCTCTAGGGCCGGAGCTGGGAGTAGGTGTCTATGGAGGAATAGGGAAAGTATGCACATAGGAAGGTTATGTGCAAATAAAGATTCAAAGTCCACAAGGTGGCAAGCTGGAACAGGCAGTGACCAGCAAACCTAGGTTGTATGGAGGCGTACGCTGTCTAGACAGACACGGAAAAATCTTGCTAGGAGTGTTTGGTTCCAACAGCTAGGCTCTGAGTTGAGCCTCAGTACAGCAGTTCTTAGATGAGCTGCTTCAACTTAAAATGGCCATTGCAGGGTGAGAATGAGGACGTGATCTCCCAGTGTCCTGAGCAACAACAGAGAGACTATCCAGTCTGTCTCAAGGGAGGCTCAGAGCTCCTGGCATTCCTAAATCACTGCTGCAAAGGAAGGCACATTTAATCAGTGCAGATGAGATAAATCAGGGTGAGCTCATTGGAAATGCAAACTTCACAGACAGCGTTGGCTGCAGTTGTCTGCCAACAAGGGCAATTCATCTTAGCATCTGCTGGCCAAGGGGAAATGGGCTCCACATCCTTTCATGCTCTCTGTTTTTTTTTTTTCTTCTTATTTATTCTTCTCTCATACAAGGCATTCCAGCAGCAGTCAGTTTCCTTTCCTTCCACTCTTCCCAGCCTCTCTGACCTATGTCTCTCCTCTCCCCCAGATTCACTGCTCCTATGTTACCCTTCAGAAAACAGCAGGCACACCAACCGAACAAGGCATAACGAAATACAAAGAAGACTAGGCACAAACTCTCATGTCAGGATTGGACAAAGAAGCCCAGTAGAAGAAAACGTGTCCCAAGAGCAGACAAAAGAGCCAGAGACACATTCATTCTCACTGTTAGGAGTCCCACAAAAACCCCAAGCTAATAACCAGAACATATATGCAGAGAACCTAGTGCAGACCCACACAGGCTCCATGATTGCTACTTCAGTTTCTGTGAGCCTCTGTGAGCCCTGTTTAGTTGATTCTTTGGGCCATATTCTCCTGGCACCCCCTCTGCTTTAGAGAAGGTGATTAACAGACAAGTTTGCTATCAAAGATTCATTCTGGCTTCCTGGGGTTGGGAGTGGGAGGGCTAGGGCACAATGATCACAAGTTCAAGGCCCACCTGAGTAGCATAGAGCCTATCTGAAAATAAATACATTAAAAACATGCTTGGGGAGACAGTTCAAAGGTAGGACATATCCAAACATGTACAAGCCTCCAAATTTGATCCTCAGTACCAAAAAGAAAAGAAATGTTTCCGTAAATCAAAAATTGAGTATGACTAGGGAAATGCCATGAGATTGCAGTAAACTTATTTACTTCCATTGTTTAGGTATCCAACCAGCATTCATCCTTCCCATACCTTAATTTGCTGCTACTGGAAGTTTTAATTTCCACTGTCTTCCTAATTCCCATAGGACAGTTTCACAGATGTTACAGCTGCCTCTGTGGCCTACCTGAAATCTTGTCATCCAAGTCACAGACTACATCTCCGGACCACACTGGTAGGACTGACTTTTTCTATCTGGGCTGTACCGACATGTCTGTCTCCTCACTAAGCCATTGGGTATTTGACACATTTATTTTCATTTCCCTATAGCCTTCCTTAGTCATCATATAAGGGTTGAATCCGTGTCACCACATCCAGCATGGTGCCTGAGACAAAGGCATGGGGCATATTCAGAACCAACATTCAGGAAAATGACTTACGATGTTTGGAGTCTCTAAGCACATTTATATTCTCATTTAATCCTCTCAACATGCAAACAATCAATGTAATTTTGTCACTGAAGTTCCAGAGAGAGCCAGGGGAGTTCCAGGCCAGCCTTAGCTATGCAATAAGACCCTGTGTCCAAGAATTGTATGATGGAAGTGAGTAACAGTCAGGAAGTTAAGTGGCCAGTGTTACACCACAGAACTTGTAGAGGTAGAGGCTGATGCCCCTGAACTGTATATGAAGAGTATTAAGCTCAGCCATTCACCTGTTCAGCTAGCCCTGAACTGGGGCATAGAATTTGCTCTAAAATAACATGATTCTAAGTGATACAATTGTAGAAATATTATAAATATTATGGTCTTATACAACACAGTATAATCTTACCCCTGGTGAAACACACCAGAAAGATGCCACATATGAGCACATGAGAGTAAATCCTACCTGCAAATGTTCAAAAGGATGTGCACTACAGAAGGCTTGAGGGACAAGGTGTTGTAGTATCTGTCCTAAGCTGTTGATGGCTGCTTTTAAAACATTTCTCTTAAGCGTTGTGTGTTTATCGAAACATACTATTGTGATGTGTCTCGGGTGGATTATAATTCTAGGCTATCTTATTTAGTCACTGAGAAACTTTTCTTTCTTAAATGAATGAAATAACATTATCAGTTAGTCTTTTTTTTTTATCCAGGAAGTAATATTATTAAAATGCTAACAATGGTAGTAGTTTTTGAGGTTTACTTCTAGCCTATCAGTAATGATGGGAGAACCACCATTAGTATTTTGAAGTGAGTAGTGACCCGCCACTGTGAATGGTGACATTCCTTGCTTCTCGTGCCTAGATTTTCCTGCCATCTATTAATTCATATCAGATTTAGTATTACTTCTCGTTCCTGTTCACAACCTTTCCTCCAGGGCCTGTGATATGGCCCAGAGGGTAAAGGTGATTGCTGCAAAAGCCTGGCCCCCTGAGTTCAATCCCAGGAACCCAGGAAAAGGTGGAAAGAGAGAACCAGCTCCATGAAGTGACAAACAGACTATTGTGCTTGCGATTACTCTATCACTGAGCAACATATGAAACCTCAATGAATATAAATCTGTGTGAATAAATTTATTTAGGCCATAAATAATTGACTTATACTAATAGTGTTTGTAAATTTTAGATTTGGAATTTGAGTGTATTTTGGCTTTCTTTTTTTTTTAATTTATTTTTTTTATTTTATTTATTTATTTTTTTAATTTACATTCCAAATCATTTCCCCTTTCCCATTTCCTCCCTCCCCGAAAGTCCCATAAGCCCCCTTCCCTCCCTCTTTTCTCCATTCAACCCCCCTCTCATTACTCTGTCCTGGCATTCCCCTACATCTAGTCTTTCCAGGACCAGGGGTCTCTCCTTCCATCTTCTTAGAAATCTATTGATATGCGAATTGTGTCTAGGGTATTCCGAGATTCTGGGTTAGTATCCCCTTATCAGTGACTGCATACCATGTGTGTTCTTTTGTGATTGGGTTACCTCACTAATGATGATATTTTCAAGTTCTGACCATTTGCCTAGGAATTTCGTGAATTCATTGTTTTTAATTGCAGAGTAGTATTCCATTGTGTAGATATACCACATCTTCTGAATCCATTCCTCTGTTGAGGGACATCTGGGTTCTTTCCAGCTTCTGGCTATTATAAATAAGGCTGCTATGAACATAGTGGAGCATGTGTCCTTATTGCATGCAGGTAAAGCCTCTGGGTATATGCCCAGGAGTGGTATAGCCGGATCCTCCGGGAGTGTCATGCCCAGTTTTCTGAGGAACCGCCAGACTGCTTTCCAGAGTGGTTGTACCAGCTTGCAATTCCACCAGCAGTGGAGGAGTGTTCCTCTTTCTCCACATCCTCGCCAACAACTGCTGTCTCCTGTGTTTTTGATCTTAGCCATTCTTTATGTAATATTGTCTTTGCCCAATTTGTACAAAGATCAGCTCATAATTAAGATAAAATGTAAGACACATGTAAGTGTACATTTTTGTGAAAGTAAATAATATGCAAAGGATGTTTGAGACTACAAGCATTTCAAAATTCTTCCTGGGAATCTAGAAATAACCAGTTTCAGACACCTTTTTTTTTTTTTGTTGATCATTACCTGCTTTATTTTTTTTTTTTTGCCCCACTTTCCAGTACCCATCCCAGAGTTTTTCACTCCTCCCCTTTGTCTCTGAGAGGCTGCTCCTGCCCCCATCCCCCTTCCCTAGGGGATCAAGTTTCTACTGGATTAGAAGCATCCTTTCCCACTGAGGCCAGACAGGTCAGTACTCTTCTACATAGGTGTCTGGGGCCTCAGACCAACCTGCAAATGCTCTTTGGTTGGTGACATAACCTCTGGGAGCTCCCAGGGATCCAGGTTAATTGATACTGTTGCACTTCCTTTGGGGTTGCCATCCCCCCTTTAGCTCCCTCAATCCTTCCCCCAACTCTTCCACAGGGGTCCCCAACCTCAGTCCAATGCTTGGCTGGTATTTTCATCTGTCTCAGTTAGCTTTTGGTAGAGCCTCTCGGAGGACAGCCATGCTAGGCTCCTTCCTGTCTGCAAGCACAGCATAGCATCAGTAACAATGCCAGGGTCTGGTGCCCACCCACGGGATGGATCCCAAGTTGGGCTGTCAAGGGTCAGCCTTTCCTTCAGTCTCTGCTTCATTTTTGTCCCTGCATTGCTTTTAGACAGGGACAGTTCTGGGTCAAAATTTGTGAAGGTGGGTTGGGGGTCCTGTGTACACACTGGAGGTGGGCTCTTCAGGTTCTATCTCCCTTCATTCTTATTTCTTACCCCTTCTTTTTGATAATATTTCTCTTATTTGAAAGGAGATTAATTCAGGGGTGACTCTCTCTGTAGTGAAGATTTGGGGTCTGGCTCTTGCTTAGATCCATTTTTAGACGAGTCGGCAGCATCCTGCCAGCAGCCTTAACTGCTTGTATCTGGTTAGCTTGCAATTTACTGTTGCTATTTTAACTGTTCCCAGAAAGCCATTAGAGGATTTTACCTAGAATGTGCCTATGAATATTCATAGGCAGCTAGCCTCGGTATTGGAAACCACACCCACATCTCTGCAGTATCTGCAGAATGAATCAGAGCTTCCTCTGGGACTCACAGGGCTACAGGAAAACTTGGTAGCAGCAGCCTGCAGAATGCACAAAAGGTCTCTTCTGCAATATTGATTTTTTTAAATAGAAAAAGCTCTACTGATTTATTTTTATGTATGTCATGAAAATATTTTTAAGCTTCTCTTATCTTCTTGGAATGACTCAGCTATCAAAAAAGAGTTATAAAATTAAAGCTATCATTTTCTGTAGCATTTGGATACAGAACAGCAAAGCAACATTTTGTGTCTAATCATCACAATAAATGTAGAAGAGTGGTGACATATAGACAGGAAAGATGGCTCACAAGGAGCATCTGAATGAGACCATCATTCTGAATTTGAACAGGATGTGTAACTGCAGAAGCATGTGTCAATATACGGGTAAACGTTGGTGACTTGCCTGGGATCCTAGCTAGCTGGCTAGATTCAAATGTGTTTTGTTCATATGCCTCCTTGGTGTCTGTCTGTACTGTGTAACAGAGGCCAACTGGAGCCTTCCTGCCCCTAGGGATGCAGAGAATCCTCCAGACAATTTTTGTGTCCATTATTGAAACATGATTTCCCATGTCCTACCTGATAAAGATTGTCCTTTAATTGCCCTGAATAACTCAAAGTAGAAATGAATTGCTTTTTGAGAACTGACCACTCCTCTTCCTTATTCCAGGCCAATAGGGCCACAAAGAAAACATTAATGAATCTTGAACTTCTACAACTTCAAAATTCCTTTTTTGGAATATTTTTCTGATTCCCCTACAAGGCTATCTCTGATCTCAATTCTTTTATAATCTCACACCTATTCATTTCTAATACATTTATTAGTATGTGTTATTTATTTGTGTGTTGGATATGCATGCCGTAATATGCCTTTGGAAGTCAGAGGACAGCTTGCAGGAATCCTTGCACCATGTGGGCCCTGGAAATGAAACTCAGGGCCTGAGGCTTAGCTGCAGGCACCTTTACCAGCTGAGCCACCCTGAGGCTCCACCTCCTATTTTACAAACAAAAACCGATTTTAATCCTTTTCTCTCTAATTTGCAGAGTGATTTAGCAAATTTGCATATCTCATTAACTTAATTCATTCTCCTTAGAAACAGCTGAGTTTGCATAAGAAAACCTAATCTTCCCCAGTGGATTCCCAGTGCTTTTCCTTGGGCATGCATGCACTTCAACAGAGTTTGTGTTCTTGCGGAGTATACTTGCTGTGTTGTCTTTTCCTCTGCAGTGATTTAAACTCTTGTCTCTTTTACAATTATTGCAAATTCCTGTCCCAATATCTACCTCCTACTGTGCCATAAACCCACACAAAGATCTGAAAGCTAGCCTTGCCAAGTTCCTCACCATATTCAAAGCCAATCACTCTGTGCCTCTCTTACTTTAAATCTACAGTAATTTTCTCTGTTCTCCTTCTAATTGTTAATATCACTATTGTCTTATCAGACATGAGAGCCTTTATTAAGGTGCACTAACTAGTTTCGTGTACTTAACATAGACATGCTGAGAAAAAAAAACCTGTCCACCTCTAAATTTTCTCTTTCCACAATAGCTCTTTTCTTTGGTTAGCATTAATTCTCTCTACAGTGTGTCTTTTTTTAAAAAATTGGATATTTTATTTATTTACATTTCAAGTATTATCCCCTTTCCTGATTTCCCCCATCCCCCAGGAGCTCTCTATCCTATTCCCCCTTCTCCTGCTTCTGTGAGGGTGAGCCTCCACCCACCCACCCACTCCTGCCTCCCTGCCCTCGCATTCCTGTACACTGGGGTATCAAGCTTTCACAGGAACAAGGGCCTCTTCTCTCATGGATGCCGTACAAGGCCATCCTCTGCTACACATATTGCTGGAGCCATGGATCCCTCCATGTGTACTCCTTGGTTGGTGGTTTAGACCCGGGGAGCTCTGGTTGGTTGATACTGTTGTTCTTCCTATGGGGTTGCAAACCCCTTCAGCTCTTTCAGCCCTTTCTCTAACTCCTCCATTGGGGACCCCGTGATCAGTTCAATGGTTGGCAGCATCTGCCTCTGTATATGTAGGATTCTGGCAGAGCCTCTCAGGAGACAGCTATATCAGGCTCCTGTTAGCATGCACTTCTTGGCATCCACAATAGTGTGTGCGTTTGGTGACAGTATATGGGATGGATCCCCAGGTGGGACAGTCTCTGGATGGCCTTTCCTTTAGTCTTTGCTCCACACTTTGCTTCTGTATTTGCTCCCGTGAGTATTTTGTTCCCCCTTCTAAGAAGGACTGAAGTGCCCACACTTTGGTCTTCCTTCTTCTTGAGCTTCATGTGGTCTGTGAATTGTGTCTTGGGTATTCTGAGCTTTTGGGCTAATATTCACTTATCAGTGAGTGCATACCATGTGTGTTCTTTTGTGATTGGGTTACCTCACTAGGATGCTATTTTCTAGTTCCATCCATTTGCCTAAGAATTTCATTAAGTCATTGTTTTTAATAACTGAGTAGTACTCCATTGTGTAAATGTACCACATTTTCTGTATCTACAGTATGTCTTGTAGATAATTCTCCAACTTCAAATGACTCTGCAATTATTAACCTGCCACTTGGACTCCCCAAGCTCCCTAGTCAGGATCAATTCACTTGAGTTTATTTCTTCTGCATTTAAGGCAGTATCTGGAACAAGGACAGTGGGTGCCTGTATTTTCACTTGATAGTGGATGATTCATATTTAATTTTTGATAATTTGAGACAAATGTACTTCAAGTGAAGTCTTCTGACACCTTTTAATAAGGCAAAGATTATATCTCTCACCAAGTTTTAGTCAGCCTTTTCTGAGTTGTCTTTCAGACATAGCCTGGGTCCTGTGCACTGTCTAAGCTTAACTAGGTGCAGTTTTAGCAAGAATCTTGTTAATTCAGATTAGCCAGGATCCCTCTGATCTCCTCCTTTGACTCTTTTCTTCTGCTACTCAGTACTTACCTTTCTTTCCCTTGTTTTTGGAGGTCATCCCTTTCTCCTCTTCTAGAACATTCTCAACACTCCAATAGTCCCAAATAAAATACTTAATAGGAATCTGAATAACTTCTCTTTAACAGATATGCCCTCCAAATATTCTCCCATGTCACATAAATGTGGATTTTGAAAGGTGGACAGATTCTTTTTTTGAGAATTTAACAATTTCTAAATATCTATACTCAATGAGATATATATTTGCCATCTATATGAGTAATGAGTTGATTTGTTCCTGGAGACTAGCTTACTCATATGTTATAACTTGACTGTCTACAGTCAGTGTAACAGATGACATTTTCAAAATTATTCTAGTAGTACACTCATGTTCACACATAAACGCAGGAGAGATTGGCTTTATATTGAATGTAACAATATTTGTTTCTAAGTTATTAGTCATGAGCTTCCAGGGAAACATAATAGTAGAGTTAGAGGTAGAGGTGAGAAATTTAATATGGATATTTCATTAACTGACTATGAAGGCAAGAAGTCCCAGTATATGCCATGTAGACTCAGTATTTAGTCTGAGAATTGAAGGTGCACAATATGGAGGCTTTAAAATTAGGAGCATATGAAGGGATAGGGAGAGGTGAGATATCCTATGTGTTTGAGTTGCAGATGTAGGAAATAGTAGGAGAGGAAGTGGTGAGGACTGCACAGGCCATGTCAGCATCATATCACATAGTGTCTCAATTTACATTCTCTGGCTTTTTTCTTAAGTGCAGCCAGCAGAGGGTTTGGAGCAAAAGGATGACATAGCTCAAGACTGCAGAAGAAATCACTCTAGTTTCTGTGTGAACAGTAGACTGTACAGGGGCAGAAGAGGAAGCAAAGAGAATAAGAAATTACAGCATCTGATGGAGGATAGAAGCAAACTTGACCAAAACAATAGCAGATGAAATAGTGAAAAAGAGTCCAGATTTTAGTTCTTTTTTAAGACTGTTGTATGGGATTTTTTTTTTGATAGATTTGGAGTTGAGTGGGAAGAGAGAAACTCGAAGGAGTTTTGATTCAACAACAAACATGATCAGTAGTATTGCATTTACTAAGCTAGGAGTTAGTAAGACTCCTAGACATTTGCTTTTAAGTATTGGAAGATTTATAATAAGCAGGGCCTCTCAAATGAAGAATCAAATTCATTATCTTCTTGCCAAGATAACTGGAGGCTCCAGACTGATGTGATTTATAGTGAGTTGTGTGGTTAGATAGTTGGACACTGTAACCCAACATGGTCTGCTCATTTCTAAGACCACCAGGCTGGAAGATGGAAGCTAAAACTCTGTGAAAGTCTGCCTATTTATATTTCATGAACATAACAGCAATATTTGAACTAGATAATTAAGCCTTGAAGCAGTTTGGCTCACATAGAGCTCTACCTAAAAAACTCTTGCATATTTCCCCCTAGCAGTAAGACAGAATGCCTTCTCAGCTCTGGGCATGTTTCACCATGTAGAAGCATCATTTCTAGCAAAGAGCCTTTCCATGCTTGCTTCTAAAGGCTGCTAACTTTGTCTCAGAAATAAGACATTATTAGTGTCACCATTCCTCAAAAACATAGGTTGAAATTAAAAGTTAAGGCAGAAATTTAAAACTTTCAGAGTTCTTGTACATACAGTATTTAACTAGATGCCTTGCATGCACACCCTATTATGAGGTGGTTGGATCTGATTGCTTTGTCTTTGTCACCAAAGGAATGTAATGTCTTTAAGAGAGAAGAAACTAAAGAAGCCAACTCATCAGCCCCCCCCCCCCGACACACACACATCAAATAACTGTGAAGGTTGGACAGTTAACTGAATTGACTAAAGTGTTACTATAGTTCAATATTTTCCCATCAGAGTATTCAAATATAATTATTGAGAAATTTACTTTCTTTTTCTTATTTCCTTATGTAGTTTTTCCTTCTGGTACAACCAGTACTCATTGCAGTCAAGTTTATATTTGAGTGTTGTTGGGAAATAATTTAAGGAGGCTATTGGCAAGTTGCAGAGGGACTTGCTTTTATTGAGTGATCATAAAATACCTTATATAAGCAATTGGAGCCTATCCAGTTTTTTTCCTGGTTGCAGAGAGGAAACTTGTCCTCTAACTCCTGGAGATAGGAATCTCAGACTCAACCAATTGTAGCTTAGTCATAAGGCATTACCTCATCAGAAGAGATTTTCATTGGCTATTTATTTTTCAAGGAGCTTTAATACAGTTTCTAATACTTTAACCCCTATCGGTATAAACCTATGTAGTACAGTGTAGGAGCTAACTGTTAATGCTAAAGACCTTCTGAGGTATTCAGATACCATACGTCTAGATCAAAGAAACAAATGGTGTTCTTTTCTATTCAAAATGTGTCAGCAGCACTGAGAACTTAAAATATAACTTACTTTTCTTCTTTTGCTGACTCATGGTGCATTCGTTTACCTGCTAGAAATACTAGGTCATGAAACAGAAAGTGCAAAGGTAACTAACTATACACTGCAGCCATGCTGTATACCCCAGAGTCCATGGATTCTGAAAAAACCATCATTTCCATGCATTATACCTTCTTGCCCACATCTTTTCAAACAGCTGGAAGATAATGTTGGGTTTAGCTGCTAAAAGGGGGATAGAAGTCTGTAGTTGTGGGGGAAATGATCTGTATACCATAGACTTAGTGGTACCAGAAGCCAAGAATGAGAGGACTCCTAGACTAAATCATGAGCAGGTCTCAACATCTGATCTAATGCCTTTTTTCCCAACCCCACTGATTCTTTAGGCCAAAGTACAATCTCACATTTTTACAGTGTACATTCCTGGCACTTCCCACTCTACTGGGAACTCCTCCTGTGTGGTTTTTGTATGGCCGCTTGACAGTTCTGTACCTAAGTTGTGACACAACTCTATTGTTAGCTAATAAACTTTATTCTCGGTCACCAGTGAGATTTAAAATCCTGTAAGTCTAAGATTTAAGAGGTATGAGTATTTACATTGTGGAGAACCTATCCTAGCAGACACTTGACAATTGGAAGATGATTCTAATAGGGCCTGAAAATTATCATCTTTCTTAATAGCTAAGAGGATGATACCAATCGGTGCAGAAAAGAGTGTGCTGTTTCTTCTGGAGTTGAGATACCTCATTCCTCAGAGTCTTAGGGTAGTGGGTGATGCTTCAGAAGGGTTGGATTTGTCTACCTGTGTCATTTTATTTCATAAGTCACTTAATTCTCATGGGATTGGGTGTTTTTGTGTATAAAACTAGGAAAAAAAGGGATCTAATTCACAGAGTAATCTGAAGCACTCTAGTCAGGTATAGAGATGTGCCCTCTCGCTGTCTTCTTGCCATCCCTTCTTTGCTCTGCAGCTGACTGACTCATTTGTGCTTAGGAGTTTTTCTGGCATTGCCCCTATTTACTCATTTTTTGCTGGAGATTCTGTTGCTGTCTCTACCTCCTTCCCGGTCTAACTTCTCCAAAGAGAAAGAAGCCCTTTGATGGCATCCAGTTTCTGACTTGAGGAGATCTTGAGTTTCATTTGTTGTCAGTGATCTCTTTCTTTGATGAACCCTGAGCCTCTGAATTCGCAAAATTCTCATTCAGAGTTTTCACTTCCGAATAGCCAAGTCTCAATACCCTGTTGAACTTTTGGCTTCCATGATGTGGGACGAGTCCTAAACTCAACTGCAGTTCACACAGTTAATACGCAAGCACTATTCCCACCATCTGCGTGTCTTCAAGACAGAGCTGTGCTCTCTTTTCACACAAGAACATGTGTTTTATGAAACACAGCTTTGACTTGCTTACATATTTCCATGACTAATTATCCATCACGTCCCTCAACCTCTTTGGACATTACTTTGTGTCATTGCAATTAACACATCTACCCCATTTCTTTCTGCCCTTTCCAATATTTCAGCATCTACATTTTTTGTGTGTGCACACAGCCTACACTGAATTCTTGCCTTAGCTCTATGATCCAGAGCTGGATAGATTAGCATTGTTTCCACTGATTTTGATCTGGCCATGTTTCGGCTTCACCTCAGACTGCATTTTCCCCCAGCATGACTCATACATAAATCTGAATTATCCTTAAATGCCACCCTATACTATTCATAGAAAAACATATTCAAATGGGAAATGAAAATGTTAATAGTTCCCAATGCATATTTATAAGTTTCCATACATCTTTAATTTATCACTAAGCAAACTAAGAAATAATAGTTATTGTAAAAGTTAGGAGACAAGCAGAGTAGGCCATATAGAGACCATCTCCAGAAGTATAGTTAAAACATTCACTGGGCATTTTTTTAGTAGAGTTAGAGAGTGGGACAAGCTTACTGGGATCCAATCCCTCTACAGGAGCGCTTTATTTTTAATACATAGATGATTTGTAATGGGCTTAATAATGTTAATGGAAATGATCAAAACCTTTCCAAATATTTCTTGATTTTACTTTAAAAATCAATACTCTGCTTTCCATCAAATTACAATGAGAAACGAAGCCAATATATAGACTTTCCAGAATCTGCCAAAATGCCTATTTTAAATGATCTCATGCAGGTTAAATTACTTGAATATGCTTTGTGATTCCCCAGCAGTTAATCCACTGGCATTTAGACTTAGACTTATGTGCTGAGCTAAAGTCTAGCAAGAACAGGGTACACCAATGACTTGACTCTTTTTTTTTTTGGCTAGACTTGATATTGCATCATATACATTTTATTTTACATGTTGACCTTGGATCTGGTCTACAGAAGTGAGCCCACATCCCTTTCAGAAACTCAGCCTCACACATAAGGCCCCACTTCATTTCTGCCTGACTCAGCTCAATCTATCTTCAAGTTTAAGGTGCTGCTCTGTGCAGTTTATTCATATATTTGAATAACAAGTATTTGTTGAATAATTAAAACTTGGATTGAAGTAACATTCAGGATGAGAGATATTTAATAAGAAATTGCATAAATACAGTGAATTATAATTAGAGAAGTATAATTCATGTGTGTTCAAGTGGTTAGGGCTTCAGTTCTGCTCAAACAATAGATTAGTAATCGCCAAGTTCACCACCTACTTCAGTGGGTTTCTCCAACAGTATACTCTCCCTATCAGAGTCTGTTCTTAAACACTGGCTACATAAATCCTGATTCACTCTCCTGGCAGCTGCCTGCTCAGTTCTGCAGCCAGCCTCTGTTGCAAGACAACAACTTCCAGTAGGACTCATAGAAGTGACCTTGTCTCAGAGTCCCTCTCGGCTTCATATGAACCCAGTCCCAAGATCCTGAGCAGACTATTGTATAAGGCTAGAAATAGGCTTGCATGGACCTTAACCAAGAACTGGCTTTCTCTACAAAGCAAGTCACTCCTTCTTAAGGGTCAGTGAAGTGCTTATTTAAGGAGCTGGCAAGCTCTTATAGAGAAACCAATCTCCTTTAAGACCATTGTTCTGTTTACGTCTTCAATGGATGTAAACAGTTGTCCTCATATTAAAAGTAAAGATAAAATCCAAGAATCAAAAAGACATAATGTGTGGGAAGAATTCTTACTGCAATGCAGCATATGCCCATAAAATAGCTCTATACGTGCTTTCCAAGGAGTATTTCAGGAGTCTGAAGAACTGTTATTCCCAACAAGGGGGACTTACTTATGCCCAAGCCAAGTCAGATTTACTCTTTCTAGTAAATGAAGAGGTTGGACTGGGTGGCTTTCTAGCAGTCAGTCCTGTTGACTCTGTGGCTGTCTTTTCTTATTACTAATGATCTCTCTTTGTGTGATCTGTTAATACCCAGGTCCACTCACACCTGAAAATTATCACACAAAAAGCAGAAACAAGGAAACAGTGAGTATTTGCAGACATGCCATGATTTAAAGCCTGGTCCTGGGGGGCTGAGGGATTGATCTAAGTTGGAAGAGAAGCAGCATATGTGCAAAACTGTCAGTGTTAGCATGCATGAAATATTAAATCAGTGACAATAAAATGAAGACTAGGACAAACTCCTGGGAGCTAACGCAAGTGCATCACTTACCCTCATTATAAATGTGTAAGATACATACAGGCATTCGTTATCATTGTGCATGTGAAAGAAAGCCTTGGAAAGTTTCATAATTTAATCATCACAAAGTACTGAATGGCTAGGATCCACACTAGAGTTAATTACAAAACGCTATATAGGATTTTACTCCCCAAGCAATACTGGTTGTTGAGAAGCTATGCATTCCTTATCAAATGATCCATCCATCATGCCAGGATGGTATTGAGAATTCAAAAGTATATTGGTAACACTGACTATGGACAAGAGATGCAAAGCTGAAATGACCTGGGCAAACAGGAATTGTGACCACTGTAACCATCAGATTTTATTTCAACATTGGAAAGGATAAAAGAAGAGTGTAATGACTTATAGCTGGATTGTGTCAATAAACTTGGGACCACAGAATGGGGGATCAAATGAGTATATGAATTTGCTTAGTCACCATTATAGCCAATCTCTACTCAACTGCTATGTAGATTACCCGGATCATAATGGTGGACAGCAGTTACTGGCTGACCTGTAGTTGAATCTTCATTTCCTAACCATGCCATAGTTGTCAAACTACACAGCTTGTCTTTGCTTGAGTTTCCTCATAGAAACAATGGTGAAATCACTAACCCTTATATAAGAAGGTACTATTTCAAAATATATTTTCTACTCTTGCATTAGCTGAGTAAAATTATATTTTTCCCCTAACATTCAGAATCTCGGTTGGGGAGTTCAGAAGCCTAATACACTTAACAAAGAGTAGCATTAGTAACAAAATAGTAGGTTTGGAGTTAGGAGACTCGGCTGAAGATCCAGATCCTCCTTGCAGTGGTTTTTGGCAGATCACTTGACACCGATGCCTTTCAGCACCTCCTTTGTACAACTCGGATCTAATACCCACCTCTTTCTCCAGTCACATCCAGCACACAGAGTCATTATGTTGTTGCCATTGGCAACCTGCAAATATTTTTGAGTTTTGAACCATGCTCTTGCATTTACCTGTAGTATAAGTGGTTAATCATCACCCAAAAGTGTGGTTGAAAGCTAAAAATAAAATCAGAGCTGTCAGTTCATGTGAAGTATACTGTGTTCATAGCTTGTCTCTGGAGTCTAACGGTGGGTCCTGAAAGCAATTAGCTACAAAATGTTCCTTATATCCAAGTATTTGATATCCAGCAAGCTGAGCCATCCTAAATATGTGTTCTAAACTGCAACACTGAAATATGTTATAAATTATTAAGCTGCTGCAGTATGAAAAGCGGCTCTCCCTGCAGGAGACCTCTGTGGTGCATTGCAGGGAAATCTGAACAACAATGACAAATCTTGTTGCAGAAGTCAGTTCTGAGGCCCATTTGCTCTTGCTGGGGAGCAGTGCCAGCTACCCAGAGAGTAATCGTACAGAGGGATCCCAGGGCAATTTTTCAGGGGAAAAAAGATAAATTAGAAGAGAGGAGAACTCTTCTGTTCTGTTTCATATCACCATAAGATCCAGATATAATACACAGGATTCCAAGTGAAAATTCAGTTAAAGCAAATGTTCAAAAACGTATTTTTTTTTAAAAAAAATTTCTATTTTGAAAGGACTTAGTGACTGAAAAGGGAACAATAGTCACTGACCTTGAATGACATATGACAGTTTCCACAAGGATTCCTGGGGCCTGAGTAGACTCTTGATGCTTGTCACTATGATGCCATTGTCTTGATTATCATTCCATCAGCTAGGGTCCCTCCATTTTCTAGTTGAAGAAACTGTTTAAGTTAACAGCCCTGAGATCACAAACTGGTCAGGTCCAGGCTTGTTCTTTCTACTAATCATCCCCTACTATCACTCAAGTATTTCCAGAAGGGAGAT
The DNA here is from genome assembly GCA_036184795.1 of Tokudaia tokunoshimensis. Classification (NCBI taxonomy): domain Eukaryota; kingdom Metazoa; phylum Chordata; class Mammalia; order Rodentia; family Muridae; genus Tokudaia; species Tokudaia tokunoshimensis. The sequence goes on along the minus strand of BTHU01000011.1, from coordinate 57,252,432 downwards.
TTCATAAAATGCACTTTAAACTTAAGTGATTGAAAGAGCTCATGGTTGCCTAGCAACAGGGCTTTCAGAGGTAAGCAACATGACAGGCTGAAGAATGCCTCTAGGGAGGAGGGGAAACCTGGAGTTTCCCTGTAGCTTGCTTGCTGCAGTAAATGGAAAACCCATTTGAGCATTTGGCACAAGGAACTGGAAAATGACCCCTGGGGTCTGGAAGAGTACTGAGTTCCATTTATTGTGGTATGTGTCAAAAATGACATCTATTGAGTTACTAAGGTTCCAGTCCCTGTGTATAGATCCTGCTTTTGTTTTGTTTTGTTTCGCTTTGTTTTAACCATGGACCACTCATGGAATTTTCAGCCATTTCTGTTCAAATTCCCTGTCTCATTCTGCATGATATAGGTCCCTGCCATCATGTGGTTCTTTGGCTTAATTACTTGCAGCACGAGTATTTCTAGAGTGAGCAGAAGTTTACCAGGCTCATGATTGTGTTCATGAAATAGGATGAGTAAGTCTTATACACCATTTTCTAAGTCCTTGAAGTCTGAAAGGATAAAAGAAAAATGCATACAAGTACCCTTAAAATGGGAGAAACGTTTTCAAAACCAGAGCCACCTTAGAGGTCCCTTAGCTAAGACCCTTTTCATTGAATCCCATTGCTCTCTAGTGATCTTGGAGCACTTTATTTTATGATAAGGTTTAAATTATCATCAGTGCTGGAAATTCTGATTAGTGTCCCATATCCTGAGAAAAGAGGAAACTGAAACTCAGATTGACCTGCCTGAAATTACACAAGTCCAGCAGCAGATATGGGATTCAAACTCATGATTTCTGATTACATATTAAGCATTTCTGTGCGAGGGCTTAGCTTCAAACAGAAAATAAATGGTGACATACAGTGGAGGAGCCATAAAGAGATAGACAGCATCAGCAACAGTCTGGCACGGGCCAGAGGCACAGCTCTACACTGCTGCCTGCAGCCTGAAGAATTCATTGTGGAGACCTCCACCCAGTGGAAACCAGGAGCCTAAACTCTGCTGCTGAAAGGAATTTCAGACAAGATTCAGGACTTAGCAGAGTGGGAGTTTATGAAAAGGAGTCTTTAAGTGTAGAAAGGGACCAATAAAATGAGAGGTGCTCAAAGAAAGGATGAGACACATCAAAGAGTGGGTGTCACTTCTCAAAGAAGTGTTAGCCTTGACTGTCTTGACAATGGCTACTTACATAATTTGCAAGGTTACATCTTTAAAGAACTGCCAAGAAACTCGAATGACCTCACAGGACGGTTTTTGAAGTGTACCAGACAGGATAATTGCCATTGGTGAGCTAAATCCCCAGATCCTAAGAATTGCACAGGAAGTTAAGATTTTTCAGTATAAATAAAATTAATAGCCTTTTTTAAATTTTTTGGTGTGTTTGGAGATTTCTCGAAAATATCTTGTCAAGGATGAACGTCATGCTCAAGCTCTTATTACTCAGCCCATAAGCATTCAGTGTATCTTACCGCTCCTCAGAAAATATTTCTATATTAAGGAATATTGTCTCTACATCAGCAACTGTCACCACAAATAGTAATTGTTCTAGATTTTTTTTTTTACTTTTATTTGGCAAGAATCTCCAGTCAGACTCCGGAGTAAGGGATCCCTTTCTTTTCCCTGTTCCGTCACTTTTTCCCATCTGTCTATCCTGCCTTCATAGTGATAAATAAAGCAATAAAGTAAAAAGACATTATAACTGAGAAGAGTGAGGAAAATAAGTCAGGCAAGAGGTAGTATTTGAATTAGACATTGTAGAAGAAACACAATTAAGGCTCTGGAGTTAAAAATGTCTATAGAAGAGGGATGATTATAGTTTTACAAAATAAAATATATTGATAGTAAGATGATACAGAGTTGACAAAATCAAGTATGAAACAGATTCCAAGGAAGTAAACTAAAGGCAGGGACGTGGCAAAAGGGACAGCTCAGTAGTTTTGATTGTGCTGAGCAAGCCACCGAGAGTTGTCAACAGTTTTAACAATGGAGTGGCGGTGCAGTATATGCTTACTAAATGGAGCTATATTTATACTATGCATAAAATGTAGTAGCTGTAACGACATTACCTAGGTACTGTCATTGTTCAAGAAAGACATGAGGTGTCAAGGAGAGTGGAGTTGGTTGGTGAAAGGAGGGAATGGACTCAAGACATTAGAGACAGAAAACATGGAATTGTGGGATGGGACAGTACAAAGTGAGCATCATGTGCATGAGGCCAGGCTGACAGACAAGGTCATGATGCCAGAGATGCCACCTTGGATTTGGGCATCATCTATCCACAGGAGAAGACTTCCTGAGTGGAAGTTGATTAATGTTCAAGATAAATAATGGGTATTATTTATGAATCTGAGGCACTCAAATGGAGTAGCAAGATTCTGAATTAAAGGGAAAATTATTTTGATGAGAATATAATATACATTCATCCATGTACACAGGGCTCAGATCAGAAAGTATCTTGAGAAAGAATGGCAGTATAACATATACCCTATGTTATAGTTCATGTACTTCTCAGTGGTTTGAAATAGTTTGAAAATAGGGCTCTATCTTTAGAAGCACAAATGCAGGGATTTATGTCTGTAATAGAACTAGGAGTCTACACACATAAATGTGAGTGTTGCTTCTATAATCAGCTAAGGAGGTACAAAAGCCTCTGTTGTGAGTGTGGTGAGCCACAGAGAATCACTTATAGCCACTCACTGAGGAACAGAATGTGTACACAGACACAAAGTAAAAAGATAACATCTGAGCCTCTGAACTGGAGTGTAGCTCAGAGGCAGAGCTCTCATCTAGCTTCTGAGACCATAAACGAATATGAATGGGAATATCTATAAGTAACTTTAGTTAATTTTTGATAGGGGCTGCCACTTCTGTATAAGGATGCCCGATGTAGTAATGACTCAAAATCAATAGGTAGTTCTCTAGTGTGGAGATTCCCTATCCAGTAAAAGCTATGATCCAGATGTTACATTTTGCTTAGAAAAAATATAAATCAATGCAAGGGGTAGAGAAAATAGGTCTAATCCCCAAGACACATGTCTATGGAGTTATACTGAAATCGATGGGAGTGCTCGATCTGTTTCTGTTTGAGTTCAGCTTCAAGGGCCCATGCCGTCAGGAAACACAGACAGAAGCCCAAGAGTGTGGCTGAGAAACTCATAGTAGAAACTAATATCAAATCGCAACTTAGCCTTCCATCTAGGGATCCTGAGTGGCTACAGAACAAATTCAAGGATCTATCGTCAATCCCACCCAACCATGCCAGTCAGTTTCCTCCATGTGTGGCCCCTAGTCAATGAAACACTCTGGATCATTACACACTCGAGAGTATATAGCCAGCACTAGTTGGATTAGATAGGTTTTAAGAAAAAACGAGGACATAAAGTGGGTGGGTATAGGATGACAAGGTGGATCTGGAGGAGCTGAGGGATGACAGGGTTGACAGACGCAGGAAGGCTCTTTTAACTGTGGATAGAATTATTCCCTGGAGAGATGGCTAAATTGAGGTTAGCCTTCATGATTCTCTGCTTCCTGTTTGTAGATGCAATGAAACCAGCTCTCTTAAGCTCCTACTGCCAAGACATTCCCACCATGGTGGATTATATCCTTGAACTTTCGAGTTGTAATAATCTCTTTATCTCTTTCGATCCTATTGTAGTTGTATTGTATTGTCTTATCACAGCAATAGCAAACATAACTAATTTCACAGCTTCCAGAAAAGAGTGCCTTTATTTTGTAATGTCTCAGTAAACAACACCTTGTGTTTTAAGATGTCGCCTCCTGAAAGTGCTTGGCAGCGTGCTTGGGGATCGGAGGACGGACGACTGTCTCTCTTTGATCGTGCATTCTTCGCCTTCACTGTCTGTCTCCTGCTCTGCACTCATCATTTTCAGGATTCATGGATGTCTTTAAAAATGTCACAAAAAAAAGAGAATAAAAATAAAAAGTATGGAGTTAAAGACGGTCCTTTTGGCATGATAAAATTTACTAACTTTGTGTTCCTGACTCTACCATAATTGCTAAGAGATGGCTTTGAGGCTAGAGGTGCATGCTGACAAGATTGGTGACCTCAGTTCAGTCTCCAGAGGCCTACATGTTAGAAGGTGAGAACTGACTCTTGCAAAATGTCCTCTGACCTGCACACACACACACACACACACACACACACACACACACACACACACAGACACATCATGGCACTCAGAGGCACTTGTACATGCACTTGCACACAAATACACAAATAAATAAATAACCTGTAATAAGAGTAGCAATTATCGGGCTGGAGAGATGGCTCAGTGGTTAGGAGCACTGACTGCTCTACCAGAGGTCCTGAGTTCAAATCCCGGCAACCACATGGTGGCTCACAACCATCCATAACAAGATCTGACGCCCTCTTCTGGTGTGTTTGAAGACAGCTACAGTGTACTTACATATAATAAATAAATAAATCTTTAAAAAAAAGAGTAGCAATTATCAGCAATTTAGGACATGGGTCCTGGTATTATAATTTACTTCTGAGAAAAATGAAGCAGAGAGAACTTGCTGAGAATAACATTATTTATATAAATAGTATAGCTGAGAGCCATTTGCTGGCTTTCTCAGCCTAAGCTACCCACTGAGCTATCCCAGTCTGCTGTCCCTAATGACCTATAAATCATGCAGGCAATGAAAGACCACATCTCAATTACTTCAATAAAGCTCAATTTTGGCAACTTGTATAAATTATATGTTCCTCTGCACTAGTTGTGATAAATAAATGGACTAAAGTGCAGATGCAAAAGTAAGTATCCAAGATTAAATATCCAAGACTACAGAGTTGGCGTGGAAGGAGGAGTATGCTCAAGGATGCAGCTGAGAGTAAACTGCAGCCTCTCAGCTGTGCTATTCTGAACACACACTATCGCTGCAACTTTCCCCAGCTTATGTGTTCAGCTCCTTTGCTGCTACTCCATGTCTCATTTCTATTCTGCTCATGGTCTGAAGCGATCCCACACTCAATCCATCTGTTTCTGTAGCTGGAGGTGGATGAGAAGATGAACTCCTCATTCTAGACCAACCTGCAGAGTCTCATTTTCCTTATATGCCATCCCCAAATTTTGATTCGGGGAGCTCCAAGGCAGGAGTCTCTGGAAAATAGATTGTGCTAACTCAAAGTCAATACAGTATAAATCAGAACTACAGCCATGCTGCATTTATGCCAATGCAGACACACAATCAGTGAAACTAAACGGAATGAATGAGAAGCATGCATTGTGCTGGAATTTAGGACTATTTCCTGCTCAGTGGGATTTTTCATACAATGTGTAATACCAGGAGGCTTAAGGCTGAAGGTCCATTAGCCTGTGTATTGTCATTGACATTTTAGTGATGCTAATGATAAACTCATCACAAATATTAGTTTCTAGGACTCCCAGACCTATCTTTATAATAGTTTTCATTTTTCTCCTTAGCATGTAGACCAGTTCTCCAGGACCATAGCAATGCTGGAGTGAGATGGATGTATTTATCAGTCTAGGATATTAATAGTGTTTGGAAAACTTTAATTCTTGATGTCAGTCCCTGCCTCTGTAGATATGCATTTTAAAAATGATGATGACTTGCAAAATCATTTTAATGATCTCCTCATTGAATAAGCAATAACAAGAATTGCAAACTACTTGGCAAATGCAGAACATGTTCACAGTTCAGACAGGGGTCTACTAATTGGAAACCACAAAATATGCACATTTGATTTGCCTGTATGGAAACAAATTTTGATTGTTTGATTTAGGGACATAGTTGGTGCATGTGATGAGTGACCTGTTGTGGGTTTGGGTTTGGGTTCTGAGACCAGGGGTCATTTTTAGCTTTGCCACTTATTAGGTAAGTGACCTGGAGTGATGACCTCTGACAGCCCCAGATTCCTATGTTATAAGATGAAGATAAATCCACCCTCAATGTCTCTTCCTTTTTTCTCCCCTTGTAGATGGGCTTGTAAGGGCTGAATGAGATAACCTAGGTAAAGTGTCCAACATAAGTCTATCCTACTGTTCTCCTAAGTCTGTTAGTTAAATTGCCCAGAGAGGCTTGTTCAATGTAGGAGACAGACAGCTGGTCCATTATGCTAAAAGTGCTGTAAAGGGGAAGCCCCTCTGGTGCCAGCCTTCTCATCTGGCTCCTGTGTTTAGAACAAAATGTGCCTGGAATAGCACTGAGCATGTCAGTCGGACTGTTTTTGGAACTTGCTTCATAACAAGCTCTGGTAATAGGGAAATTTAACTGCAACACGCATGAACGAGTGTTGTAATGGCAGCAACCCAGGGAAAATATCAGCCCTTTAGGGCTAAGCTCTGCCCATTTGCTCTCCAGCAAGTCATGGAACATCTCCCAGTGTTTGTCTCCTCATCTACGAATGAGGAATATGGCTCAATGACTTTCCCAGATGGATCCACTGTTTAGCTATGAAGTCAAATTTCTGTATGAAAGAGGGATTTCTGTAGTGCAGCAGAGGAGCCTGCTGCCCTGGGAAAATCATAAGCTTTAACAAGAGGTGGCCACTCAGTCTCTACCATCTCCTAAATGCGTATTTAGCTTAGACAGTTACTGGGATCCCCTGCAGATGGTAGCATGGTGAAGGATTGCCAGTGAGTTATTTCCAAACAGGAGAGTGTTCTACATAGCCAGCCCTATTTTTCTTACAGTATTGTTAATGTTCAAGATCTTACAGCTTTTATAATAGTTCTTCATTTGAAATGGTTTACTCAGTATCTATGCACACTGACAAATCTATTTCACAACACATTTTAAAACCTCTCTTAACAACCTGTGAAACTAAATGTGTTAACAAATGAGTGGGCTTTCTTTTCATCCTGTGCCACATTAATGACGTTCTTTTAGGACCCAGGCTGAGTGGGTCTTTAAAACCTCCAGCTATCAGTCAATATAATAATCAGTGATAACAAAGACCACTGGAAGCACTGCTGTGTGAGTAGCAGACAGTTAGTCCACTGACACTCAGGAGGGTACCTAATGGTACACAGCTATATGGCCTAGTGACATCAGAGAAGGGAGTTTACTCTCTCTGCACTTGAATCATCTCCTCTTCAAGTGAGGCCAATGACAGGAAGAAGATAGGCAATTTAAAAGACATTTTTTTCAATCCTAAATTCTGTGATTTTAGTCAATTTGTATATTAGGATTATATATTACCTCAAAGTTGTGCTTCGAAACACACACACACACACACACACAGAGAGAGAGAGAGAGAGAGAGAGAGAGAGAGAGAGAGAGAGAGAGAGAGAGAGAAACAGAGAGAGAGAGAGAGAGAGAGAGAGAGAGAAAGAGGGGGGTTTCTCTATTAAGGAACCTTGACTAATACACTAGGCTACATAGTAAGACCCTGTCCTTTAAATGAGCACAAATGTCCATTTTCTTGCTTCAGTTTAGCTTATGTGTACCTAAGTTATTTATTATTTATTCTATTGCTTTATTTTTTTAATTTTCAACATTTTTAGACAGGTTTACAATAAAGTATGATCATATCTACCTGCCTTTCCTGACTTCATTCCTGTCTTCATATGTACCCAAGTATGTCTCCCTCCCTATTGGATGCCAGCTTTGGTGAAGGTCACTCACACAGTCCATCAGTCCAACAGTTTGACTAATTAAGTGTCTTTCCATTAATTTGCTAACTTTATAATTAAGTAATTAGCAGCTAATAACTTTGCTGCTAATTCCTGTAGAGTGAAGCTTCTCTGAACAGGGATGAGAGTATTTGAGGTCTATGGGTATAAGCATAGCTATTTAGAAGGCTTTAGGCAGCATGACCATTTAGCAACACAACAATGGCAGAATCTACCCTATGGCATATGGCTCCTTGAGTCATGGGCTCTTAATTAGGACTACAGTACCAGGCACAGAATTCTTCTCCTGTGAAGCAGACCTTAAATTCAACCTGAAAGTCGTTTTTTACCCTTTTAACAGTCATGCCACTATTACACAAGTAGGACCACATATCTTGCCTATCAGGTTGGTATCGCAATCTTCAGGGCCCAGCATTGGGAAAACCATTGTGTTTTCATTCTTGAGAATCTGTACAGTACTATGAGAGCCAGCCAGCGTGGAGGAGCACTGTGAGGGCCAGCCAGTGTGGAGGAGCACTGTGAGGGTCAGCCAGCATGGAGGAGTACATGGGGGAGCACTGTGAGAGACACCTAGCATGGAGGAGCACTGTGAGGGCCAGCCAGTGTGGAGGAGTACATGGAGGAGCACTGTGAGGGCCAGCCATCATGGAGGAGCACTGTGAGGGCCAGCCATCATGGAGGAGCACTGGGAGGGACACCTAGCATGGAGGAGCTCTATGAGGGCCAGCCATCATGGCGGAGCACTGGGAGAACCAGCTGGCATAGAGGAAGCTTCTGGGTTTGTTTGAGAATGACTTCTCTACATTTTACAGTCAAAGTGTTCTATTTTATTTCCATCACCATAAATAAAGCACCCTAGCTTTCCCTGTAGTTTGCATCAATGTATTAAATATAATAGAAGACAAAATACATGAAAATTCAAATTAAAAATATAAAATCTGTTTTCTTTGAAATATACACATGAAAAGAGTTTTCAAAAGCAATGAAAAATGTCAGAAAGGGTCATAAGGTAGAGTTCCGTTCACTAAAGACTACATCTAGATCAGAGAGCTAGAACATTGATTGCAAGTGAGCAGGAGTTTAGCTTTGAAAAGTCTTAGATGGAAGCCCAGATGTTTTGGGTTAAGCTCATGCTGTAGGTTAAATGTCCTTTGACTGTGTCCTCAGAGTCTCATGTGCTGAGCCATGGTTCTCAATATGGCAGTGTTGAGACTGTATGGCTCTTAAAAGGCTGAGACTAGTAGAAAAAGCTTAGGACATTGGCGTCTATGCACACAGATGAGACTGATGTGATCTGCTTGGGCCCAGATCCGTTTTCTTTAAAACAAATTTATGGTATAAAAACAAAGGACAGGAGCAGCGGGGACAGGAGTGTTCCCTTCCAGCCGCCATTTGCAGCAGGGAACCAGGCAGTTCCACAGCCTTCTGTGCTTTGCCAACCAGAAGAGAATGATCTCTCAGCAGCGATTTCACTTCTGAGTGCGGAGGTGAGATCTTCACCTTCTCTCTGGAGGGGTACAGCTAGGAGCACACAAGGCATATGATCATTGAAGTAGCTGGGACAGGAGTCTTCCCTTCCAGCTGCCATTTGCAGCAGGGAACCAGACAGCTCCACAGCCTTCTGTGCACAGACCCTGCCAGAAGAGAGTTGGTCTCCCAGGAGTACAGACACAGGTTTACAGACCCATAGGAGGGGCAATCTCCAGCCAGAGACAACAAGACCAACTAACACCAGAGATAACCAGATGGCGAAAGGCAAGCGCAAGAACCCTACCAACAGAAACCAAGGCTACTTGGCAACACCAGAGCCCAGTTTTCCCACCACAGCAAGTCCCGGATGGCCCAGCACACCGGAAAAGCAAGAGTTGGATTTAAAGTCGCTTCTCACGATGCTATTAGAGGACATCAAGAAGGACATAAATGCCTTCCGCGACCTCTGTTCCCGCGGACTGCGCTGGAGAGACCGGTACCCAGGCTCTCCCCCCGATATAACATCACTTGGGACACGGCCTGTTGGGGCTTCCGTCTGTGCCCGAGGGCGGGTTGGCGCTGTGGTCGTCTGGGTGCCAGATCGGCGGGCCATCGTGACCACAGGGTGAGCGGCGCCACGGAGACTGCCCTCCGCCATCTTTGCTCCAGTGACCAGGTAGTTGGGACCACCAGGCTCAGAGACAGACAGGCATAATATCGCTTCGGGTTCAGGCAGCTTGTGTGTAACCTGCTCCCAGGTGCTGGGCTGATCTGCAGTGACCAGCGCGCCAGATCTGCTGTGGGACTTCTGCCTGGCAGAGGGACGCCCCCTCCCCCCCCCAGGAGAGATCACACACCCCTGCACAGGGCAGGAGCCTGCCAGCCTCCCTTTGGCGACCTCTGCTCCAGGAATCCACTAGGCTGAGCCTTTAGATGTGCAAGGCCTCCCCAATATAAGATCACTTGGGGCAAAGCACATTAGGGCTCCAAAGTCACTCAGGAGCAGGCAGGCCCCAGAAATCGGTGCCAGGGGAATCCTGGTAATCCAGGGGGGGCAGAAATAGCTTTGCAGGCTCACAGGAGGTCCAACCAACAGCCAGTGGCAGCAGGACCAACTAACACCAGAGGTATCCAGATGGCAAAAGGCAAACGTAGGAATGTTACTAACAGTAATCAAAGTAATGTGGGACCATCCGAACCCAACTCTCCAACAGCAGCAAGTCCTGGATACCCCACCACACCCGAAAGACAAGATCTGGATTTAAAATCACTTCTCATGATGCTATTAGAGGATCACAAGAAGGACACAAATAAATCTCATAAAGAGTTACAGGAGACCATGAATCAACGGTTAGAAGCCCTTACAAAGGAAACACAAAAATCGCTTAGAGAAATGCGGGAGAACATGGATCAAAAGATGGAGGCGCACAAGGAGACAACACAAAAATCGCTTAACGAGATGAATCAACGGGTAGATGCACTCACAAAGGAATCACAAAATTTGCATAAAGAAATGCAGAAGAATATGGGTCAACAGACGGATGCCCATAAGGAGGCAACACAAAAATTGCTTAAAGAAATGAATCAACGGTTAGATGCCCTTACAAAGGAAACACGAGAACTGCTTAAAGAAATGCAGGAGACGATGGATCAACAGATGGAATCCCATGAGGAGGAAACACAAAAATCGCTCAGAGAAATGCAGGAGAACGTGGGTCATCAGGAAGAAATCCTGAAAGAGGTAATGCAAAAATACCTTAAAGAAATACAGGAAAATACAAACAAACAAGTGAAGGATCTCAGCAAATCCATCCAGGAACTAAAAAAGGAAGTAGAAACAACTAAGAAATCACAAAGGGAGACAACTTTGGAGATAGAAAACCTTGGGAAGAAATCAGGAGTCATAGATGCAAACATCAACAATAGAATACAAGAGATGGAAGAAAGAATCTCAGGTGCTGAAGATTCCATAGAAAGCATCGACTCAACAGTCAAAGAAAATGCAAAATGCAAAAAACGCGTAACCCAAAACATCCAGGAAATCCAGGACACAATGAGAAGACCAAACCTAAGGATTATAGGTATAGATGAGAGTGAAGATTTGCAACTTAAAGGGCCAGTAAACATCTTCAACAAAATTATGGAGGAAAACTTCCCTAACTTAAAGAGAGAGATGCCGATGAACATACAAGAAGCCTACAGAACTCCAAACAGACTGGACCAGAACAGAAATACCTCCCGTCACATAATAATCAAAACACCGAATGTTCTAAACAAAGAAAGAATACTAAATGCAGTAAGAGAAAAGGGCCAAGTAACATACAAAGGAAGACCTATCCGAATCACATCAGACTTCTCACCAGAGACTATGAAAGCCAGAAGATCCTGGGCAGATCTCATGCAGACACTAAGACAGCACAAATGCCAGCCTAGACTACTATACCCAGCAAAACTCTCAATCACCATAGATGGAGAGACCAAGATATTCCATGATAAAACCAAATTTTCACAATATCTTTCCACAAATCCAGCCCTGCAACGGATAATAGGTGGAAACCTCCAATACAGGGAGAGAAACAACACCCTGGAAAAAATGAGATAATAACCTTCTTGAATCAAACCCAAAAGTAGATAACCACTCAAACATAAAGATAGCGTCAAGAATGGCAGATGGCAATAATCACTATGCCTTAATCTCTCTTAATATCAATGGTCTCAATTCCCCAATTAAAAGACATAGACTAGCAGACTGGATACGTAAACAGGACCCAGCTTTTTGCTGCATGCAGGAAACGCACCTCAGTGTCAAAGACAAACACTACCTCAGAGTAAAAGGCTGGAAAACAATTTTACAAGCAAATGGCCCCAAGAAACGAGGTGGAGTAGCCATCCTAATATCGGATAAAATTGATTTTCAACCCAAAGTCATCAAAAAAGACACAGAAGGACACTACATACTGATCAAGGGAAAAATCCACCATCAAGAACTCTCAATCCTGAATATCTATGCTCCAAATGCAAGGGCACCCTCATTCGTAAAAGAAACTTTACTAAAACTCAAAGCACACATCGCACCGCACACAATAATAGTGGGTGACTTCAACACCCCGCTCTCTGAAATGGATCGTTCAGGAAAGCAGAAACTAAACAGGGACACAGTGAATCTAATTGAAGCCTTGGACCAAATGGAACTAACTGATATATATAGAACATTTCATCCTAGAGCTAAAGAATACACCTTCTTCTCAGCTCCTCATGGTACCTTCTCCAAAATTGACCATATAATTGGTCACAAATCAGACCTCAACAGATACAAGAAGATAGAAATAATCCCATGCCTCCTATCAGATCACTATGGAATAAGGGTGGTCTTCAATGGCAACAAAAACAAAAGAAAACCCACGTACACATGGAGGCTGAACAATGCTCTACTCAATGATAACTTGGTCAAGGTGGAAATAAAGAAAGAAATCAAAGACTTTTTGAAAGTTAATGAAAATGAAGGCACAACATACCCTAACTTATGGGACACAATGAAAGCAGTGCTAAGAGGAAAATTCATAGCCCTGAGTGCCGCCAAAAAGAAACGGGAGACAGCATACACTAACAGCTTAATGGCACACCTGAAAGCCCTGGAACAAAAAGAAGCAAATACACCAAAGAGGAGTAGAAGGCAGGAAATCATCAAACTCAGGGCTGAAATCAATCAAGTAGAAACAAAGAAAACCATACAAAGAATCAACAAAACGAGGAGTTGGTTCTTTGAGAAAATCAACAAGATAGATAAGCCCTTAGCCAGACTAACCAGAGGGCACAGAGATAGTATCCAAATTAATAAAATCAGAAACGAAAAGGGAGAGATAACAACAGAAACTGAGGAAATTCAAAAAATCATCAGATCCTACTACAAAAACCTGTATTCAACACAACTAGAAAATCTTGAGGAAATGGACAATTTCCTTGACAGATACCAAGTACCAAAATTAAATCAGGATCAAATAGACCATCTAAACCGTCCTATAACCCCTGAAGAAATAGAAGTTGTCATTGGAAGTCTTCCAACCAAAAAAAGCACAGGTCCAGATGGTTTTAGTGCAGAATTCTATCAGACCTTCAAAGAAGACCTAACACCAATACTCTTCAAACTGTTCCACAAAATAGAAACAGAAGGAACACTACCCAACTCGTTCTATGAAGCCACAATTACACTAATACCAAAAGCACACAAAGATCCGACAAAGAAAGAGAATCTCAGGCCAATCTCTCTTATGAATATCGATGCAAAAATACTCAATAAAATTCTTGCCAACCGAATCCAAGAACACATCAAAACGATCATTCACCACGATCAAGTAGGCTTCATCCCAGGGATGCAGGGATGGTTCAATATAAGGAAATCCATCAATGTAATCCACTACATAAACAATCTCAAAGAAAAAAACCACATGGTCATCTCATTAGATGCTGAGAAAGCATTTGACAAAATTCAGCATCCTTTCATGCTAAAGGTCTTGGAAAGATCAGGAATTCAAGGCCCATATCTAAACATAGTAAAAGCAATTTACAGCAAACCAGTAGCCAGCATCAATCTAAACGGAGAGAAACTTGAAGCAATCCCACTAAAATCAGGGACTAGACAAGGCTGCCCTCTCTCTCCATATCTTTTCAATATAGTACTTGAAGTTCTAGCTAGAGCAATTAGACAAGAAAAAGAGGTCAAAGGGATACAAATTGGAAAGGAAGAAGTCAAACTATCACTATTTGCAGACGATATGATAGTATACATAAGCGACCCAAAGAACTCCACCAGAGAACTCCTACAGCTGATAAACGACTTCAGCAAAGTGGCCGGATATAAAATCAACTCAAGCAAGTCAGAAGCCTTCCTATACTCAAAGGATAAGCAGGCTGAGAAAGAAGTAAGAGAAATAATACCCTTTACGATAGCCACAAACCATATTAAGTATCTTGGCGTGACGCTAACCAAACAAGTGAAAGATCTGTATGACAAGAACTTCAAGTCTCTGAAGAAAGAAATTGAAGAAGACCTCGGAAGATGGAAAAATCTGCCATGCTCATGGATTGGCAGGATTAATATAGTAAAAATGAGCATCTTACCAAAAGTAATACACAGATTCAATGCAATCCCCATCAAAATCCCAACTCAATTCTTCATAGAGTTAGAAAGAGCAATTCAAAAATTCATCTGGAATAACAGAAAACCCAGAATAGCTAAAACTATTCTCAAGAGTAAAAGAACCTCTGGGGGAATCAGTATCCCGGACCTCAAGCTGTACTACAGAGCAATAGTGTTAAAAACTGCATGGTATTGGTACAGTAACAGACATGTAGATCAATGGAACAGAATTGAAGACCCAGAAATGAATCCACACTCCTATGGTCACTTGATCTTTGACAAAGGAGCTAAAACCATCCAGTGGAAAAAAGATAGCCTTTTCAACAAATGGTGCTGGCTCAGCTGGAGGTCAACATGCAGAAGAATGCAAATTGACCCATCCTTATCTCCTTGCACTAAGCTCAATTCTAAGTGGATCAAAGATCTCCACATAAAACCAGACACACTGAAACTAATAGAAGGGAAACTAGGGAAGAACCTTGAACATATGGGCACAGGGGAGAATTTCCTGAACAGAACTCCAATAGCTTATACTCTAAGATCAAGAATAGACAAATGGGACCTCATTAAATTACAAAGTTTTTGCAAGGCAAAAGACACTGTCAAAAAGACAAAGCGGCAACCAACTAACTGGGAAATGATCTTTACCAACCTTACATCCGACAGAGGGCTAATATCCAAGATATACAAAGAACTCAAGAAGTTAAACTCCAGAGAGGCAAGTAACCCTATTAAAAAATGGGGTACAGAGCTCCACAAAGAGTTCTCACCTGAAGAATATCTAATGGCTGAGAAGCACCTAAAGAGATGTTCATCATCCTTAGTCATTAGGGAAATGCAAATCAAAACAACCCTGAGATTCCATCTCACACCAGTCAGGATGGCTAAGATCAAAAACACAGGAGACAGCAGTTGTTGGCGAGGATGTGGAGAAAGAGGAACACTCCTCCACTGCTGGTGGAATTGCAGGCTGGTACAACCACTCTGGAAAGCAGTCTGGCGGCTCCTCAGAAAACTGGGCTTGACACTTCCGGAGGATCCGGCTATACCACTCCTGGGCATATACCCAGAGACTTTACCTGCATGCAATAAGGACACATGCTCCACTATATTCATAGCAGCCTTATTTATAATAGCCAGAAGCTGGAAAGAACCCAGATGTCCCTCAACGGAGGAATGGATTCAGAAGATGTGGTATATTTACACAATGGAATACTACTCTGCAATTAAAAACAATGAATTCACGAAATTCCTAGGCAAATGGTCAGAACTTGAAAATATCATCCTTAGTGAGGTAACCCAATCACAAAAGATCACACATGGTATGAAGTCACTGATAAGGGGATATTGACCCAGAATCTCAGAATACCCTAGACACAATCAGCATATCAATAGATTTCTAAAAAGATGGAAGGAGAGACCCCTGGTCCTGGAAAGACTGGATGTAGGGGAACGCCAGGACAGAGTAATGAGAGGGGGTTGAACGGAGAAAAGAGGGAGGGAAGGGGGCTTATGGGACTTTCGGGGAGGGAGGAAACGGGAAAGGGGAAGTGATTTGGAATGTAAATTAAAAAAATAAAATAAAATTAAATTAAAAAAAAAAAAAAAGAAGGACATAAATAAGTCTCTTAAAGAAATACAGGAGAACATGGGTCAAATGGTAAAGGCCCTTAAAGAGGAAACACAAAAATCCCTGAAAGAATTACAGAGAACACAAACAAACAAGTGAAGGAACTGAACAAAACCATCCAGGATCTAAAAATGGAAATAGAAACAATAAAGAAATCACAAAGTGAGACATCTCTGGAGATAGAAAATCTTGGAAAGAATTCAGGAGTCATAGATGCAAGCATCAACAACAGAATACAAGAGATAGAAGAAAGAATCTCAGGGACTGAAGATACTATAGAAAACATTGACACAACAGTTAAAGAAAATGCAAAATGCAAAAAGCTCCTGAGCCAAAACATCCAGGAAATCCAGGACACAATGAGAAGACCAAACCTAAGGATTATAGGTATAGAAGAGAGTGAAGGTTTCCAACTTAAAGGGCCAGTAAATATTTTCAACAAAATTATAGAAGAAAACTTCCCTAACCTAAAGAAAGAGATGTCCATGAACACACAAGAAGCCTTCAGAACTCCAAACAGACTGGACCAGACCAGAAAGTCCTCCCAACACATAATAATCAAAACACCAAATGCACTAAACAAAGAAAGAATATTAAAAGCAGTAAGAGAAAAAGGTCAAGTAACCTATAAAGGCAGGTCTATCAGAATTACACCAGACTTCTCACCTGAGACGATGAAAGCCAGAAGATCCTGGGCAGATCTCATACAGACCCTAAGAGAACACAAATGCCAGCCCAAACTACTATACCCAGAAAACCTCTTAATTACCATAGATGGAGAAACCAAGATATTCCATGATAAAATCAAATTTATACAATATCTTTCCACAAATCCAGTCCTATAAAGGATAATAGATGGAAAACACCAACATGAGGGGGGAAACTACACCCTAGAAAAAGCAAGAAAATAATCTTTTTCCAACAAACCCAAAAGAAAGTAATCACACAAACATAAAAAGAACATCAAAAATAACAGGAAGCAACAATCACTATTCCTTCATATCTTATAATGTCAATAGACTCAATTCCCCAACATAAAACATAGTCTAACAGAGATGTTTTTCATGTAGATCTTCGATTTTATCAGAAAATGTTTGTGACTCCTCTTTCACTTCAGTAATGCTTTTTGTGTCTACCATTTTGACTGTATTATTTTCCATGATAATCTTTAATTTTAACGTTTGTTCTGTGTATTTCTTCGATTTTGTCAGAGGTGTTTTTCATGTAGATCTTTGGTTTCCTGGGGGGTGGGGGGGTGTTTGTAGTTTCACTTTCAATCAATTTAGGAATGTTTTTGTGCCTACCATTTTGTCGGTATAATTGTTCATTATAATCTTCAATTTTAACGTTTCTCTGTATTTTTCTTCAAAGTTGTCAGAAGTATTTTCCATGTGGATCTTCAGTTTTATCAGACAATGTCTATAATTTTACTTTCAATCAACTTAGGAACATTTTTATACCTTCCATTTTATCTGTATAATTTTCCATGTAATAGTCAGTTTTACAAGTTTCTCCATATATTTCTTAAATTTTTTCAGGAATATTTTCCTTGTAGACCTTTAATTTTATCAGAAAGTGTTTATTATTCCACTTTCAAAAAACATAGGAATATTTTATGCCTACCATTTTATCTGTATACTTTTTCCATGAAATACTAAATCTTAACGTGTTTTTTATATATTTCTGCAATTTTATCAGAGATATTTTCCAGGTAAATCTTCAATTTTATCAGAAAATGTTTATAATTTCACTTTCAATCAACTTAGAAATATTTTTATGCCTACCATTTTATCTGTATAATTTTCCATGATAATCTTCAATTTTAATGTTTTTCCATATATTTTTTCAATTTTATCAGAATTATTTTCCATGTAAATCTTCAATTTTATCAGAAAATGTTTATAATTCTACTTTCAATCAACTTAGGAATATTTTAATTCCTACCAATTTATCTATATAAATTTCTTCAATTTTATCAGAGATATTTTCCATGTAAATCTTCAATTTTAACAGAAAATGTTTTTATTTCTACTTTCAATCAATTTAGGAATATTTTTATACCTACTATCTTATCTGTATAATTTTTCATGAAATAGTCATTTTAATGTGTTTTTCTATATATTTCTTGAGTTTTACCAGAAATATTTTCCTTGTAGATTTTCAATTTTATCAGAAAATGTTTATAATTCCACTTTCAATCAACTTAGGAATATTTTTATACCTACCATTTTATCTGTATAATTTTTCCATGAAATCGTCAATCTTAACATGTTTTTCTATATATTTCTTCAATTTATCAGAGATATTTTCCATGTATATTTACACATTGGAATACTACTCAGCAATTAAAAACAATGAATTCATGAAATTCTTAGGCAAATGG
Organism: Tokudaia tokunoshimensis; assembly: GCA_036184795.1. NCBI lineage: Eukaryota > Metazoa > Chordata > Mammalia > Rodentia > Muridae > Tokudaia > Tokudaia tokunoshimensis. The sequence goes on along the minus strand of BTHU01000011.1, from coordinate 57,234,161 downwards.
GGAACAGGGGGAGGCAAGAGGGCTTATGGGACTTTCGAGGAGTGGGGAACTGGGAAAGGGGAAATCATTTGGAATGTAAATAAAGAATATAGAAAAAATAAAAAAATTAAAAAAATAAAGCAAATTTACATAAGAGCAAGCCTGACCCTTGGCTCTCTCTGATTTCCTTTCTTAACATATGATTTCCATCTCTCCTACCTATGTTTCCCTCATGATACCCTCTGCCATATGCATACTGCTGGATGGCTCTGGTCAGATGAGATGGTGCTGGTTCCATGCTCTTGAATGTATAGAGCTTTGGGTTAAATAATCCTTGTTTCCTGTGTCCAGACTAGGGATATTGAGTGACAGTTGTAGAAAACAGACTAATAGTGATAAATTTGTTCAGTATGTAAAGGGCATCAATTATGAAAGAGTGAGTGTCCTGATTTAAAACTTATTGGTGTGGCCCTATGCAAATTGGACAATGCTCATGGTCTTGACAAGCTTATTACATGAGGAAATGCACAGAAAATAGCACCAAATTTGGTCATTTTAAAGAACTTACAACTTATTACTTTTTTTTCCTTTAAGATTTTGTAATTTGTGCCATTTCTGTGGCTATAAAATTGCTGTCTGCATGCAACAATGCTTAGAAGGCTGTGGTAACTCTGCATCCTCTAGTCTCATGGGATTCCATGTCAGGTAAAATTTCTGTGCAACCACTTCTGACTGTTTTCATGTCTTTATCCCTCTTTCTGTGCTTCTTTTAGACTGACAATTAAAGAATGCGTCATATACCAAGAATTATTATTCTCTCAATTTTTGAGACATAAAAATTAGGAAACTTTTTTGAAAGGCAGCCTCTTTAGGTTGAGTCTCTGGACACATTGACAGATCTGTGGTTTCCAAGGGCAGAATGTGACCAATGCCTGTTCATCAATCATCTCTCCTCTACCCAACAGAATGTCAACCAAGGGCCATAATTCTTGTAGGGCCCCTTTAAGTAAAGATTTAAAGATCTCCACATGGGTTGTTGTGAAAGAATTGCCATGGCTCATGTTGTCCATACATCATTCTAAAAGTTCAGTATAGGCCTTCTAAGAGAGAACTCACAATGCTCCAAGGTCTTGCTAAATTAACCAAAATTGCCAGAGTAGATTTTCTGGTAGAGGTCCATCACTAGTCTTCTCCAGTCAGTCTTTGAACTTGTTGTTTTCTGGTGGTGACTACACAGACTCTAGATATTTCTGGGTGACATGATAGATCCTGAAGGGAGTCACTCCCTCTCCCCATTCAGCCTCATCTCCTCCATGTCCCCCATATTTGTTCTTCACAATGCTAATGACCTCTTGGGTTGTCTTTGCACAAATGTAACTTTTCCCTAAGACACCCCCTGACTATTTCATCTTTCTAATCTGTCAAGGTGACGTCAGTCTCATCTTACCCATGAACTATTTTCTGATTTTTCCAATCTTTGCAAATTATGATTTTCTTGTTCTCTTTTTGCATCTGTTACTGGAACTAGGATATGCTGTTTGAACGTGCAAAGGCCTCCAAGTAGCATAAAATACTCCCCTTGTCACAGCAGTTTGCTAACTCTAAGATTTGTGGGCATATATAAGAATCCACACAGAGGACCCCAAGAAACAAAAGGGTTAAGTTTAGACAGAATGTGGGGAACCCCCCCAAAAAATAAAAACAAGTAATGGCCAAAAGTATTTCAGCAGTATACGTCAGAGCCAGAAGTCTTACTCTCCCGAGGACTCAGCAATCTTAACAACTTCATTCTCCTGCTTCTAATCTGAAGTCACAGGAAGTGAATACTTGGAACATCTTGGGTATATGGCCCTTGTTGTGTACCTTTTCCTTTGAATTGAAACATTGCCTTCTGTAGGGAGAAAGCAGCTTCATAAGATGCAAGAAGTATATGAAACTCACATGGCCGAGGAAGACCTGAAACTTACAAGATTCACAGGGCATCTTCCCAAGGTTATAAAAGAAGCAAACAGATGCTGGGGAAGGAGACTCTCTGGCCAGCTGGGCTTCCTGCCAGTCATGCAGGGATGCAGGTGATGCAGGTGCCTTTGGGTCACACATGCTATTGTTATAATCCTTCACCATACTCCAGTACATAACCCCAGCAACTCCATTGATTCACCTGTCTAGATATGAATGCATTTATTTTTTTTTGAGATGTCATTGGAGCCCTATCTGAAGTGAATAGATGTTTATTCATGTCTTTCCTGTAAAAAAGTTATACAACAGCACTTTATATTCTATGCCCTAATGTCCAGCCTTGAATGACATGTTCTTATGTGTTGGTAAATCTTTTCATACTCAAAATAGAAGTTAAGAGCCTTCTTTTCTTTTTATTGACATGATGTGAATTTTAGATGTTTAAAGTCTGCACAAATAGTAGATATCAATTAAATATTTATTGATGGCTTGATAGCTTCTAAAACTAGAATTTGAGGGTCAGAGAGATGACTTAGCAGTTAAATGCATACTGTTCCTCCAGAGGACCCAAGTTTGGTTCCCAGCACCCATGTGGGGCAGCTCATAACTGCCAGTAATTTCAGCTCTAGAGGATCTGAAATCTACTTCTGACCTCTGAGGGTACCCACACACGTGTGGCATACACTCACAATATAATAAAAAATTAAAAATAAACTAGAATTTTATAAACTGGAATTTTATAAAAGAACTGTGTGGCTCTGGCTGTTTTCCCGTTCGCGTGTTCTATGACACACCATGCAAGTTCATTTATTGTACTTCCAATTGTCTAAGGCCCTCAGACGGTATTCTTAAAATGGTCAAATATCACTTGGTTTCCCATCTTAGAAAAATGCAACACTTATTTTAAGTCATAAAAAGGAGTTCAACTAAATAACTGTACATTTATAAAATGAAAATTGGAAACATCTTTAAAATTTACATTCGCTTATTTGTGTTTGGGTGTGAGAGTAGAAGTCAGAGGCCAACTCCCAAGAGTCAAGTCTGTTTGCACCACGTGGGTCCTGGGGAATCAAGCTTAATGGAGAGTGTCTTTACTCATTGAACCATTGCTATCCCAAGATGAAATTTCAAAAATCTTTGTATTTTGTTTATTTTCTCTTCCTTGTGGGAATCAGTTTAAAAGGGGCTCAAAGTTCTTCATGTTCATGTTCAAGCACAAGAGAAATAGCTCTCCTTGTTGCTAGTCTATGCTAGTCTACACCAGGACAGTGCATATGAGTCACTTGTGCTACTTGGGTTTTTTCCTTCTGTGTAAGTCTATATTCCCAAGTTGGAAAGAGTGTTCTGAGGACAAGGATGGATTTGAACATCTCTATTTCCCTTCACAAGCCAAGCAGAACTCAGGCAGCTCCAAGGTGAACTTCTGCCATTTCTATCCACACTTCAGTGACTCATCTGGAAATACTTAATATCCTTGGCCATCATTAGCTTCAGATATGGGAAAAATAGAAACAGTGACTAGCATGCTGGAACATGCCTGTAATCCCATCACTCAAGGGGCTGAGGCCGGAAGAGAGTGAGTTAGAGGTCAGCTTGAGTTACACAGTGGGAGTCAGTCTCAAAACAACACAACAACAACACAGACACAGAGAGAAGAGACAGAGACAAAGACAAAGACAGAGAGGCAGAGAGAGAGAGAAAGAGAGAGAGAGAGACAGAGAGAGAGAGAGAGAGAGAGAGAGAGAGAGAGAGAGACAGAGAGATAGGACAGAGAGAGAGAGAGAGAGAGAGATAGAGACAGAGACAGAGACAGAGAGAGGCAGAGAGAGAGAGAGAGAGAGAGAGAGAGAGAGAGAGAGACAGAGAGATAGGACAGAGAGAGAGAGAGGGAGAGAGAGAGAGACAGAGACAGAGACAGAGAGAGGCAGAGAGAGAGAGAGAGAGAGAGACAGAGAGACAGAGACAGAGAGAGGCAGAGAGAGAGAGAGATAGAGATAGAGACAGAGACAGAGAGAGAGAGATAGAGACAGAGACAGAGACAGAGAGAGAGACAGAGAGAGAGAGAGAGATAGAGACAGAGAGATAGGACAGAGAGAGAGAGAGAGAGAGAGAGAGAGAGAGACAGAGAGAGAGAGAGAGAGAGATAGAGACAGAGACAGAGAGAGAGAGAGACAGAGACAGAGACAGAGAGAGAGACAGAGAGAGAGAGAGAGAGATAGAGACAGAGAGATAGGACAGAGAGAGAGAGAGAGAGAGATAGAGAGAGAGAGAAGACCCAAAGCTTGTATCACTTTTATTTCTAGTAGCTTGCCAAATACAACTGCTTCAAGGAATAATTTTGTACCTCCTGTAACTAAGAATAAAAAATAATACATATGGCATATGTATCCTTGAGAAATTAATTATGAATAAAGAAAGGCTTTTAACCAAATGGAAGTGTTAGGTATCATTAGCTTAGAAGATTTTCTAGTTTTCATTTTAACATAAGCCTTCTTTAAAAAGTCTGCCTTCTCTTACACATGAGCCATCTTTGGAATCCACTGAAAATATTAAGATGTCAGCAAATGAAGCAAAACTGCAAGTCATTATTTAAGTACTGTAGTGTAGTTCAAGATAAAATCCTAAGAAGTGGGTCTAATTAAAAGAGTAAATCATTTTAGAGCATCCTTGGATTACTATAGAAGCCTTGATTCTCTTGGCTTTCTGTTAACAACAGAAGCAACATATAAACAAAAAAAGCAACAAGGGCCATCTATCCTCTATGACCAAGAAAAGAGACCTTCCCTATTAGACCCCACTCAAAATTTGCAGCTACCTCATCAGTGATCAAATGAACAAGCCTGTCATTAAATTATGTTGCCTTGTTGTTGCAGAGAAGAACACACAGAAAGAGAAAGACAGAAAGAGACAGAGAAATACATTGAGACAGAGACAGTGAGGCAGAGGGAAAGAGACAGACAGACAGACAGACACACACACACACACACACACACACACACACACACACACACACTCAGTTTGTCCTCACTACTGGCAGATGGCTCACTTTTCATTGCATTTATTGGCATGAATCAATCACAGAGGCCATCACTGAACAGTTGCCATCCGTATGTCTGTGTGCTGTATGTATATAATTGTTCTACTGCTGAGCTCTCTCATCCTGTGACATATTAAAGCTTTCTTATACCCCATTTCCTAAAGCTGATGGTCTTATACATGCAAATAAATATACATAAAAAATCCACACAAGCAAGCTGGCATGGTGGACATTTGCTCACACATCTGGACTACTTCTGACCAAGTCCTATTCATTCCATTCACCTCAACCAATTCTTATCAAATTGCCTAGCTGCCCATTCTGACTGCTGTCAGTGGGTCTTGATGTTCCCTCTGTGGCAGTTTTAGGGCTCATGACTCACTAGCTTCTCTCCCTCAGCCTTTGCTTTGTTTCAGTCATAATTTTAGGTTGGTCTCTGGCACCACGTAGTGTTGATAAAGTCTGAGAGTTTGCAGTGGCTCAGGGACACAGCCCCTCAACCTGCTTTCCTAAATTCTCCATTAGGGAAATTCAACTTTAAGTATTAGGGAAATAACTTTTAAATGAGGGCTAGAAATATTGCCTTGTTTGTAGTTTTAATCTAAAAATAAAGACAATCAACATATCAAAATTTATCATTACTTACTCAAAGCAATACATTTCATTTATATCTAAACCAATATTAGTACATCTACTTTATATTTATGATATAAGGGTTTAGATAATTAGTTATTGATATGACATCTAAATAAGACTGAATATATATCATATATTATGTTACATACATAACATATGTGTTCTATCATATATAATATATATTATGCTACATATATGTAATATAAAATTATATATACAACACATGTATGTTATATCATATATCATATATATACATATATATGTATATATATATATATATGCGCTAAATTTTACTTTTATTGAGTTCTTCTGTCCAGTTGATGACAGTTTTAGCATTGGTGAGATACTACTGATGGACATATGGACTCATTTGTCTTCTGCATTGCATGAAGTTGCCCCAGTATGGAGGAATCAAATGTGTTCACTTTATTGTATTTGAAGTTGTCCTTTCTTTATTTCTACCTGGTCCATCTTATAGTAGGATGGGGCTAGGATTAGGGTTATGTCCATGTTAGGGTTATGTTTAAGATTAGGGTTAATGTTAGGGTTAGGTTTTGGGTTAGATTTGGATCAGTTATAGTTAGAGTTATAATAGTTAGGGTTAAGGTTAAGGTTGGAACTCAGGGTTAGGGCTGAGTTTAAAGTTGGATTATCTTAAAGTTAGTGTTTAGGTTAGGTTAGGGATAGGATAGGGTTAAGGTCACATGACTTCTGGAACTCAAGATTTGGATTAAAGTTAGGATTAGCACTGAGGGTTAAGGTTAAGATTAGTTGAGTTCTGGAACTCAAGATTAGGATTAAGGTTAGAGTTAGGGCTAGGGCTAGGGTTCGGGTTGACCTTAAGGATAGAATCAAATGACCTTGGGAATTGTGTTAGGGTTATGGTTAGGTTTTGGCTTTATTAGGTTTAGGGTTAGGGTCATTGTAAGGGTTAGGTGGGTTTTGGAAATCACTGTTAAGTGAGATCTGTAACTCAGGGTTACGGTTAGGTTTAGTGTTAGTGTTAGAGTTGTGGTTAGGCTTGGATTGGGGGTATGGGTAGTGTTTGGTGAATTCTGGAATGGAAGTTGATGTTTAGAGTTAGGTTTAGGTGAGTTTTGTAACTCAGATAGGTTTAGTGTATGGTCAAGTGACACCTATAAGTAAGCATTATTGTTAGGTTTAGTGTTAAGTTTTTTGGTTAGGGTTGAGTTGGCATTAGGGTTAGGGTTAGTGTTAGGTGACTTCTGGAACTGTGGATAAGTAATCTCTTGACATACTATTTGACTTGTTTTGCTATCAACTTTCTTAAGCTCTCAGTTGAAAATAATAACTCAACTTTAAGCTATCAATTGAAAATAATGGTCATAGAGCTGTTTTATGTTACACAAAATAAGGAAAATGAAGTCTTTAGGGTTATGTCCTATATATAGCACATGCTAGGTAAACATGTATTGCTCAAGGCAAATCCCTGATATCCTTAAGTAAGCAGTTCTGGCTTCTGAATTTACTTATGTGAGATTTTATAAGACAGTTCTTATACAGCCCTTTCCCAGCTAGCATACCTGTGTTCCCAAGAATCCCTTCCATATCGTTTGTCCCTGAAGATCCCTGAAGCCTTAAAATAATCTCTATCTTCTTTGCTTAGCAATCAATATCCATTACACATAGCTCTGGATTACAGATGTCCTGAGAAAGACATTAATGGAGTCTGTCAACCCCTCAGCACAGCCATTTCCTTATAGAAAGGTTCTTGAGCCTTTTAAAAGCTTGACCTTTGGTTAGAAAGTGATCGGGAAGCTTCCAATAAGCCCGAGAATCTGATCAATATTTCTCATTCTTTGACTGTGATTAGCAGAGGGACATCAGTTGTCACCAACAGTCTACCACAAGTCATTTAAATCACCCATGTGTTCAGATTTTTCTCCCACTGGCCATTCATTGCACATCCTTGGGGTGAGAGCAGAAGGGCTCTTTAGGTTTCCATGGCAGCAAAGGGCTATGCTAACTTGCTGACCTTCTTAAAAATAAATGAGCAGACAGTATAGAGTAAAAGAAGAAATAAATAAACTACATCTCCTTTTAGCATTTAGTAGTCTGAATTATTGGGTTCTGTTGTGTTCCAGTGTCAAGAGCTTCAGAGTTGAGAACAAATTCACTTGCTTTTTCTGGTTGGAAGTCTCCATTCAAAGGTGTCAGACTGGCAACTATTTTTCCCTTTGTTTGATTTAGGTGTATATCTTCCCTTTGAAACATAACCAAGAGAAAGAAATGGAAGCTGGAAAAAAAAATCACACCAATTTTCATTTTTTAAGAATTGAGAGCAAAGTTAGCAATTCTTTTAGTAAGTTTATTTCTTTTTTTTAATTTTATTTTATTTTCTAAGTTTTTTTTTATTTACATTCAAAATCATTTCCTCTTTCCCGTTTCCTCCCTCCCCGACAGTCCCATAAGCCCCCTTCCCTCCCTCTTTTCCCCATTCAACCCCCTCTCGCTTCTTTGTCCTGGCATTCCCCTATATCCAGTCTTTCCAGGTCCAGGGGTCTCTCTTTCCATCTTCTTGAAAATCTATTGATATGCGAATTGTGTCTAGGGTATTCCGAGATTCTGGGTTAATATCCCCTTATCAGTGACTGCATACCATGTGTGTTCTTTTGTGATTGGGTTACCTCACTAAGGATGATATTTTCAAGTTCTGACCATTTGCCTAGTAAGTTTATTTCAAGTCATCACTTTGAAAGTCTGGTAAAATCCCATTCACCTGACATTTAGCTAACTATGTCGCCATCTTGCGTTCCTTCTGTGAACTTCACTGCTAGAAACAGTTCTCTCGGTTCAGAATGTCGAGAAGGTAGCTTTCCAATTTCAGCACATTTAACATGAGTTTTGAGTCCTGTAGTCATTGCCAGGATAGAATTGGAGAGAGGTCCACAGTGACAGGTATGCTTATTATACGTTTGGGATCCTGGTGGGAGCCATACAAACGTGAGATGTTGTTGTACTTCAAGGTCTCTACACTGATCATTTCTATAGTTTGTTTTTTGTAGCACCACATCTTCATCGCTGACAAACCTGACATAAAAAATATACTTGGGATTCCTTAGCACCCAAACCTTTGGAAAATATCATAAATGCAGATTCTGCCTTATATTCCTGAGTGGTTGGGAGGTACCTGAACAGTCCTCATGATTCCCTCTGTGACCACATGTCTCCTCAGTGAGCAGTCACTGATGTGTCTGATCATGTTTCAACTCACTATATTTCATCCCAGTTTTCATGAGTTGCTCCATGTCTGCACAGTTTAGAGGTCAGTGATTTAGACAATGTTTTACCTAAAACCTAGGAACCAGTGACGCATATGCAGCCTGCGTCACTGCTCAGCTGAATTTCAGTCCTCACTCTTCATGCTCTGGCTCCTGACCAGACACTGAAGAATATATAAATGGATGCTGGAAGCATTAATACTTGGACTCATTCTCAGAGCTTCTTTCTATCCAGTGACCTCAGGCTGGTCCACTCCATGCATCAGTGCAACCTACAAGCTCAATTTCACCAAGGCACATTTTTGTTCCATTTTTCTGTTACAGGGTTTGACAGTGGTGCACATAAATGTCTTAGTTTTCTCCTACAGCACATTGAAGGCCAGTTAAAAATCATAGGTCTGGGGGTGAAGCTTGACAGTAGAATGTGTCACATACACTAAGACCTGAATTAGATGTCCAGTCCAGAGGAAGAAATAGCAATAAACATAGAGAAGAAACTAGTTGAAAGATACTGAGGCCTTGCAAGTGACAATGTTCACAAGAGACCCAGAAGCTTCAGTTTTCTCTACTTCCTGATAAATGTCTCTTTTCAGGACAAACAGGATATGACTCATCAACAGAGGGCAGTGTAATATCCCCAAACACAACATCCCACAGGGTACTGACAGCAGCAACATTTGGAAGACTAGGATGAAGTCACCGAGTCACGAGATGATTCACTTGGAGAAGCTTGGAGGACTATAGGTAAAATCTAAAAGGATTTGCCTTTGAGAAGGCTCCAAGATTATCTGAAGAAAGAATAAGCAGGTTAGAAGTCCAGAGAGATTGTCTAGTGGGGAAATAATGAGGCCAGAGCTTGGGGGAAAGACCAGACAGTTATAATTAGAGAAAGAAGAAATTCAGGGAACAAATAGCCAGTTGTAGTATGTTAAAGTGGAGACCAAGATAGACTAGCAGTTGTGGTAAGCTTTTTAGAAGAGTTACTGTGTAGACACCAAAGGAAAATAGAAAAAAAAACCCAGGAGGGTGACCCTTTGATAAGGAATTCAGATGATACTAAAATATGTGTACTGTTCACCAGCATGGGTCATTTTCAGGAGAATCTGTCAGTGTGCCTTTCCATTAATTTTGCATTTCAGACTACTGTCTGGTATAGTGGGACTAAGAACGGGCTGGGTCTGCTCTGACCTACTCTGTGCTGTAAGAGATCTCAGCTCAGGTTGTACCTAGTCTGAATGACTTCATTTTATAAATTCACTGGCTTTACCCTAAGTCACTCCATTTTGAGAATAAGAAAGAGTGACTCTACATTCTGTTTACAGATGTAATGACCAGCTATACCAGCACACCAGGAGGCACAGGCTGATCATTTGTGCCAGGCACTAAGGACACCTGAAAATGTTTGATAGTATGTTGAATACTGGTCCCTGCATTTATCAGTCACACCAGAGAAAACCCCCTTATCTTAGGCCAGAAACGGAACAGCCCAGACCAAAGGATGGCAGACAAGCTGTCTGGATACCCAGTTGACATGAGCCTCATTCAAGAAAAGAACTCTTGCTCCAACCCCCAAGTTTGAGTTCAGCTTCTTCTGCCCATGACATTCAGTCCACTTCGAGATGACTTTTGTGGCCTTCTGTCTGTAACTGCATTTGGCAACTGACCTGAACCGGTGCTTAGCTCAACTTCTCCTCTGGCCCCTGCAGACTGTTCCTAGACACCTGTGTCAGCTCTCAGCCTCTGTTTTCTGCAGCCTCACTAACCTTTGCTTAGTCATTCTGAATAATGCACAATGACACATTGTTGTGTATGATTTATAAGTAAATATTAGTAATTAAGATATAGTGAAGGAGCCTTCTGTGTATGGCCTGCCAGGAGAGAGTGATCTCCCAACAGCGCTTTTACATCTGAGCACACAGGTGAGATCGCCACCTTCTCTCTGGAAGGGAACAGCAAGGAACACACAGGGCATAAGATCAGTGGAGCAGCTGGGACAGAAGTCTTCCCACCGCCATTTGGACCAGGGAGCTGGGCAGCTCCAGAGCCTTCTGTGCATGGTCTACTAGGAGAGAGTGATCTCCCAGCAGTGCTTTCACTTCTGAGCATGCAGGTGAGATCTCCACCTCCTTTCTGGAGTGGAACAGCTAGGAGCACACAAGGCATAAGATCAGTGGAGCAGCTGGTCTTCAGGCTGCCATTTACACCAGTGAGCCAGGCAGTGTACAAACCCTGACAGAAGAGAGTTGGTCTCTCAGTAGTAAGGACACAGGCTTAAAGGCTCACAGGAGGAACAAGCTCCAGCCAGAGACAGCAAGACCAACTAGCAACAGAGATAACCATATGGTGAAAGGCAAGCACAAGAACCTTACCAACAGAAACCAAGGCCAATTGGCAACATCAGAACCCAGTTCTCCCACCATAGCAAGTCCTTGATACCCCCAACACACCAGAAAATCAAGAGTTGGATTTAAAATCCTATCTCATGATGTTGATAGAGGGCTTCAAAAAAGACTTAAATAATTCTCTTAAATAAATACAGGAGAACATCGTTCAACAGGTAAAAGCCCTTAAAGAGGAAACACAAAAATCCCTTAAAGAAATAAAGAAGATCATGGGTCAACAAGCAGAAGCCCTTAAAGAGGAAACAAAAAAATCCCTGAAAGAATTACAGGAAAACACAAACAATCAAGTGAAGGAACTGAACAAAACCATCCAGGATCTAAAAGTGGAAGTAGAAACAATAAAGAAATCAAAAAGTGAGACATCTCTGGAGATAGAAAACTTTGGAAAGAATTCAGGAATCATAGATGCAAGCATCAACAACAGAATACAAGAGATAGAAGAAAGAATCTCAGGTGCTGAAGATGCCATAGAAAACCTTGACACAACAATCAAAGAAAATGCAAAATGCATAAAGCTTGTAACCCAAAACATCCAGGAACTCCAGGCCACAATGAGAAGACCAAACCTAAGGATTATAGGCATAGAAGAGAATGAAGATTTACAACTTAAAGGGCCAGTAAATATCTTCAACAAAATTGTGGAAGAAAACTTCCCTAACCAAAAGAAAGAAATGCCCATGAACATACAAGAAGCCTACAGAACTCCAAACAGACTAGACCAGAACAGAAATACCTCCCGGCATATAATAATCAAAACACCAAATGCACTAAACAAAGAAAGAATATTAAAAGCAGCAAGGGAAAAAGGGCAAGTAACTTATAAAGGCAGACCTATCAGAATTACACCAGACTTCTCACCAGAGACCATGAAAGCTAGAAGGTCCTGGGCAGATCTCATACAGACCCTAAGAGAACACAAATGCCAGCCCAGGCTACTATACCCAGCAAAACTCTCAATCACCATAGATGGAGAAACCAAGATATTCCATGATAAAACCAAGTTTACACAATATCTGTCCACAAATCCAGCCCTACAAAGGATAATAGATGGAAAATACCAATACAAGGAGGGAAACTACACCCTAGAAAAAGCAAGAAAGTAATCTTCTTCTAACAAACCCAAAAGAAGATACCCAAACAAACATAAAAATAACATCAAAAATAACAGGAAGCAACAATCACTATTCCTTAATATCTCTTAACATCAATGGACTCAATTCCCCAATAAAAAGGCATAGACTAACAAATATTTTTCATGTAAATCTTCAGTTTTATCAGAAAATGTTTGTAATTCCTCTTTCAATTAATTTAGCAATGTTTTTTATGTCTACCATTTTATCTGCATTATTTTTCATGATAATCTTCAATTTTAATATGTTTTTCTATATATTTCTTCTATTTAATCAGAAATGTTTTCAATGCAAATCTCTGATTTTAACACAAAATATTTTTAATTCCATCTTCAATTAATTAAGAAAGGTTTATTATATCTACCATTTATCTGTATAATTTTCCATGAAATAATCAATTTTAATGTGTTTGTCTATATATTACTTGAATTTAATCAGAAATATTTTCCATGTAAATCTTCAATTTTCCCTGAAAATGTTTATAATTCCATGTTCAATTTAGAATTATTTTTATGCCTATCATTTTATCTGTATAATTTCTATGATAATCTTCAATTTTAACATGTTTTTCTATATATTTCTTCAATTTTATCAGAAATATTTTCCATATAAATCCTCAACTTTATCAGAAAATGTTTATAATTCTACTTTCAATCAAGTTAGGAATATTTTTATGCCTACCATTATTATATCTATATAAAATTTTCCATGATATTCTTCAATTTTAACATGTTTTCTTACATTTTTTACAATTTTATTAGAAATATTTTCCATGTAAATCTTCAGTTCTATCATAAAATGTTTCTATTTAATTTCCCAATTAATTTAGCAATGTTTTTCTATGTCTACCACTTTACTCTTTAAATTTCCATGAAAATTGTCAATTTTAATGTGTTTTCCTATATATTTCTTCTATTTTATCAGAAATATTTTCCACGTAAATCTTCAATTTTATCATAAAATGTTTTTTACTTCCTTTTTCAATTAAAAAAAAAAGATATAGTGAAGGAGCCGTGACTGAAAATTACAGCCAATGAAACTGAAGTAGTACATGGATTTGCTGTTATTCCATGAATTCTGAAATTGTGGAAAGAGACAAATATGTTTATACTTTTCACACAATGCTCTCAGAGATCTACCACTGAGCTACATCGAATAGTCAACCATTTCTCAAGACAAATGCTCCCTATGTAGCTAAGACTGCTTTGAGCTCACTACACAGAATAGCCTGACTTCAACCTTTCTAGTTCCTTGTCTCTTTCTCCCAGGGTCTAGGATATCCTCCTCCTCCTCCCCCTCCTCTCCCATCTCCTCTCCCTCCTACTCCCCATCCTCCTCCCCCTCTTCCCCATTTTCCTCTTCCCCTCCCTCTGCTCCTTCTCCTCCCTCTCCTTCTCCTTTTCCTCCTTCTCCTCTTCCCCTCCCAATCTCCCTCTTCCCCATTCCCCTCTCCTTCCTAACCCTCCTCCTCCCTCTCCTCTTCCCTCTCCTACTCCCTGTCCTCCTCCTCCTCTTCCCCCTCCCCATCTACCTCTTTCCCCTCACCCTCCTCCTCCTCTTTCCCCTCCTCCTCTCCCTCCTCCTTCCCCTCCTCTTTCTTCTCCTCCTCCTCTTTCCCCTCCTCCTCTCCCTCCTCCTTCCCCTCCTCTTTCTTCTCCTCCTCCTCCTCCCCCTCCTCCCCCTTCTCTTTCTCCTCCTCTTCCCCCCTCCTCCTTCTCCTCCCCCTCCCTGTCCTCCTCGTCCTCCTCCTTTGCCTCCCTCTTCTCCTTCTTTTCCTAACTGATCTGTCTTCTCCTCCTAGATCATCCCTCCTCCTCCTACCACCCCACATAAGCTATATCCCCGTGCTGGTGCTGGTATCTTTTCCTAAAGAGGCAGCTTTGGTTAAAACCACTGGCAGGATGCTCTGGAAAGGTGGCATGTGTAATGTGTATGTCACCAGGGTTCTCACTGGCTCCTTCAGAAGAATGAGCTGCAGCAGTGCAGTCACAGAAGCGTCTCCAAGGCCAGCACACTCTGTTTCTCTCTGGCTTCTATTTTATTGAATCAGAAAATTCTCATTTAGCATTTGAGATCTTTATTTCAGGATGGGGGAAAAATTATCTATAGATTCAAAAGGCTTAACAACTCCCATTAAGAAAACAGAGACTGTGAGAGTGAGTGCTCCCACCCACAGACATCTGTATAAGGAAACAACCCCATGCAAGACAACAAATTCATGGGCCTGCAGTGATCTGCAGTAAAGAAAATGAACACTAAGTACACCCTCATCTGCATTTCCTGAGGGCTCAGAGACCTCTCATGCACACAAGGAGGTGGAGTGAATTTTTTAAAATCCCTGTCACCTTCTTGGCTTCTTATAGAACTCCAGAAAGCCAGGCCTAGGAACACAGAGCTTACAGGAGCCCCTACACCCTGGGTAGAAGATGAGATGCTTTGTGTTTGTTCTGTAGTTGAGGTCATTCTTCTGTTCCTCCCACTTCTAATTAGATATCATAACTTTCTGCCCTGCCCTGACCTCCCTGGAACTTCCATAGGAGACAGTTTCAGTGATGTAGTTTGCAAATTTAAGCAGGCACATTGTCATCTGTTTTGATTTTACTGGGTTTTTTTTTTTTTAATTCTTGGGGTTGAACTCAGGGTGTCTCCCTTTCTGCTCCACCACCAGCTCTTCCCTAATGTCCTTAGTGCATTTTAAAATTTCATGCTTTTGATAAAGAGTTCTCACCAAGTTGTTCAGTCTTGGCATGCTATCTCTCTGCAGTGCACAGAGACCCTGAATCTGTGATGCTCCTGCCTCAACCCCCAGGAATCACAGGCCTGGGCCACCATACCTGACCTAAACGTAAGTGCTTTTAAAATGTCTCTAACAAAGTAACCAACCACTAGCCTTGTATGCGAGGTTCTAAATGATCACTGTCCAAGTTTTGATCATTATAAAAGTAGCAAGATTAATATTGTGTAGGAAATTACTAGAGCAAAGAGACTTCCTATTTGGACCTTAAATTAAAGCCCATTGGAAATTTTATACTCAATTTTTCTGGAGCTTATGTCTGTGCTATAGATTGTGGGTTCTATGACTCAATATTAACAGGAAGAAACTATTTCTCTCGAATGTTTTTCTACCCAGGTAAGGAATATTTGGAAAAAAACTGAAATGTGTTTAGCAGACATCAAGGCGGTGATCATCTGCATGGAGGATCTTCAGTCCAGTCTTGCGCAGTCACTTTGGATATCCAGGTTCAAATTCTAAACAGAAGCAGATGGTTAAAAAAAGAGTTGTTTTCTGTAAAATCTGTAAACATCTATTTCAGTCCCTCATTTATACCTACAAATTGAATTAGCTTGTGTGTGTGTGTGTATGTGTGTGTGTGTGTGTGTGTGTGTGTGTGTGTGTGTGTGTGAGAGAGAGAGAGAGAGAGAGAGAGAGAGAGAGAGAGAGAGAGAGAGAGAGAGAGAGAGAGAGAGAGTTTGTGTGTGTGTGTGCGCGCGCGCGCATTCCTGAGATCAAACTTGGGTGGTTGGATTTGCACATCAACCACCTTACCTGCTGAACCCTTTCACCGGTCTCACACCCCTTCGATAGTAGTCACAGTTATTTATGCTCTAAAATGATAGTGTTATTATATATTTATATGATTATAATATAATAATATGATTTTATTTTTAGTGTTATTGACATATTAACTCCCCATGGAAGGCCAATCTTCATCAAAACTGTGGTTTGGAGAAGACATCATCTTTATTTATTATATTATTATTTTATTATACTATATATGATTGAGTCATTAGTAAATACCCTGCTTTCTTCTTCCTAGCCTGTGTCTATACTAGCCAGAATTCTCTTCCAAAAAATATTCTGTAGTACAAAATACAGTGACTGGTACACAGCAGAAACCTCACAAAAACAAATGAAAGAGAGAAAGCAGAAGCTCAGAAATATAGGCAAGAAATAGTTGTATGTTTCTTTGACCCATTTACTTTTTTAGTTTTTTCTCCAATATAAAAGCAGTCACCCAAATGGGGCAGTGCCCCTCACCTGTGATTGTCTGTTGGTTGAGTAAGAAAAGTTGGTAAACCGAGTTCCCTTGCCATGCTAACCAGTCTATCATGCCCTTTAAAGTATATCAAGGAACTCCACATCAAGGTTATGGCCAATAAAGTCTGAGAGAAAACTGTTGTTTTAGTTATTTCTAGAACAACTTGTGAGTCAGACACTGTCAATTTTTAGCTTGCTCCTTTCACCAAGTGCAAAAGTCTTAGTGTAAATATGCATTGTAGTGTATTATATAGAAATTTTAGAGAGTCTGTGAACACAATTTCACCCATCCTATCTTCTGGTAAATGCAGAGACGTCTCCAGCCAGTGGATGGGCTCAGTGAACACTGAAGAAGGCCAGCATTTGAAAATTTAAACAGGGAGGTACTCCCTGTCATGGACACCTACCACATTATCATTTTGTTTAGGGTCTGCAGTTCCTCTTGAGTCCTTGCTGACAGATTTCTGTAACACACAAAGTATGCTTTATCAGGAACTGAACTAGCTATTGCTAGCAGCACACATGTCCACAATGCATGCACACAGATACACACAGAGAAGGTCACTTCTTGCTCCATGAGAAATCATCTAAGGCAATCCATTAATGGAAGGGGAGGCTAAGGACACTTTTGCTTATAGAAGGTCCCAGGAGAAGCCACTAGTTCTAATAAAGGTGTGACTCACCTAGAATACGTCATATAAGAGACTTTTCATATATATCTACTGAACCCCACTAGAATCATCTTGGATATAGACCACACGGGTTCTACAAAGAATGCAGTTGGAAATATGCATGCACAGCTTTTGTTAGGCACAATATGAGGTCCTTTTCAGTGAGAATCAAGAATCCCAGACAAAACTCCTCTGATCACAGCTTCTCATTCATCCTTTTAGGGAGCACTGCAGATCTGAGAATCTTCATGTGTCTGTCCATTTCCTAGCTCCAAGTATGAAATACCTTCCTGTGAGACTTTGAAGATGCACTTGGAGTTTGGTCATTACTAGAGAATATGTATGAATTCTTTGTTTTCACCATCTTGATTAACTGAGAGTTTAGAGCCCTGGAGCTGATCAAGACCTCCATGAAAAATATCATTGTGTTTCTACCCTCAAAACTAGGGCCAGGACTGGGGTGACATAGGTAAGATAGTCATTTAAAAAACAGAACTTAAATAACAAAATCAAACTCAATCGTTACAGTGATGTATACCAGCAAGACTACTTCTGGACAGTCACCCAAATGACTCTAAACTGTACCATAGAGGTTCCTGGACATCCATGTTCAATGTTTACTATTCCCAATAACAAGAAAGTGGAATCAGCCTACATGCCCTTCAACAGACAAATGAGGTAATAAAAATATTGTACTATACACAATGGAATTTTTATTCAGCCATAGAGAAAAATAAATCATGAAATTGGCAAGAAGGTGGGTGGATCTGGAAATTACTCAGTTAAGTAAGTTAACCCAGACTCAACAGCACAAATATCTTGTGTGTGTCTCCTATGTGGACCTTGGCTTTTAACTTTGCATTTTGGATGTGGCTATAGATCACAAAACTAGAAAGAGTACTCAAGTGGGGAAAAGTGCGTTTTAAGGAAAGCAGTGAGAGAAGATGGTAATAGAATACATATGACTCGAAAGCAGAGAAGAGACTACTAGGGGTAAAAGGATACAAGAGATAAACAAACAATGGACGAATGAAAATGCCATGCTGAATGAAATCTATAACTACACATTTCATCTAAAGTTTTTTTTTCTTTTTAATCACTGTGAATCGACAATAGTTTATGACCAAGTATGAACATTTTAAACAACGAGTGTCAGGAGTGCAGAATCATAGCATTCTGTCCTCCTTAACCCCACCAGGCCAAGCACATGTTCTTGCTAGAGTGAGTTAGTTATATTTCAAACCAATATCTGGGCAATGTTCCTTGGCCTTTTCAAGGGATAATAGTTATGTGATGACAGAATGAGTTCTACACAAATGGACACAACCAACCAAGGGACTTGACATACCAGGGTGATGTAGTGAGGACTTGAAAAGCTGGAAGGAACTCTTTCCAAGGACTCTGCCGTGCTCTGTTATGGAAAGATGTTATTAATCTCCAATTAGTACTCAAGAAAGAATCACTTTTTTTTAAGACCACAGAATATCCTTTCTAACCCAGGATGAAGACCTAGTAAATAGACAAATAATAAAAGATGTAGAAACAGTAATCTTCCCTAGATTGCTGTCTTACAAATGAGTATATTTAAGATCGTCTATAAAGAACATGAATGGGAGTAGATGGCATCTTTTTAGTATGTTGTTGTATGAGAAACACCAAGTTGGTCTGCTAGTCTCCAAATCTCAATAGTTCTGTTGGCATTCTGAAAGGCCATGGTCACTTACGTTGTTTTGGACTTCAAAGCTCTTTGGGTGCTCCCAAACTTGCTACGACTATACAGATGTCCCTGATTGAGGTGCCCCTTTTTGATTTACTTTCTGCTAACTACCCAGGAGACAGTGAAACAAATAGAAGGCAAGGCCCAGCAGAAGCAAGACCTTAGTCTCCAAAGAGAAAAATCCAGGCATCATTCATTTTACACACACACACACACACACACACACACACACACACACACACACATATGTATGTATACACACACACATATATACATAATGAATATATATTATTCATTTGTATTATGTATATGTATTGTATATACATATACATATAATGAATATATCATCATACATTATCATAAAAATGATGTCTTCTCCAAACCACAGTTTTGATGAAGATTGTCCTTCCATGGGGAGTTAATATGTCAAAAGCCATTATTTAAATAACTATTATTCATATAATTCTATGACAAGTACTATAATGCCCTAAATAGGAGATTTGAGAACCCAGAACTTCCTGTAAAGTCCATAAAACTCTACCATAGTGCACGCGTCTTCAAAATTAAGCTGAATTATTCTGACAATCAGCAGATTTCTTTTCTTAGAGTATTCTACTTAACAAAAAAAAAATGCCAAAGAGTCATGAAGAAGTTTGTAATATTGTTTGTTTCGTTATTGATTCAGGATCTCGTGTAGCTGAGGCTGGTCTTGAACTCTAGATTTGCCTGCCTTTTCTCTCACGTGATGAGATCCCAGAAAAGTGCAACGGTGCTCAAACTAGACTTGCAGCCTTGTCAAGTAACAGATTTGTCCCAGCTCCATGTAAATCCTTGGTTGGCATCTCTGACAATTCTCCAACTTCCCCTGTGGTTTAGAGAACTTCAGCTTGACACTTAGCTCATGAAATGCATCTATCTTAAGGAAACTGTAATTAGGAAAGCAACTGCTAAGCACATAAGGTATAGTAGATAATTAACATATAGTAAGTGCTAGGTAAACACGGAAATACTTTGGTGTGCATCGACTTTGTTATTTAAACCCAGGACCAATTATGTGAGATTGACACTAACATTACATATTTTCATGCCAGAAAATTCTCCATGTACATTTGGAAATTTTTCATGCATTATTTTCTGTTCATAAAACCAGACTATCAAGATTTGTAATTAGATATCTCAGAGTTAACAATGGCATAGCAAAAGGAACAAAATGATAAATAGATGATAAACTATCATATACTAAGGTAATGAATTATTCCCCTAAATATTCTATTTAATTCAGTTCAGAATTAAATAGAGTTCAGAAGTTTTTGTTTGTTTTGGTTTTTTTCCCCCAGTGGCCTATGTGCATCATAAGGGTAGAGAGAAGATGTTCTGCAGATATTAAACAAAACTCAGAATATCTGAAAGCAAAAGTGTTCAAAATATCTAGTCCTGTGCAATCAGACTTCCACCAAAACCTCAAAGTTCTGAATTTTAAGACACTGGAATCACAGACTGGAGTGATGGCTCAGTGGTATTGGGTATTGAGTGGGGAAAAAGGACTGAAATGCCTGAAGGCCAGCAGAAAGAATGGAAACATGGAACCTCAGGAGGAAGGAGGTGGGGAACCCTCCAGAATGTACCAGAGACATAGGAGGTAGGAAACTCTCAGGTCTCAAGGAGAGGGACCTTAGATGAAGTGCCCTACATTGGGGAGAGGGAACTTGTAGAGCTTGCCTCCAGCAGAAAGACAGGGCATCAAGTGGGGGATGGGGTTGCCATCCCTCAGTCAAAACCCTGACTCATAATTGTTCCTGTCTGAAAGACCTGCAGGGATAGAAATGGAGGGGAGCCTGAGGAAGAGAAGATCCAGCGACAGGCCCAAAGTGGGATCCAGCTCAAGGGAGACCCCAAGACCTAAGTGCTCACCAAAAGGGACCTATCATGGCTGCCCTCCAAAAGACCCAACAAGCAGCTGAAAGAGTCAGATGCAGATGTTTGCACTGATTCCTGTGGTTGAATTAGGGGAAGGTTGGAGGAAGCTGAGGAGGAGAGCAGCCCTGTCGAGAGGACCAGCAGTCTCAATTAACCTGGACCCCGAGATTTCTCAGATACTGGCACACCAACCAGGCAGCATATACCAGCTGATATGGAACCCCCAGCACATGTACAGCAGAGGACTGCCGGGTCTGGGTTTGGTCGAAGAGGATGTACCTAACCCTCAGGAGACTGGAGGTCCCTGGGAGTTTAGAGGCCTGGTTGGGGGGGGGGTCGGGGGATGGGCACATCCTCTTGGAGACAGTGGAGTGGGAGGAGGTATGGGATGTGGAACAGACAGAGGGCGGACCGGAAGGGGAATGAAATCTGGAATTTAAATAAATAAATTAAAAAAAAACCTGATGTTAGGATGGCTACTCCATCTCATTTCTTGGGGCCATTTGTTTGTACAATTGTTTTCCAGCCTTTTACTCTGAGGTAGTGTTTGTCTTTGACACTGAGGTGCGTTTCCTGCATGCAGCAAAATGCTGGGTCCTGTTTACGTATCCAGTCTGCTAGTCTATGTCTTTTAATTGGGGAATTGAGACCATTGATATTAAGAGAGATTAAGGCATAGTGATTATTGCCATCTGCCATTCTTGACGCTATCTTTATGTTTGAGTGGTTATCTACTTTTGGGTTTGATTCAAGAAGGTTATTATCTCATTTTTTCCAGGGTGTTGTTTCTCTCCCTGTATTGGAGGTTTCCACCTATTATCCATTGCAGGGCTGGATTTGTGGAAAGATATTGTGAAAAAACCTTCAAAAAATAAATTAAAATTTAAAAATTAAAAAAAAAAAGAAGTGCTTGTTGCTTGTAGAGGCCCTGGGTTTGGTTCCTAGTACTAACCTGGTCACTCACAACTGTATGTAGCTCCAACTTCAGAGCTTCTAATGCCCTCTTCTGGCCCACGAGGCACCAGCATACACATGGCACCTACACATACATGCAGGCAAAATACACTCATAAAATGAAAACAAATGAATCTTTAAAAAAAGATCACTCCATTTTTATTGGCAGTGTGTCTAGAGACAGCTGACTAATATCAAAAATATTTGAGGCTCTCCTTCCTTTCCTCGAGGCGTGGGTCCTAAGAGACATTTTATTGTTTTGTTAGGGTAATCTTACTGCATCAGTTACAAACACAAAATGCCGGGCCAGTTGTAATGGTGGTGTGTGGCTTCCAGTTCTCAGGAGTCTGAGGAGTGAGAACAGTCTTGAATTTGAGGCTAGCCTGGGCTATGTGTTTTTCATTTGACATGGGAGTTATTTAGAGTTTCTGACAGAAGTTCCAATTGAGATTTTTTTTTTCTAGTCCCTTTCTGTTTTTTTTAATTTCGAATACAATATTATTTTGAGAACATAGTTTATGCAATTTCAATTGTCCTGAATTTAATTCAAATTGTTTTATACCTTAAAAAACAATTTACAATACTAGATTTTTCCATTAGTCCATTAGTAATAAATACTAATTTATTTAATCACTACCTTCTTCTCTGAAATAAGTCTTGGTTATTGTTCAATGTTTATTTGATTCTGCCTTCCTCTATTCCCCCACTTACTGATACCATAAAAGCTTCACTTGTATGGGACACCTTGTTAAATTCCTTCTAAGCATCTTCCTACTTAGTTTAGCTTAGGGTTAGCTCCATATTGAAAACTTTTATTTGCCAGAGAGATGAAGTTAGTGAAGCTGATTAGTTTGCAAATATGCTTAGGCTAACACGAGTCTAAGGACCTGAGTTCAAGCCCACAAACACACCTAAAGGTGAAAGAAGAGAACTGACCCCATAAAGTTGACCTCTGATTGCTCTCTCTCTCTCTCTCTCTCTCTCCACACACACACACACACACACACACACACACACACACACACACACGTGTTATATATGTATATATGATTATATATGTATGTATAGATGATTATATATATATTATTAAATAGAATGCCCAATAATAAAAATGCATGAATATGAGTGTGACAGTTCACCAACTGTCACCTGTGAAAGTCTCTCACGTGAAGGGGATGGATATCTGTCAAGATTGGCTCGCTCCTAGTCTGATGCTCATCAGGGAAGTAGCCTTTATTCTCTACTCCTTGTATTTCTCTAGGAGAGCTGTAAAGAGGGGAAATGGAACATTGGCATAAGCTATGGGAATAGACAAGTGATTATAATTAAACCTCACACAATAGTTTTAAGTGATGTGTAACTTGTACCTTGTAACGGTTTGATTACCATATCTCAGAGAGTAACCAATGTTCATTTTTAGTTAAAGAATTGTACAGGCTTTCACATACATGTTTGTACATGTAACAAAGTGTGGGAACACCAGGGAGAAGCCTCTGGATATGAACAGGCATGTAAAAATTTGGTTAGGTATTCTTATCTGATCTTTAGTACTTGACTCAGACCTCCCTGCATTGATATATTCTGTGGCTACAAGATTCATATATATGTAGTGATGGCTCCCTTGACACAGAATATGCAGTCATACCTTTGAACTTGCTTCATCTTAATGCATTTCGGGTAACGGATTAGTAATATGACAAGTCCAACACCAATAATAACCATGACAAGCACAATGACCATGATGGAGACACCTACAACATAAAACAAATGAACAGGATTTCAGCTGGGCATCACTTTAGGACAGCGAGATGCTAACAACAGTTGCAACGTCATCTCTTCCCTAAAGGACTTTCACTCTTCTTCCTCCAACTTGACACAAATTACAATTTGTATTAAAAGTTAACAACCAACTTCAAGATTCCATGATGTTTAAGGAAAGACATAGTCAGCATGAAAATGTCTGTGTGCTAGTTATTAACCAACTACAGAAAAAGCCCCATTGTGGTTTGGATTACAGAGGTCATAAGCCACAGATGGCTAGGAAATACATTAATCCTAAAAGACAAATGTATTAAATTTATTTTGGATCTCCAAACATGTAAATTAGTAAGATGGGACCATAAAAGTCCATGCAGAAACACAACAAACACATGGCAGATGGGAAAAGGTTTTCTTGATGCGTGACTTTGGATATATGTATTGTATTCTAGACTGCTTACTGGTAAGGTTTAAGGCTTCTCCCCACTCTATAATTATCGATCCTTCTTCACACTGGCACTCAGGTTCGTTGTCATCCACCTGGAAGAGCAGTCAATCATATATTGTTATTGTTATTGCAGTTGCTGTTGTTATTGAATGACTGATAGAAATTATGTTTTGTAGTTCATCTATGTTAGTATTAGTTCCGTATCAGGTCCATACGTCCATATATACATACATATAAATACCTAGTACTTGAAAGAGTATTTGATATATATATATATGTATATATAGTTTTATATATATAAAACTTTAAGTGATCAACTTGGTTTAGGGAAAATGTTCCACCCAAATATAAATTGATAGTATTGAGCTGAAAGTAAATTTAGAATTTGTGTGTTTTTGCAAAAGCTTTGGGCTAATGTTGATACTGGTATAATTTAACTGTAAATGATATTAGGGAAAACTAAACCTTAAGCTTCATGCTTAAGCCTTATATGTACTTATAGAAATGGGTTTCTAAATTATCAATCTGATAATTCATTTTTACTTGCAACATTAATGGTGTCTATGTGTAATAATATCTCAGTTTGCTCTTTGCACTAATTTTGCTGTTTATGCATAAAAATGTAAATAAAATATGTTGCTCTTTCAAAGATTCAGCACACTTCCACTCAGGCTCAAGAGTAAAGCCAAAGGTAAAAAATGTTGGTAAGACACTACTGTAAGAGGCAAAGAAACCTTACATCGTTTTCATCACATGGGGAGGAACAGATGGTTGAGTTGTAGGCCTTCTCTATTTGTATACACTCGCCATTGCTGCAAACCTAGAAAGGAAGGAACCAGCATGAACCATGCAGCTCATGAGACGTAGGGTTTCACAGTCACTTATGAAGTTACACATTCCTTCTTATGTTTAATTGCATGATTGATGCCGCCCTAGGGTAGGTTGCTCCCACCACTGAGACACCCATGTCAGTCTCTCCGCTCTCAAGCTCAGCTCAGGTATAATGCTAAGAAATGTCTTGCTTTGTTTAGCTAAAAGATAGCACCACAAAGACAGTTTTGCAGTTTCTCTAAGCCTATGCATGGAATGATCTCCCTCCTTCTCACTTTCTCGTTCTTCCTCCTCTTCTCTTATTCTCCAGCCTTCCACCATTCCTAGCTTCCCTCCTCTTCTCTTGGACCTCATTTTTTCTGTTAGCACTGTACTCTAACCAAGCAGATGGGAACCAAGGAGCCCTCAGTTGTGTGTAGGTAGGAATTTCCTTCTAAAAAAGACTTTTCTGTTTGTTCATGTTTGTCAAAGAATTATTCATACTAATGAAGATACTGACTCAACCTAGGTATCCATCAGTAGATGGATGGACAGAAAAGTTTGACGAACATACTATGGAGTATAATTTAGCTGAAAATAATGAATCTATGTCTGACATTTATGCATTTGTGGCATCTTGAATAAATGTGGGAGGCAGGATATGTGAACTAAGACAGGCATAGAGACAGGGAATTCTCAATCATGTGTGAGAGATAAAAACCTTAACCTTAAGGAAGCAGAAAACTGAATTTTGGCTTCTAGAGGCTGGTGGAGAGGAGGGAAAGGAGTGGCACTAGTTAAGAGGTTTAAATTTTCAGTTAACCGGGAAGATTGATTTTTAGTGGTCCATGGCACAGCAAAATGATTGTAATTAATAATAATTTACATATTAACATAGTTAATAGAAAGAATTTTGGATATACCCAACATAAAGAAATGGTCACAGATTAAAGTGGTGTCTGTCCTGTCCTAATCTCTCAGTTTTGGTTACTCTAACTCTATGTCTGTATGAAAAGATTATACTGTACTCAGCAAATTTGCATGATAATTAACTATAGATCATAATAATTGCTAAAAACCAGAAGATTGAGTAAAAAAACTGTCTGCACTAAAAGATTATACTTTACTTGACAAATTTTCATGATAATTAACTATAGATCATAATTGTTAATAGCCAGAAGATATAGTAAAAAGCTTGTCTTGTTTTCTCTCTGTTAAAAAATAAGTATATCAGCCAGGTGGTGGTGGCGCACGCCTTTAATCCCAGCACTTGGGAGGCAGAGGCAGGCGGATTTCTGAGTTCGAGGCCAGCCTGGTCTACAGAGTGAGTTCCAGGACAGCCAGGGCTACACAGAGAAACCCTGTCTTGAAAAAAAAAAGAAAAAAGTATATCAAGTCGAGCTACAATCTGAGTAGTCACAATGCTCTGTGGGTAGCCAGCTCTCTTCCTTTAAATCAAGTAATGTGCTGGTTTCCACACCACCAGGAGAACATTTCTGTTGGGAATGCTCTGTGTATGAACTTCTCTTGTACATTTGTCTGTAGACCACGGGAATTCAGCCCAATTACTGAAAGCCTAGTACTTAAGTCAGTAAATATGGTGGCATGAACAAAATAAATGGAGGGTGCTTGTCGACATCAGTAACAGTAATTAGTATAGAAGCCACGTGTGATTTCATTAGATGCCTATTTTAAGATACCAATTAAACAAATTTACAGCAGTTACATACAATTTAGTATAATTACAATTAAGCAAGAATAATATTACCATATTATTTCTACCCTCTCCCTTAATAATTTGCAGGAAAAGTTGCCATTGTTTTTCCTGTTTCCCCATACAGAAACAAACCTCCTTTGAAATCAATGACAGCAACCGACAATGCTCTTGAGTCCCTGAGCCAAGAAATTTGGATCATACACAGAGCTTTCCTCTTACCATTCCCTCGCCACATTTTGTTCCAGAATTAACCAGGCCGATGTCTCTAGAATTGTGGTACAAAAACATGGTTTTGCATTTGATGGTCATATTCTGCTTCACATTCTTAAGGTAATAGGCTTTATCCTCTCCAAGGCGTGTTGAGCGCTGGTCTCCTGTGCAGTATATCTTTCCACATTTGAGATCTCTGAAAGAAAAACAGATTTAGGACCAGTAACCAAAGCAACCGTGAAAGCCCAGACAATCAGCTCAGCTGCTTTCCCCAACCCTGTTTTGTTGGCTGATGCATGGCGTGGTAGGCTAAGAAAGCTCTCAAACATTTAAAGCTCCAACTCTAGGAACTGACATGAATAAAGTATGCAGAAGAATCACAGAAAGATTTCTCTGTTCTCAAAACTCGGTGTTCAAGTACACAGAGAATATTTATTAGTAAATTGGATTAGCATAATTTGGATGGGAGCAGTAAGAAGTGCTCTTATGTTTTGACATCAACTAACTCTGGCAAGCCTGGGGGTTGCTGCTCTTGCAACATTCAATGTACAGTTGGACGGCAGCTATGAGTTACTGAGATAGAAGTGAAGGGCACTCCTTTCCCACCTTATGTGTATGGAAACAAAGGTGAACTTGGCTGAAGGCTTGGGGGTTTCCTTTTCAATACACCTTCTATTCTGTCACATGCGAAAGCAGTGCAGCATGCAGACCTGGAAAGGACCTTAACCATGTAGCCTAGTCTCCCTTCCAACCTTCCCTCTACATGAGCACTGCCTTTAAATGCCTCCACTGCTTTCCTTCACTCTTTTGTTTTATCCCTGTAAGACTTATTTTCCATTCCTATTTGCCCATGGTTTGGTAGCATTCTTCTCCCTTGCTCTCCTCCAGTCGTACCCACCTTCTTGTTCTTTATAGTTCTGGACCCCAGCTAATAAACACAGAGAAGAAATTTAACCAACCAAGGGAACCAAGGGCCTGTACTCTCCACTCTCTTCCTAATTCTCAGAAAACTAGGGTAAAATCTGTCAGAACAGAAGCCTTTTAAGGGTTTTTAATGCACTTCCAAAGAGATCGATTTCCATTGGGCACTTACTTCTCTTCACAGGGAACAAATGTGCTGCCCTTATTTTTGCAGTATCCAAATCTGTTTCCTTTTTTATTCATCCTGTAGCAAAGGCTGTGACTCTCTTCTGCTCCTGGGGTTTGAAATTATATGGTAAAATAAAAGAAATGAAAGCATGAATATTAAGAATGATAAAGCACTTCATTCCCTAACACAGTTAAGCTTTCCGAATCATACCACAAAAATGATTCAGTAGAATGGTATCAATAAATCATGGAGAACTAATGTATTGAGTCAGGAGAGTGTTTTAAGTAGGGTTAGAGATACGTAAAATCAGCATACGTACACTAGCTGTAATGCAGATCTAATCAATTATACTGGAAATAAAATTAGAAATAGATGTTGCAACCACAGAGATGCTAGGTGAAACCTTGAAAGAATGTCACAAGTTATATAATCCCCAGTTGTACCCCAAATTCTTAGAAGACACTAAAAGAGAAATATGGTCTATTGTCTTGGTCATTCACTCCCGTGACTGTGTCTCACCACCAATGAACAACTCTGAGCACTGGTCATTCCGGGTGGGACACAGTCCCATAAAGCAGTAGCCTTCTCCATTCTTGCAAGGAAACCCGTTGGCTTGGAACTCATCTTTAGGACAATCAGGGGAGTAGCCAGTACACACTTCAGAAATATCACATTCATTTTTTGCTAGTCTGCATATGGCCCCTTCTTTCTTCATCTGTTAAAAAGAAACAAATGTGCGAATCTTTGATGTTTGAATTGGCGAAACTGAGCACATAGGTGGAGAGTTGATTTACTTATCTGTAAGAGACTGGCTCATAGCCTTCTTCTCGGTGCTAAGAATTATTACCATTTTTTAGATGCCATGACTTTTATGGGATTTTAAGATGAGAAGATGGTGGGGTATTTTTAAAAAGCTTTAGTTGTTTTTACATATGTGTTTTGCCTGCATGTATTCATGTCTGGTGCCCACAGAGGTCAAAAGAAGGAGCCAGATTCCTGGAGCTAGAGTTGCAGGCACTCATGATCTGCCACATGGGTGCTGGGAACCTAACCTGGGTCCTCTGCATGCTTTTAACTGCTGAGCTTATTCTCTAGTTCAAGATGATGGTTTTGAATTTGGTACACGAAAGTCTTAGGCAGAGTAGACATAGGGAAAAGTGGTAAAATGGAATATTCTCATTTGCCTTGCTTTTTCTTCATTCCTTGCTTGGTTGCATCACTCAAATGAATCCCTACCCATCTAGTGCATAGCATGCATAGATGCATACCGCAGAATCTCTGTCAACCACAGAGCAGATTTCACATCACAAACTATAATGATCCCCTGATCTCAATGATCCCAATGATCTCATTGATCAGGGGATTACACAAACACATTCTTTAAAATGTGTGGGGTCGTAGAAAGCGTGGAAAACACATAAGATGACTCTTTGTGACCTTGCAATCCAGAGGACCCAAATAAGTGTCAGCAAACCTTTGGAGCCATGAATTTCTAGTCATTTTTTGTCTCTCCAATATCCAGTCATTAAGTGTCTAGTATCTACATATACTCTGTTCTCCTTTAGATAAACTGTTGTCCGAGATCAATTTCCCTCCCTAAGCTCTTTATGTTAAACAGACTGGTACTGATCTATACATGGAGAAGAATGGTGTTGGCCATGTGACTTCACCCTTAAAAAAAATCAAGTGACACTCAGCATCTTTTCTATTCTCCAGATGAGAGCACCACTTGGTTCAAATCAGAGCATTTCAGATCAAACATTGCCTGATGTTTACATGGAACACTCCATCTTGGAATTAGCACTGTGAGGCCACCCATGGCCAGATAGTGCTTTGTTATTCTTCGCAGCTAAGCTGAGAACACAGAAATCCTTGGGAGCCAAGAGTCTCACCTGACATGATTCACAGCACTCTCCTTCCACACAAGTGAATCCTGGCTTCAGAACACATTTGTGTGCATCACAGCAAGGATTGGTGCATTCCTGGCAAAACGAAAAAGTAGACATCACAAAGGTTTGTGTGTGTGTGTGTGTGTGTGTGTGTGTGTGTGCATGTGTGTGTTGGCTCCTATTTGATGGTCTGATTAACTTGTGCTCCTTCAAGAGCTCGATGTAATGCAGGAGTCTTGGTTTTGGTGTGTGAATCAGATTACTGTGAACTACTGGTATTGGGGACTTATACTGTACTGCCCTTTCTCACGATCCTTCATTACTTCCCAGATATTGAACTCTCATTGGTGGGAACAGAATCCAAAGACAGTGACCTTCCAGCTTTCCCATGATGTCCATCCCCCCATTACTTTCCTGTGCTAAAGTCTGATTTGAAGTAATACAGTTTCTAAAATCTGATCTTACATCTCTAGCTTGGGAGACCATGAATATCAACCTGAACTTTATTTTATCTTTTATATTCCCTCAGTGCATTACTATATCACAAGACGGCCCCTTAGGCATCCTGTCTACTTGGACAAAATTAAAACTTCAGAGGCAGGTGTCTGCATCAGCTAAGAACTCCATACATTAGCATAGAGCTGTGGAATGTTCCAAAATATGCATAGGGAAAATGGATCTGTGTCCAGAGTCAGCAGCCTTTTCTCATTGATCTTAGATCTTGAAGACTGATTCTCAAGCTCTCTGAATAGGTCAGTCCCACTCTCATTATAGAGTTTCTTGATTGCTGTCCTATTAGAACACTTTGAACTGTGCAGTGTCTAGGGCTAACATAGGGAATGCTGTCCTTAGACCACAGTCTCAGCAAGTTGGTGGGGATGTAAATTGCAGTTGCACTGGAGACCTAGTATGCTTCATATATTAACACATCTCCAGAAGTTTATATGCCCTTGTTCATTTGAGGCATAAGTAGTGGAGGATGCATATGATGAGCTTCTCAAAGCGGACTAAGAAATAACTTGAAAATTTGTCTCCAAAGCTTTTTTTTTTTTAAATACTCGACACTTGAATAAGTACATGAAAAATTGGAAGGTTATTTGTCCATCTATGGAAAGAGACTTTCTTATAATCCCAACTTCCCAGCTATGATAGAGACAAGCTTTCCAAGGCTCTAAGTAAAACTTGACTGACTAGGAGATGTTTTGTAAGATAGCCACCACTTACTGCCTAATGGCGGAGGGATCAGATTTAGGGGCACTTCTCACAAGTCAAGATATTAGCCAGGCAAACGGAATGTTGCTGATTTCCAGCAGGCTCTCCACCTAGGACTTGGGATTTCCTAAGAAGGCTTGAAATGAGGGCTTCTCCAGAGCTGCGATCTGAATGGACAATAAAAACAGCTCTCTCCAGCTTCGCTGAGGGCGTGGCCGTCTGCTGAGATTCAAGCTGAGCACAAACTGTATGCAATCACCAAACCCAGACACTATTGCTGATGCCAAGAAGTACACGCTGACAGGAGCCTGATATGGCTGTCTCCTAAGAGGCTCTGCCAGAGCCTGACAAATACAGAGGCAGATGCTTGCAGCCAACCATTGGACTGAGCACAGTGTCCCCATTGGATGAGTTAGAGAAAGGAGTTGAAGGGGGTTGCAACCCCATATGAAGAACAACAATATCAACCAACCAGACCCCTCTCCCCCAGAACTCCCAGGGACTAAACCACCAATCAAAGAGTACACATGGAGGGACCCATGGCTCCAGCTACATATATAGTAGAGGTTGGCCTTGTTGGGTATCAGTAGGAGGAGAGGCCCTTGGTCCTGAGAAGGCTTGATGCCCCCCAGTGTAGGGGAATGCCAGGGAAGGGAGGTGGGAGTGGGTGGGTGGGTGGGGGAACACCCTTACAGAAACAAATAGAAGGGGATAGGATAGGGAGTTTCCAGGGGCGGGGGGGGGGCAGCCAGGAAAGGGGATAACATTTGAAATATAAATAAAGAAAATGTAAAAAAAAAAAAAAAGATATCACTTGCAATACCTGAACTGGCCCACAGTCACACTCTTCTCCCTCATCCACCTTCTTGTTCCCACAGAATGGATAGTCATCGACTTCTTCGGGAAATGGGTTGTTGAGTATGCATGCTGGTTTCTGATCCTTCAGAAATTGCTGGTATTGTGCTTGGCTGCATTTGCTGAATTTTATTGCAGGGATGCTAGAGATGAGATGAGGTGAAAATAAAGATTTGCTGCTGTAAACATTTAACAAAGAATTGGAAATGAAATACAATTGCTAATTACCAGGGCAGAGCCCTGGTCAAGTTTATTATTATTTATTAGCTATGTTGCAGAAACACAACTGCCAAATGCCGTTTCAGTGAAAAACTCTGATTATGTGTCTTCCGACAAATCCTTCCTGAAGACAACAGTTAGTTGGTTGTCTGTGCTTCCTGTTCCTATTTAGTCCCTAATGTGTCCCACTTATTTAAAAACTATTTTTATTTTATGTTATGGGTGTTTTGCTTGCATGTATATTTATGTTCCATGTGTGTAGTGCACACAGAGGCTAGATGAGGGAACCACCAGAGCTAGAGTTAAAGATGGCTGCAAACCTTCCTGTAGATATAGGCAATTGAGCCTCAATCCTTTGCAAGAGCAGCAAGTGCTCTTAATAACTGAACCACCTCTCTATCCCCTAATGTGCCCTTCTTAATATAACCATGTAATAATATAAATCTGATTTACCATCTCTGAAAGATTATAAACTTCCCAACCAAGTCAAGGATGTCATTATGTTTCTTTAAGAATAATCATGAGGTAACACAGTGTCTGGCATGGAGTAGTTCTATATTATGTTATATGATATTATATTGCTATATTGCTTTATAATATATTCATATATTATACTTATATTATAATATGACAAGTATTATTTATATAATAAACAATATGTATATATTATATATAGTAATATATTATATGTTATTGTAGAAATACACTGCAGAAATATTAAAAACATCATTAAGACTTCTAAGTGCCCCCTTTTAAACTAACACTCCACTCCCTTCTCTCTTCCTTTGGTTTGAATCCTTTCAATGATTGAATACAGGGAGACTTTTAGAGACTTGAGTCCATTAAACAGGCTGATATCAGTTGCTAAGTTCTACTCTGTGACGGCCACTGCATTTTGAACTTTAGCCAGTTTTCATCATTTTAAAAATATTTGTTTTTGGATGACGTGTATTTGTGAGTGTTGATGTGGGAGTTCATGCACAGGCACCCACATGGGCAAGAAGAGGGTATCAGATCCCGTGAAGCTGGAATTACAGGTGATTGTGAGATTCCTAATGTGGATGCTACTAAGCTTAGGTCCTCTGCAAGAGCAGCATGTGCTCTGAGCTACTGAGCCATCTCTCTAGCATTGTGTCATTTAATCAATCACCACACAGAGGAAACCACTGACACTGACATTTTTCTTACTCTTCCTGCCACAAAAGAATCCAAAGATGCACAGGACTGAGGCGTGACCACAAGGTAAGTCCCTTGCTATGTATTGTGGAGCGAGATTGACATCTGCTTGCAAAGGAAAATGAGTTTTCTCCAAAGGAGTCTCACTGGATACACTAACCTCACTGAAGAGTAGACTTCAGCAGTAAATGGACGACAGAAAACAAAATACATGGTATTTTTGTAGACTGTTGTCTCATGTGGCTTCTCTTAAGCATTTCTTTTTTAATTTTACTGGTTGTTTGATTATATATTATGCTTTTCAATTTTGTATTTTTATAGGTCTTAAAGTTGTATGTGTGTGTGTGTGTGTGTGTTTGTTGTGTTTTTACTTTGTTTCCTGTTTATTTTCTAAAAAGAAAGAAAAGAGACGGGGTAGAGTTGGGTGGGTAGGGAGGAGGAGGGAGGAGGTGGGAGGAGTTGGAGGAAGGGACCTGTGATTAAAATGTATATATGAAAAAAATTTGAACCTATATGAAAAATAAATCTTCACATACATTATCAGAGCCTCACCTTCCACTGCCCATCACACACTTCCCCAAAGGACAGGTGCATGGAAAGTCATCGTGCCGCATGCCCAGGCTGTGTCCCAGCTGGTGTGCCATCCTGTTCCCGATTATATTTACATCTGGTAGAAGATCCTGATTGAAAAAACAAACCAGTAATAAGAGATGTCTATAGGAGACCTCCGAGTAGTATGTAGGTATCACTTTAAATGAGTGGTTGAAAGACCAGACTTCTAAATCTTAGTTTGTATGGATTTGGGAAGTGATAGACTTTATTACATCTCATCTATACTTAAGTTCATAACTATAATTTATAATTAAAATGAGAAAATGACTTTTTTACAGATTCCTAACTTTATAATTCACAGTACATCATACTCCTATTTGTTGCATTGGCAACCTTCTTTTTCCAAATAGCTAAAATCTAATAACTAATGTTATATATCTGTGGTGTCCCTCTAAAACTTATATTTTGAAGCCTTAAGTCCCAAGGACTACAGTGTTTAGGCCAAGGGGACAAGGTTCCCAGCAGTGATATCAGTGTCCCAACCAAACAGGTTCAGGAGAAACCTCTCTACAATAGGAGGCAGTAAGAAGCTATCAAACTTAAGCCAGGAAGTGGAGTGTCACCAGATACAAGTGGATTAGGTTCTTGGACTTCTCAGCTTTCAGATTTATGAGAAATACATTTTTGTGGTTTCCAACCTGCTCAGTATCTGGTATTTTGTTGCAGAAACCCATATGGACTTAATGCAAACATCCCACACAATTTTATAAAGGGTGCTGATGTCTTCTCTGCGCTAGATATTCCAGGGGCCTCAACAGAGAAATTTACTATTTTCAATCTATCCTGTCATATTGAGCAACAACGCTATATAATCTTGTGGAGGGAGTTTGTGTTATGAGAAAATGCTGAAAGTCAGAAACATAAGATTCATGGCAGAATTTGTTGCTGCCTTGACTCACAGATCTAGTTCTCACTTTAACAAACCCAAAAGAGAATAACCCACACAGTTATGATAAAGCTAATAGAATATCTTTATTTTATTTTGTTGATATGAAGCTTCAAATGTTCTTTGTCTGGCTAAAATACGATCACTGAAATCGTAATAGCTTTTATTGGGGTAACTTTGTACGCAGGTCTTATGTCATTCAGGTACTAAGGAAAACCTACAGTCATAAAAGTAATTACAAAATAATTGCTTGGTAAGGTTTTTTGAATAAACATTAGCTTTTAAGCTTTTTAAATCTCAGCAAAAGCTGGGACAGCAGCAACCAAGAAAGGATAGCAAGGAAGTAAATATAAACCTTCATGTTTTCAACTGTGTCTCGAGCAGAGTTACCTGAATAGCATGTACTGGAGGTTTTGAGGCCTGGAGAAAAGTCATCCAATGAAGATGGGACAATGATGCATAGCCTCTCTACTTGCTAAACATGAGTTTTCAAGGCTTCTTGATATGGCACATTAAAGTGGCTTTTGTACTTGTTTATTTCAGTTCAAAAACAATTATGATGATTAAATCAAACTAAAATGCCATAAAACTTATTTGTCCTTATAAATAGTTATATTTAACACATGAATGAGCTTTATAAAGAGTTGTAGTTAATACATGAATAAATTTTACAACTATGGAATACACTGGTGATTTCATACCTGTCCTTCTGAGATTTCAACTGCGGTCAGTTTACCCCACAGTTTTTCACAACTCACTGTTTTGTTTTTTGTTTTTGATTTTCATTTACTAAAGGGAATATAGGTCTCTTCGTGACATACCTTGGAAATATAGGCCAAATACAGATTATATACGGCTTTACAATGTGATTCAGATAAACACAGAAAAACAATTCAAATACTGTGATTATAGATAGTACAACGCTAGGCAACCAGCCCACCTTAACAACACTGCATGAACGGAGGATCTGGCATATCCCTCCTGGGTAAGCAATTCCTTGCATAGATGTGTAGAGCCACTTCCCACTAAAACAAGATACAAGAATACTCATTCTTAATTTGACTGAACAATTTGATTAACCCCAAATTCAAGATACACTGAAGTACCCCTGTGCTTTTGGAACAATCCTCTCAGCTCTGCAGTTAATGGACATGTGGATGACCCAAGTTGAAGCTGGGCTCAGTTAATACCTAGAGGCAGAGAGAAATCTGACTGTGGTCTTGGGATGAAATTAGAAAACATAGGATGTAATTTTTTTTCTAAGGAAAACAAAATGAGATAAATATTTTTTTTCTGGATTCTAGTCTACCTTGTGCTCAACTCTGGATAAAACAATTTAAATGACAAAAACAAACAAAACCTACAATGAGGTAATCAATTAAACTTTAAAGTGTTTGGGAGGGAAATGTAGGAGTGGAAATATAGTAAGGAAATAACACTAAGAATCATGTGGTTAACAACACTGAAAGTTATTTATCAATCATAGATGGTCAGAGAACGATGATAGTTCTAATTCAACGTTTAAATAAACTCTTGTGTAAAGAAAAGTCCCTAAAGGGATAAATGTCTACACTGTAGGCAATCTAACTTTCACTTGACTTGGGTGCAGTCCTTAGAATTGGACCTTTGTAAACAGAGCTATCATGAGCTAGAAGACAAGACTTAGAATATCAGGAAATTCAAATACAATAAAGAAGGCAATCTGAAGGGACTTTTTTCAGCCTTTTGTTTTTAATTAAGAAGATACACTCCATTTCTATATTCGTGTTCTGTGTGTCTGGTATGTTTGCTGGTAATTCTTAGAGGAGCTTAGTATTCTGGGCTTGCCAGGCTCTGGAGATCTTGGAAGAACATAAGATACGTGAAGAACTGGAGAAGGACAGGCAAGTGGCTGGCTTCTTTCAAAGTCATCTGAGTTACACAGCAATAATGTTGTAACAAAGTGTAAAGTTGAATTTCTGCTTCTAAGTCTATGTGACTATAGATGGAGGATATCTAATAACTTAACACATAAGAAATCACAGACACAATGCCCAAGTGGGCAGTGAGCAGTCATTCCCTTTCGGTCCTTGTTTGCAAACAACTTATTGATCTGAAGTTACCCCATGAAATAAGAAAAAATTTATTAAAGTAAAATATTGTTCATTATACCTATTCAGATAGTGATAGATATCCTAAAATTTACATATGGCTTTGTGAAATAGATCAGTGGATATAAGTGCTAGCCACCAAGTCTGACAGTATGAGTTCAATCCCCAGTACTCACCTGGAAGGAGAAAACTTACTCTTTTAAGTTGTCTATTGATATTCACAAATGCACTGTGATGCACACACATGCGCACACACACACACACATCATAAGTAATAAATACATACTTAAACATAATGTAAAAACAGTGGCCTCCATCTTGAAGTTTATGGTGATATTTTACTGTGATATTTCACCCTCCTTGATTTTTGGTCCTGACAGTGTATGAATGTCTAAGCCCAAGACAGGCACAGTTACACTCCTGAAGAGAAATGTGGATCTGTCAGATGGAAATTGACAGTCTGACTCCCTCTTACTAATCCACTAAGTGACTAGACTGGACTCATCACAGGCATTAGAAACTGCTTGCTTCTGAGCTCAGCCTGAAAGCTCTATTCTAGCTAACCCTGGAAAGAGGATCCACAGATTGGATTTGAAGCACTCTGGAGAGATATAGGCTTTATAGACAGAGAAGTAGGAAGAGCAGTCACTTCTCTAACATAGTGATGTTACCAGTATCCAAAGAGATGCTTGAAAGCTACTATTGTTCTCAAGTGGAAGGTGCTTGTCACAGGGTCTATGAATTTTATTCCTATATCTATTTATCACTTTCCTCTGGGCTAAGTATAATACTAGGTATTATGAGGGGAGGAATTGATAATTTTATTTTATTTTATTTATTTATTTATTTATTTATTTTGGTTTTTTGAGACAGGGTTTCTCTGTGTAGCCCTGGCTGTCCTGGAACTCACTTTGTAGACCAGGCTGGCCTCGAACTCAGAAATCCTCCTGCCTCTGCCTCCCAAGTGCTGGGATTAAAGGCGTGCGCCACCACCGCCCGGAGGAATTGATAATTAAATAGCTCCTCTCAAACTTTTATGTAGGAATATTGAAGATATTGCAGGCTAGACTTATCAGAGCAGATTATGTAGAAAGCTAGGTTTTGGGGATATATTAGAGAGGGCTTGGCCACAGATGATAATAAGAAAAGTCAATGGATCCTCAACTTAACCTTGCTTAGGCATATTTTCAATTCTGCACTAGACACACACACACTCTCTCTCTCTCTCTCTCTCTCTCTCTATATATATATATATATATATATATATATATATATATAGTTTCTGTATAATACCAAAGTAAATAATTTTAAATGCTTTGTGTTCTTTATTTTCTTTAATTTTCCCTTTTCATTTGTGTGTGTGAATGTGTCTGATTTGTTTACATATGTGTGTACACATGTATGTGCCAATATGTGGGCATCAGAGGTCAGAAGAGGATGTCAGGTGTCCAGCTCTATCATGCCATGCCTTATTCTCTTAAGACAGAATCTTCCATTGGGCCTGAAGCTAGGCTGATGGATAGCAAGCCACTATGATCCTCCTGTCTCTGCCCTATTCATGGTGCTGGGATCACAGCTAACTTTCACAAAGGTACTTTGGGTTCAAATTCATGTTCTCATTTTTTCATTGTTACCTACCAAAGCAATTTCCCGAGTCCTATTTTGTTTTTAATAGTCTGTCCAATATGTGAAGGAAAATAGAATAATCACATACCTCAGTAAAATCACATGATCGAAATCCTTTCTTTTTTTGAGAACTGTTTCTTGCCAAGTTGAAAAATGCAATAAGGTACTTTCTAGATTGGACACTATTTCTATCTTGTCTCCAGCTGACCATATTTCAATGCCAGCCAAAGTCACATGAATGTTCAGGGTTTTATAAATCTGTTCAAAGAGGAAAGAATTTTTACAAAATCAAATTGTTAGATGTTTCTTTCTTTATTACCTGTATTCCCTTGTATTAAAAAACAATTTTAACTTGTTATGTATATTTTATATAGCACAATACAAATTAATACATTGAACTATAATACAGAGTATCATATAGAATACTGTGTGAATTTCCATAAAAAAAACTAATAGGGTAAAATGATGTTTGAAAATTCCTTAATTTCAGCATAGTGAGGGCAATAAGCATGAATGAAAATACTAGAAAAAAATTACAAAGCTATGAATAATCAGGGTGGAAACCCTGCTGGCTCAACAGTAATTACCCAAATTGAAAAACAAAGCATTGGAAAAGTGAAACAAACAGAAGACAGGATTTCATGCTGTAGGAAAGGGCTAAAATAATGTGCATACTCCATATGACCTACCATTCCAACTTCTTCATTATTTATATAAAACAAATGAACATTTATTTTTGCACCTATGAGTGTGCACAGATGTTTAAAGTGCTTAGTAAAAATGCCAATAGAAAACCGTCCTTCAACTAATGAAAGAACCACCACTAATCTAGATGAGCCACTCCTTCAGCATCTTCCTCTGCATCTCTACCTGAGTAATAGACCCAGGATGTGTTAGAATGACTTGGCAAAGGAAATTGTGTACAACTCACAACTTGTTTTAGTAACAGTTCTTATTCTTTAGTGTTTAGATGGACTAATAACCTTAATAGATTATAATGAAGTCCTGATTCGAATGACAAAGCATAGGCAATAAATCACAGCATGTCATTTTGTTGTTGTTATTACAGACAGGCACAGAGCACTGACTTTAAAGTAGTGTAGCCTAATATTTACATGTTTGGCTCTCAGATTGTCTGCCTATTGTTTCATAATTTTTGTGCTAACAGAATTTTAAAATTTGTATTATTTATTATTGTTTCAAGGTGTGTGTGTGTGTGTGTGTGTGTGTGTGTGTGTGTGTGTGTGTGTGTGTGGTATATTGTGGGAGCAGGTGCATATGGCAACTACAATTGTGAAAGTCTGAGGACAACAATGGCATGTCTCCTGTCCTGCCAAATTCATGGATATTCCAAGGATTGAGCTCAGACGCCACCCTTGCATGGTGTGCACCAAACACCTTTCTCTGTCCACCGAGACATCTCATTGGTCCTCGTTAATGACCAAGTTTTGACATTTACTTAGATAGTACGTGCAATTTACTTAGTAAAACAAAACTTCAGGGCTGTGGTTTGTTGCTATGATTG
Source organism: Tokudaia tokunoshimensis (assembly GCA_036184795.1). Taxonomy (NCBI): domain Eukaryota; kingdom Metazoa; phylum Chordata; class Mammalia; order Rodentia; family Muridae; genus Tokudaia; species Tokudaia tokunoshimensis. The sequence goes on along the minus strand of BTHU01000011.1, from coordinate 57,194,355 downwards.
TTTTGAAGAGATCTTTACTAACTAAATTACCTGATGGATCTGTGGCTTGTGCTATATCCATATCAAAACAGCATAGTCCTTTCAGAGACCTGCCCTAAATAGTTTGTTGTAATTATACTTTCAGATTGATTTAAATTATATCAAAACTTACCATGTTGACAAAATTGACCATTCCCCAAATTCGTTTCCTCAGCTTGTTTTGGGGTTTACTGTTCCTGCGGTACTAGAAACACAAATATGGCAATTGTTATTTATCAATGTTGAAGAAAAAGCCCAGCAAAATATTTCACTTACTTTAAAACATTGTAAATAATAAAATAAAATAAAGCAAAACAAAAACAAAGGCAAAAACAAGACAAAGACACCTCTACAGCAATGGAAAAGAATCTTCAGTGAGCTAAAGACTGATCAAAGTATGAAGACTTGATAGGATAGTTGTTGAAATAAAATAACTAGATACAGTGTTTTCTGGAGATGTGCTTTAGCTTAGCACTGCTTTAAGGTTTTCTTTTAAATTTTGGATATCTCCTTTTATTCTTTATTTTTTTTTCAGTTTCCTCTTTTGAGAATTTTGTTTTTTTAATTGGATTGCTATGTTTTTTTTTATTTTCTAATTTTTTTATTTACATTCCAAATCACTTCCCCTTTCCCGTTTCCTCCCTCCCCGAAAGTCCCATAAGTCCCCTTCCCTCCCTCTTTTCCCCATTCAACCCCCTCTCGTTTCTCTGTCCTGGCGTTCCCCTACATCCAGTCTTTCCAGGACCAGGGGTCTCTCCTTCCATCTTCTTGGAAATCTATTGATATGCGAATTGTGTCTAGGGTATTCTGAGATTCTGGGTTAATATCCCCTTATCAGTGACTGCATACCATGTGTGTTCTTTTGTGATTGGGTTACCTCACTAAGGATGATATTTTCCAGTTCTGACCATTTGCCTAGGAATTTTGTGAATTCATTGTTTTTAATTGCAGAGTAGTATTCCATTGTGTAGATATACCACATCTTCTGAATCCATTCCTCCATTGAGGGACATCTGGGTTCATCAAATTATGTTGCCTTGTTGCACAGAAGAACACACAGAAAGAGAAAGACAGAAGGAGACAGAGAAATACACTGAGAAAGAGAAAGTGAAGCAGAGGGAAAGAGACAGACAGACAGACAGACAGACAGACAGACAGACACACACACACACACACACACACACACACACACACTCAGTTTGTCCTCACTACTGGCAGATGGCTCACTTTTCATTGCATTTATTGGCATGAATCAATCACAGAGGCCATCACTGAACAGTTGCCATCCGTATGTCTGTGTGCTGTATGTATATAATTGTTCTACTGCTGAGCTCTCTCATCCTGTGACATATTAAAGCTTTCTTATACCCCATTTCCTAAAGCTGGATGGTCTTATACATGCAAATAAATATACTTAAAAAATCCACACAAGCAAGCTGGCATGGTGGACATTTGCTCACACATCTGGACTACTCCTGACCAAGTCCTATTCATTCCATTCACCTCAACCAATTCTTATCAAATTGCCTAGCTGTCCATTCTGACTGCTGTCAGTGGGTCTTGATGTTCCCTCTGTGGCAGTTTTAGGGCTCATGACGCACAAGCTCCTCTCCCTCAGCCTTTGCTTTGTTTCAGTCATAATTTTAGGTTGGTCTCTGGCACCACGTAGTGTTGATAAAGTCTGAGAGTTTGCAGTGGCTCAGGGACACAGCCCCTCAGCCTGCTCTCCTAAATTCTCCATTAGGGAAATTCAACTTTATGTATTAGCGAAATAATTTTTAAATGAGGGCTAGAAATATTGCCTTGTTTGTAGTTTTAATCTAAAAATAAAGACAACCAACATATCAAAATTGATCATTACTTACTCAAAGCAATACATTTAATTTATATCTAAACCAATATTAGTACATCTACTTTATATTTATAATATAAGGGTATAGATAATTAGTTATTGATATGACATCTAAATAAGACTGAATATATATCATATATTATGTTACGTATATAACATATGTGTTCTATCATATATAATATATATTATGCTACATATATGTAATATAAAATTATATATACAACACATGTATGTTATATCATATATCATATATACATATATATGTATATATATGTATATATGTGCTAAATTTTACTTTTATTGAGTTCTTCTGTCCAGTTGATGACAGTTTTAGCATTGGTGAGATACTACTGATGGACAAATGGACTCATTTGTCTTCTGCATTGCATGAAGGTACCCCATTATGGAGGAATAAAATGTGTTCACTTTATTGTATTTGAAGTTGTCCTTTCTTTATTTTTACCTGGTCCATCTTATAGTAGAATGGGGCTAGGATTAGGGTTATGTCCATGTTAGGGTTATGTTTAAGATTAGGGTTAATGTTAGGGTTAGGTTTGGGTTAGATTGGATCAGTTATGGTTAGAGTTATAATAGGGTTAAGGTTAAGGTTGGAACTCAGGGTTAGGGCTGAGGTTAAAGTTGGACTATCTTAAAGTTAGTGTTTAGGTTAGGTTAGGGATAGGATAGGGTTAAGGTCACATGACTTCTGGAACTCAAGATTTGGGTTAAGGTGAGAGTTAGGGCTAGAGCTAGGGTTCGGGTTGACCTTAAGGATAGGATCAAATGACCTCAGGAATTGTGTTAGGGTTATGGTTAGGTTTTGGCTTTATTAGGTTTAGAGTTAGGGTCATTGTAAGAGTTAAGTGGGTTTTGGAAATCACAGTTAAGTGAGATCTGTAGCTTAGGGTTATGGTTACTGTGTTTAGATATGGGCCTCAAATTCCTGATCTTTCCAATACCTTTAACATGAAAGGATGCTGAATTTTGTCAAATGCTTTCTCAGCATCTAATGAAATGACCATGTGGTTTTTTTCTTTGAGATTGTTTATGTAGTGGATTACATTGATGGACTTCCTTATATTGAACCATCCCTGCATCCCTGGGATGAAAAAGACTTTTTAAATTTAATGAAAATGAAGGCACAACATACCCTAATTTATGGGACACAATGAAAACGGTGCTAAGAGGAAAATTCATAGCCCTGAGTGTCGCCAAAAAGAAACAGGAGACAGCATACACTAACAGCTTAATGGCACACCTGAAAGCCCTGGAACAAAAAGAAACAAACACACCCAAGAGGAGTAGAAGGCAGGAAATCATCAAACTCAGGGCTGAAATCAATCAAGTTGAAACAAATAAAACCATACAAAGAATCAACAAAACTAGGAGTTGGTTCTTTGAGAAAATCAACAAGATAGATAAGCCCTTAGCCAGACTAGCCAGAGGGCACAGAGACAGTATCCAAATTAACAAAATCAGAAACGAAAGGGGAGAGATAACAACAGAAACTGAGGAAATTCAAAAAATCATCAGATCCTACTACAAAAGCCTGTATTCAACACAACTAGAAAATCTCGAGGAAATGGACAATTTCCTAGACAGATACCAAATACCAAAATTAAATCAGGATCAAATAAACCATCTAAACCGTCCTTTAACCCCTGAAGAAATAGAAGTGGTCATTGGAAGTCTTCCAACCAAAAAAAGCACAGGTCCAGATGGTTTTAGTGCAGAATTCTATCAGACCTTCAAAGAAGACCTAACACCAATACTCTTCAAACTATTCCACAAAATAGAAACAGAAGAAACACTACCCAACTTGTTCTATGAAGCCACAATTACGCTAATACCAAAATCACACAAAGATCCGACAAAGAAAGAGAATCTCAGGCCAATCTCTCTTATGAATATCGATGCAAAAACACTCAATAAAATTCTTGCCAACTGAATCCAAGAACACATCAAAACGATCATTCATCCTTTTATTCTTTAAAGCAAGTGCTTAGTGCCCTTTAGAGAACATTTTTATTCCCAGGCCACTGTTAAAGATGCAGTCATTATATTTCAAGCATCATCAAGTTTACTCCCTCTGACTCTTGAGTACCTGAGAGTAACAAATCAGAAATCATGTAGTCAAAACAGACCCCACTGAGCGATGTACTACAGAGGGACAGGAACCTGGTCATTCCTTCTCTCCAGCACAAAACTCAGAAGGTCAAGTCTACTTGAATACTCTGACTTTGATTCTCTTCTTCTAACTGTATTTCTTTTCCTAGTCATTAATACAAATGTACTGAACAATACAGAAGAGTTCTCTGTAAGACCACACATACAGTCAATTTTCTTTCATGCTAAAAATCAAAGTCAAGTATTCTTTTCTTGAATCCAGCTGGAAGTCTCTCTGAAATTCTTCTCTACAGTCCACAAGTGTCTTCCTCATAACTGTATTGAGGACTTGTTCTTTATCTTTCTGGGCATCGTGTCCATATTTTACTGAGCAGTTTCTCTTTTAATATGTTATTTTTTTTTTCATCTAGGTTTCTACTACCATTTACTGCTGTTTCCTGTTCTCCAACACTACCCTTATACAACACTTCCCTTAGAGGGAAAACACGAATCCTATTAGTCAGTTGGGAGGGATTACCTAAAAACACATTGGAGAGAAAAAGTCTAGGGCTATCTGCAAGACCACATGGTTAAGGTTTGCCACTCAAGGAGAGCAGAGGGGGATAAATAGTGGGTATGAGCCCCATGCCTTTATTCGCAGCTCTTTGTTCTGTGTTTGGTGTTATGGGGCACTCATACACATCTGTCCTTCTTTCTCTTTTAAATTGTTAGGTCTGTACTGTACTGTACTGCCTATATTTTAAGCATAATTTCTTTCTCCCATCCCTGCCATATATTTTGTGCCAAATCTGAGCATAATAATAATAATAATTTTCACTGGTGTTTTAAATGTTTTATTTTTGATATCCACACAATCTCCTACTGCTTGTAGTGTATGCCATACAAATTGCACAGGGTCAACCTAGCTCAGTTTGTTTGTTTGTTTATTTTTTGACTGATTTGAAAAATATTTTCTCATACCTATCTTCACTGTTTTGAAACTTTCTTCTATCTGATTGAACATGTCTTTATTTCTGTAAAACTCTTAAGGGTTGCTTCTCAAATAGTTATCAAGTGCCTTGGGTTGCCTGGGGGCACTCACCACCATTTTTTAACCCAATTTTTAAATGTCATCACTGCTTTCATAGTTTTAACTCTTGACTTGCTTGTACTCTGTGAGTGATTTCCTTGCTTCAGTGTCTGATTCACACATTCTCTCTTTATGTGTGATTAATTTCCCTTTAGTTCATTTGAACATCCACACTTTTTGCTCTTGCAGATGTTAAAGTAGTTTTCCAAGAAAGCCTATCTCGTATCAATTTAGATAGCCTCTCTCTTACTATTCTATTCATTCCTTCCTATTTCATTTTCTTATTTTCAATGACTTTAAATTTATATATCTATTACATAGTATGTTTGAAGCATCACTGACAGATCGACAGTTCTTGGAGAACTGACTCATCTTCTAACATGTTGGTTGGCTGCCATGTGAGGTCCATTTTATTAGAGGTATTGAAATGGCTTTGTTGGGAAATTTCTACTTGAGCTCTAGTTGTTTACCAGATCTTCAACAGTTTTTATGTTGAAAATGTTGCTTAGCACATCAGCAACCGAACCCTAGATGCTGCCATGGTTGCAGAGCATCTGCGGAGCATGGTCTAGGATCTGTCTTCCCCTGTTTGCTTTTCCCTGCCACAGCTTCAGGCAAACAGGAAGTTCTCTCCATCTTCTGGGGTCTTTGTAGAGCTCTTCAGTGATAAGGTGGCTTTAATGGTTAAAGGCACCACTGGGAAGTATTATCCCTTCCTTTGCTAGAATAGTTAAGTCCTTAATCCTGTCTTCCCATATGCTCCAAAGAAAGGTAACACAACCTCTGAATTTTACTTCTCATTCTGATGAAAACTTTCTCCTTAATTTTTAGCATTTGGAAGTTTTCAATTATCTTCTGTTGCCTTCAATCCTAGATTAATGATCTCTATTCAAGCTTTTATAAATTATTCAAAATTTCTTCTTTGTTACAGTAGGAAGGGAGGTTTTATTTTTGATTAATCTGATAGATTATGAGGCGACTCAAGAGTTTTTTATAAAGCTCTGTTTTGAGGAGTTGAAAGCAGAAGTGTGAATTCAGAATGAAATTTAGTGGAATTTTCTTTTTTCTAAATGAGAACAATAACTATAGTTTTAAAGAGAATAAAGAGTATAATGTCCATCTGAGAACTTACCACATATTCATCAGCAACAACGAACAGTTCAATGAACTTTTCTTTGTGATAGCCCTGAAAATGTAGATAATTCGTGAAACTTATTACCAATTTAATAGAAAAAAATCAATATTTTCATGATAAGGAATGTATTTAAAGAAGAAGTAAGTGAATGTATATGATACATTGATGAACTTTTATTATTAAGATACCTAGACCTACACATTACATTTTAATGAACCTTGAGTAGTATTTCACATTTGATTGTCTTGACTTCTTTATTGAGACTTAAAGCTCAAACTAAGAGTTACAAATTAAGTATTTTTTATATTTTGGGTTTTCTTTTGTCATTCACAGACAAAACAGATTGCAACTAAGTTCATGTGCTACTAGCTCATATATTTGAATAATATTAATATCTATACATACACTCGTATTTGCATGCAGACATGTATGTCTAACTGTGAAATAACTGCCAAGAATACCCACATTTCCTCTACTTTTCCCTAGTACCCCCTACCCTTTTTACTGTGTGTTATTCTCAATTCCAAGGACATTTATAAGCCTTTCCTTTATAGGAAACACAAACACCAGGATATTAGTCTAAATTTTCATCTCCATGGGACAACTGCTTCTTCTGAACAGTGCCCAAGGCCTCTCTTCAAAGATTTAACTAAGTCATTCTTTGCTGGACTATATGATTACGTATTCATCAAGCTACTCAACTAAGAAAGCATATAATGTTGTAGATACCTACTATATAGACTATGAACATGAGGAGCAAAACAAGTCTGCAGCCTACCAACTAACATCAAGGGAGAATCAAGAAGATAGCACCTGATTCTGTGGACGCCTTAAATCACTGAAAATCTCTTAACCTTGGTTGTCCTTTACCATACTGCTGGGGCTAATGCAAGAGATAAGCTTGTTTTTTTCGTCAACAACTTTCCCCCCAAATGGTAAAGAAGACAAGGAAAGCCCAAACCAAAGATAGGATTCAGGATACAGCAAATTTTCCTTTTCCAGTTTCCTACAGCCTTAATGCTGTTAGTCTATAGTGAGGGTGGAAGGTTTTTCTCTTTACTGAGACAGTTGGAACATCAGAAAGGAAATCAGAAGTGTTTGCTTCTTGTGGTAAAGAGGGATTAGAATACTCACTTCCACTTTATGCTCTTCTATATTCTTAGTATCTATCAGAGTAGACTTCTTGGTAAAATTAAGCCCTACACAGGAGTAATTGGTAGCATATGGTGCCTTGACATTGTATTTGAACACCAAATGTTCTCCCTCATCTGAGTATTTTACTGGTTCAATGAGATACCGCTGGTCATTCACCCTGAAGAAACCCCTGTGGAAACAGCAACATAACTTTATTCCAAATTGTAGCTATCTCACTCTATTTTATTAACATTAGTCTTTTCAAGAAAGGGAAACTACTGGAACCAAGATGTCCTGAGCACGTAGCTGGGTGATTTGGGTAGCAAACATGCAACACAGCATCATGTCTTTTCAGTGAGTCAGTAATTCTAGGAGTCAATTTAACCTTTGTTTAATTTTGTTGGAGCATGGGCAGAAAAACAGTTTTTACCCATGGCCACCCAAAGGTTTTGTATAAATGTAATACATTCTTCAGGCACTAACTGTAGAGTAAGTATCTAACAGAACAAATACTGTTGTTTAGTTTTGTCATAAAAGAGGTCCTCACTCATGTCACTTCTAGGAGTTACTCAAGCAAAGTCAAGATAAATGAAGACAGAACCTTTTCCTTTCTTCTGCCTTCCATCTCCCCTCACATTTTCCACTTTGATATCTTTGTACCTAAGACTTACAGAAAAATTATGAGCTTTATTTCTGACCTTATATTTTCTAGACCAGAATGGGTCTGCCATTATAGACAGAAAAGTAACTGAAACAGTTTCATCAGGGATCCCCAGAGCTCAGAGTCAGGAGACCTGAACTGCTGAATCAGTCCAATACTCTCAAATTCGGCATTCTTAAGCAATAGTATAATTTCAGCATCCGGGCCTCTACTACGAGAGTACATGATAGACAGTGTCCAGGAATCTTCCATCTTTAAACCCTTACCTCCTGTGCTGAAGACCCACTTTGTGGAAGGCTGTTAGGTCTCTTGTTGGTGAACATTAACATAAACATAGGTTATAGTTCACATTCACAACTGAGAGCACATAGCACTCTCTTTTTTTTCATTAACTTTTATATTTATTAGGGTTGGTGAATAGAAAACAGTCAAGTGATTGTCTCTAAAATCTATGGAAAATGAATTAGAAAGCTACTTTGCCTTACCTCAGACCATTACAAGTGCTGATACTAGCAGCAGAATCAAATTCATGTATGATGGAGCCTTGGTAAAAACAGTGATCCTAAGACAGAAGAGTCGATTAAGGCAGGTATCAGTACCAACATTGTATGAATATTGATAATTAATTAATTTCTGTCAAGAATAAATCAGCATTTGATAAGTGACATTTGCCACAAATTTATTTGTGACATCCGTTTAAGACATGTGAATCTGCTTTAGGGACTTTTTAATCCTAACTTAATGACTACTTTGTGTAAATATTTATATAAATTCTTTCCTCAAAAATTGGTCTATTGGGCAATGGAATCACTTTCAGATGCAACCCTTCTCTTATAACTTTGACTTTGACTCCTTCCATCCATCTGCTAATCCTTGATGAAGTATTGTCTTCTCCCCACTGCCTGTTAAACCAAGGCAAGCTTTGGGTGTTTCTAGAGTTAGACCTTGCTCTCTAGTCACCTCCTCTTCTGTCCATCTCTCTTGTTTCTCTGCTTCAATCCAGCTGGCATCTTTATTGCTCCTGTTTGGTACACTGCTCATAGTAATTCCACCAGGCAGTCATTCTTATTTCTTCTGTCTGTTGACAAGCCCAGAGGAAACACTTCTATGGCCTTCTAAGACCTCACACTTGTTGATATCTTTTCCTCTAATTTAAGACTACTTGGTGGCTTATATCTTAGAGACATTTAAAGCCATTTTCAATGGAGGAAATAAGAGTTTTAAAGAATACTTTTGGTCAGAAAGGGTGCTTTTGTTTAATGGCTGTAGAAAAATAAGTTCTGCAAAGGTGAAGGAAAAGATAGACTTTATATCTCTAGAATACCAGTAATGCAAAGCTTCCACTGAAGAGTGAAGAAAAAATTCTTAATGTGAATGTATCAGAAGGGTGGACAGGACTCATACACCATGTAAGAGTTTGTTCATTATAGATCTTGAAAGTTGTTTTATATATTTATATTTAATCCCTTTTACTAAGTACAACTCCATGAAGGTGTAATATGTTTGGTTGGGCTCCTGATTTGTGCTTCCTTCACTTGCCACTGTAGAGAACAAAGAGAAGCCAGCTTAGCATATATATATATATATATATATATATATATATATATATATTGCAATCTTTGATCTGCTCACTAGGAAGTGATCAGCTCTCCTTAGTGCTCAAAGGGCACTGTTTTCCATTCTACCACCATTTACCTAGACTAGGCAACTCAGAGCTAGTTCTTTTATAGAAGTTTTGAAATAGCTTGTAAATCTGGAATTACTGTTTAAAATCATACCAGGAAATAAAAGGTTCAGAGAGGAGACAAAGTAAGGTTTTGTAAGATACCAAGATCTGTGGATACTTGATGACCATTTCTCTTTTTATGTTGTAGTTTGTCTCACTGTAATTTGAAGTGAGGAATTCCCTGAAAGAGAGAGGAGAACCAATGAGATGATCCACTCTAATCCCCTGCACACACATAAAACCAGTTATATGGTTGAGGAGCCTTGATGATATCTTAAAACTTAGTAGTACTGTCATTCTTTAAAAAAAAAGAAAAAAGAAAAACAATATCAAGCATTCTGACTATAAACTCTCCAAAAACTTAATCTCATACCATTATACATGCTATAGAAAAGTCAGCAAACATAATGGCAATTTTAGCAAAGCAGCATTTTAAAAAAACCTTCTGTAAAACAATTTATAAAGTGCAACTGGAGATTTAACCTAGACATGCAAGGATAATTCAAAGCTTATATCCAAGAAGTATATATCACACTTTAACTGCTTCCAAGAATACATGCTCCAGATACGGCCCTATTGTTTACAAATGTGACTCTCTTTCAATCCCTTCAATCCATCTTCAGATCTTTGTCACATTGATCTGCTTGTGTTAAGACAAAGAAATCCCAAAACACTTCTCAGTGGACTTTCTTAATCTGATAAAGTTACTCCAGAACATATAGTTGAATATTAAATAAGTGGAGTCATAATAATAAATCTATTGGATAGCTAACCAGATCTTTCAAAATTGACTTATATATTTAATAAAATCCCAACTAAAATGTCAATAGATGGTGTCTTCAATTGACAAGATGAAATAAGTATACATAGAAATGCATCATGACCTTGGACATGTTTTCTGTTGTTGTTGTTTTGTTTTAATGCACACTTTTATATGTATATTGAGAAAAGTTAGACACAACACTGGAGAAAGACAAGTAGAAATTTCTCTGTTAATATTAGCCTCCCTCTAGAGAGGTCTTTGGTCCTATGAAGGTAGTGAGACAGAGCCTTAAAACAGAGAATTCTGACTTGGAGTTTGCAGCAATACTTCCCCCATGGCATCCTAGTTGCTGAGCTGACAGGTCTGAGCCACTCCATGTACATCAAATAAAAGCTTCCATTGATAAGGTTAAAAAAATTAGCCCCCCTCTTACTGAAGATGAATGCTAATTCAGAGAAATATTGGTGTACAAATATTCTTCTTAGAGGGACTAGATGGCTCTCAAATGCTCCCAAGAATCAAAATAGGAAAGGTAAATTAGTAACCAGAGAACAGAATCAACACTCTGCTTGCTCCTGATATGGGATAGGTTTATATTTGAAGGGGACAAATTCATGAAGATTTGAGGAATTCACATTACTGACAGTCCAAACAAAACTATGAGTATCATATGCACATAACCCTATAAGACATGCAATCACAATAGAACTTACCTTGATCTTAGCTGGGCATGGTGGTAGACACCTGTAATCCTAGCACTAGGGAGGCAGAGGCAGGGGGATGAGAAGTTCAAGGTCATCCTCATCTACATAGTGGATTTGAGGATAGCTTGGGCTACAAGATACCCTTTGAAACAAAGCAAAACGAACAAAACACCTTACCTTGCTTTCAGAAGGTGAAGGATTAAAGTTTTTCTGCCTAATTTTATTTCATACAACAATTCTTCTTCATATTCCTCCTGAAAAGCAAGATCCCATCTGTGAATTCCACATCTACTTAGTGGAAGGGAGTGTCTTGGGGAAGGGGGACGTTATCTACCTATAGTTCCCCACAGTAAGTTCAGGGGGGAAACCTTGACAAAGGTGAACTTTAAGAGAGACAGCATTATAAGGCTGGTTTTACCAATTTTATCTCAGTTAAAAAGACATTTCTACTAATGAAACAAAATAGTTAATGTTTATTTCCCCCTTAGTCAGGAATGTACAAGTCACGTTATGTTTACTTATACCTTTTTCAAACCCTCAGATCTTCCCTTTTTGTGTTTTATTCTTCCTCTCTCCTTCCTAAATCATTACCACTTCTGATCATAAAGTCTTACCTAGAAGGTGTTTTGTATTTGTCATACATAATACAAAAAGATCTTAGTTTACTTAGTGTGTGTTGGTTATCTGAAATTTAGTTTGGGATACTCATTGTAACTAGAGTTGCATTGTATCCACCATGGGCAAAATAAGTAAGGTCTTAATACACACTAGCAAGATGCTATGGAGAAACGAACAAAGATTTAGAAATTCTACCAGCACAGTCAATAGCAGCTCCGGTTGGATAGTCCAACAGTAGTGTTCATCAGTTGGAGGAGCTGCCAGTAATGAACAATGAAATTCTAACTTGCTCTTTTCTTTGATGACTATTGGCACAGCTATTTTCCTCTGGTTTAGTTATTAGTGATTTGATAAGCTTCTGATTCATTGTGTCTGTCTTTTTTTTTTTTTTGAGAGTTCTTTAAAATGCTGGTTCGTAGTTGTTCATCTTCATCTGTTTGACAAAACTGTCGCTTCAGACATACTAATAATAAAATCAATAGAGGAGATTTTAGAACCATTTGGGAAGAGAGTATTGAGTTCTCATCCAAGCTTCTTATTATCAATATAGTATATAGTTATAATGTTTTACAACTCGTGAACCAAGATAGTGTTATCATTAAAGTCCACATATATTTTTATTCTCTCAGTTTTACTGGCCATCTACTTGCACAGTCTTAACCCCGATGCCATGCTATGGTTGTTTGTCATAACTCCTTGGTCTTCTCAAGTCCATAGGTTCCCTATATTCTCCTTAGTTTTGAAGGGTTTGATATTTTTGCCTTGTACTTACCAGATAGAGGGTTTTTGAATGCCTTTCTTAAAGCTAGCTGCAGCTTTGGTTTTCCCAACAAAAACTACTAAAGAGAGTACCACTGTGTCACCTTAAGAGTCCACACTGTCACTCATCCATCTTGTGGATCACACTGACCTTGATCAACTGGCAGACATCTTACTTATTTATAATTTTCTCTTTATACACCCTATGCTTCACTCTTTTGAACAAAATCATAGTGAGAAGCCCATGGTTAAGAAGTTGGAATATACACTATACCTCCTAAAGATAAGAGGATGGATAGAATCAGTCCTGTATGGAACACTGGTGTAATATCCCACATGTGTTTATTTATTATTTTATTTATTTGCATCATCAAAGCATCATGAATCCTACTGGATTATTTATATTGTGTCAAGAATCCCATTATTTATCTTATTATTCATATATTCCCATATTTTCTCTTGGGGCTTTTATAAGTTGAGTCCCTGATCTCTTGATATGTCCCCACCCACACAGATCTGGAATTTAGGGCTTTTGCTACAGGTGTGACACTTTTCAGTTCTAGGCTCATGCCTTGTATCTATCCCTCCCTGACCCAGGCTAATCTCCTCAGTTACAAGAGAGCTTCTGATATAAAATTTGGCTGTCGTAAGACAAATGTTTCTGCACCATGGACTGTAGGAAGCTAGTTCCTCCACTGGCTCTATATTAACCCTTTAATTACATGAAGGCTTGAGAAGATGCAGAAAGAGTTGAAGATCAGAATAAAATAATATTTGAGAACAATATTAGACAGAAAATAGCGCAGAGTTGTTCCAAGAAGGAAGAGAGCAGAGAGCTGCTTCTGCTGCATCATGCTATGAGACCATGAGAGAGGCTGAGATGTTGCTTTCTAATTACTGAGAAATCTATGAGTGAGGGTATAGAAAGCTCGCTTCCCCCATGAGAAGGGGAAGAAATGCCATGGCACCAGAAGTGTTGTATTCTGTCATCAGGGCAGAAGACTCTAAGTCTTTTCTGTGAACCCAAGTTAAAAATCTAGGTTGAAAAATGCAGACACATTAATATAACTCTCTGTGAATACCTATCTAAGATCTTTATAATCCTGGAACTTGAATAAATTATAGTGTTCCATCATATTCATATTATTATCATCTACTGTAAATATTCTTTTGAAAATAATATTGCAGGCATTTTTAAATGGTAACACTCAAATGAAAACCTTTGTAGGGCCAAGCATTTTTTTGTTCCCATGGAAGCTGTCCCACTGGGCTGCAAAACATGTAAAGCAAATAATTCTGTGTACTGAAAATTGACAAAGGCCAAATAAAGGCTTGAGGTTGTGCTCTAAAATGGAGGGTATATTACATGAGTCTGTGCAGACTTAGGGGAACTCCTCACCAGAACTGAAAGATAGAAAATAGCTCCCCCAAAGTTTGAGAAGTCCTTTTATTTACTTTGTTAACCCACTGAGAGTCAGTTACCCCTGAGCTACACTGTAAATCAAGTGGGTGTCTCCCACAAAACGGAAACCCAGATTTGCTTTGTATTTACTCCTTCTTGGAGCCAGGGGCAGCTTTTTGCACATCCATGAAAGCCACTGAGTCATATTTACTAAATCAAAATGTATACCTGTATATCAGAGTCATGGTTACGTTCAAGATCCCGTTTGTGTAACAAGGGAAGCTTTTTAGGATGAACCAGTTCTTGACCCTCTACTCCAACAATCCCCCTTTCTAAAAGAAAAGAAAAAGGGAAAATGCATGTGTTATTACAAGTCACCTTCCAGTGAGTGACAAATGGCTTTATGCTCCTCTAGTTCAGGTGTTTCCAAGGACCAGCCGTGCACTCATATCATCCTTAGCTGGTAATGTGAGGAAGTTGAGATGGCTATTTGCAGATCAGTGAGACATAAGGAAGGAGGTGGACAAAGACTCAGCATCCTTAGGCTATTTCTACCTTGCCCTGAATTACCACCGTTGTTATTTCTATTCTTCACATCTACCTCCAGATGCTGCCTTCTGCCAAAGCCTGTACAGAAATGACCTATTTCAGCATTTAAATAACTTTTTTTCTCAGTGAATTTGCATTTGTAATCTTAACTCCCATAGGTAAAGTTCAAAGCGTTCACTGCTCAGACGGTCTTAGACCCATGTCTATGCAAAATGTTATCTTTTTATCATGTCCAGTTATATTGATAGTTAGCTGTGAATGTATTATATAACAATAAAGATTGAATAATATGAATTTGGGGAGGTACTTAGATTTGTATCAATGGTTCACCCTTTAATGGACTATGTGATCTCATGTATCAGATCTAATCTCTTTGATCTGCAAATGGTATTTTCATATCTTTATCACTAGAAGGTATAATAGTAAAGAATTTTAACTTTCTGACATATAATGTAGCTAAGGTCTACCACAGTGTTTACACTTCTACAGGTATTTTGTAAATGCCCATCTCTTTCCCATTCCGATGATTGTTAGAGTTTAAGGGGTATATGGGTTTTCATAGACTCATCAAACCTCATGATCAGTTGTAACCCCATAAAGCCTGACATTGCTATACTCAGAAAAATCACCAATGCAAGTTAGAATTTTTGTAATCCATAGTTCAAACATTGTAGCTAAAGAGATAATGCCTTGGGTGTAATAAAGAAACATTGCAGAAAAGAATAACACATACCTGAAATCTGAGAAATAAGGACAGTCATCCAAAATATACCTGTGGGAAACATTCTGAAGGGTTATCTGAGAGAAGTCGCACCCTACTCCTTGTTCTTGTTTCCACTGCAAGGATGCCTAGCCTAGTAGGTAGACAGGCAGTTTTGATCTAATACAGGAAACACTCCGAGACACAGTTTCACAACTCGTGCAAGGCTTGAGGCTAAAATACAGGGGTGGACATCATGTACTAATTAACGACAACAGTGGAGATAGTAGGGGTGGAAATGAACTTGGCACGGATTCTACTCTGTGTCTAATATGATTATAAATGGATAAAAACTTCTGAGATGATAAAAGTCAAGAATGTTTTAGGGAGAAAGATTCCTGAAGTCTACTACACACACTTTGGTTGAAGTAGATGAAATAGAGATCTGCATACAAAAACCACTTGAGAACACTGGAAAAACAAACAGAAATGTTTAAAAAAATATATACATGTTGCAGATTATGTATTAATTAAAATAAAAGGTATATTGAACAGAGAAGTACGATGCTTTGTAATATAGCACTGTTTCCAAACTAACAGTAAAAAGAAAGCACAGATAGAGAGACATACAGAGGGTCCTGGATAAGCCTCTTAACACATTCGCATTGTCTTATAAAGGTCAATGCATCCCCTCTGTTACCATTAGGGACCCTGTCCCCTCTCCCAGTTCACATCATCTCTCTAATATTCCCCAGCTATTCAGCTTCCTTTGATCTAAAAAACACCTCATCATATTCCCAGAAGATTCTACTCTGTCCGACTGGGATTCTGGCCACTGGCAGTTTCTTTGCATTCTCTTTTCAGGTCAACTTCTTCCCAGACTCATTTCTACTTCCTTCAATAGTTTCTCTGTCTCACTTTATCTGTCTAAACCTCTGAATTTAATACCCCTAGACAAATTCTTTGAGTGTTTGATATCTCAAATGTAAGTATAATTCTGGCCATCTACTTCCACCCTTCCAACTTGGTGTCTTCATAGTTTCTTATTCTGTTTTCTCTGTAGACTCTCTTATCTTGAGTATTGCAGCTGTATCTTTTCAACCACTTTCAGTCTTCTCTGACAGTTTATATCTCATCCATCAACAAACCCGGTTTGTCCTGAAGAGAGAGCTGAAAATCTCTCACTTATCCTTCTCCTGTGCTATTCGAAGACATTGCTGTCTACCACAGTTTATTGCAATATCCTCTTAGTTTACCTGACTGTTTTTCTCTCAGTCCCTTGCCACACATTATATATTTCTAAGAAATTACTTCTTGAGTATTCACTGAGCAGGCTAAGTGCATTCTGCTTCAAGAGTATTGGTTGCTTGCTCCTCTGCCTGGAAAATTCTCTCCAAAGATAGTCTTGCTTTTCCTTTCTTTTCATTTATCTATATAAATATCCAATTAGTGAGGTCTTCTCTAAATATCTTATACAAAACTTACCTTTGTGGCCTGAATTAAACATCATTTCAAATATTGAACATCTTCCTAATGTATTTTGTCTTCTATTTGCCTGACTACACCTCTTAAAAATGCAACTTTCTGAAGAAAAAAAAGATTTCATTGGTTTAGTTTATAGGTTAAACTTCAGTAGGTCATCAAAACATATTTATTGAATGAACACAGATTAAACCTAAGTAAATTGTTGGGGGTCTGGATAGGTAGATAGTTCAGCAGTTAAAAGTGCACGTTGCTTTGGGAGAGGACTTGAGTTTGCTTCCCAGAACCCAAGTTGGATGACTCACAGCTGCCATAACTCCAGCCTCAAGGAACCAGACACCCTCTTCTGGCCTCCATACTCATGGCACTCACATCCCACTCACCACACACGTCATTTAAAAATTAAAATAGAAAACTTTAAGGTAATCTATTCTTATTTTAGTAATCCACCATTAGGAAGTGAAACAGTGAAGGAGAATAGGCACATCGTCGGAGCCCTGTACCCGGGATCAGTGGTCAGTACTTCAACGTTCAACACCATCTTCTGCTCTCTCTTCCCCTCTGAACTCCAGGGTCTCTTACCGTTTCTTCACACACTACTGAAGGACCCTTCATTATAGTTGTCTCTCTGTCTCTACCAGGTAATCATGTGGTGTCTATTTTTTTAATTAAATTTGCTCTTTAACAGTTCCATACATGGATATAAAATATTCTGGTTACTTTGTAACAACCCCATGCTCTCTTACCTCCCTCCCACCTCCATGAAGCCTGCTTCATTTCCACTTGTCCCTTTCCAAGACTCAGGTCCTTATGTTATAAATTGTGACACATTTAGTTTAACCAGAGCCATCCACAGTACACAAAACAGTCTATAGTTTTGACAAAATTCCTATCAAAGTTCCAATAATGCTTATCATAGAAAATAGAAAAATAATTCTAAAATTCATACAGAACAATAAAGTAATAAAAACAAAGTTAGCTTAATGAAAAGAACAAACAAGAGGATCTAATATTACTTGATTTTAAAATATTCTACAAATTAATATAATCTATTCATAACAGTGTAATATTAGCATAAAATCAGATAGCCAGGCCAATGATACAAAGCAGAGACTCTACAAGTAAAGACAGACATACACAGCCAAGGACACAGGAACACAGACAGGACAGAGACATTTATTTCAGAAAATCATGCCAAGAAAATGGGTCATCTGAGTACAGAAAAGGGAAAGGAGGCTACTAGTTCTCATTATTTAGAAAAATCAACTTCAAGTGGATCAAAGCTTAAATGAAAGTAGTAGAAGAAAAAAAATGGCAAGGGTCCAGAGCAAGGGGATGAGAAGAACTCTCAATGAGTAAGTCCTCACAAATGCTGAAGAGAAAGGATAGTGGGGTAAAAAGAATTCTATGAAGTGAGAAAGGTCTTCACCATAAAGAAACCAACATCAGAATAGAACAATAACCTTCAGAATTGGAGGAAAGATTTGCAATCTAACAGTGGGTTAAAAAGAAGAACTCTCCTCCTGACTTAAAAATAAATTAAGTAGCCTGAAGTCCCACTAATGAAGGTCTGCTTGTAATTTTCTTTGTAGATACAAGGGCCAATGTCAACCTATTATTTATGTTTTGAGTGCACTGAAAAGAACATCATATTCAGAAGTGAGAGCTGTGTGTTCTCCAGTAACTGATTCACCCACCCTAGGCAAGTCATTTATTTCCTTGGGCTTCAATGTCTGATTTATAAATAGGGGCTATTATAATAATGTTTAACCTTGAAGAGGGTTTTAGCATCAAGATGACACGTGTCTGTCCTCTGACTCTCCATTTCTTACACTAAGTAAGACCTACTTTGAGTAGAAAGTGTCACTTGAAAAGAATAAGAGACAATCGTGAAAAATTAAAGATTAAAAATTATTTTCCATTTCGCAAATGAGGTGAAGACACACAGATTTTTCTGTTGACACACATAGACAATGTCTCACAATAACTACAACAAAACATATAACTAGTAACACTCTAGTGCCCAAAGGTACAAGGGTATATGGAAGGCTCAGAGCACATAAAAAGCACCCTGTCACCCCTAATCCTCACAGTCTCATTAGTCATCTATTGTCACCTCAGATGATTTCTGTCATCCTTGATCACATTATGGTCACTCTTCTGAGCAGATATCCTCTTCTACCAGCCTCACTAGTTTTAAAAATGCTCGGAAAGAGCTTTCAGCAATCACTGTCTAAGGTTCTCCCCATTTTCTCTTTAAGACACCCCCTCAAGTTTTTGTCCCTTACTATGCTGCAAAACTTTTTCATCAAGATCACCAGTGACCTTCAGATCTTAAATACAATGACTTTTATCTGTTGATTCATTCATGCTTGTTTCTTGTTTATGTGCTTGATACACTCTTCCCAAGCTTTTGTACGTATTTTCTTTCCTTGACTTACAGTTTAGGGTTTCCTCTCACGTTAGTTCCATTCTCTTACCCCTCTCACACCTTTCTCATCGTGGTCCAGGCTCCTAAACAACATGGAGGCTCCATGGTTCACATCTTTCACTTCCCGTCTCTTCTGTCTACAAGTACTCAGATAGACATCTCACAAACTGCCTATCTTCAAAGCTACTACTATACAATTGCTTTCCAAGTTCATGTAACTAAAAAACACTTCCATGATTTGGCTTTTCTTTCCTGCATTTTGATATATCATAAATAATACATGGACTATACTCATGATCTTCATCCCCAAAAGTCTTCCTCCAAATATTTTTCTTCTCTCAGAGAAATGAACACTTCCAGTGTAACTAATCAAACCAAAGACATTGAAGTCGTCAGGAACACTTGGCCATCTCTAATGCTCCACTCATGTTGTACGAGGTAATTCTATTATCTCACCTCTCATCATATACTCAGAACCTAAGCACTTCTACCACGTTCACTGTGACCACTCTCAGTAAATCCACAATCAGCTCATGCTTGGATTTTTACTTCTTTATCTATTCCATGATTGACACATGTTGTTAAGTCAATAAGAGACTGAATCCTATACAATTATAATAAAGCTAAAAATCGCTGTCATGAGACATTACAGCTGTCAGGACCATAGCGATATCTTAGCACATTCCTCCTGTATTTGTGGTGATGCTACTCCTGTCTTACTGCAAAGCCAGTCATATAAAAAAAATAATACTTGGTACTGAGAATAAGCATCTGTTATTAGGCTATGCAGGAAAGGTAAGAGAACATTTTTGGAGTGTATTAATTTGATAAGACCGGTATTTTGATCACTATTTTAAAGTGTACTCTTGTTTACAAAAGAAAGATGTTTATTCTAGAATAGTATTCTATGCTATGCCAGCAGCATGCTTTGTGTGTGTGTGTGTGTGTGTGTGTGTGTGTGTTGATGTTTGCACTATGAAAGAAATAACCTTGAGACACATCTCTTTAGCTTCTCATTAAATAATGTATGAGTATTTGTTTTCCATCTAGTTACTTGAATTATAATGCAACATAGATTTGTGTCAGTTGATATATTTCTAATATCCATATTAGTTTCTCATATGCAGAAGACTCTCATCAAATGCTTCTAGAAAATTCCCCATTTGCTTAAGGATTCATTCTTATAATTTGTGTTTTATTGTCAAGAACCTATTTATTGTAAAAAAAAAAAAAGTTATTGAGACCCCAGACTCTTTACCTTGTTGCCCATGATTTTCTAGCTGCTGTGAGGGTCCCAATAAATACTTAGGGTGTCAGGCACAGTTACTATTTGCAAGGTATTTTATTATCATCATCAACAACAAACCAAAGGCTTTAGCTTTAGCCAACTGATCATTTCTTTGGTTAGCCCACTCATGTCTTGGTACCCCATCTCTTTTATTGTTTGTGTGAATGCTCCTACATAGATCTCCTTCCTTTCATCTTCCTACCGCTTAACTCAAAGAGATTTTCAAGGTTGAATGGACAGAACTGAGAGCACCGGTTAGTCTTGGGAGGTAAAACCATATTCTTTCCTTGATGCCAACTTTCTCTGTCAGCTTGGCAATGTGATCAGTCACTCTGGGACATGGGCTTCTCTACTGTCCACTTCCCAAGCCCACACACTTGGCATCACATCTTCATGGTAATACTGTTTCCCTCTCAATGACCATTTCTGCCTTCCTGTCTGTTGGGATATGAATACCTATGAGCGAATTTTGATGCTTCTCTTCTGTACTGTGAACTTTTGATGGTAAGACCTTTTGGTATTTGATAAGTTTCTACACTGGTGTATACTTGAGACCTAAACAAAGTGATGTGTCTGAAGGTGTAAGTCATTTCTTGTGACTGCCTCCAAACACTGGAAATTCTAGGATAAAATTTTTCTTTCATTTTATATTTAGAAGCAAACACATGACTATACCCCTGACTAATATTCACTTGTTCCTTGAAGATTCTCCCACCCAGAAACCAGGAGTGCTGTTGAGGCTCGATAAATAATAGTTTAAGAATTTAATTAGTGTGAAGAAGATACCAGTATGAAACCCATTAACTTGTATGCCCATACAAGTAGTTCAAAAAGAAATGAAAAGTTAAAAAGAATTTCATCAATTTATTGTATCTCTTTTGTTGTATTTGGTTCATGGAATCATTGGCATTATGTTATTACCCATAACTGAAGTTAATTCTACAATGTTCAGTTTGGTAGACTTTATGTCTTTCTATACAGACACAAGCTTGCTTAATGGCCACAGAGTTGTTTGTGGAGAAGAGGTATTTATCAACTATCAAATACTCCATGTGAAGCTACATTGTTTTAAATAATTGGGTATGTATCATATTCTAGGGTATGCCTGGTGATGATGCCCCCTAGCAGGTAGGAGGCAAATGGTGAATAATTCAGGCTCCATGCTGAAAACACAGAAACTTGTCCTGAAAATAATTCCAATACATAATTTAATCACAGAAACAGTGCCTGAGACATGTTTTCTGGGTAAGAACAAAAGATGATGGGGTTTCAGGTGGTAAATAACCATTTAGATTGAGCCAAACTGTTAGCCAGAAAGAATAATTTAATTTTAGTTTAGTTTTTACTCATGACAGTATATTTTATTTTTATTTTTACATTTATAGTATTTTATTTCTGGGTGTTTTTCTCATATGGAAAGAATATCCAGACTCTATTTAGTATGGGACAAGGTAAGATATGATGGTTTCCTTACTAGTTTTTAAGGGTTGGCTTATATTCTTGATTTAGAAGAACTGCAATTTTTCTGAATTTTAAAGAATAGCACAAGCGGCTGGAGAGATGGCTTCATGGTTGAGATCTCATAGTGCTCTTTCAAATGACCTGGGTCTGATTCTTAGCACTCATGTGGTAACTCACGCCCACCCCAAACTCACAGCTCTAAGGGATATGACACCCTCTTGCTGCCTCCAAGGGCACCAGGCATACATGTGGTACACAAATACACATGAAGACAAAATACTCACACATACTAAATAAAACAAAAATAATAAAAAGCCATTGATCTTTCTAAATATGGAGAAAGGATAACCTACTGAAGGAAGCACAATCAGCTTCCTAAGTCAGACTTCCTTTGAACTTGGCCTTACCCATTGATTTTTCAAACACAAAGCAAAGTCAGCTTGCTCAGGCTCCTGATTCAAACGCTTTTGCTCAGGCACCATCTCCCCCAACTACCATATAGAGAAATCAAGCTTCTAACACCCTGGGGGTAGACATACTCAACCGTAGCAAGTTTTCCAACTCTCCTGTTCAATAATGTTTTCCATTAATGTCTAAAAGTGTGATAACATCATTTTATTTGTTTAAATCTTCTGATGGATTTTTAATCAGCCTAAAGGTAAACGGTTCTTCCTCGCTCGAGTCAGAAATCCTGTCTACTTAGTCTGTTTTCTCCCCTGACTTCTGTGTTTACACAGATGCTCCCCACTGCTTAGCTACTGCTTCTTGTCCAGTGCTTTGCCTGTTTCCTATGTGTAACAGGCAACACATTTGCTGAATTGATGAAACATAAAGATGGCCAGGTAAAGTGATGAGATTGAAACTGGGTGTGTGGGGATCCACATTCACACTCTAATCCTGAGGCAATGCTCAGTGCTCCATCCTGCCAGTGTGTGGTCTGGAGCAACCAGACAATGTTGACTGTAAAGCAAGAGCATAATCGCTCTCTCTCTCTCTCTCTCTCTCTCTCTCTCTCTCTCTCTCTCTCTCTGTCTGTCTCCTCTCTCTCCTTTTGAGTATTTGAAACTATTTTTGTACTTCATGCACATATACAAGGAAATATGATCACAACTACTTCCTATTTCCATCCTATACTCCTTCCCTTAATCTGCCATTACACTTCCATATCAGTTTTGTCTATCTTTTTTTTCTGTTTTTTTTTAAATTGGATATTTTATTTATTTACATTTCAAATGTTATCCCCTTTCCCAGTTTCCCCCTCTGGAAACCCCACATTCCAACCCCCTCCCTCTCCCCCTCCCTTTCTCCCTCCCCCTGCATCTATGATGGTGTCCCCCCACATACCCACCCACTAACACCAGCCTGCCCTCAAATTCCTCTATTGAGCCTTCACAAGACCAAGGGCCTCTCCACTCATTGATGTCTGACAAGGCCATCCTCTGCTATATATGTGGCTGGAGCCATAGGTCCCTCTATGTGTACTCTTTGGTTGGTGGTTTAGTCCCTGGGAGCTCTGGGGGTGTTAGTTGGTTGAAAGTATTGTTCTTCCTATGTATTGTAAGTCCTTAAGCTTCTTCAGTCCTTTCTTTAATTTCTCCATTGGGGACCCTGTCCTCAGTCCAATGGTTGGCTGTGATCATCCACCTCTGTATTTTCCAGGCTCTGGCAGAGCCTCCCAGGAGACAGCTCTATCAGGTTCCTGTCAGCAAGCACTTCTTGGCATCAGCAATAGTGTCGGAGTTTGATGACTGTATGTGGGATGGATCCCCAGGTGGGACAGTCTCTGGATGGCCTTTCCTTCAGTCTCTGCTCCACATTTTGTCTTCGTATTTCCTCCAATGAGTATTTTTTTCCCCCTTCTAAGAAGGACCAAAGCATCCACAATTTTGTCTTCCTTCTTCTGAGCTTCACATGATCTGTGAATTTTTTTTTTGACTAACCTTCTAAGTCCAGTTCAAGCAACCCATATGTTCATGAATGTGGGGCCATCCATTGAAGCATGGGAACTCCTTTAGGGAGAATGATTGTTCCTCCCCAGCAGCTATCAGCTGCTAGTAGCACCTCAGCAAAAGGTGGGCCTAAAGATCTTAATCCATGCTAGAAATTCGAATGATTTGATCCTTTGCTGGTAACCACAGATACTGTGAATTCATTTGAACCAAGACCATGTCATGTTCAGAAGACAGCATCTCAGACTGCTCTTTCCCAGCCTTCAGCCCTTAGATTCTTCCACACCTTCTGCAATGTTCCCTGAGTCTTAGAGGTGGGAAGATTAATTTCTATGTCCCTTTCAGGGCTTAGGGCTCAGTAGCTCATTCTCCAAGTTTCAATAGTATACACTTCTGCATTGAGTGCTGCCCACTGCAAAATCAAGGTTCCCTGACCAGGGTTGAGAGCAGCCCTGTTCTATGACTACAAACAAAATGGTTGGGAAATTGTTTAACTGCATATCCATATGTGACAGATAATCTTTGTTTCAGACTCAGTACACCACGGAAGAGGGATCTGAGACTGAATTGCCTCTATTAGACTGGTCTATAGGTATGTCTGTGGGACACTGTAAGAATAGAATCTTATTCCTGCCTTAAAATCAAGAAAAATAATATCTATTACCAATGCTTACAGATACTATCGTTTGTTCATTGTGTGTTTACTGTATCTGATGCAGAGAACTGGGCAATAATCTCTATGCATGCCCTCTAAATTACTATGCTTGGACTGTGTTTTCATCTAGTAGATTACGTATGGGTCCAATTTGCAGATTAACAGATCTGTTTCACTTTCCATTTTTATACAGATGGTAACTGGCAGCTTAAGGACTCAATTTCAAGTTTATTTCCTACGGATCCAATGTCTTTCATATTGATTCTATTAAAGGTAAATGATTATTATTATTATTTTAATCTTGTCTTTTTCCCCAGCCAAGCATTATCTCAAACAGCTATAAGTTTCACTGGAGTCACAAGAACACTGGAAATTGGAAATATATGCTCCTTGAGAAACACAAACCATCACTCCCCAGAATCAATATGTGCCCTAGTCATGACCTCTACTAAAATTAGCTCAAATTCCATTAAGGTTGTAGAGATTGAAAGCATCTTCTGACTCTAAAATGCTCTGTTCTTAATAACGAAATCTGACCTCAACTCTGGGCTCTGGAATTACTGAGAGAGCGTTTTCAGGCAGCCTAGCAAGCTCCCTCTAATTCACAATAGCTACTTTGGTTTTCTGATTCTGTGATTCCTATTTTAATTTTCCAAGTAGGAGTCAAACAAAAAGCAAAACAACATAGTTATAGACTTTATTTTTTTAAAAAAAATGTGTTTCTTTTTCTATGTGTTTCTGTTATAAGCCTGTATGTAGCTCTATTTAATCTTGAAGAGAGTACGTTAATCAGGAACTAGTTGATTTCTTGGATTTACTAAAAAATGGGAAGTTCAGGGAAATTACTAGAGCTACTTGACCATAATCTTGTTAGTATTAATAGTTCTTAATATTTTATTTTAGTATTTTTACTATGTATGTGTGTATGTATATATGTATGTATGTATGTATGTATGTATTGGGCATGTGTGAGATGCGGAGAGGGTGGTCACATGTCATGATGCACACATGAGGTCAGAAAATAAGTTGCAGGAATCAGTTCTTTCTTCCATCACACAGGCTCTAACAGGTGCACTTGGGCGTCAAGCTTGACTGCAGGCCTTTGTCATTTTATTTTTTATGGAATGCAGAAAACCATTTCAGTAACTGAATTTTTTTCTGAGTAAAATTTTTAACCATTTTATATGCTGGCCAAA
This sequence comes from Tokudaia tokunoshimensis, assembly GCA_036184795.1. Taxonomy (NCBI): domain Eukaryota; kingdom Metazoa; phylum Chordata; class Mammalia; order Rodentia; family Muridae; genus Tokudaia; species Tokudaia tokunoshimensis. The sequence continues at coordinate 57,168,676 of BTHU01000011.1, read as the reverse complement.
ACCAAGGTTTATACTATTAATAACTAAATAAAACAGGTAGAAAGATGTCAGAAAATTCTATTCAGCTTTGAAGATGTATTTTTGTATCTGGTGTAAAATGAGCCACGGATCCTTGGAAATAAGGTTAGACAATCAAAGATGAAAGCACTGAGTTTTACTGTGTACCCTTCAGGGAGGGAAGAAGGGAGCAAATGGGTGGGGGAGCACCGTCAGAGAGGCAGGGGAAGGGGAATGGGATAGGGGATTTCCAAAGGGGAGACCTGGAGAGGGGAAAACATTTGAAATGTAAATAAAGAAAATATCCAACAAAAAAGTAAAGAAAAGAAAAGATCAGGATGGAAATCTGAGATCTTTTTGTTTTTCCTTGCATTTGAGAGAAATAATACCTACATCTTTCTCCAATAAGTGAACAAAGAAAAGCCATTTTCCTCCATTCATTCAAATAAAAGATTGTATTCCACCTGACTTTATATGTCATCCTAGGATAAGTAGTGTAGAAAAGGAAGAAATGGTTGTTATGGACATACTAGTGTCTCATTTGATCTGGGGCATTTCTATGCACATTGAGGAAAAACTAATAATGATGACAACTGAAAACCCACAGGCTCAGTTTTCTTCATCACAAATGTGTATCTGCATTTTATACAGTGTGTTTCATTGTGAGTTAACATAAAGACTTTTATATTATGCAGGACTTGATAGATTAGTGCAGGTAGGATAACAGCTTGGCTCACACATAAACAGGCACACAAGGAAAGGGTAGAGATCAAGAGATTGTAATGCACTTGCACTGGTAAGTTTTCTGCTCATTGATCTCACCGAGTGACTGGCTCTGGAAGCTGGGTTGCCCACACCTGACATGTACATGCTGCAAACTCAAGTATGTTTATGTTATATATCCTTCAAGAGCCCTTGCACGAAGAGGGGCTGGCACCCCTAACTTTGGGACAGGCAGGGGAGAGAACGGCAAAACAGCTAGAGTTAAAGTGAAGCCCTAGAAGCTGACGCATTCCAGTGGAGGTTATAGCTGTTCATCCTACGGGAAAAAGGGGCTTCCCGTGAGAAAAAGTCTCCAGATGTTCAGCCATGGGAAGCTCTCCAAGGAGAGAAAGCTCATTCTGGAGCTCCAGCTGACTGCCTCAATATGGCTTTCCAGGTTGTGACTGGCTGGATGCTGAAAGCCCTGATCTGATGATGTTCTGCTTCTGATTTTAGTTGTCTTTTCACTTGGGACACCTCACCAAAGGGGCATTGCTCTGCCCAAGACTAAATCAGGAATTCAGGAATTGTATGTCTCTCTCTCTCTCTCTCTCTCTCTCTCTCTCTCTCTCTCTCTCTCTCTCTCTCTCTCTCTCTCTCTCTCTCTCTCCTCTCTCTTCTACCCCTCTCTCCTCTTTTGCTATTTATAACCTTCCACTTTGCCTTGCTATATCCTTTGTAAATCCACTCATTCTAAACCAAAAGTATAGCTATCATAGCTCAATCTCCATACTGCATAAAGAATAAATCAAGTAGCAGACTTGGGTATTTATTTGTTTTTCACTAAAGGATTTGCTTAAGACAGATGTGATCATAAAGCTAACTTAAAATCTGTGGATGGCAAATTGAGTCCTTGGCGATAGTAGCTGGAGAACTTAGGGGAAATGCATCAAATAGTCCAAACCTCAATCAGATTGAAGTAAAATGGTTTTGGGAAGGAGACATCAGCAGCTTAATATTTCGAATGTGTTTTTGACCTGCACATGATATGCACATTCCAAATCTGTTCCTTGTGGGTTATTATATATGATCCTAGTAATAGTCATTAGAAATTCATTTTATGTCACAGATTTGGAATAATGAAGTTTAGAAAGTGTAAGTGACCAAGCCATAAAATTTGGCTAAAATGTAAAATCATATTGAGAAAAACAAACAGACAGACAGACAGAAGACAATAACAATATACCCCACAGAACCTGTAACAAATAAAACACATACTAAATGGAAAAAACAAAAAGAATAATGAAACATAGTTCTGGTTTCCCTGAGATCTTGAAGGAATTAGGAACCATTGCCTGTTAATTACAAAGTCCAAGCACTATGCTATCAAATAATTTTCCTCTTTCCTTCCTCTAATGATGCAGAGTGGAATAGAATAAGTGATTTTTTTTTCTGAGTGGGGCAGATCCACATATTTATAAAGATCGACAGAATTAAAGATTTTTCTTGTGTTTAAAAATACGGATGTGGGACTGGAGAGATGGATGGGTCAATGGGCAAGAGAGCTTGTTGCTCTTTGAGAAGATTTTGGCTTGGCTGTGGAGACTCCTAGACTTTTATCTGGTCTCCTAAAGCATCCTTACACATATGCATGTACACACACACACACACACACACACACACACACACACACACACACGCATACATGCACACATACCTGCACAAACAGTATTAAATAATAAAGTAAATAAAACTATGAACAGTAAGGTTTATTAAAATAGTAACAAAAACTAATGTATTTCATGGGTGAAATTGTATTGATCATAGAATTTGGGGTTGCTTTGTTCTGTTTATTTTGATTTTATTTTTTTGTGATCAAAGTTTGCTATAAAGACCCCGGTAGCCTGGTAGCTGGTATGTAGCCACATCTTCTCTTGAAGTAGAGGCAATACTCCAGCCTCAGACTTCTGAGCTGTTCGTAGTTTGAAGAAATGTGTATCAGGATGGCATAAGTTAAACTTAAGTATCTCTTTTGTCCAAACTCTAGAAATCTAGCCAATAAAGGGGGAGTTATAAATGGAGCAGTGAGACAGCCTCGATATACCAAGCAATATGAGATAGGAATTTCAGAAGCTGGGAAGTTTTCGTGCACTTTGCTGAAATACAAGCCAACAATTCCACAAATCTGAGGGAAGACATGGTTAAACCAGTATAAAGCTTCACATACTCAAAATAGTATATAAAATAAAAAATGCACATGTAGAAATAATATAATGAATGAAACAATCAAGAGACAAACAGAATTTTGAAAGCAGCAGAAAAAAGTAACTCACAGTATACCCAGGTTCCTCAGTGAGGTACGTGTATTTCACAGCAGAATTTTGTAAGTCAAAAGAGAAAGGACAAACGTGTTTAGACATAGAAAGAATAAAATTGACAAGTGGGAATTCTATTTTCAGCAAGACTATCTTACAAAAACAAAAGATACATTGGCATTGTAGAAACAAATGCAAATGACATTCATTTCCTGACTTAGAAGCAATGATAAAGGTGAAATGAAGAGAAGATACTAGAAATTCACCTGATGACAGATACAAAGTTCTTCAGTAAGAATGCATACATCATTATCTATATAAAGGACAATTACATTATTATCTGCTACTCCATTTATTTTGTTAATAGTTTCTTTAACTTTTATAGATAAAAGCATAAAATAATAATCTCTAATGATAGGTGTACAATGCATGTATGATATGTGACATTGTTTATATGCAGTGAGTGGAAGACAGAAATGGGAAATTCACATCAGCTTAAATTAGAATATTATATATTACTATCACAAAGAAAATAAGGAAATCAAAACATTTCACCACAAGGCTTGGGAGATGTCTCAGTGACTAAGAGCAGTTACTAATCTTGCAGAGGACCCAGGTTCAGTTCTTATCATCCACATGGTGGCTCATAACTGCAACTCCAGTTCCAAGGATGTTGACACCTTTTTCTAGTATCTGTGGGTACTACATACACACGCAGTGCACATATAGACAAGCAAGTGTACACACATGCATAAATTAAAAATAGATTACTCAAATAATCCAGTATAAAATATTAGCAAACAGGAAAATGAGAGGAATAGAAATTATGGATAAAACTTAGGAAAAAACCAAATGGCTGTAAGTCCATTCCTATTAGTCATTCCTTGTGAGTGAAATATGTTACTCAAGCAGAAGATATTGAGATATTGATGTTCGAGGGGACAAACAAACAAACAAACAAAACCCAAGATCCAATGATATGTGCTCAATGTGTCAAGTCAGCAATTATAAATGTTCCTGTGACAGATCCATGATCCCCGTGAATCCTTAGAAGGAAAGTAGAACTGTACAGAACATGCATTCTCTGATGGACCACATGCCCAACCCCAAGACAAATCTTAATACACTTGAAAATGCTGAAATTACAGCAATATCTTTTCTTGTCATGATGTGCAAATCCACAGTTTTGTGGACATTAAATAGTGCATTCTGAGCCAATGATCAGAATAGGAAATCAGAGAATAAGCTAAGAGAAATGAACAGAAAGTGTAAAACTTCAAAACTTAAGAGACACAGAAGAGCAGCTTTAATGGGGAGAGATACAGCTGTAAAGAGCTTTATGAAGAGGATTCAAAAATCAGCGTAAATCTCTACCTGAATAATTAGATAAAGAAAGATAATCTAAGGTGTAACTCCGCTCTACTACTTTTCCACAGGGAGTTGGTTTCCTGCATACACTTTATATTTTCATTATGATGTACCATCTCAGACCTAAATTCAATAAGGCCAACCAAGTAGGGACTGAAATCTCCAAAACAGATTCAAAATTAGCCCTGCCTCTTTAAAACAATTTAATCACCTCAGGTATTTGCTATAGCAACAGAAGCCTGACCAATACATTGCCACTGAGGTTTTTTTTTTTTTTTTTTTTTTTGTGGTAATGCGTTATGCAGCAGTAGCTGGAGATAAGAATTGGTGAATTTTCTCAACTTTATTCTGAGAAATAGATGTTTGATATGGGGTTCATATTCTGTGTGATTTCTTTTGCTTGAAACTGGAAAACATAAACTTTACTTATTCTGATAAAATAAACGTGAGTGCTGTTTTGGGACCTTGGAGAACCTGACGACAACTGTGAAGAGATGTAAGGGAACAGATCATTGAAACGCTCCATGTGCTGACTGGGAGAATGGAACAATTTGTGTAAATTATCACAAAAGAAAATGTATTTATTTGTGTGTGTATCTCTATCATCTCTGTTTTGACTATCTATCTATCTATCTATCTATCTATCTATCTATCTATCTATCTATCTATCTATCTACCTACCTATCATCTATTTATCTCTCTATCATTTATCTATATCATTTATCAAAAATCTCTATTATATAGATATCTATCAACTATTTCTGTCTATATCTGTCTGTTTTAATCTACCTTGTCTATCATTTATCTGTTATCTATATCTATTATGCATTTATAGTTGTTTATCATTTCTCTGTCTATATATGTAGATCATCTATCAATTTATCTATCTATCTATCTATCTATCTATCTATCTATCTATCTATCTATCTATCTATCCACTGTCTACTTTCCTACCTACTTACCTACCTACCTGCCTGCCTACCTACTTATCTGTACATGTCTGCAAAACCACCAAGGAAGCTAGGAAGTATGGGACAATGCTTTCTAAGACCTGGCCCCCCACAAAGTGAGTCAAGATGTGCAAATATTTGTCCACCTAGTGGTCATTAAATTGCTCACCACCCCATTCTGAGAAAAATATCAAGAGACAGGAGAGATAGGTCGTGGGTTGCCCACAATGCTTCAACCCAAAATTTTATCTGCTTAAAACTAGACTTTCAACAAGGAAGAAAAATCTGATTATTCCCTGCTCACTTTTCCTTTGAAGTTAACAACATGTCTACTTTTTCAGTCAGAATAGCCTGCTTTTGACTAGAAGTTAAGTTCTTTATTTCTGACAGCAGATGTCACAATTGCCTAACAAAAGAAAAGTGTGGCTGTACTTTTTAATTCAAGAGAAATGCACCTCTAACTATAGTTTTAAAATACGCCCAACCACACCCCTAACACATGCACATTGTAGTAGAATGGCTAGCTACCATACACAGACACCTGAGTTTGATACTTCACACTGGAAAAACTGGGGAATGTTCTTTTAAGGGACAGCAATTCTATTCCTTCTGTGTACAAATAGCTGGGCAAGGAAAAGTGCCCTGATATATTCCACACACATTTGTTATTTATTCTATACCTTATCCAATGAAAGAAAGAAATGTTGAAACCCAAGTTCATAAACTATAGTTTAAGAAGCAAAAATATTTCAGTTATTCACTATTAATAAATGTGAGAGGTATCTCCCAAAACATACTGCCTCCCCAGGTGAAGAAGCTGAAAGACATATTATTCTGTATATTGAAACAGTGAGATGTAGTTGAAGTCTGAGCAACATTTGGAATGTGAAGCAGAGGGGATGATGTTCATGACAATCTGTTGCTGGAATGTTATGTGGGCCTAAATGGTCACTGCATAGCAAGACTTGGAGAAGGACAGGGCTCCCTTGCCTGGATCAGGTAGGAAAGACTAAGTATAGCTTCTGTCTTAGTTAGGGTTTCCATTGCTGTAAACAGACACCATGACCAAGGTAACTCTTATAAGGACAACATTTAATTGGGGCTGGCCTACAAGTTCAGAAGTTCAGACCACTATTATCAAGGCAGGAACATCGCAGCATCCAGGTAAGCGTGGTATAAAAAGAGCTGAGAGTTTTACATCTTGTTCTGAAGGCAAACAGAAGACTGGCTTCCAGGCAGCTAGGATGCGGGGCTTAAAGCCCACACCCACAGTGACACGTCTACTCCAACAAGGCCACATCTCTTAACAGTGCCACTCCCTGGGCCCATAGGTTTATCCAAACACATTCCCCTCCCAAACCCCTATAGGCTTATTCAAACATATGAGTCTATGGGAGCCATTCCTAGCCATAGCATAATAAAAAAGTACATTTAGTCCAACTTCCAAAGTCCCCATAGTCTATAGCAGTCTCAACAATGTTAAAAGTACAATGTTCAAGGATTCTTCTGAGATTCATTCAATCACTTGACTGTAATCCCCAAAGCAGGACAGGAAACCAGTTGGGAAAACTCCAAACTCTGAGTCTCCATGTCTGAAATCAAAGTGGCCTTCAGATCTCCAACTCCTTTTTCATCTTTGTTGACAACAATAATATAAACTTTTTTTCTCCTGGCCCATTTCCATTCCCTGTTGGCAACTTGCTGCAACAGATATCCAATAGCTCTGGGATCTCAAACATTTTGAGATTATAGCTTTTTATTCTAATGTCCCAGATCCACACATGATCTTCTGGGCTCCTCCAAAGGGCTTGGGTCACTATGGTCTGCCCTCTGTAGCACTCTAGGCTCTGGTTGACTCCACTCCTTTGCTGCTGCTGTTCTTAGTGATCGTCCTATGGTATCAGCATCTCTCTTATTCTGTTACTCCTTTCTTAGTCTGTGGGTTTAAAGGCATTAGAAACCCAAAATTACCATCAGAAATTCAGAGCTTCCAGTTCAATGGAATATTTATTGTGCCTCCTTGCAGGAGCACTCCCTGCTCTGGAACCAAAACTTCTAGATCAGCAGAATGAAAATGTTCCTAGTGGGTCACTAGGAATAATAAGTGGAACTATTCCCCTTTCCACCACTGGATTCCTGGATCCTGGCTATGGGAGAAACTGTACCATATACTGGATTCTGATTCAAAGCATATGTTGCCTTCTGAAGAACCCAATCCCAGCTCTCCATTTCTGGATTGTAGTTCATTCCAGATGTAATCAAGCTGACAACCAGGAATGCCCATCACAGCTTCACTGACCAGAGATGCTTTTAGATGTCACTGTGTCCAAATAACATAACAAGTCATCAGAACAACTGGCAGAACCAATAAGGTCAGGAGATAGGCACATAATGAACCAGAGGAGAAGAGAAGGGCCAGAAACAGTTTCTTACACACATTTTGACCATACACCAAGAGGGTTCAAAGGAAACAGGCTACTTAATCTTTCAACAACACTCCTAGAAATCTGGCTATGTGTGTGGAAAAAAATGAACATCAGGCTTTAACTGACACCACACATGGACATTTATTTGAAATGTGTCACAGACTCTAGTATAAAATGAAAAGAATGTGATTTCTGGAAGAGCAACAAAAAGTCTTGCCAGCATTAGGGTGCAAAGCTGCCCTGGTTCAGGACAAATACGTATAAAGGAGGAGGGGAACAACCAATCAGATTTCATTAATGTAAAAAATCTGTGAACCTTGGAAAAGTGGCATTACAAAATGGAAAGGCAAGTCTTAACCTGGGGCAGCTCACATATGTGCATGCATGTGTCTGATTTGTCTGAAATAGTGGGGTCTGTATTTGAGGCAAAGGGCCTGTGACTAGAACACTAGTCAACAAACTGTCAGTGTGCAGTAAGTTCACAGGTGGGTGGAAGGGAAAACCATGATCAAAGACATTGTCTATGGAAGAGAAGAAAAGCAAAGAATAAAAGCCCTTTCCCTCTTCCTCCTCCCTCCTTCTCTCTTAAAAAAGACTTCATTTTTTTATGAGTGTTTTGCTTGAGTATAAGTATATGTACCTCATGTTACCTGGTTTCCTGCCCACAGAAGCCATAAAAAGGAATTGGACCTCCTGGAGCTGACACTAGTGGCCATTTGGAAGACACTGTGTGAATGCTGGGAATGTATTTTGGGTCCTGTGCAAAAACAGTGAGGAGTGTCTTAATCACTTAGCTGTCTCTCCCTCCCCTCCCCCCTCCCCATCCAACACATCTTGCTGTTTGGAATGTTGATTAGAGTATTCTGGAAGTTTTTGTAGCCCAGGGTATTTTGAACTTGTGATTTTCTTATCCTGAGTTGTTTGGCTTCAGACTGAGGCTGGAATATGGACAACATAATGAGTTGCTTTCCCTTCATGGAAAGACTGGAAAGGAGTCTGAGTGGAGCCGATCAGTCCCTATTTAGACTAATCTTCATTCTTAGAGTAGAAGACAGTGCCACTTTGACAGTGCTTGGCCAATAAGTAAATCAGAAGGTCCCATGGAGTGGAAATCGCCCTTACATGGCTCAGTAGATTTTCTTTCTTCTGTCTGTCTAGGTTTGGTAGGGAAAATGCCAAGGCCTGATATTGGGGAAGAATTCTTGTCATGTCTCTCCACAGGAAGTGATCTTTTCTATGAACCTTCACTCAGATGTTCAATTCCTCTAATCCACCCTTTTTTAACTCTTTTAATATTCATCTATAATATTTGACCCTTTTCTTTCACACTCTGGGCTTAGAACAAAACAAACATTACAAAAACTGTCATTTCTGTGTTTTTTCTGAGCTGGGCTCTACTTTCTGCTGTTCTATCAATCATTTAACCTCCCTAACTTTGCCTTTCTATGGAGCTTAAGATCTCTGTATACTTAAGAACATTTAAACAACTACATTTATACTCTCCTCTACCTTAAAAACAAGTCAAATTTTATTGATCCCTGTCCTTTGATTATTTGCTTGTGGGAAGCAGGCTGGTTCTACTCTCTGACTCTGTCTCTTATCTTAATGGCTTTGTATCAGTTCTCAGTTGCAGGAAGAAATATCTACATGGCTTGGACAAAATCTGTATTCCCTTCTATCCTTAAAACAATTAAATCAAAATTATAAAAAAATCCTTTGATTATTTGTTTGTAGGAAGCAAGCAGCTTTTGTTTTTTTGTCTCTCATCGCCTTATAGCAGCTGGCCTGTTTCTTTGCACAGCAGGATCTCCCAGTGTCCCTAAGCTGAGGTTCTCCCTGTGTTTCTTTTTTCAAATTGGAGCCATGCTCCGCTGAGAAACCAGTTCTCCTCCCTATTATACTATATCATTGTGTATGTGTAATCTATTTGAGAATTCATAAATAAATAGTGGATTCTTGCCTTCTACATTATGTGCCATTTGTAGAGTATAGTTTTTACTACCCTGCCTTAAGCTCTGGGAATGGGCCACACTACCAGTCCCTGCCCAGAGAATATTGGATCCATGATTGAAAAACATAGACATACACATTGCTCAATTTCAATCTGCCTTATTGGCTCAACTGCTGGGCTCTTCTAAGCCTTCCTCAGCTTCTAAAACTTCCTCAGCGTGCAGTTCCCAGTACTCTTAGCTCATCATCTCTCAACCTGCCCTAGCTTCAGTTGCTCCTTTACCTTTAGTCCCAGCTCAACACCCTAAACTTCTACCTGGAGACATGGCCTGTGGCCACTCCACTCAAGGTCTCACATGGCTGGTCACCTTTTGTCCCGCTGAAGCATTGCAAAAATCCTTTCCTCTCCTTGCATCTCCTTCCTCTCCTGCAGGGACCTGAAAGTCCTGCCTCTTTCCTTCTACCCAACAATTGACCCCTGGCATCTTGACTGATCAAGAACCAATTGAGGAACAGGACCCACCTCATATACTCAACAACGGCTTCCTGCACAATTTTATGACCCTAGCAATAACAACCTACCCTAAATAATTTCATAGAAGACATTACATTGTTGATTTGGTAACACATCAACTGTGTGTTTTCTTTTTTACCATCCAAATATCTATGTTCATTTTCCATTAAAATGGATGGGGAAAAGTCCATAAGGCCTCAACCCTACACAAAAACATAGGCCACTGAGTAAAGCTGGGAATGGGAGAGGTGACCCCAACCAGGAAAGAGCACATCAATTGCTTGTGGAGTGTCAAACAGTCAGCCAGCCCTGAAAACATACATACAAGTAACATAATGTGGACTCAGCAGGTTATATATAGTAATATATGTGCATACAAATTCATGCAATAATGATTGATAAAAGAAAGGGAGACAACAGATTTGAAGAAGAGTGGGCAGGGATATATGGGAAAGTTTGAAGGGAGAAAAGGGAAGGTAAAAATATTGTATTTAAAATATAATATCAAAAATAAACAACAACAACATTGAAGTCAGTCTTTTCATGGTAAAATTTATTTAACAGGAAATTAAGTCCAGCAACTTTTTAGGACTTAGATTTTAAAACCATTTGGGACAAAGTGTGGTCCTTTTGTGAAAATATCCTGTCTTGACTTTGTATGCTATTGGGTAGAATTGGCAAGGATCTTCCTACATTACCCCTCTCCTGCTTCCCACGTTTATGTGTGTGTGTGTGTGTGTGGGGGGGGGGTGTTTGAAAATATTTTTAATGACCACACAGAAATCATTATTTTATTGATAGCATAGTTTATTACAATAAAACTGTGAATGAAGCCTTATTTTTCCATTTCCACTAAGAAACAAGCAACATAGACCTCTCAAAAATAATGCTTATACATGATAATGTGAGAAACTCTATTTGCTTAAATGAAAAGTGTTTGAATGTAACCAATATTCCCATAAGACAGAAAATCAGGGATGCTTACAGGATGCATGACAAACTGGGTGCTGAGAAATAGTCCTCAGCAGGTGACATGCTTTGATTCCTACATCACAGAAACAAAGAGATTTAGGGTTAAATTACTTTTCATTTTGCAGTTTGGGGTTAACTCAACAACTCTGTGGAGTATGTTTAGGAATTCAGCAAAGGTTCATCTATTTTGTTTTCCAAAGCGTGAAACTAAAACCACACCTTCAGGGTCCTCACATTCACACTACAGATAAGATCTGAATGAACAGACAGCATCTCTAAGTGTGTCTATTTACCTGTTGACTGGACTGGTAGAAACACATAAAGTAGAATGGAAAGAGAAAAGCAAAGATCCCCTTCAGTGTCCACCAGGTTTTGGCTTCAAGACTACAGAGAGACCCAAATCTCTGGACTAATTGTCCTTCTAGAACTGGAGTATATTTGCATACAACTACTAAAATTCTTCTAAGTATTTTGTCATCTCTAGACTACTTCTAACACTGAATCTACAAAAATGCTATACAAATAGCTTTTACACTCTATTACTTAGGGAATAATGAGGAGAAAATGACTACATATTCACTACAGTTACAAGTGTATTTGGGGATATTATTGTTCGGTGATTGAATTCATGGTTTAACAGAGAACAGGGCACACAGAGAGAGGTCTGTCTGTATGGCTGCACAAAGTGAAGCTAAGCATGTTACTGGTGGAGGCAGGTTCTGGACTTCAGCCCTGGCAGAGTAGCTTCTCTGTGAATTAGACACTGGATCATTCTCTAATTAAAGAAAATCCAAACACCAGAAGCAATGGTTATTATATTGATAAAACATTATGGACTGACACATATGGAAATTTCTAGACTTTAAACAACACATGCAGTCACATGGGGAGAGCACATTAGTAGTTCAACTGAACAAGAAGGAAGAGAATTCAGTAACTTGTCTTAAATACCACAGTAGTTTTACAGAATTAAGACTAGAATTTAAATGTCCAGAGTCCAAGCTTAATGTTCTTCTGATTATGTTGAACTGCCCATTTTACACAGAAAAGGGGATAGTTACCTATCATTCCAGCCCTCCAAGGAACTAAGATTTTTGTTCTGCTTTTTATTTTTTATACACTCTGCTTCTGGTCTTGGCATGATTTCCAGAATTGTCTGCAAAGTGGACCTACATAGTAGTTCAATGAAGTATTCAACACTGCTTAGTAAATGGATAAGGAATCTTCCCTTTCCTTTGACCTTGCTCCTTTCCTGAGGAAGTGATTCTGAATGGTGTTGCTGTTAATTATTTTATTTTACTCTCCCTGCAGTTCTAATTCCAGGAAATTTCTGAGAAAAGGGCACAGAATAACTTGTTCCCTAAACGTCTCCTGAATCCCAGCTTTCTGACATTGGTTGGTATTATAGACTTTATATACAGAAACTATTTTACACTCAAAGAAAACCCTAATCCCAAATGCTAAGACCCTACTCCAAATCACACTGGTCTGTAAAACATCCCCAGTACTTGAGCTGCATTCCACTGAAACATTTTAAAGAGAATAAAACTGTCAAATTGTGCATTGAGTTCTTAAATCATATTGATTTTCTGACTACCTTGCAAATGATACCTATCTCATTGCTCATCTCTAAGGAGCAATGAATTGTGCTCATCAATCAAGTCTTGTCAAAAATATATTTTAATTCTTTTTATATTAACTTGTTAACTATAGCAAATTATACCAAATTTAGCACAAGTTCCTGGAACTCTACTCTCATAAATAATAGAATAACCCATTTTCCTATATGGATATGACCAACCACATAGCCTTAGTTTTGTGTATAATGCATTCTTTCTTCATGAAAAAGTTAAGTCATTTAAAAAGTGTAAGTGAACGTTGTTTTAAGTCTGTTGTTAACCCAGTGGGACATTTTTTCATATCTCAAAGAAAAGCGAGAAGACCTTTGGGGAACAGAGAGAAGATGGAACTCACAGGATGTGGCTGGATGCTTCTTCTCTGCACTCAGGTTGAGATTTCAGTCTACATGTCAAGGGCTCACAGCAAAGATTGGTACATTCCTTCAAAGAACAAACAAAACAATCCTGTATTTAGTATAAGACAACTGTGAAAGGAAATTTCACTTTTAAAAGTATATTATTTTATTAATCATTTGAGAATTTCATATAATGCATTTTTGTAGAGAGCCATATTGGGGTGTCTTGTCACTTGGCAGAAACTTGACATTGACCAAGGTGAAGTTCTCCCAGCCTTTGAGCTGAAATTCCTGTGCTAGCCATAATCCTGCTCCACCTAGGGTGGAGTGAAGGTGAAGTTCTTTGTTCCTCCAGGTCTGTGAATTCCTGAATTAAGCAGGTGACCCGCCCAGCTGCCCAAGCCAATGCCTAGTGAACAGCCAGACCAGTTCTGCAGACCTGGTTCCAGCCTCTGTGGGGGAAGAGCTTTTTCTCCTGCCTATATATTTGAAAAAGACCATTAAAGTTTGAGCCTTGAGCAGGAAACATAGCCTTGGCTCCATGTTTCTCTTGTCACCCTGTTGTTTTCTAGTCCCAGCTCTCTGTCCAGAGAACCCAATAACCCGTTCATATGAAGCCACAGGCAGTTTCATATTTTGATATATATATATATATATTTGAGATATATATATATATATATTTGAGATATATATATATATATATATTTGAGACATGGTCTTTCCACGTGATCAGCCTGTCCTAGAACTTCTTATGCAGACTTAAACTCACAGATCTGCCTGTCTTTGCCTCCTGAATATTACCACCATTCCTGACTTTCTTCTACTTTTAAAAACCTATGTACACCTAAGTGTGGAGCCATCCACTGCAATGTAACCAAATGTTATGGAGGTAACCAACTGCTTCCTGATTGGACACAACAGGAAACTCATGCCTGGGCACTGGTAATCAGGCCAAGAATCCATGGCCAAGGAGGATCCAGGGTTAAATCTGTAACTGTTATCCTGCTAACTGGACATAATCAAACTGCCCTCTAAATTCAGAATTTTATACCTATAGATTAGTGCAGCTCCCGGGCCTCTTCAGAGAAGTTTCCCATTTTAAACCTATTTACTCTCTTGTACCAAATCCAGTGACATTAACAAGGAAAAGTCAACAATAGGAAGGAATGCTATGCTCAGTGAACATTAACTTCAAAGACCAAAGAGAAGAGGCCACAAATAAGTTTTTTTCCAAATAAAATTTGCCTAGAGGATATTACACTTTAATATGTTAAAAATTTCAAGGATGAATATTTCTTAACTATCCAAATGATGTGAAAATAGAGAAAACAATAAAATTAAAATTTGTTTTTGGGGGTTTTATTTTGGTTTTTATTTTTTTTTTACTATGCCTGGCTAATAGTGTTATTGAAATGTATAATGTCGGGGAGGGAGGAAATGGGAAAGGGGAAATCATTTGGAATGTAAATAAAAAGATATAGAAAAAAAAGAAATGTATAATGATCACACTCACACAAATACATGCACACACATACACACACAAGCATACGCATACACATACATACATGCACACACATATGGATGCACACACCTACACATGCACAGATGCACATGCACAACACAAAACACACTATATCATTTAAACTCAAACTTATCAATATAACAACTATTTCCTCTGTGAGTTTTCTTAGTCAAAAATGTAAGGGTTGCCTCATCATACAAATAAAAGAAATGCAATTCATCAAATTAAGGGACTTAAAGGAGAAAATAGGTCCTGATATTTCGGTAAGTAGCAAAATTAGCAGATAATTCTGGCATCCAAATTTGAGGTATTAAAACATGATTTTGCACATATATACACTGTGGATAAATGATAGACCATTATCATTAATAAATATAGACAACAAATAGCCAAAACCACATCCAATAATATGAAAAACAGAGCAAAGATTCTTCATAATGCATATTTTATGGAAAATTTAATAAATAACAAGACACATAAAAGATATGAAGATATAATAACCAAAAAGTATAAACCATATTTTCATTGTGTGTGGGATATAATTCCCTACATAGAAAAATTGAGGTCAATGTTTAAAAAATTTTGACAAATCAGTAAGGTTCATGGTAACAATAAAATGACATCAAAGGTAATATCAATGAATTATAACCTGCATCAGAAAGAAAATCTTAAACACCACCAAAGAAAATATGAAAACATTTTAAAATATGCTTATTTTGACAAATTCTGGCAAAACTACATTAAAAATCTGATGCACAATCAAACTTCTGAATAAACTCACTGAGACAATGAAACCTAAGACTCTTTCTACACTGTCAGACATCTGTCAAAAATAACAGGTAAATCACAGCTTCACCTTCAATCACCAGTTATGAGCTCTGCTCTCTGAACTAAATTCTTGAGGTTGTTTGAGCTTTATTTTTCTAATTAAGGATAATGGCAATCTCAAATTTGTGGGTTTGTTTTACATAAGAAATAAGATACTATCTATGGAGTATTTTACAGATTGTCTCATTTAAATCTCTTCTAGCATGAAAGCCTTTTTAGATCTTAAAAGCAAAATATAATCACAAAGTAGACTCCTCTAGAAGCCTTGTATGAGCCACACATGGTGGCATATGACTGTAACTCCAGCACACATGAGGTTCAGACAGCAGGATCGTGCACTGGAGTCCATCCAAACTAAAATGTAAAACTTTCTCAGAAACAGGAAGAAATAAACAGGATATTGTGGGCATCAGACTGAGACATTCATTGATGCAGCAAATATCTTTTATTATAAAAACATTAGCAAAATCACAATTGCCACCATCCTAGAGCAGTGGTTCCCAAACTTCTTAATGCTGAGACCCTTTAATACATTTTCTCAAGTTCTGTTGACCTCAACCATAAAATTATTTTTGCTGTTACTTCATAACTGTAATTAGCTACTGTTATGAATCATAACGTACATATTTGTGATTTCCAATGGTCTTAGGTGACCCCTGTGAAAGGGTCATCCAGCTCCAAAGGAATCCTGACCCACTGGTTGAGAATCAGCATTTTAAGATAGACTGTGCTAAGAGCTGTACACTATAGGTTCATTCAATTTTTAAATCTCCTTTTGTGTATTATCACCTACCTATATCACATGCTGATTTTGTGAAAAAAGAGAGAAATCCCGTGAGGAGGCCTTCTATGTAGCTGTGTGACTGACTGTTCAACACATGACTGACTGTGGCCTGAAACTTAGGCGTTTCTGAATCCAATGTCTATAAGGAATGTGGCATGCTATGGGTAATGGCTCACTTCTTTACATTTGGCTTTGTACAATTATGTCATAAACAGATTCTGGTTTGGTTTTTCTTTTTTCTTTTTTTCCTGTATGCTGCTTTCTTGTAAGCTACAGTCACTGTATACAAAATAGTTAAACCTTGTGAAACAGAAATCCATGAAAACTCAGAGAGGTAGATGTTAAGGAGTGACAGGTAGAAGACTGTGTATTATGGCACGTGTTAAAGAGAAGCTTGTTGGTTTGTTGTTGCATTTTTTTTTTAAAGTACTGGTTATCTATAAGATGGTTAACTAAAAGCAAAAGCAAAACACAAAACATCAACAAATCTATTTCACGCTCTGATAATGATATCGTTTTTCTCCAATATGAATTTCTAAAGAAGCACTACAAAAAGAAAAGGGGGCTAGAGAGATGGCTTAGCAGCTAAGAACACGCGCTGCACTATCTTGAGGTTGGGCGCTCAGATCTCAGGATGTACATTTGCCAGTTCTAAATCATCTGTATTTCCACTTTCAAGGAATCTGATACCCTCTCCTGGTCTCCAAGGTGTGCATATAAACACACACACACACACACACACACACACACACACACACACACACACACACACGTAAAACATAAAAAAAATCTTTTAAAAAAGAAAATGAAAAATTAAAGTGTATAATTTTTACCCAAGTAGCTCTGTTTTAAAATATTAATAAATATAACTTTAAACCTTACGTATTTTCATACCTCAGGAGAGCCACAGTCACAGCCTTCTCCTGTGTCCAGAACTTTGTTCCCACATGTTGGTTTTATTATGTTTTTAGGGTCAGGTGCCAGCAGCAGACACCTTGCATTTCTAGATGAAAGAAATCCTTGAAAACGTGTGCGGCTGATGGTACTGAAATCCTTGGGGAATTTTGAACTGGAACAGAAAAACATAGAATAGCAGGATATACAGTATAAAAGTTTGTGGGTGATAAACAGAAGAATCTAGTGTATCTCACTGTGGGACTCAGTTCAGTGGAAACTACAAATTAGCCAACATCCAGGACATCTCTTTGCTCCTACGGTAGGTGTATCATGTATAATATTCTAATTGAATGTTTTCTCCTAGCAATCCAGAAGAGGAAAGAATTTAAACACATTGTAATTGTTCTAGTTTCATTTCTGTGATAAAATATCTTGACACAAAGCAACTTAGGAGAGAAAAAAGAAGTCAAAACAGCTAGTCATATCACATTCAGTCAACAGCAGAGAGAAATGGATGCATACATGTTCACGTGCTTGCTTTTGCTTAGCTCTGTCTCTCTGTTTTTATACAGTTCAAGACCCTTATCCTAAGGAGTAGTACCATCCAAAGTCAATTGGGTCTTCCATATTAATCCCCAAGACCCACAATGCAGACAATGCTTCACTGAGAATCTTTTTCCAGACGATTCTAGATTGTGAGGTTAACAATTAAAGCTAACCATTACACTATATTCATTTGTATATCTCCAGTCTTGGTAAAGTAACTGGCATTATCAGATAATAAATGACTCTGCTAAAATAGACTGTTCTGTTGGTGATGGGGATAAAGGCGTGCTTACCTTGGGTATTTTATAGTAAAACTATCATCTTAATCAGACTGGTATTTTTTAGGAAATCATGGAACCACTTTAAATTAAAACAACCCTAAGTTAAAATGATGTAGTAGTCCCCTTAATAAACTCCGTGGTTGGATATTTAGAAATCTTAACTAATGAGTCTTGAATTTGGTAAAATTATATCCATGAAGAAGCTAGAGGTTGAAGTATTAGGAATGGTGACTTTTCTCTTGATTTTGGGATGATACCATCTTACCTCAGGTACTGATTCATCACACAACTGCCAGAAGGACACTTGGTATAATATGGAACATCCTGCATACCAAGGGCATGGCCCAACTCATGTGACATCAGTGCAACAAGAGCCACATTATTCTTCCTTTTAGCCTGTTGAAAAAAAATAGGAACATCTGTTAGTTCTTATTTTATTCAGTTATTTCTCAGTTCTTCTCAAATCACAATGTATAATGAATAACTTGAGAGAAGAATAGTGTATCTGGAAGCTTATTTTTCTGACATTGCTTTTTGCCTGGTGGGCTTGATATGTTTGGCTCCTATGAATACAAGCACTGGGTTTGTGCTCAAGCTCAGTCAATGACGAAGGAACTACTAGATGCTGAATTCTCAGTAAACCAGGGTTAGACTAGTTGCATTCTCTATGGAAAGTGCTATTATGTGCTATGGTATGAAGTCACATCCACAAAATTGTGTTTGTGGTTCTTATGTCATGGATAGCAATTAGCACGTGATGCCTGGCATGCACATGTTTTCTTGTCTGATCTCTGAGCAGCTATACAAATGATCCATTTATAACTATCTGAGGCCATGGAGGGAACCTGGCTCTCCTTTCTACTCAACATGTGATCCTTGTTCTTTAATATGAACTGAAGTATGAGGCCTTTGCTTGGCTAATATTCATAGTCCAAGGACGCTTCAGAGCAACGTTCAATAATGGTTTCATTTCTACTTTATCAATTTGGCTGATGGTCATGGTGATTACTGTGGTACAGTATATTATGCTTATCTTCATAGAGATGGAATCACAGGATGTCTTAATAGAAGTATACAAACCTCAATTACAGACACCGAAGATGTAGTACACAAGGAATTTGCAGCTGCCATTCCCACACGTCCGTTGCCGAAACTAGCTCCACTGTGTGAAAGGTAGAGAGACCGCATCACAATCTGACTCTGAAGCCAGTACTTTGGGTAATAAAATCATAGATTTCCTTTGGTGTCCCCTAGCCTTCTGTATGTTCATAGGGCCCCAGGACAGTTTCTCTCATATTACAGCCTCATAATTACAGGTGGATATTCTGTATCCAAGTGTTGTTTCATTGATCTTATAAGGACCTTCAAATACTTCAAGGCCTAATTGCTAATGATCAGGTCAAACACAATTTACTGCAGAGATATGACTGAGCAGGAACTCTTGTCAAGAAACTCTGGAGATAACCATAGTCTCTGCCTGTGTGTCCCCACCCTGTCAAGAAGGGATTCACCTGAGAAGCTGGGCGTGGTTGTGGATTCTTTTTCCCAGGTTAGAATAATGCCATCTCATGAAGTTTGTGAATGTGGCAGCAAGGTTGGGTTCCACCTTTATCTTATCACGGTCGGACCAGATCTGCATGCCCACCAAAGACACTCGAATATTTATGGTTTTATAAATCTGTGGAAAGAAATTTTTTTTCATGAAAACATCCAGGATTACTTTCAGTGTACTTGTTGACCACAAGTGATAGATAAAGGGATGTGATACTGTAAATTTCCATATTGAAAACAGATATTATAGAAGAAAGCTTTATTACTGCATCTGCTTTTTGTCTTGATAGGCTCTTGCTCTTAGCCCTTTAGGGTGAAAGCCACAGGAAGCCCCAAGCACAGGTGCAGAAACACATGTACATGACAAATGCCTTACCACATTGAGCAGATTCAGCACCTCGAACACGAAGCTTCTCATCCGAGTCACATTCCCTTTATACATCTTATACTGAAAATTATAAAATTCAAAAATACAATATTAAAATAGAAAATTAAAGTGAGAAGGCTGATGGATTAGATAGAAAATTCATGTGTTGTAACAGTTAAAACCTACTCAGTCATTGACTACATCATCACATCATATTCTATTTCAACAAATTCTACTTAAGATAGAGGTTATGATAAGATAAAAATTAAGCAATCATAAGAAATTATAATATCTTCCATCTTTCTCTTGTTTTTGGTTTAGTATGGTATGAGGTAGATTCTTGCTATGTAGTCAAGATGCTATCGAACTTATGAACTTTCTGCTTCATATTTCTAAACTGGAACTACAGGATTACAACCGGCTTTTTATTCATCTTTAAGTTGAACACTTCAACTTAATGGTTTAAATATTTTGCACCAACTCAATATTAATTTGGGTTTGAATATGAAGTAACATAAGCTCTATAATATATATACTATATATGTATATATATATATATATATATATATATATATACATTATAAGGGGATCTAAATGAAATTACCAAATAACTGAGAAAATAGAGCCTCAATTGGCCGTCTCCTGTCACCACATGAAACTTTCCAAGGATTGAATTGCATATTTACATAACACCTATTAAATTGATATTTATATTTTATGGTAAAATAGTAGAACAATCTAACACTTTATTAAAATACTTCTCTTTAAAATTTTTACAGTTTATTGCTTACAGGTATGCGATGGTTAGTTTTTGCTGACTTGACACAATATAGAGTCACCTAAGAAGAATCATAATTGCAGAAGAGACTTCATCATATTGGCCTGTGAGCATCTCTGTGGAATATTTTATTGATTGCTTATAGATGTGGGAGAGTCCAGTACACTGTGGCCTGCACCATCCCTAGGCAGTTAGGTGAACACGAGCTATATAAAGAAATGTAGCTGGGCAAGGCAGGGAGGCAAGCCAATAGCAGTATTCCTGCATGACCTCTGCTTACATTCTTGCCTTAAGATTCTGACTTACCTTCCCCCAACAATGGACTGTAACTTGCAAGCCATATAAACCCTTCATGGTCTTTACTAGAGCAACAGAAAGCAAACTAGAACATAGCTACATGACATTAAGTATATTGTCATTATATACATATATGGTGATTGGTAGATAATAAATGGATGGTGTGGGTGATCACTGTTGTCAAACAAGCAACCAAAGCAGCCAGGAAATCTAGTTGACCAAAAACTCATTAAGTAAAAAGGCTTATGTCTTCTTTTACTTTTAAGTTAACTTATAAGTTGAAAGAACTAAGTAGGAGGTACCCATCTTTCATACTCACATAGGCATTATCCAGCACCAAAAAGAGACCAATGTACTTCTGTCCTTGAAGTAAGTCTCCCTGTTTTACAAATTATAAGACAACCTCATTAATACTCATCTCTACTCACTATGATTCAGGTACTTAGAATTTTTCTTTCAGAATGAATAAAAGAAGAAGTAATTTAATAGAGGATTTTTTTTATAGACCAGCCATTTCAGAACACACTTATGTGTCTCAGATCCTTGCTTAGACAATCAAAATACATAGTCTATAAAAAATCTGTACTTACATTTGGACTTTTGAGTGACCTGGAAGTTCGAAGATGGCTTTGTTTCCTGCCAACTTGCTTCTCACCATCTTTGTAATTAATGGTGTATAGTTCCTCCCAGCTATATGGAAGAACAGCATGCTCTCCCTCATCTGTGCTTTGTAGAGGCTTTATTTGATATCTCTGATCATGATGTGTGAAGTAACCTCTATGGAATATGAGATTGTGTATTAGGATTCCCTGACATGCCCATTCATACATCCCACTCAGAATGGAGTGATAGTCTCCCTCCATCCCAATTTCACATATAGGTTTTTCAGTCAAAGACTCTGTCAACAACACCTAATTATTCAAGTTACATCCATTATTTGCCCAATACTGAAATGAAGGTCAACAATTAACAAATGGGACCTCATGAAACTGAAAATGTTCTGTACTGCAAAGGAGATCATCATTCACAAAAAGCAGCAGCCTACAGAATGGGAAGAGATTTTTACCAACTCCACATCCAATAGAAAAGATAATATCCAAGATGTATAAAGAACTAAAAATATCATAAATCAAGAAAACAACAATAAACAATTAAAACTAGGGTACAAATCTAAGCAGATACTTTTCAAAATGGGAAAATCAAATGGCTGAGAAAGATTTACAGACATATTCAGCACCGTTAGCCATCAGGGAAATGGGAGTCAACTACTTTGAGATTTCATTTTACGTGTTTTTCAGAATGGATAAGATCAACAAAACAAGTGACAGTCCACACTGGCGAGGAGAAAGAGGATCATTAATTTTTTGCTGGCAGGAGTGCAAAGTTTTACAGTCACTTATGAAATCAGCATGATAGTTCCTCAGAAAAATAAGAATCTATCTTAATCTATACTTCATCTTACCACATGAACGCTTGCTCAACTGTCTTCACTGCTAATCAGAAACTGAAAACAGCCTAGATGTGTCTCAACAGATGAATAAATTAAAAATGTGCTACATTTACACAATAAAACATTGTTCAGCTGCTTTAAGAGGACATAATAAAATTTGCAGTTAAATGGATGGAACTAGAAAAAAAATACCATCCTGAGTAAGGTAACCCAGACCAAGAAATATATGCATTTACATATATATAGATATTAGCTATTAAGTCAATGATAATCAAGTTACAATCTGCAGAACCACAGAGGTTAGGTACAGAACCTATACCACCAGGGGTACAGATAGACTTCTCTAAGAAAGGGAAATAGAATACATTGTTATAAATGTATAAGAGGGTCTGAAATAGGAAGTTCAACTAGGGAAGGGAAGAGAGGACAAGGGAGAGATAGCTAAAATTGAGGACCGTTTGAGAGGTAGTATGAAAACAATACATTTATATAAATGCATATACATACATACATATATATATGTGTGTGTGTATATGCATGCATATATATATATATATATATATATATATATATATATATATATATATATATATATATATGAAGGAGATCTAAATGAAATCACCAAATAACTTTGGAAAATAGAGCCTTGACTGGCCATCTCCTATCACCCAATGAAGCTTTCCAAGGATTGGGTTGCATCAAACTGAATTGTTGGCCAAAAATGTCTCATGGGAACCCCTAAACAACTCAAGCTCTTATCATGGATATAGATTGATCCCTACAAACTGACAGCAAGGCTCCATTGCTGAAGACAACACCAACACAACACATTGAACATGGAGAAGTGGAACTGGTGCTTACATAGATAGAGCCTTTAACCTTTAGGACTATCTTTGATACAGGAAATTACTCTATCTGCTAACAAGAGAAATGTAAACATCAACCTAGCCATAAACACTTTGATCTATGATGCAATTTTGTCTGCCAGGTCTGCTAAGGCAATGGGTGGCACAAATCTTGTGGGAGTAACCAACCAATATCTGATTTGACTTAAGATATACTCTAAGAGACACTGCTTAGGTAGCCAAGAACCTGAGACTAGATAGCTCAGAGGTCTAGAATACAACCAAATATCACTGCTCTAAGTAAAATAAGGAAACATAATCCAAAATAACCACACTCCCCTTAAACATATGCAGCAATAGAATGACTCCTAATGACATTCTGCTATACTCATAGATCAGTGTCTTCCTCAGTCATCATCAGAGAAGCACTCTGCAACAGATGGGAACAAATACAGAGACCCACAGCCAGACATTATGTAGAGAGTGAGAGACTTTGGAATAATCATCCCTAAACTGACTGTCTTGGTTGAATCACCCCCCCTTGAGGCTCAATGAACCCTAGGAAGAGGAGGCAGCGAAAGTGAAAGAGTCAGAGGGGATGGAGGACAACAATCAATCAAGTCCTCTGAATCAGCAGGAATGATGCTCATATGAACACACAGAGACTGGGGCAGCTTGCACAGGGCCTGCAGCGGTCTGCACTAGATGAGGTCCTACAGCTGAAAGAAGTAGACATATGTCCCCATCTCTAACCCAGAAGCCATCTCCTTTATTAATCACTTAGAAATGAAAATTTAGTTTTCTCCAATGGAGTCTCACTGGAAACTACTCTTAAGGGCAGGCTGCATGCCCAGACGTAGATGGACGACAGAAATGAGCTCAACGGTGTCATTCCAGGTTCCTTGTCTCATGATGTCCTTTTAAGGCTTTTTTTTAAGTTTGTTTTATTTTATTCTACTTTACGTCATTTATTTTTTCTCTCTTTTTACCTTACATGCCCTTTGAATATATAGTATGGTTGCCAGTTTAGTGTTTTTATGAGATTCTTGAAGTGTGTAGATGAATGTGTCTCTGTATCTATGTCTGTATCATCTGTATCTATATCATCTGTACCTTTATCATCTATATCTTTTTCATCTGTATCTGTATCAGTATCATCTATATCTGTATTTGTATCTGTTCTGTATTTGTATTATCTGTATCCATATCTGTATCTGTTTTTTTGTGTTTCTTCTTGTGCTCTTTTCCTTCTATTTGTTTGATTTTTCCTATTCTGATGTATTTGTTTTCCTTTTATCATATCATATTATATTATATTATATTATATCATCGTTTAAAAGCCTATTTATTTCTAATGAGAGGCAAAAGGAGGGTGGAGCTGGATGGGAGGAGTGGGGGCAGGGAGCCATAGTCAGGAATTACTATGTGAGAAAAAAAGTCTAAGAAAAAAAGAAAGAAGAAAATGAGGCCTATGTCATTTACCCAGAGTACTCCTAAGGCTTATTAAAATGGAGCAATTCCAAAGAATTTGGAGTTAATACCATGAGTTTATTATTCTAATATTAACATCATGAGTCTATTAGTCCAATATTTTTCAATAGTTTGCTTATTCATTCATTACACATTTCTTGGCAGTTGCTATGACTAGATTGGAGAATGGAATAAATTACTGGTCACCTAGAACCCTAGAGAGAACAATAAAGGTTCATTAGAGCAGTTTGGTAACAAATTAGGACTAAGAGTAGCTTAAAGACTCTTTGTCTCTTAAATTATTTAGTTAAGAACTAGAAAGGTACTCCATATGTTGAAATATTTAAAGTCAATGTAAATCTATGTCCATGGGGGTATTTTTTCTAATATAGGAAAAGTGAGGTCATGCTAAATATGACCCACGCTAGAATAACAGTTACATGTATTATTTCACATTTTAATCACATGCTAGATAAAAAGGCTATACCTGGGACCTGTAGTTAAGAAGATATAACATAGTGGATTCCAGGACTGAGGTAGATAAACTTGGTAATGAATACATGTTCTTGGGGTCATTTACCACAATTATGAGATGATTGGAAGATGTTCTAGAGTCAGGGTGTAGTTTTGACAGAGCTTGGGTTGACTTCTAGAACAACAGTTAATGAAGTGACTTACCATGATAATCCATTCTTCAGCTTAATCCAGCAATTATCAATGAACAGAAACAACCCAAATACTAGCAAGACAAAGAGAGACATGAGGAAGACTAAAGGCTGTGTGACAAGTATCCCTTAGCATTTACTACTTCATTTCTCACCTCAACCCATCACAGGTACTGATACTGGCAAGAGAGCCCCTTGCATTCTGGATGTGGCCTTCATAGTAGCAGGGTTTCTAGAATAGAAAATACACTGCACTGTTGAAATGTAGATGTTATAAATGTATGCATGTGTGCGTGCACACACACACACAGAGGCATGTCATTGATGAGAGTGTGTAGGTCACAGCTGTGACAAATACCATCTTGGCTATATAAGTAAGCTCAAGGGACTGACCAGTATCTACCAATTCCCAGGAACGAAACGGAAAGGACATCAGAGGTTTCCTTAACTGCTCCACGGCTGTTCCTGTGGCTGCCACATCTGAGCTGTTGCCTAACATGTATTTGTATGAAGATAGAATCTAGAAGGTTAATGTTAGTGAGAAGCCATTCTCAGTATTTGTGATATGATTAGCAGACCTTCCAGAATCAGACTTAAACTAGCTAGGTTAGCTTTCCATTTTACTTGTTATACTAGTGTGTGTGTATGTGTGTAAAGGTGCATTGTGTTAGTGAGTGTGTTTGAATGTGTTAAAATGAAGGTTTTTGTGAGTCTGTATCAGTATGTGGGTCTGTCTAATTGAGTGTGTAGATACATGAGCATTGTGTGTGTGTGTGTGTGTTATTGTATGTCCACTCCTATCTTTGAAAATTTTGCTGTGATTTCTAACCTGTTTTCTCACTGGTCATGTTAAAAGCCATCCTCAGACATACTCATTTTAAAGGGAAATGGCAGATCCCAGGATGAATTCAGAGCTTACCACATCCTGAGAGTGTCTGGTCCTCTCTTCTCCTCTGGGTAAGTAAGATGTTTCAGTGTAGTCTGGCCCCAGAAGATGCCTGTGCAGAGAAGAAAGATGCAAAATGCACTCACGATACCAATAAATACTGATTTATCTGACATCATCTTCTGTACTATAGGACTAATTGTGTGTACAGGGAGACCATGTTGACTTTTGACCATTGATATTTTTCCTTAATTAACACAATGCATTTTTACACACACACACACACACACACACACACACACACACACACACAGGTATACCAAGTAAAATGACAAGCTAAGCCAGCTAGTTTAAGCTTAATTCTGGAAGGTCTGCCAATCATATCATAAATACTAAGAAGAATGGCTTCTCACTAACATTAGGAGACTGCTTAGAATGCCATGCTAAAGTAAAGCAAAGGGTGTAGTTACACCTTTAACCCCAAAGGGGAATATTCACACAATTGCTTTTCTCTTGGAGATTCTTCATCTTTAAATGTGAAAGGGTTGGGCCCCAATGGGATTCTGTGGAGCAAGGACATGGTCTTTGGAGGGTCTTGGGTCACAGGTGTGAATACCTGTAAGGACCAATAAAAAATGCTTACTGACTCTAAGAAAACTTGTGACACCCCTTCACTCTTGCCATAGAATCTACTGCTACGATGTGTACCCTGATTCAGGCTTAGGGAATAAATTGTTGTGTAGCTGTGTGTGGTTGGAGGAGGGTTGGTCTGTATGTGTGTGTTTGTATGCGATTCCAAGTGTTCCAGCACTCACATAGAGATCAGTGGACAAACTCATGAGTCCCATCTTGCTGGGACAGGGTCTGATGTTTGTCTCCTGTCTCACTATGTAAGACAGGCCAGCGTCTGGAGGTTCTTCTGGTTTTGCCTCTTATCTTGGCATAGGAGTCTTTGTGGATATGGTTATGGGAGATTGTCTTGGGTACATTAATTGATATGGAAAGACCAAGCCTGAAATGAACTGCATGTCACCATTCATTCCTGGGTTTGGGACCCTGGAGTGCATAAGGACAGGCAAAGTGATCTGAGGGGAAGCATGCTTGAATTTCTGGCTATGCTTCTGACTACTGATATATGATATGACCAGTTACCTCAAGGCTAACCACTGTGACTTCCTGTAGTGATGGACTGCCAGCTGGAACTGTAAGCTAAAGCAACCCCTACCTCCCCTAACTTGCTTTTGTCATAGCCACAGAAATGAAGCTACAGCCAGGGAGAAGTGTCCCAATATTCTGCTGATCCAGCCAGTGGTTGGGCTTTCAGAAAGAAATTGTCCTTACTTGGTTCTCTTTAGGTGAAAAATGATTTCTTCTCCATTTAATATGATCTGATATTGAACTTCTGGTGCATATCTTTCCTAAAAGTAGTTAATGACATAGTTATAGTGTGTAGTTCTCAGCCAATTTAAAAGTTGCAACTATTACAATACACCAATTGTGTATACTATGCATTGTAATAGCAGAAATACAGAAGTTGAAAGCATTTCGCTTACATTTTATCTCTTTCTTATATCTAAAATAAATGTTATTTGCACATTCATAAGGATTTCATAAAATATATTCTCTTGAAAATCACACAGATTAATGAGACTCTAATTTGTGACATGGAGACTTGCTGTCTAATGTGTAATAAACTGTCTTGTGTACCATAATAAATTACCAATAGGATAGAAAGCATCTATTTTGACTTTATTTTATTTTTTTTATTTTTTTCTAAGTTTTCTTTTATTTACATTCAAAATCATTTCCCCTTTCCCGTTTCCTCCCTCCCTGAAAGTCCCATAAGCCCCCTTCCCTCCCTCTTTTCCCCATTCAACCCCCTCTTGCTTCTCTGTCTTGGCATTCCTCTACATCCAGTCTTTCCAGGACCAGGGGTCTCTCCTTCCATCTTCTTGGAAATCTATTGATATGCGTATTGTGTCTAGGGTATTCTGAGATTCTGGGTTAATATCCCCTTATCAGTGACTATGTGTTCTTTTGTTATTGGGTTACCTCACTAAGGATGATATTTTCAAGTTTTGACCATTTGCCTAGGAATTTTGTGAATTCATTGTTTTTAATTGCAGAGTAGTATTCCATTGTGTAAATATACCACATCTTCTGAATCCATTTCTATTTTGACTTTAAAATAGATAGAATATATATTTTAAAATGGTTTTAAAACTCCACTGAGAATCAAGCGATAAATATTACAGAATGAGAGACCACTGGCAACATGGTAGACTACCTTTAGATTGTAGAAAAGTGTTATCACTGGGGAAAGGAATGGATGAAGAGAAGACAGGAGTGTGAAAGGCTGAAAAGAAACAATATCTCTCTCAAGAACTAGCTGCCTTGTTAGTGATCCCTTCTCCTCCCACAGATTTGAGGAAACATCCAAGCAGCTTTACCTTTATTATCAAGCTAGGTAACTGATTCTCTGATGTTAATTTATAACCAAATTCTGAGAAGTCCCATGCTCTCTCCTCCACAGTGTTAAGGACAGACTGCTGCTCAGGCCACAAGACCATGGGTGGAGTGTGGGGGATGCGGTGGGAGGGAGGAGCCTCTCTCACAAAGACTGACAGACTCCCTGCTGAGAGCACTGCCCTGTGTTGTTCTAGCTAGCTAAGAGACTTCCAAGTGCCTGGATTCCCCACATAAAGAAGTTTATGTGGGCTGGTGAGATAGTTCTGGCGATTAAGAGCACTGACTGTTCTACTGAAAGTCCTGAGTTCAAATCCCAGTAACCACATGGTGGCTCACAACCATCCATAATGAGATCTGATTCCCTCTTCTGGTGTGTCTAAAGACAGCTACAGTGTACTTACATATAATAAATAAATGAATTTTAAAAAAAATCCAAGTTTATGGCTTGGGACACATTAAAGGGATAGCAATGGCCAAGCATACTGTTTCCCAGCCTTTTCCCCTGGGAATCAAAGAGTCTGGCTGCTTTGCACATCACAACGTCCTCAAAAATCTGTTAGAGGGGACCTCCAAAATTTACTCTTGAGCCCTTTGCCCTCTCAGAGGCCTACCATACTGTCTTGTGGTGCTGGGTCACTAACTTTCTTTGGACACCTATCCATACAGTTGTCTGCCTATTTGCCAGTGGCTTTAATAATCCTTCTAATAAGCTTCATATCCCAACAACACTTCTGTATCTTCCTTGATCACCACATCCAAGAGCTGTCAAAATCAGAGCTGACAACTGTACTCCAGGACGAAGCTGCTGGGGTTGACTGTGA
The DNA here is from genome assembly GCA_036184795.1 of Tokudaia tokunoshimensis. Lineage (NCBI taxonomy): Eukaryota > Metazoa > Chordata > Mammalia > Rodentia > Muridae > Tokudaia > Tokudaia tokunoshimensis. Next base: position 57,139,050 of record BTHU01000011.1, on the reverse strand, counting down.
TATTACACTCTTCCCGAAAGCCCTTTGCTTTTGTCCTCAGATGATTATGAAACATAACTCACCTCTTCACCGTATCTCTCTGTCTGGTTGTTCTCAAGCCCTCTTCTCTGTGAAATCGGTAGTTTTTTAGGATGAACTATTTCATGAGGTTTTAACTCAGGGTTTAACGTTGTATCTATCACTAGAGAAAGTCAGAAAACATTGATAAGAAAGGTTTTGGTTTGTTTTGTTGAGCTGATTGCTAGGTTGTATGGACATGAGTTAAGCATTCAGAACAAATTACTTGACTGATTCAACTTTAACGACCTTTCTTTACAGTTTTACCCTCAAAACTGTAGATTTCACAGGATATAAAGTTCTTATTGAATATTTCTTAGAGAAACTTTAAAGGGACAGAGAAATAGGAGAAATGTTTATAGGTAAAAGGCTCTTCTTAATATACTTTAATTTAAACTGTGCCAGATAGATATTTCCTTTGTTTACAAGTAGTAAAGAAAGAACTGACTCAGAGTTAAAAGGTATGGCTTGCAATTCTAGCTAAGAGACCTGATGAAAGCCCCTTTGTCTTCCTAGCATTTGTTGTCTAGCTAGGGTAGTATAAAAGCACATACAAAAACTGCATGACACTCTGCAGCAGCACTGTAAGAAAACAAAAACACATCTTTTCTGTATTTTAGAGTTTTGCAATTTTTTTCACATGAGGTCGGTCTCACTATTGAATGCTGTTTCCACAGCTCCAAGATGGCAATCAGAGGGTGTTCAGGATGTGACTTAATTAAACTCTCATGCAAATCACAGCCATAACTGCCACTGCAGAGTTCACAAGGATGAACTAAAGGGACCTGAAGGATTCCATCAGTATATATGCACATATGATGCAATTACTGTGGGTGTTATTCTACTTTACCATTCCTTGAGATCCTCAGAAGTGTTTTAACAATATAAGAAACATTTGAGACATACAAGGGCTAAAGCCAGCCCTAGATAGAAACCTTTAGAAAGTATCATTGAACACACAGTGATTGTTTTGAGCTTATACAAACTCTTAGCTGTATTGTTCAAGTGTTTCAGCAGGAGATTTACTTGTATGAGTTTATGAATGGAAACGTGCAGGCTCCCAGCATTCAACTTCTTAATATGATTATGATGCCACCTCTAGCAAGCTTACCAGTGATGGCACCATCTGTGCACTTAGCTTATTCCATGGTGCAATAAGGGAACAGATAGCAGTTGTCAAGTTTTTGGTTCATCTCTCAATAATCAGCTTAAAGGGAGAAAGAGTTTACCTTTTCGGGACTTTTCTTTTGACTATATTTTACTACTAAAATTCATTCTCAGGAAACTATCCCAAACTACCAGGTCAGAAACAGCCTTGATTAATGACTATATTAATACAATTTTACTTACTAGTATAATGGAAATACAGTAATAATCGACATTCATTTTATTTATTTTGAAAAATATCACATCATAATCAAACATGATTTTTTTATTTAGTAAAGTATATGAAATTTGAAAAAATATATAGTGAGCTTTAGAATACATGTTTCATGTGTGATCTAAAAATACCATCACATGTGCATATATATGTATGTATATATATGTATATATATTATTATACATGTATATAAGCATATAGCTCAGTAGAGAAAGACAAAGAAAATATATTGTGCAAACTGGAGTGACATTTACATTGTGAATGAAAAAGGTAATTTTTTCATGGGTACACTCATCAAATAATCTGATTTTTTTTTCTGTAAGATGCCTATACTTACTTACCTTGGATTTGAATGATAAGCCACAGGATGGAAAGCAGGACCCAAGACATGCTGGCTTCTGTGGGTAGCTGAGAGGTACCAGGAAGCATACAGCTTTGGTCTCTCCAGTGGCTAGTTTTATCTCCCTCTAGTTCTCTTTAGAAGTTGAGAAGGAACATAAAGTCTCAAATTTTACTTTCAATTTAAGGGATGTTTCCTAATTGTGTTGCAGACTAGCCAATGAGCTACAGCACTGAAATCCTGAGAATGTTCCTCCCTTGAGAACGATGTTTACATCTGTGCATCTGTGGGGAGGCTCATTAAGGGCTCACAGCTGGCTAGTTCCACCCTGATAGGAATGTGAACTCAGGGGCCCAGGCACTTACACATATATATACAAATGTATAAAATGTCAATACCGTTCCCATATTTTAAGAAACAGGCAGAGAATGCAGCTCATCTTTCTTTTATTTTATGTGTATGAGTACTTTCCTTGCATGTATTTCTGTGTATGACACACATATGCAGTGCTTACTAAGGCCACAGAGGGTGTTGAGTCTCCAGGAACTGGAATTACAGATGGTTGTGAGCTGCTATGTGGGTGCTGGGAATCACTGAACTTGAGTCCTCTGGAAGAGCAGTCAGTACTCTTAAGAATGAGACATCTCCCCAACCCTAAGGGCGTCATTTTGAAAACATAACACCAAGCAAATTCTTACAAACTTGTATAATACAAACCTCTCTTTTTAAATATAAAAGGAGAGTCTTGTAATATCAACTACAAAGTTTCTTTTAAAGTTCATACGAGGTTATACAAATATGAAGGCCTATGTACACGCATACAGAACTATAAAGAACCATAATATGTAAATACAATGTTAGCTTCAACCCAACAAGATGCCTATGAACCTATTTGAAGTATACAATGAACTCCGCTTCAGCCAAATAATGTGCCTTTCTGATTACCCGAATGTATTTTCATTCCTTAAACAGAAGCATAGAGAAGGATAAATAATCACCTGAGGGCCCAACAACAAAAATGAGCTCTGTGAACATCTGCCCAGTTCATCTGTCTTTCATGCAGTGATATAAAAAAGGGACTAGTAAAAGAACACCAATCCCACTGCAGAAAGGTTTTAAGGCACTTGAAATTTTGTTTAGCATTACAATATAAAAACTTTTGTGATATTGAATAATAAGATGATACTTTAAGGACCTTTGAATATTTCCTTGTACACATTGTTACATGTATCTCTGTACATTGCTTCAATTCTTAGAATTAATTTCTAAAAATGGCAATACCTAGTTGAAAAGGACAAATCAATTAGAAGTTACTGTTTCAAAATGATTTGATGACTTTCAGGCAGTGGCAAACTAAACTCATATTTGGAAGCCTTCCCCAGCTTTCAAAGCTCCTAATTGCTGACCAGACTTTGTGTCCTCATACTTGGATCTGTCTGCCCTTCATCTTCATCCTTCTCTTGAATTGATGCTGTGCAATCCCATATTTCTTTTATTGGTCCAGATGATAGGCATCATACTTTTTAGCCTTTTCCACTTGTCATTAAAACAGTGGTAATATATAATAATTTGACCTTTGGCAGAAAATAGGAAAAAAAGTTCCTGGAATGTCATAACATTTATCAATTTCCGATCTTGCATGCTATTTTCAAGTGTTTTAGCATCAATGGACCTGAGAGAGCTGATAAGAGGGTACATGGGAGGGATTGGATGAAGGGAAAGGAAAGGGGAAATGATGCAATTATATTTTAATTTCAAAAGTTAAAAAATAAAAATACAACAGTAATAAGGATACTTCTAAACTAAAAAAAAAATGTAAGTCTGAGAAACATTTTGTTCATAAAGACTTGCAGACTAATTGGTTGAAGCAATAAGGGATACAAAGGTCTGGAGTAGGTTCCAGTGATCATTCTCGAGGTTTGCATGGATTTTATAGGTGATGATTTCCTGTTCAATGGATTGATAAGAGTTGAGATCTGTCAACCCACCAAAGATAGGAGAAGCCCCTCTTGGATGGTCCTGAGAAGCACACAATGAAGCATGTATTTTTGAAGGTAAAAGTCTGACAACATTCAGCAAGCAGATACTCCATGTAGACTTTGACAACAACTCTTAGGGACCTTGCAGATGTTTGCTAAATAGCTGAACATCAGTCTATAAATTAAAGCTGTGGTAATAACGATGAAGAAATTGTTTACTAAATGCATCTGGAGGGGGGATAAGAAATGGCATGTGTACAGACTTTTTGTAGGATATGAATTTCAAGAGTCAACTAAACATAGACCTTAACTTATGACCATAGAATTAAGGAATTTTAAACAATATCTTGATTACAGAAAATTTGTTCCCATAAACCTTGCAACATTTTCATATATTTCATAATAAAGTTTTTGGGTGGCTTGGACTTGCTGCCTAAATACTGTCTAATAAATAGATTCAGAATTTGTATATTCACAAAATTTACAGTGATTCTCTTGTATATTTACAGACTTTCACATATTTTTATTTTTTTTCATTATAACAATAGCTATGGAGTATAAGTTCAAAGACTATAATTCTCAAGTCAGTAAGAATTCTTACTCATAATTCTTAAGTCAGTAAGGTGGGGAAAAAGATACTTGGAATCACAGCCAAAGGATAGCAAATATTCTATGATGAAGTTCATGCCAAGACTACTTGAGAGTGGGAAGTGATGTCCTTTCTCTGAAGCAACTGCCCAGGAATAATTTATTTGCTCTTGACTGGTGTTAGGATAAAGACAGACTCATTGCCTTGGTTGATACATCAGGACATTGGCTTTACCCAATTAATTTTTCCAAGCTGAACTTATCCAAACCTCTTAGGAATCCATAGCGAGGCAAGCTGTATGGATGATGATCATAGCAAGCCACTGTACAGGTATATCTTAGCTGTTCCAAATGCTGTTGTAAGAAGCATGAACATGCATATGTGTCTTAAAGGTGCTGATGTCCCTTCTCTTGGACATACAGTCAGAAGTGGGACAGGTATATAACACAGTAGACATAATTTTAGGTTTGTAAGGAGTCTCCAAAGACTTACTAATATTCTTCACCAATAGCCAGCATAAAGTGCCTGTTTCCACATTCTCCAGTTTTTGTTATTTTAATAATAAATATTCTGAATGGTGCAGTCAGTATAATCTCAGTATACTAGTCTTGGTTTTCATTTCCCTGTGGCTGACTAAACTGAACATTGTTACCTGTCTGTGGGACATTTGCCTGATTTCTTTTGAGAAGAATCTATTCAGACAATTTGTTCATTTTAAGTAGGTTGAGGATCTTTTTCTTGGTTAATTTTGAGCTCTCTGTATTAAGTTAATATCAGCCTTTTGTCAGTTGGTCGAAATCAAGCATTGCCTCTTGTGCTGCAAGTCCTCTCTCTGTCCCGCTGTTTGTTCTCTCCCCTGTGGAGACTTGGAGTTTAATGGAATCCCACTTGGCTGTTTCCTGTACCACTGGAGTCATATATTTAAAACAGAAATCATTGTTTATTCCAGTGTCTTAAGCTGTTACCTATATTTCTTTATAATAGTTTCAGAGTTCTGGCTGTTACATTTAGGTCTTTTAACCATTGCAGTTTACTAGAATATAGGATGGCAGGTTGGGGTCAAATACTAATACTCTGACCCTGAATAATTAATGTTCCCTTCACCATTTACTGCAGATGTCATCTTCCCTGTGATTTAGTCTTATTTTACTTCTTAGGAGACAGTTGGCTATGGAGATGTAGGTTTATTTTGGGGGTCTCTATGCTTTTTCAGTGATCTGAGTATTCTTCTGAAACCTGTATCGTGTTGCTTTGGTGATATGGCTCTGTGACATGTTTTGAAATCACTTACTGTATTGTGATGACTCCAGTTCTATTTGTTCATTGCTTTGGCTTATTTGGGTTTCTTAGTGCTCCTATTATATTTTAGGGTTTTTTTTCCTCCTCTTTATTCTGTGAAGACTGTCATTGCTACTTTGACAGAAAGTGTATTGAATCTGTAAATTGTTTAGGTAGCACAGAAATTTTACTAAATTATACTATCCAACTCATGAGTGTGAGTATGAGACATGTTGTTTCAATGTATTTTTTTGTTTCAATGTATTTCATTTTTTAAAAAGATTAAATGTTTACATGTATGTATGAATGTTTGTCTGAATATAAGTGCACCATGTGGGTACAGTGCCCATGAGCCCAGAAGGGAGCATGAGGTCTCCTGGAACTGGAGTTAAGCATGGTTGTTGTTAGCCAATATGTGGGTACTGGGAATTGAAACCCAAAGAGCAGTAAGTTCTCTTAACTGCTGAGCAATCTCTCCAGCCCCATCATATTCATTTCTTCGCATTTCCTACTTTCCCTGACAAAGATTTTTCCAGTACTTGACTAAGTGAGCTAAGAGTTGACATCCTTGTCTTATCCTGAACATTAGAGGGCATGGTTTTTCCCATTCGGTATGTTGGTGGTGGGTTTGTCATGCATTTTTTATTATATATTTATCATATAGGTTTTGGTATATTGAGGTATAATCCTTTTATGTCTAGTTCATTCAGAGTTTTAATCATGAAGGGAATTTCATCTTATGCTTTTTCTATTCCTATTTAAATAATATAGATTTTTACATTCGTTTCTGCTTATATGTATGCTACATTTATTCCATGTATGTGCATTTTTGGCATACATTTCACATGGTCATAATGAATAATCCTTTAATTGTGCTATGAGATTCTATTTGTAAGTATTTGGTTGGGGATTTTGCATCTGTATCATTAGGGAAGTTTATCTGTAGTTTGTTGTGTCGTTTCTGGTTTGGCAAGAGTAGAGAAGTAGTTTAGAAGTTTTATGGAGTGTTTGCTCTCCTTTCCTCTTCTAATCCTTTGGCTAAATTGGGTAGATTTTCAAGGGGATTTTATTGATATTTCTAGGTCTATGGTTTCTTGAAATCTAGTCTTGGCAAACAGAAAATTCAGGGAATTTACCACCCTGTCATCATTGTGGTCTGAGGTTCCAGAAATCCCGTCTTCTGCACTTCATCTTTATAGCCTTATGCTGGATTTATAAATTCTATCTGGGTGGGGTTTCGGTGGTACTTTTTGGAAGTAAAGTAATAAAGGACATTTACTTCTCATATCTGATGCAATTGTTCTTCAGGGACTTTTTCCTGTTTTATTTGAGACTTGTGTTTACTAAGGCCTATTCAGCAACCCGTTGATATCCAAAGAGCCACTCTCACACTTCTCTACTGCTATGCTGGTATTTTTAATTTTCTTTTGTAGTTGATGTGTTTTGGTAAAGGTTTGTCAGCTTAATTTTCTTTTTGAATAATTTATGTTTGACTTTGTTATTTCCTTTAATATTTTATAGGCAGCTTTATCGTTTTTACTCTTAAAATTATAGTTCATGTATTTATTTTAATTTGTCAATTCTTTTTATTTTTATTGTTTGAAGTAATTGAGACTCAACTCATGAAACATAATCTTTGGGGACTATTTACTTTCTAGGACTGTTTAGTACAGTGTTCTCAATCTCTCTCTCTTTCTCTCTCTTTCCCTCTCTCTCTCTTACTTTTTTATTGCATATCTTCTTTATTTGCATTTTAAATGTTACACCCTTTCCTGGTATGCCCCCCAAACTTCCTATCCCATCCCCCCTTCCCTGCTTCTATGAGGGTGTTCCCCCCACCCACCCACCTACTTCTGCCTCTCTGCCCTCTGGGAGTACTGGGACATTGAACCTTCACTGGACCAAGGGCCTTTCCTCCCATTGATGCCCAACAAGGCCATCCTCTACTACATATGTAGCTGGAGCCATGAATCCCTCCATGTGTGCTCCTTGGTTTAGTGATTTAGTCCCTGGAAGCTCTGGGTGTGGGGAGATCTGGTTGGTTGATATTATTGTTCTTCCTATGGGGTTTCAAACCTGTCCAGCTCCTACAGTCTTTTCTCTAACTCCTCCACTGGGGACCCTGTGCTCAGTCCAATGGTTAGCTGCGAGCATCCGCCTCTGTATTTGTCAGGCTCTGGCAGAGTCTTTCAGGAGACAGCCATATCAGACTCCTGTCAGCATTCACTTGTTGGCCTCCACAATAGTGTCTGGGTTTGGTGACAATATATGGAATGGATCTCCAGGTGGGGCAGTTTCTGGATGGCCTTTCCTTCAGTCTGTGCTCCACACAGTGTTCTTATTATCAATCACTTAAAAATATTTTATATTTCTGAGTCATGAGACATATCTGTACTCCTATGTCATGGCTTGTGAGACTTACACTGTCTGAAAATTTACGATTTTCCAATATCTCTTATTTAAATACATTTTATTATACTTTTGGAGTATTCTAAATTTTTTATCATAATTCTATTTATGAAGATATATGAGGCAGGTCTATTCTTATACTATGTCCTTTTTTTCTTAAATCATGTGTTTTCTATGTCCAACACAGTAGTGTTATTACAAGTAACTTACATTAGTTGCCTAGATGACAGCCTTATTCAAGTGTTCTATAAATGTGATGTTCATATTCTTCTTGGTCAGTCTATTAATTTCTTAGAGACAGTCATTAAGTTGACTATAATTACTAGAAATTTAATGATTTTCCCTTAGCTTAGTTATATTATATTTTGAGTTTAATTACTAAGCATATCTTTTTGGGATTATGATGCCTTCAAGATGAATTAATTTATAAAAAAAATCTGCATTTTAGCTGTCTATGCTATAAAGCACTTGTACTAATAGTTATCATAATATCAGCTTTCTCGTAAAACATGTTTCCATCATAAGATTTTGTAAAATTTGTATACCATCAATTTAATCTGGCCATTTACAGCTTATTAAATTATTAATGTGGTAAAGAAACATGCTTTGTGTGTGTGTGTGTGTGTGTGTGTGTGTGTGTGTGTATGCTTGCTTCCTTTGGGGTATCTAAATATTAGTCAATATGACATTTTGATTCTTTTATTGGATATTTGATTATTCCTCTTTATAAACATTGTATAGATTGCTGTTGTTAGGTGGAATTCTAGGTAAAAATATAATAGGCCTAGCATGATAGGTGTGTTGTTCAAATCGCTTGAAAAGTTTTATCAAACTCATTATCATAAGGATGAATACATTTATCAAAACAAGAAAGAAAATGCCAACTTATAATTTTTCTACAAACTTGTAGGAAAAATATATAAAGTCTTATATCCCTTTGTGAAAAGGACAGTGCACAATAACTTTGCTCTCTGTCCTTTACCTTCCAGCTTTAATAATAGTTTCATGCACAGAATAAGTCAATTTGAACAGAATAAGTCAATCTGATAATTAAATGCCTAAAGTCTACTTTTTATTCTTAGGTTTGACATGGATTATAGTTTATATGTGTTATTTGCAAACAAAGCATTTCTGTATTTAATTTTTCCCGTGGTCTCAATTTTGTCATTTACTTGTGTATTTAGATTTACTTTTAACATTACTATCTAGGTTTGCTTATTTTAATTGTTTTGTCTTTTTTAGATTTAGGCATTTATTCTCTGTCTCTGTCTCTGTCTCTTTCTGTCTCTGTCTCTCTCTGTCTCTTTCTCTCTCTGTCTCTGTTCTCTCTCTCTCTCTCTCTTTGTGTGTGTGTGTGTGTGTGTGTGTGTGTGTGTGTTCTCACATGTGCCTGCACATACCTTCCATAGCACATGTATGGAAGTCAGAGAACAACTTGGGCAACCTAAATTCTCTCCTTTTAACGTGTGGGGTTGGGAATCTCTCTCTGGTCATCATGCTTGACAGCAAGCCTATTACTCACTGAGCAATCTCAGTTCTTTCATATATCTTATTTTGTATCTATATATAGCTCACATATAATTCAAGACTTCACCCTGCATTCATACCCTTGTTCTCCCTGAAGCCCTTCCTTCTATTAATAATCTGTAAACTTGTATTGTCATCTCAGTAGCCAATGGCCACATGCACCTATTAAGCAAAGGGCTTAAAATTAAATGCAAATTAAACATTTCTTTCTGCAGTTATAGAAATCATAGTTCAATGCTCAGTAACCACTGATGAGTAGCTAGAGTGCAGCACAGTGGACATGGAGAATGTGTAGATCTCTAACATCATGAGAAACCCTGGTACATACCATGAACCAAGGCGTTTGAGTCACTGCAGTTAGAAATATAGCTTCTGCTTCTATTTGGTCTTTGATCACAGAACTTCACTTTAAGACACATAAAGTTTATCAAGGCATCTGATTATCCTGCATCTTCTGCCTTTTACAGTACAATATGGGCTTATTATTCTTACTTGTTAATTTATTTAGAAGACTTCCTTTTGTTTTATATAATTTTATTTATAAGATCTAATACAATGTACACAATATATAAAATACAGCATTGAAGGAATATGGCAAAGACAAATATTCAGTATTGATGCAATCCACCTGCTCATCTACCATCCATCTATTCCTCTTTCCCTGTTGTATACTTCTTGGCGTTCCTGTTACCATGTTTCTTGGGTCCTACTGCCTGGCTAGACACTTATTGATCCTTTCCAGATTTGCTGGGTTCTCCTCACATTTGCTTTTACTTAGATATTTTTAACTCTTTGGAGCAAGGAACTGTGTATGAGAAAGAACATTCAGTATTTGTCTTTCTGAGACCAGAACCCCTCACTTAATGTATAGAAGCTTTAAATTTTGATGAAGTTAAATTGTCCCTCAAATTCTTTGCAAGCAACCTTCATATCCTCAAGAGTTTGATTAAATACAAAATCCTAACCTTTTCCTCTAAGACTTTAATAATAAACTTTCTGCTTTGTGGAATAATATTCACTTTTTCATTAATATTGCAATTCTCACAAGTCGCACATTTACCTAAATAACTTTTTAATATTTTTCTTTATTTTACTTCATTTTTATACTAATAGAATTTAAATTGACATAGTAAAATAACAATAATATCCTGTATACTGATACATTCTTGTATGCCTTTACTTAGAAAATATTTATCTTTTAAAATTCATTATTATTCTATATAAAAATATTTAAATGTCTTTCTGCTGGCTATATTTTCCCACTTACCCATGCTATACTCGGAATAAAGGCTGATTTCTTTCTCAAATGATATAGTTACATTGTAACATTTCCTATATGTATCACAGTAGTTCTGAATAGGTTCAGTAACCATATGTTAAGTAGTTTAATACATTAAAATACATTTTATTTTAATGTTTCTTTCTCTATTTGTGTGTGTGTCTGTGTGTCTGTGTTTATGTCAGAAGTTGAACTTGTTTGGTTATATTGGACACAATAAATAAACCATGCTGGGCCTGAAGCTAGACACCATTCTAAATTCTTACAAGAATCCTTTTACCCCTGTAGATTGTAGGTGTTCAATAAGAATTGTGGTAGATCATTTTTAAATTACCAGCACTTTTACAGAGACCCTGAAATAAAATGAGACTACACAATGTCTTTCCTAAGACAGAACAAAAAGAGTGATCCCTGTAGAAGATATAGTCCTCCTATACTTTAAAAGAGCACAGATATCCATATGGTGAATATTGGCACAGTCTTTACAAGTTCAACACATATGTATAGGCATATATATATATATATATATATATATGAATGTGAGTATGAAAAGACTAAATGTTCATGTATGGCTGCAGAAATACTCCATGGCTGTTTTCCTTCTTGAATTGACAGCTTTTGAAGACTTTAAGGTCCTGGCTTTTTCTCTGTGCAGTATGCAGGCTCCCAGAAAGTTTTTCCCATTTATTTAATTTTTTTAAATTTGTCTTAATGTTTCTTTTTGTTGTTGTTGTTGTTGTTTTTATTTTCTAAGTTTTTTTAATTTACATTTCAAATGATTTCCCCTTTCCCTTTTCCTCCCTCCCCGAAAGTCCCATAAGCCCCCTTCCCTCCCTCTGTTCCCCATTCAACCCCCTCTCGCTTCTCTGTCCTGGCATTCCCCTACATCCAGTCTTTCCAGGACCAGGGGTCTCTCCTTCCATCTTCTTGGAAATCTACTGATATGCAAATTGTGTCTAGGGTATTCCGAGATTCTGGGTTAATATCCCCTTATCAGTGACTGCATACCATGTGTCTTCTTTTGTGATTGGGTTACCTCACTAAGGATGATATTTTCCAGTTCTGACCATTTGCCTAGAAATTTCGTGAATTCATTGTTTTTAATTGCAGAGTAGTATTCCATTGTGTAAATAAACCACATCTTCTGAATCCATTCCTCCGTTGAGGGACATCTGGGTTCTTTCCAGCTTCTGGCTATTATAAATAAGGCTGCTATGAACATAGTGGAGCACGTGCCCTTTTCTTAAATAGGAAATGTTTTGTTTTTTGCATTACTTTCCCGCTGCTTTAGCTTTCCGTGATATTTTCTCTTTTCTTTTATTTTTTTCTTAAGCATACACCATCTTTTGTTTTCCTTATAGTCACTTTTGAAATCTCTTTTTCTGGGGTTTGCATTACTTTAATTTTAGTATTTTCATCCTCTATATTCTCTGTTCTTCCGGATTTTCTATCTTTTTTTAAATTTCCTTCTGAAGATTTTCTAACTTTTTACTTTATATTATCTCCCATCCTGTGCATCCCACACACTTTATTGTATGTTTTTGCTCATGCAGATTTCAAGAACTAGCACAGCTCTCTTTTGCAGTCTGTGTTATTATTTCATATTTGCTGTGCCTGTGATGCTCAGGGGCTACTGCCATCGCCGTCACCTCTGGTGTGGACAGTAGATCCTCTCATTCAGCGCTTTGTCTTTCCTTTCAGGATTTGTTTTTGTTATTTGATGCTGTCATAGCAAAACATCACTTTTATATGAAATTATTTTCATTCTCTTTAGCAGTGCATGTAGAGAAGGGTAGGCCTGAGTTCTCAGCTAGAAAATCCTAGTCTATAGGAAAGACATGGATAAATCCTCCCATTGTGGTTAGACACTTTAGACATACTAGAACTCTATCACCACTTCCTGACATAGAACCCTCAAGTCAGCTCCTCACCTTTTGGCCTCAGAGAGTTACTTGTGTTATTGGCTTTAGAGAGGTTGGGGTCCAAGCTATCTGGTATGGATCTGTTAGACACATTCCCCTAGGTCTCAAATTGTGGCTGTTTTTCTTTTACACTGAATTTACTCCTGGGTTCACCAGGCAGAGTTCTTGCTGCACACACAGTAGTGAGTACAAGGCAGGGCCAGCAAACTTCCAGAGAAGCATCTGGGTGCTTTCCATGACTACGGTGCCTCCTATAGAGTTATCAAGCTGCTTGTTTTTTAAGCCAAAACCCAGGAAGATCCCAAACAGCCCACTACACATTTTTTTCAAGGATGTCTTGGTTTTAGGACAAGAATAAAACCTGAACTATGTCCTACTAGCAATGTGCTGGGCACCACCAAGTGTTTTGACAATGGTGCACACACACAGGTTCTCTTCCTGGCCAAATTTACCTTGATCTTTCTGTAGACTGGCTGGATCCTTAGAACAACCCTTTTTAGTAGAAGCCTATTTAGACCATCCCAGCTAGAATTCTTCCTTTTTACTTCTCCCTTTATGTTTAAAGAAGAAAGTCTAGACTACACGGCTCATGTGGCTTCTGTGGTGAGACCCTGTTGCATGCAACCTCGAAGACTGCTGAGGTTGTGTTATTCTGAGGTCATCTGAGTCAGTCCTTAGGGGAAGAAGCAGGGTCTGGAGAGAGACTGAAGAACTCAAATCTTCTCTTTGTGTATTATCTCCGGTTGCAACAAAACAAAATGCACCTGCATTAGTTCAAGAGGCCTTGTCTGTCAAATATGCACACGAGAAGTGTTTTCCAACCATGTTCTTAGGGATTCCACATTGAAAGCACACATCTTCTCAAAGTGGTACAGACAACTAATAATGTGAAATGCTGGTGTTGTACAATTACACAGAAAGTTCTGATGCCTACAGTTGGTTGAAAACCAACATTACACAATGAATACTTTCAAAGTTAATTGTTTTGTGCACATGAAGGAATGTTTGTATTACTTCCTTATTTAATATAACTCCAAAAAGAATTAATGACAAAGTCATTATAAAGATGTGGTAAAGGTATTCTCATATGCTCAATAAATGTAAATTATCAAGAAGTACAGTCAGACTAAGGGTGAATAAACAAAAAATAGTTAGATGTGGGTCTTTCAAGTATTTCTTTATGCTTAATTTTGGTGGAGAGTAGGTACTGTCATGTTTTTTTTATATTCATATTCTCCAGATTTCAGATTTCTACTTCTATTGTTCACAATTTCTGGAACCCATATATCTACACAAACATTTCAGATGTTAAAAATAATGTCTGTCCAGTAATACAAAATGTAGCCATGATCACTAAAGTTGCTATGGCTAAGCTTTACAGATGAGAGAAAGCATCTCTTTACTGCTTGGTGCTATGACTGTCAAAGCTACTGTTTGGGTTCTTAATTCATGGAATTCAGTTCAACTGGAAATATTTACTCACATGCCTATAATCTCAGCAATGAGGTTGAGGCAGGGCAGACATGAGATATTGCATCCTGGACTATGCGACTACGCAGTGAAACTCAGCAAAGAGAGAAGAGGCAGGAAGGGAAGGTGAAGATCAGGGGTCTTCATTTTCTCCCTTACTCTTAGCAATGCATAGTTAGTGATGAAAGGGATGGGTGGTGGATGTCCTAAGGTATCTGTTAGGTTGCCTTTCCAAATGGATGTGATCTGAGCGTGGATCATGATAAGGAGCAACTGACTGCGCTTACAGAATGTCTGTAGACCACCAGGGTGAGAATGTAGGCAAAAGATATAGACAGGCCTTCAGGCTTTATACTACAGTAAAGGCATCCCGGAAAGCTTCAGGTCTCAGAGCAGTAAGAGCCAACTCCTTCTGAGACACTGTGAGTTCCAGCTCTCTGGTCATGCTTTACCTCTGTGGTTTTCCTGTCTCTCGCCATAGCTTCTTTTGCTTGCACTTTATGGGCACTGTGAATCTTGCATCAGCTATCTCAACTTTCCGGTTTAATTAATATTTGTTTCTGGGTAATGAGTATTGCTTATAAGCATGTAACATTGTATGTTTGATACTTCAAGAAGCTCATCTGACCTGGGTTTAAAATTTATGAAGTTTCCCTAATTCTTTTTTTAATTTTTACTTTTTCCTTGTGTTATAAAGTTTTAAAAAATAATTTTATATACATATAATACATGTGTGTGTTTAAAGAATAATGCCATATGCAAACGCAGAAAAACTACTCTAAACAAAACTCTTTGGCTCACTAATAGTCTTTATGATTTGTGTGCAGTGCCTTGAACATGCCATACTTTTGCTGGTAGTGTGACTTTTATTAGTCTTGGTATCTCTCTGGAAGGCCATATTTCTTTATAAGTATATGAGAATTTTTATAAGTATATGATATATTTGTAAGTATATATAATTCAAGATTTATATGACAACTCTACCGACAAGTTTCTCCTGCCTTTTTCTGGTGAACATTCTCCCCATGCATCCTTGGAGCCACTTATCTCCATTGCAGCAATTATTTTATCCTTATATTTATTTACATAAAGCTTCACAATCTGGCTGCACAGCATATAAAGAGGTTCAACATTTTCCTCCTAACATCAGCATGGTAAATGGAGTTTTGATAAATATTTACTTTGGAGAACTAAGGGAAATAACCAGCTAAGCAAAACTGCACAACACATTAAGTTTAGAGATCATCTCAATAATAAAGTAGGGAGATGAGACATAATTTTAGAAGTGGATCTTAAATTGGGATGATGTTATTTCAGCAACACAAACCTCATGAATGTTAAGAGATGAAAATCCTAGAATTTGCATGCTTAACATTACAGTATTACATGTGTTTTCTGTGCAAAATAGTTTTGCAACTGGTAACGTGGTGGTGCAGACGGTAAATTTGGATTGAGGTGGGAAGGGTGTGTCTTAGCAGTAGAGTTCTTACCTAGCATGCATGGATTTCTAGGTTTGATTTTTGATACTGAAAGAAAAAGTATGAATGAAGATAAGTAAATTTGTATGCTGTTCCAATGCTTAGTAGCTATGTGATGTGGGGGCAAACCATCACTTATCATCTTTATATCAACTTTCTCAATTGAACTATGTGACAAATTTTTCCATAAGATTCTTATAAAGTTAAGTGAACATAACACCCCCAAACCAAGGCACATGTGTATACTTGTGTTACTACATTATGATATCCTGTTTAAATGAACAATTGGCTGCAATTTTTCTCTAAACACTGCTCTAATTTATTGTTTGTTCGTTTACCATCATATAAATCCAAAGTCGTCATTGCTCCACATAGCCTCAGAGTGAGGAGAAATTTCAATTTGATATAGAAATTCTCTCTCTCTCTTCCTCTCTCTCTCTCTCTCTCTCTCTCTCTCTCTCTCTCTCTCTCTCTCTCTGTTTCTTCCCTTTCTGCCACCACCTTGCCCTTTCCTTTCTCAATAAACCTAATGTGGAACTGTTTAAAAAAAAAGAAAAAAGAAATTCTGAGAGTTACACTTGATAAAAAGAGAAGGAGACTGACTAGGCATATGAAGAGAAATTCTATAACCATAACAAAATGGAAACAAAGGGACAATCAAAGAAGGCTTACTAATGTGAAATGTAAAAATCTCTAAATATTTCAAGTCCACATCCTTCTCAGATATATGTGACACAATAGCCTGTGCAGGGTGGCTCTGTGATTGACATTTAATAGTAGTCCTCTTCCTGATAAGCCATTAATGTATATACACTATATACCTTTCCAGATTATCAGAATGCCTCTCTATATATTTTGCTTTATATTTTCTTTATATGCTTCTTAGAAACCTCTCAGTGTTAATAAGAAGCAGCTATAATAGATCACCATGATCATCAACTAACAAAGAGAAAATATCTGTATGTTGGAGGTTTCAGTCCATGGTCAGTTGGGCATATTGCTTTGACCATATACTGACTCCAAAATTTATGGTGTCAAGAACACAGTCATTCACCTCATGGCTAAGATGTGAAGGAAAGAAAAAGTAGGGGACCAGGGTCTCCCAATGCCATTTAACATGACTTCAATGACCTAACTGCTACCCCTCAGGCTCTGCTTCTTAAAAGTTGCACCCCTTCCCCAAAGCATCAAAGCCTTTACTACATAGACCTGTGAAGACAGTCAATATTCAAATTATACAACCCTACTTGCCAGTGGGAAAGTTATAAATCTTATTTCATTTTATAAATGAATAAATCTGTTGTTTGGTTGTTTTTTTTTAAGATTTATTCATTTATTTTATACAAACACACTGTTGCTCTCTTCAGACACACCCGTAGAGGGCATCAGATCCTATTACAGATGGTTGTGAGCCACCATGTGGTTGTTGGGAATTGAACTCATGACCTCTGGAAGAGCAGTCAGTGCTCTTAACCACTAAGCCATCTCTCCAGCCCGACATGAATAAATCTGAAGATATTGAGAATTGTTTAAATGATGGGTATCAGGCTAAAAGTTGGCTGTTGGCAATAACAGGACTGCTGTCCCTTCCTGAGTGTGCTGTGTGACCTCTGACATGAATGTTTTCTTTTTTCATGTCTCCCTATTTCTTCTCATAATCTTTGTAGCATGTTTTCCTCTCATGTTTCTTTTTCTGCCCATTTGACTCTTCAGCCTTGTGGTGGTGCATCAGCTCAGTCATGCTAATAGCATGAAAGATTAAGGACATCTTGCTGAAGCTGGATCCTGAAGGCTCCATGCCCATTATAGGCACAGAAAAACACACGTGTCCCAGCAAGTTACCTTGACAGCCAAAGATTTTAGAAGGTCAGTTTAGTGGCAGGCATTAAGTTACATGAGGTAGAGGGTCCTTTGCTGAGTCCTAACTGTTGGGTTTGAATGGAAGCTTTCTCTGAGAGAAATATCACAACCTTGTAGGTCAGTGGTTGACACTTCCTTTCTTAAAAGTAATTGGGACATTAAGGGGAGACAGATAAGCATAGCCATATTTTTTTCTGTTTCCTATTTCACTTAGTTGAATTTGTGAACTTCCTTAAATCCTCTTTCCCATGACAGTTACAGAACTAAGATGTCAACATTAGTCTGAAGACAGATGCTTGATCATTGCTCCTCACAAACAACCTTGGAGATAGTTTTTGTTAAGAAACAGATGTCAGAAATTCAGATTGAAGAAATACTTTATCCCCAATTATTATAAAATATGAGAGCTGGGTAGTATAAAATCACCAACTTAGGTTTGTCTCCAAAACAGCACAAGTCGAAAGGAAAAGTATAAATCATTGTTTCAACTAGGAACTGAACAAGACCAAAAGTGGTATTGATGTGTGTGGGCTCCTGGAGGCATACACATAGTCTGTAGCAGTCTGATATAGGGAAAAAATATAGTAGGAAGCATTAGATTGATTAAGCTTTAAAATAGGATGTGGTCTAAATAAATGCTGTAGCAATGGGTGAAGCTGGAAAGCATTGTGCTAAGAAAAATGATCAGGGACAGCTATACACACACAGACACACAATTAATTAATCATAGACATATATACATGCACATATATACACACACATATATACATATACATATATATGGACATATCTAAAGATGCTCTCTGAGAAGATTGGCAAGGACTAGGAACTGATAGAGGTCAAAGTTGCATGGTACTTTGGATGTAGTTAAAGTCACTGAATTATATATCATAAATTATATGCTATGTGTATTTTATAAAATTAAAAAAAACCTAAGAGCAAATTAATTTGAATTGCTGAAGCAAGAGTCTAGAGAAGGAAGTTTGGTGGCTATGTAATCCAAACTTCCAGTTCCCCCTATATAAAGTGGTCAGAACAGTACCCATTTCATCCCTGCCTCTGTCAGGAATCTTTTACTGTGGACACCATTTATACTAGGTATAAATGAGCTAACATCCAGCCCCACTGCCAGGGTTTCTTAAAGCATTCAAACTCAACATCCTAGACAATTCTGTTTGATGCTTTATCTCTGGAAGGGTGCATCTGGAGAGCAGACCCTTAGACACAACTATAATCAATACAGCAAGGCTGAGAAAGAGCATGTAGAATACATTTTAAGTGCTGTAATAGTAGAGATACCCTACCTCAGTCAAGACACTCAATGTGGATCTCTTCCAACATGGAAAGGTGTAAGAAGTAGACATTAAGAAGGAAAATAACTGATCCTATGACAGGGTTATTATTGTTGTTGTTTTGTTGTTCTCTGCAGTGTTATAACTCTTATGAATCCTGGTGATTATGATGAACTATGCTTAGGTAATTTTTCACTAACACCATTTGGGACTTGTTCTTGTGGCATAAGCCATGACTGAACCAAGTGACAGGTTCATAGTTATCCCTGGGTAAATCCTGACAGGTAGTCACATTAAAAAGTCTTCATTATAATGAAAATGGAATGATGCCCATGAAGTTCACTTGTAACCCTGGCCTGTGGAGCTGAGATAGTGCATCTCTCAGGACCCAAAATCCCAGGCCCTTCAGACTGGGTATTTGACACTGACTTTACTGTGATCCTACTCTTTACTAGTCCTTAGTTTGAAAGATATCAGTTCTGGGAACCATGCTCAAGTGAACAGTTCATCAACTTATTGCTTAACCCTTGGTGGCATCCTGTATCAGGGTGAAAACCACTATGTTCCAAGCCATTTGAGGAATTTCTTCTTCAGAGCAGTGGTTCATCTGTTACCAGTATTTTGTAACCAATAAATTTTCATTGACTTGTGTCTACATCTATTCTGTTTGTCTTTACTTTTTCTTCTTCTGTGTGAGTTGTGATTAACTGACCTGTTTGGGTACCACCTTAGTTTTATTAGTCATTATCTTGTAGGTGTGGCAGACCTTTAGATGCAAACTTATATATTAACTCATCTTCAAAGTAGCTTTGAATGTTTCTAAAGCTAAAACTTTGGAGAAAGCTAAGGATATACAGAAACATCCCTGCCTGCCATTTTTATGACATTAATTGAGCATGCTTAGAGCCATTTTTATATGCCATCATTATAACTTAAACTGAGCATGTTCAAAGAGTTTCTATCTGTCATTAGACCTTTTGGAATATATGTTCTATTACCTTGAGCTAAGCATGACCATAAATGTGTCAGCCATCCTTCTTTATGTGATGATGATATTAAGCTGAGCATGCTTAGGGAGAGAGTCATCCACAACTTTCTATATCATTATGTATAAAAATTATAAATAAAAACCCTTTTGCTTCCTTGTTTTGGGGTATAGAGTTATTGCTTTAAATACAATTTCAGGTTCTTTTGCCTGCTGTAGGAATAAATATTTATTGTTTTATTTCTTGGCTGCACTTGTCTTGGGATTTGTATTCACCAAGATGCAAGTTTCTTGAATTAGATTACAATTTGTTTAAAGATTGAAATGACTTATCCCTCATGGAGAAAGCAGAATTCTTGAGGTTGAAATTGCCCTCACATACTAGAGGACCTTAAGGTCTAATGTGATACTTGTGCAGGGAGACTGTCATAATTGATCAATATATGCCAAAGCCTTCAGATTTCAAGGAAAATAATAAGCTAACCTAGGGTATATGCCAAGAGACCCATCTAGCATTGAAAAATCCCCCTGTGGTTGCCAGTGTCACCTGCAAAGAGTCTTCACTCTTTCTTGGAAATTATGACCATTTATAAAAACAATCCTGCCCAAGGCCTCATCTCTGTTGGTGGAACTGTTATTTGTGGTTGATTGCTATTAGAGAATAAAGGCTTTTTCTTTTTACTCTGACTTTGCTCCATGCTAATATTCCTGTCATGGTCAGACTTGGAATGTGGCTAGTTGAAGCCTTCAATGAGGCATACTAAGTCCCCCTCTCATGCTGCCCAATCCTGCTTCCTCACTTCCCATCACACCGATGGTAGCATGAACACACTTCAAAATCAGTTTTCTAATAATCCTTCTCAGAATCTGCTCCTCTAGTACACAGACTTCAACACAAGGAACTTTGGGAAGATGATGTCTGTATGACTGTCCATCATTGCATGAACTTTGCCCTTAACCTTAGCCAAAGGGCTAAGAAGTGATACTGCATTAATTTTGGCACAAAGGAGTCTTTGAAAAGGACTATCACTGTTGACCAAGCAAATATGAGCAACACTGACAAAACAAATTAGAATCAAGGAAGAAGACTGACACCATAAAATCAGTAATTGTGAAGACAAACTGAAGTTCTCCATACTAATCAAGGGCTCATACAAAGAACAGTGAGAGACAGTGTGTGAGGTAAATGAAGGAATGGGATGTTGGCAATCTCAAGCAGATTGTGCTAATTTTTTAAAAAGAGACAATAAAGAACACACACATACATACATGCACACACACACACACACAGAGAGAGAGAGAGAGAGAGAGAGAGAGAGAGAGAGAGAGAGAGAGAGAGAGAGAGAGAGAGGGAGAGAGAGAGAGAAATTAGTGCATATTAGAGGTATTAAGAACTTTCAAACCATTTGGTTGATCAAGAACATCATTTATTAAACCATAGTATGTTCAAACACCACTCTTTGTGTTTAATGCCACTAAGATAATAAGGGAGCTTGCATCTTGGCAGTGGTAAAGCTATTTCGCTCATTAGAGTGAATGCAGTTTCATGTGAGAGAAAACCCAACTCGACACGCTTTAAACAACAAGGAAAATTTATTGATTGTACAAGAAGTCCCAGTAAGAAGTGGACCTAGTTCAACAATTGTTAATCTACCAGTTCAATAACATCTTAGGAAGTGCACTTGAATTTTGTTTATCTCCCTGCTCTATCTTGTTCACATCATCCTTGTCTTCAGATCTCAGCACAGCTGCAGCAGTACCAGATGTCAACAGCCAGAAGAAAGGATGAATGGAGAAATATTCCTCAGAAATTTCCCAACATGCCTCCTCCCTCATCCACAGGGACAAAATGGGGAGTTACCCATCTACTTACAAAGCTCTGGCAAAACAAAATTGTGAGTTTTATGAGTGGGTTAGCATAACATGTATGGAGTGGTGCCCATCATTCTAAAACTGGACAGCTAGACTAAATCAGAGTTCTTAAAGCAAGGCAGGAGGTATTTGGTACCCAATCAATCATGTTGGTTCTACCATATGTCAATGATGCTAAAGATGTTAAAGACAATGTTGTTATGTTGTTGACAGACTATCTGATTTTTTCTTTTAATCCGGGAATTTAGATGCTTATGCAAGATCTCACAACTTAAAATTTATTTCTGTGAAACCAAAAACAGTTAAAAAAAATAAACTCTGTGTGGTCAACATCTTTAATTTAGACCAAATAAAACACATCTGCAATCCAAACCCGGCCAACAGGTCTCCACTATGTAACTTCTGGTTTATATCCATTTCTTTAACTGAAACATTCTCTATTTAGAAAGGGAAACTCACTTTAACTATGCTAGTAGTTGGCATACAAATATCTATGACTACATTTTTTTAACAAACACATTTTACTGGATAGTAGAACACTCCCAAAAGAACAAACTGAATAAAAATTTCAGAAAAGGATAGCAAGGACATAGAAGAGGGGTGCTTACATTTTTTTAAACAAAACAAAACAAAACACAACAAAACTGAATGTTCTATGTTGACAAATTAAAAGAATCAAGACACTGCTACTTATTTAGCAATGAATGCACTTTCCCCCTCAGTGGCTTATGATTTTGTTTTGTCCTCTCTGTTCTGTTTTATTTTCATTGGAGGGCACATCAATCCCCTCAAATGAGGACATTAAGGTCTTCAAGATGTTTGAGCAGTCAGTCAACATCGTAGTAAAAATGAAGGGGAAATCAACTAATTAGAGTTTTACAGTTTATACATTCCTTTAGCCAGCTCCCTAGAAGTATGGAAAGGAGATCATTTAAATTAGCACAGAGATTTTCAAAAGTGTATCTTTCTTAAATGTTTTAATTTCCCCAAATTACAGCACTAACCAGAACGTGTTAATCTCTGAGGGTCAAGAGCACTAGTAATAAAGAAGTAAGCACATCTCTTTTCCATCCAAAACATTGAGGCTTCCACTCTGACCATCTGATCATCGATCCTGGCTTAGCTGTTGCTTCAGACTTTTGCATTTGGGTCCCTTAAAGAAAGAAAAACCTCTCAGATGATCAAAGCATCCTGAAAAATTATCCAAGGAGATAAATAGATGTAAGATGTAAGATGATGCTAATTAAAAAAACTAAAAGAATTCCATGAAATCTTACTCTCCAGTATATAAACTATGTAATGTATCAGCAATGAAGAATTAGAAGCAGCAGAAGGTCAGGATGGAAGGTGAGAATCTCACTCTGCGGTTCTAATGCTGGTGCAGGTATTTAGCAGAATAAGAACAGAGGTTGAGAGTGGGGAGTTATGAGCAAAGAGAAGTGGTTCATGGAAAGTTGCCTACCCAGGAGATGAGGTATAGAGAGAGTTTACGGATGTTGTGAGGTTGACTGTGGGATGTTGCATTTATTCCTACCATCCTTGTGCACTATTATGAAAAAAATGAAGAACTGGGGGGTCACCATAACTGTAGCTGAGATGCTTTTCAATCTCCCTTACCTAGGTTATGGAGAAAATTCAGAGTCAGGGCATTTATGTTAGTCCCTGCCCCACAATAAACACCTTAGGTGACATGGTTGGGACTTTTCTCCTTGGCACTAGCAGTGAAAAAAAAAAGACAATAATTTCATTATAGATATCTTATGTGGGTGCAGAAGTGGGCTTACTCTAAAAATAGTAAAGGAAGTGCTTTGTGTTGCTAGGATAAAATGGAAAATAAGTCAGTCAGTAGAAATGCACGTTTTCCCCACCTTAGCCAAGTTTACTTCCTTTGTGGGATTACTGCCCACTTCTTCACCTAAGTATAACCCACTTTCCAGGGGCCAGGTCACATCCAAATACCCTGTCAATGGCCTTCCGCCTCACCAACTCCATTCATGTTGACACCACAGTGTTTTCTCATTAGCATCTCACACTTTGGCACAAATAACATTTGAGGAGCTAGGTACACCAGGCACATGTGACGTGTGACCTATTTGCTGACTAAAACTATGAGACATCTTAACAAAAGGAACTTAGGCCCCTCTTCTTCTATATACAACAGAGAACTAGGCATGAGCAGTTGGATTCTACCATTTACTTAAGATTAAAAAGGACTTGACTTTTATCCCAGCTTCCCTTGGTGTGTTTGCTTTTCATATTCTACCTCTTGCAACATTAACAAAAATTTCATAAATATTTAATTTTATATCATCTAGAATGAGTATCCAGCAACAATTCTTTGGAAGACATTTGCCTTATATAATAGCTATATTATTTTTCAACATTTATAAAATAACTTTTTTTTTTTTTACAGTAAAGATCCAGTAGCCATGGGAAATCAGTACAGAAGGAGGCTTTGCCTTTCCGGGTTCCCCAGAACAAACGTGCTATGATGAGGTTAGGTTAGCCTAGGGAGCATTGACAAAGAAACTGTGTATTAGAGCCAGTTGACAGAAAATCCACCAGTGAGCATCTGATACTTACAAGGAAACAGGAATTGGTGGTGGTGGGAAATTTGGCTTTGTGATTAGCTAGTAAGAAGATAAAAAGGGAAAATCAGCTTAAAGTAGTTTCTTCAAAAACATGTATGCATGCTGAAAATGATTAACTAGTTTTCAGGGACAGAGACTTTATAAACTCACCCAACAAGAATATTTCTATACCCATGAATTTGACCCTTTCTGTTAGTTCTGAGACTATAATCCAGACATGACCACAGTGTCAACAGCTATGTGATGATAAGGGTTACTGTGAACTTACTTTTGTGCATCCACATAATTTGCATATTAAAGACCTAAGCCTTGGTGTAATGATTAGATTTGGGGCATTCACACTTTGGAGGTGGAATTCTCAGAATTGGATCCATGTCCTTAAGTGGAAAAATATAAAGAGATTTTATCTCTCTTTTCCCTAGTCTTTCTCCCCTTTCCCTTCTTCTTTTGTTTTTTTTTTTCCTTCTCCTGTACCTTTAATTAAAAAACCAGGAAGCATTCCTCACCAGACACCAGGAACTTCCAGCTCCTCAATCTTAGAATTCCCAATCTCAAGAATGGGCAGAAATAAATGTACAATCTGTATAACCTATGCTGTTTTTTTTTCTGCATTACCCTGGACTAAAAATGGATAATATACAGAGTGAATTGTACTGGTGGTATTTGCCAACGTAATACAAACCTAGATGTAGCTGGGAAGAGAAAATATCAATTAAGAAGATGCCTCTACAGGACTGACCTGTAGGCAGGTCTGTAGAATATCATTCTGATCTATGACTGATGTGGGAGAAACCCGCCCACTATGGTGGGGCCAGCCTGGGCAGGTAGTCCTGAGTTATATAAGAAATAAGCCTAAGCAAGCCAAGAAAAGCAATCAGTTAGCAATACTCCTCTTGGGCTTCTGCTTCAATGCCTGCTCTGGCTTCCCTGAGTGATAAGACTTATAAGCTATAAGCTGAAATAAACCTTTTCCTCCTCAAGTTGATGCTGTTCACAGTGTTTTAACTCAACAATAGAAACACCACCTAAGACATGAATATTCTGTATTATCAACTTCCAGTTCCAGGTTCTTAATTTAGAGGATAAGTTCAGAGGTAAAATTGTAGAGGGATATTTCCACACCTAGCATTTTAAAGAAGATTTGTGGAAGAGTTTGTGTTCTATGTTAATATGCATACAAATCTCAAGGCTCTTCTGAATCAGTAACTGAGCAGTGTGGGCTGTATCTTTTGAGACTGAGCTGGATGGAAGAGAAGAGAAGTTGCTAACTCACGACATCAGGTGCAGGCTCCTGCTCTCCAGTGGGCAGATCAGACACATGGAGCTTTTTCACATGACTCATCTAAAATGAAAAAATCAAACTTCACGATGAAACCATCAAGTGCCTAAATATAGCTTGAAGGTAAGTGACCCTTTCCCAGCTTAACATCCTGAGAGACGTAACACAGGCGAGATCCCAGTAGCAAAGCTGGACCATTTATAGGAAGATTTCCAGAGGCATACCAGGGATAACTTCCATCTCAAACATCACTAATGATGCTGTCCTATTGATCTACTTCAGCTGAAAGCCCTAAACATGTAAGACATGGCAAGGACTGTGCCATACATGTTACATATTACATGGTTAAACATACAAATATATGCATCACTTTATATAGGGAGAAATTTACCAGGAGTAAGAAAAAAAACTTAGAGTCAAAGTGGACAGAATGAGCGGGAGAAAGAAGGGAGAGAACAGGAAGGAGGAGGGAAAGAGGAGAGAGGGAGGGAGAGAATCTGTAACATTTCTTCCTTTATTCTCTTTTTATTTCATGAACTCTTTCTACAAAGGCTTTTTGTCTAGGATTTCCTTTTGTGTTAACAGAACGCTAGGGAAGATTGTCTATGTGGGTGTGTAGAGCTCACAGTTCTTACTATTTGTTGCTGTGTGGTTGGTTTCTAGGCACTTCTATGCACAACTGACAGACATATGCTCATAATGTAAGAAGGGTGGAAATGACAGACCCAGGCCAAACTAGAATTCACCTCCTGGGGCTGAAAGTCCTTCACCTTTTGTGGTCTACACTTCTGCTTGTGTAGCTTAGCATCCTTGGTGGGTGATAGCCTGTAAGAGAAAACATATCCTGTGAACTGCATACTACCTTGAGCATGCCAGGGTGCCAGGCTTACTTCTACTGCCATATCATTCTTCAGCTTTTAGTTGCAAGTTAGGCACCATTACTATCCTGCAGTTCATAACCATGATGGTGTTAAGTCAACTTCTGCCTAAATCATGACATTTAAGTATTCTTAATTCATCAAGTATTTAAGAGTTATTTTATATGAATAAGTACCACCAAAGTAAGTCACTCTTGGAAAGTGACGGAAAAAGATTTTGAGTTAAGATGGTGTTTGCAAGAGAACAGATCTGCATACCAGTGAAGCCTCTGCTTCTTACTTTGGATAAAAGCAAAGGGATTTATTAACCTTTCCCTTTCCCCCACACTCATTGAAAGTGATGTTCATTCCCTTAAGAGACACAGAAATTACATTCATCCCAAAAGTGGAAATATTCCAGCTTACTCATAGAGAGTCCTTGGCACAATGTCTACTAGACAACTGTCAATAATAAATGTATCCTCTTCTTATAATAAAATGCAAAAATATTTAGTACTGAGGGCTAATGTCAACTTTTGTCATTAATTACAAAAAGGATACATATCTTGCTGTGAAAGGTTGCCTGGTGAAAGGGACCCCTCTTCCCTGCTTTGAAAAAAATAAAAACAAAACAAAAAACAAAAAAACCCAAACAAAAGCACCACTACCACCACCACCACCAACAACATCAACAGCAAAAGAATACAAAACAAAAAACCCCACAAAAAGTATGATATATGGCTTTCTTAATATTTGAAATAAAATAAAATTAAATCTGAAGGATTAACTCAGACTCCAATGCCAAATGAAGTAGATGACAGAGGGTCCCCAAAGCACATGAGGTCTTACCTCTGAACTCTCCGCTGCTTCCTTCTAGCACTGTGGTTCTGGATCACTATAGCAACCACCACAAATATGACTGCTAGGGGGAAAAGCACGCCAACCACGATGGAGAAGTCTATAATAGAGGGCACAGGAATCCAGTTGAGGATACAGGATCTTACTTCTCTATAGTCTGCCTCTTCCCTTCCTTTCTTTCTTCCTCAATTCTTTCCCTCTCTCCACCCCTCCATTCCTTCATCCTGCTTTTCTTTCTTCCCTCTCTCATCCTCTTTCTTTCTTTCTTTCTTTCTTTCTTTCTTTCTTTCTTTCTTTCTTTCTTTCTTTCTTTCTTTCACTCCCTTTCTTTTTTCCTTTTTTTCCCTAGAAAGGATCCAGTAATGTAGCCCAGGCTAGCCTTATATAGATTATGTAGCTAAGGCTAGTCTCAAACTTGCTGTGATCCTCATACCTCCAGCTCCCATGTAACAGAATTACAACAGAATGCCATTAAACTTGTCCTGACACTTCTATTTGTCACAAAATTTATATAGCTTTTGCCAAATGAACCTGTCTCTCTGAAAGTTTCTCACAACTAATATAATGGTTAACCTTCACTGTCATGGTGCCTGTGGAATTGGAAAGGGAAAGACCCACATAAACCCAGGCTAAGCTGAAGAGGGAATGAGCAGAAAAACCTTTGGACATTGTATTTATTTCTCTCTGCTTTCTGACTATAGGTATCACGTGATCTGCTACCTCATTCTCCGACTGCTATGTCTTCCCCACCATGATGGACTGTATCTCAAAACCATAAGCTGAAGCAAACCCTCCATTTCTTAAGACATGTAACCAGTAATTTTGTCAAAGAAACAAGAAAACTAACAGAATTGGTAAAATGAAAATGGTGTTGATGATGAGTGCAATGCTAGTGTTTAATAACGAACAAGTAAACCAGAAATCCATGGACACCTTCCGGAGAAGGTGGGCTGAATGTCTTCTTCCTGAGAAGTCTTGGAACAGAAGGGTGGCTGCAGTAGTAGAAGAGTGAAGGCTGGGAACCTACAAGAGGATATGGACTAAGGAGGATGGTAGAGAAGGAACAAAAGATATTTTAAATCCAGCCTTGGAATGAAAAAGAGAAAGACATTAAAGCCCTGAGATAGCATTGCTCCCACTGACAAATAAAGAGCCTAAGCTTGAGCATAAAACCATTGGAGACATAGTTCCTGTTTCGTATTTGTTCCTCACCCACCAACCTAAGCAATAAATTCAACCTGGATGTGTTACCATCTCAAGTGTTAATTTCTTTTATACTAATCTGAAACCATCAGAGACCAGAAAGTACACACGTCTGAACAACAGAATTGTCATTCCTCTTAGTACATAGATTAGCAATCCAGTCACAAGAGTAACGGTTTCAAAAAATGCAAGAAAAGCTTACCCGTGTGAAGGCACAACACACAGGAGGAGGTAGACACTCCAGAAAGCAGAATTCAAGATAAGAGCGTGGTGTTCATTCAAATATGTAATTCTCTTTAAATTCTATAAAATTACTGCTCAATGAAGTAAAAGGAAAATGAAACTGCCATTTCTGCTAGATACAACTAAGCTTCAGTATGGGGGTGTGAATGGGTGCATTTGAACTAACATTAGAATAATAAGAATTTTAAGAATACAAAGGACGTAAATGGAGTGCTTACAAACACTCCAAGTTGAAGAGAACAAAGTTGTGGCTTGGAAAAAAACAGACATTAAGAGTGTAGTTTAGGCTAGAAATAATTAAACAGCAATACTAGCTTTTTCTATTGCTAATAATGGTGGTCTTGATCAGCATATAGCATGAACCTTTTACAAAGCAATACTCATTCTCAACCCATGAAAGTACTAAAACAGGAAAATTTTCTTTGTAGGCATTAATGAGGGAGTAAGCACTTAGACAAACACAAAGGAACGAGAGTCAGTTTCCTTTAATGATGTGATCCCTAGGAGGTCAACACACTCTAGTGTAGGCCCTACCTCCAGTCACAGGATGAACTAGATGGCAAAGAAGAGAAGAAGATAATGCCTGGAAATTAGGTTGGGAGGGAAGGAAGGGTAGGGAAGGTGAAGCTGGGAAGAGTTGGGAGAGATGGGTAAATAAGCTCAAAATACAGTGTATGGGACTCTCACCACATTAACACAAATGTAATTTAAACAGAAGACAGAGAGGAAAATGATTGGATAAAGCAGGTTCAGTTGTAGCTTGGTAGGAGAATACATGTACAAGGTTCTGGGTGCAAGCTCTAATGCTGACAACAACAACAACAAAAGGAGAATAAAGAAGAGAAGGAATGGTTTAGAAACACAGAAAAGCAGAGAGGGAAAATGAACAAGGAAAACCTAGAGGAACTGTGCTTTGGATGACAATGTGGTCTCAATATAAGTTTGTTGACTATAAAATGAAGCTGGAAAGAACCCAGATGTCCCTCAACGGAGGAATGGATTCAGAAGATGTGGTATATCTACACCATGGAATACTACTCTGCAAGTAAAAACAATGAACTCACGAAATTCCTAGGCAAATGGTCAGATCTTGAAAATATCATCCTTAGTGAGGTAACCCAATCACAAAAGATCACACATGGTATGCAGTCACTGATAAGGGGATATTGACCCAGAATCTCGGAATACCCTAGACACAATCCGCATAGCAATAGATTTCTAAGAAGATGGAAGGAGAGACCCCTGTTCCTGGAAAGACTGGATGTAGGGGAACACCAGGACAGAGAAACGAGAGGGGGTTGAATGGAGAAAAGAGGGAGGGAAGGGGGCTTATGGGACTTTCGGGGAGGGAGGAAACGGGAAAGGGGAAATGATTTCGAATGTAAATTAAAAAAAATAAAATAAAATAAAAAAAATGCACCGCTCTACAGTAGGAGTGCAGGGGCATAAGAGAACCTTTGCATATTATACTCAATGTTTCTATGGATCCACCACTACTTTAAAAACAAAATCTGGTTAAGCAGATAAATATAAGTGGAAAATTTTAGGACAACTAATAAAATAATAAAAAAATGCACATCCTCCAAATTAATAAAAGAATGGTTACTAAATTGGTCAACTGGTTTATAATACAGAACAAAATGAAATAAAACCTGGAAAGGGGCTAACATTTGAAATGTAAATAAAAAAAAATATCCAATAAAAATTTTTAAAATAAAGAGTAAAAGGAAGCTTAGGTGAGGCAAAGCACATAGAAACTACACAATAAAATTGAGGGTTTGTGTCCCAGCATATTAGTAATATGTTCTCCAGCTTAACTTTGAAAAGTAAAGCTTAACCCAATGGTGTATGAGATAGCAAGGATTTTAATACTGCATGGTTTTCTTAAAAGATGCAAGTTTCAAGAGGACTCAGAAAAGATGACTGTAAATATGAAGATGTCATAGTGACACAAACACATGAAAGATTATGGCTGCTCAGCCATCTTGGCCTCTGGGAACTGTAGACTTTGAAAGGCAAGAAGCAATAGAGATGGACAGTTGTAAGTTCACAACGATGACCGTGTAAATTTACCCAGAACCATTCTAAATGTGTTTGCAAATACCTTGGTTTCTAGTCAGATAGTTACTGACAGTACCAAATTGTAATAAAAATAATCAGTCTAAGATTTATTTTATTTTATTTTTATTTATGTATGAGAGATTGATTGTATCATCATGTGAATGTAGTGCTGAAGAGGCCGGGACAGCTTGACAGATCCTCTAGAACTCGAGTTACTGAAGGTTGTGAGCTGTCATGTAAGTGCTAGGAATCAAGCCAACATCCTTTGTAAAAGCAACACGTGCTCTGATTTGCTGAACCATATCCCCAACCCCCAAGCACACCTTCAGAATGGTTATTTTTAAGAGTTCTACACAGCAACTGGTATGACAATGAAAATAAACTATTTGTTGGGATTATATGCAAGCAATGGTACTGACCAACCTAAACACAGGTAGGCACAGGAGGACACAGTGCAAAGCTCATGTTAATACTTTTTCTTGTTCATACACAAAACACCCACACACATGATTGCATGCTAAGCCATAAAGTAATCTTCAATGAATTTTGCCATATGCTCCACATAATATGTTCTCTGATTGCCATGTAATCATTCTTGGTACTAGCTAAATAATTACTAGAAAAACCCACATTTTCTTGGATGTCAGGAAGCAGGTGGTAGTAGGATGCTGGTGGGGAGAGTCAGGGGGATGCTGAGATACATTATAGTCAGCTACAAATGAGCACTGGTATATTACACACTAGGAAGAATAGAGAAAGAAATTCACTGTTCAGCTGAAAATCTGGCAAAGGGATTTATTGGCACTTGTTACCGTACAGAAATGATGAATGTTCCTCAATGCATTTATCTGATAATGTATGTATGCACCATGCTGACCTTTTTGCACATATAATATGGCTCATTTGATGTTTATAAAAAGTTTTACTTTTGCTTTTAGAGTGCATTATCAAGTCACTGGGTAGTGAAGTTGAAACATGGCAACCACGTTTATAGAAACTAAAGTCTGTTCAGAGACTTGCTCGGATGAGAGTCAGATTAAAAGCAGTGATTTGCATATCATATATCTAACTATTTAAAAGCTATAAGTCAAACTGGAAAAATAATTATATATTTATGTTTCCAGTTAGTGGAGGCAAAATGATTCATTAGAAAAAAATTGATGTACCATGACTTTACAAATTGCACTGAATAAATTTGAAATATTTCAACAGAAACCAGGAAATGTAACAGCAAAAATGTAATAAAATATCATGTGGTATCTCATACCTAAATAGAAATATTTAGTGACATAAATAAATACTTTTAAATGCACTCTGGGTAGTTGGGTGAAGATAATCTTTCTGAAAGAGTACTCATAGGCTTATCAAATTTTACTGTCCTAAATTGTTTATTAAGTATGAATTTTACCACAAAATCATATACATTAATGGTGACAATGGGCCCAAAGAGTGCTGTTTCTTCTCCATGTTGAATGATAACCACCACCCACTGAAGGGTAGAACCTGAGGCCTTTACCCAAGGCCATAAGACTTGAAGCCTACATATGCCAGCCATCATCTCTCTCTGCTTGTGGACTGTTTTTGGAGATCCACTGGATGTCAATATTTCTTCTGAGCTTTATGGAATGGATCAATGAGGAAAGTATTAAATTTGCATGTGAAATCTTCACCAACCCAGTAAGAATGAAGAACTCCCATAGATTAATAAATACATAAAATTAAAGGTTTCAGGAAGAGCAAAGTCATGGTATAAGGCTAAATCATCAAATAATTTTCTAATCAAATAGTTGATTCTGTTCTGAATGTACCCTGCAAGCCCACCCCAATCATGATAAACTGAAGATAATAATACATTGCATAATAATATCATATAACCTTAAAAAATAATGAAGTTTAGAATCTCCATGAAGATAGAAAGTAAAGGAATTTGGAAAAACAAAGAATACATTGAAGTCTAGACATTAAAATTAAATGTTATTCTTTTGTTTGAAACTCCTAAAAAAAGCATTTGAGCTTGGGACAAACAGTTTATTCAGGTCTATTCTTAACCATGTCTCCATTCCCATCCTCTGTAAACATAGAACAATGTTGGTTCATGAACTCCAGAGACAAAGTTCCAGGAATCTCTCCTTATACACACTGGGACTCGATACACAAGTAACCAAAGCTGGTTCCAGACAACCACTTGCAACCATGTAGAGAAAGGAGTTGAAGGAAGGCACTCAAGAAAAAAAGAAGAGGAAGGAGAGAAAGAAGGGGAAGGAAGAAGAAGGGGAAGGAGAGGAAGAGGAGGAGGAGATTATGATGAAGAAGAAAAAGAAAGAAAGAAAGAAAGAAAGAAAGAAAGAAAGAAAGAAAGAAAGAAAGAAGAAGAAAAAGTTCATAGAACTCACTCCTCCATGTGGAGTAAGCATTCTTCATGAGCCAAAGTTCCCAGTCTGGCTCATTCCCTCCTTTATGACCTAGAGAGAGGCCTGCTTCCTACTCACAGCCTTATCTTCTACCCAACGATGTGTCAGTAGGAGCATCAAGCAATCCAAAATGCAAGGAAAAGCCATGCTAGCCAGTTTCAGCCATCCTATCTCTTGTTCTACAAAAGGTAACACACCCCAAAAGAAGAGCCCAATGGAATGTGGGCTGCATGTGAATGAATAGGACATACCACCCATAGGTACCATGTGAGTGAACAGGATAACCAACATGTAGGCAGCATGTGAGTGAGCAGAGCAAACCACTTCAAAATACAAGAAAATAACTCAGAGAACAGAACCCAGAGCTACCATCATAATCCAATTCATGTTCTCAAGGGGTCCCATGAGTTAATATTAGCTAACATCTTGCCTACTGTGGAAGTGGGAGAAAAACAGAAAGCAAGAAAATGTGAAATATTAAAGTAATTTTAGAAATGAAGCATTTGAAGATAGCTTTCTGTATGAAGATTCACAATGCAAAAGTGTTGAAAATATGATTTGAATGTTGCAAAAGAGATCTTTGGGATGGTTAACACATGTTCCATAACCATAGTGGATGACTCCAGGGAGATAGTATAATCCAGACACAAATGAACTCAACAAGGGTAGTAGTGTGCACAAGACCAGAATAAATCCACAAGAGACAAAATCCCAGCGGTGAAAAGAAAAAGTAGACACAATGTTCTGCTCCTAACCAAGAAGCTCTTCGTAACTGACATCTGCTGGGGAAGTCAGGTTTCTCAAATGGAGTCTCACTGGGTATGCTAATCACACTCTAGGACAGACTCCCATGTCTAGTTGGTCAACACAAGATATAGTCCATGTGTTTCTGTGAAGTTTTTTATTATTTCTGTTTGCTCTATTCTTTAGTTTTGATTTTTCACACACACACACACACACACACACACACACACACACACACACAGAGGGAGAGAGAGAGACCTGAGAGAGAAGAGAAAAATGGAGAGAGAGAGAGAGAGAGAGAGAGAGAGAGAGAGAGAGAGAGAGAGAGAGAGAGAGAGAGAGAGAACAGGGTGAGTAAGGAGGTAGAAAAGGATCTGGAAGGAGTTTGGGAAGGGGAAAGAATATAATCAAAATATATTCTATGAAATGAATTATAATAAAATAATATTTATAAAAAAGGCAGAGAGGTGAGCACTAGAATTCATCTGTTTTCTGACTGTGACATCAACATGACCAACTGCCTCATGCTTCCCTGCCACCATTACTTTACCCCATAATAGATGTCACCCTTAAACTGTAAATAAGCCTGGCATGTCTTGAGTCACTTTTGTTGGGTATTTTTTAATCACAACAGCAGGAAAATAACTAATACAAACAGATTGGAAGAGCTTGACAGAAAAGGGACAGTTTTCTCAGGCCGGATATGCAGTGTTACCTACGGAAGACTGTGGCAGAATCCTCGCAGTCAGGAGGGGCCCATCCTTCCTTGCACTGACACTGAAGCTCATGGTCACACACCTAGTGGAAGATGGATGTTGTGAAAGTCACCATGGGACTAAGTGTACCCTTCAAGGCCCCATTCTTCCACATGAAGTTGATTTTGACATGAGAGAGACCCCTGCTCTGCTGACTTTCCTCTGCCAAGATGAAGTTTGAATGATGCATAAGGATGTCAGTAATGGGTGCTCAGAGGCAGTCTCCTAGGCTATGTGCTGAGTTTCAGATAAGCATAATAGCTGTCATCATTAAGTAATGAAGGTATTCTTACTGCTTTGTTACAAAAGATCTAAAACTACATAAGGCTCAGCGAACTAGAGGTGCGGGCTTTCCAAACTTACTGCGTGCCCCTTGCATTTCGAGGAGCAGTTGACTGACTTGTATGTCTTCTCCATGTCCACACACTCAGCATTAATGCACACCTGAAATGACATGGAAACATGAGCTTGATGAAATATTTCTAATGATTCCATCCTGGTCAACAACATCTGGAGGGAATTGAGTTTTAAATTTTTCATCAATTCTGACCTCAAACATGCCTTTTTAAGGACTTTTTATTAGTTCCTTGTTACTTGAGAATTTTTTACAATGTGTTTTGATCATAATTATTCCCCTGACTCTTCCCTGATCTAGCCTCTTTCCTACCCAATGAACTTTGTCTTTTTTTTTTTTTTTTATTTGAACATAGTTGTATTGAATTTTTTTTTTAATTTTTTTTTTAATTTAATTTAATTTTATTTTTTTAATTTACATTCCAAATCACTTCCCCTTTCCCGTTTCCTCCCTCCCCGAAAGTCCCATAAGCCCCCTTCCCTCCCTCTTTTCTCCGTTCAACCCCCTCTCATTACTCTGTCCTGGCGTTCCCCTACATCCAGTCTTTCCAGGACCAGGGGTCTCTCCTTCCATCTTTTTAGAAATCTATTGATATGCTGATTGTGTCTAGGGTATTCTGAGATTCTGGGTCAATATCCCCTTATCAGTGACTTCATACCATGTGTGATCTTTTGTGATTGGGTTACCTCACTAAGGATGATATTTTCAAGTTCTGACCATTTGCCTAGGAATTTCGTGAATTCATTGTTTTTAATTGCAGAGTAGTATTCCATTGTGTAAATATACCACATCTTCTGAATCCATTCCTCCGTTGAGGGACATCTGGGTTCTTTCCAGCTTCTGGCTATTATAAATAAGGCTGCTATGAATATAGTGGAGCATGTGTCCTTATTGCATGCAGGTAAAGTCTCTGGGTATATGCCCAGGAGTGGTATAGCCGGATCCTCCGGAAGTGTCATGCCCAGTTTTCTGAGGAGCCGCCAGACTGCTTTCCAGAGTGGTTGTACCAGCCTGCAATTCCACCAGCAGTGGAGGAGTGTTCCTCTTTCTCCACATCCTCGCCAACAACTGCTGTCTCCTGTGTTTTTGATCTTAGCCATCCTGACTGGTGTGAGATGGAATCTCAGGGTTGTTTTGATTTGCATTTCCCTAATGACTAAGGATGATGAACATCTCTTTAGGTGCTTCTCAGCCATTAGATATTCTTCAGGTGAGAACTCTTTGTGTAGCTCTGTACCCCCATTTTTTAATAGGGTTACTTGCCTCTCTGGAGTTTAACTTCTTGAGTTCTTTGTATATCTTGGATATTAGCCCTCTGTCGGATGTAAGGTTGGTAAAGATCATTTCCCAGTTAGTTGGTTGCCGCTTTGTCTTTTTGACGGTGTCTTTTGCCTTGCAAAAACTTTGTAATTTAATGAGGTCCCATTTGTCTATTCTTGATCTTAGAGTATAAGCTATTGGAGTTCTGTTCAGGAAATTCTCCCCTGTGCCCATATGTTCAAGGTTCTTCCCTAGTTTCCCTTCTATTAGTTTCAGTGTGTCTGGTTTTATGTGGAGATCTTTGATCCACTTAGAATTGAGCTTAGTGCAAGGAGATAAGGATGGGTCAATTTGCATTCTTCTGCATGTTGACCTCCAGCTGAGCCAGCACCATTTGTTGAAAAGGCTATCTTTTTTCCACTGGATGGTTTTAGCTCCTTTGTCAAAGATCAAGTGACCATAGGAGTGTGGATTCATTTCTGGGTCTTCAATTCTGTTCCATTGATCTACATGTCTGTTACTGTACCAATACCATGCAGTTTTTAACACTATTGCTCTGTAGTACAGCTTGAGGTCCGGGATACTGATTCCCCCAGAGGTTCTTTTACTCTTGAGAATAGTTTTAGCTATTCTGGGTTTTCTGTTATTCCAGATGAATTTTTGAATTGCTCTTTCTAACTCTATGAAGAATTGAGTTGGGATTTTGATGGGGATTGCATTGAATCTGTGTATTACTTTTGGTAAGATGCTCATTTTTACTATATTAATCCTGCCAATCCATGAGCATGGCAGATTTTTCCATCTTCCGAGGTCTTCTTCAATTTCTTTCTTCAGAGACTTGAAGTTCTTGTCATACAGATCTTTCACTTGTTTGGTTAGCGTCACGCCAAGATACTTAATATGGTTTGTGGCTATCGTAAAGGGTATTATTTCTCTTACTTCTTTCTCAGCCTGCTTATCCTTTGAGTATAGGAAGGCTTCTGACTTGCTTGAGTTGATTTTATATCCGGCCACTTTGCTGAAGTCGTTTATCAGCTGTAGGAGTTCTCTGGTGGAGTTCTTTGGGTCGCTTATGTATACTATCATATCGTCTGCAAATAGTGATAGTTTGACTTCTTCCTTTCCAATTTGTATCCCTTTGACCTCTTTTTCTTGTCTAATTGCTCTAGCTAGAACTTCAAGTACTATATTGAAAAGATAT
Source organism: Tokudaia tokunoshimensis (assembly GCA_036184795.1). Classification (NCBI taxonomy): domain Eukaryota; kingdom Metazoa; phylum Chordata; class Mammalia; order Rodentia; family Muridae; genus Tokudaia; species Tokudaia tokunoshimensis. The sequence goes on along the minus strand of BTHU01000011.1, from coordinate 57,101,514 downwards.
GGAGAGAGAGGGCAGCCTTGTCTAGTCCCTGATTTTAGTGGGATTGCTTCAAGTTTCTCTCCGTTTAGATTGATGCTGGCTACTGGTTTGCTGTAAATTGCTTTTACTATGTTTAGATATGGGCCTTGAATTCCTGATCTTTCCAAGACCTTTAGCATGAAAGGATGCTGAATTTTGTCAAATGCTTTCTCAGCATCTAATGAGATGACCATGTGGTTTTTTTCTTTGAGATTGTTTATGTAGTGGATTACATTGATGGATTTCCTTATATTGAACCATCTCTGCATCCCTGGGATGAAGCCTACTTGATCGTGGTGAATGATCGTTTTGATGTGTTCTTGGATTCGGTTGGCAAGAATTTTATTGAGTATTTTTGCATCGATATTCATAAGAGAGATTGGCCTGAGATTCTCTTTCTTTGTCGGATCTTTGTGTGCTTTTGGTATTAGTGTAATTGTGGCTTCATAGAACGAGTTGGGTAGTGTTCCTTCTGTTTCTATTTTGTGGAACAGTTTGAAGAGTATTGGTGTTAGGTCTTCTTTGAAGGTCTGATAGAATTCTGCACTAAAACCATCTGGACCTGTGCTTTTTTTGGTTGGAAGACTTCCAATGACAACTTCTATTTCTTCAGGGGTTATAGGACGGTTTAGATGGTCTATTTGATCCTGATTTAATTTTGGTACTTGGTATCTGTCAAGGAAATTGTCCATTTCCTCAAGATTTTCTAGTTGTGTTGAATACAGGTTTTTGTAGTAGGATCTGATGATTTTTTGAATTTCCTCAGTTTCTGTTGTTATCTCTCCCTTTTCGTTTCTGATTTTATTAATTTGGATACTATCTCTGTGCCCTCTGGTTAGTCTGGCTAAGGGCTTATCTATCTTGTTGATTTTCTCAAAGAACCAACTCCTCGTTTTGTTGATTCTTTGTATGGTTTTATTTGTTTCTACTTGATTGATTTCAGCCCTGAGTTTGATGATTTCCTGCCTTCTACTCCTCTTTGGTGTATTTGCTTCTTTTTGTTCCAGGGCTTTCAGGTGTGCCATTAAGCTGTTAGTGTATGCTGTCTCCTGTTTCTTTTTGGCGGCACTCAGGGCTATGAATTTTCCTCTTAGCACTGCTTTCATTGTGTCCCATAAGTTAGGGTATGTTGTGCCTTCATTTTCATTAACTTTCAAAAAGTCTTTGATTTCTTTCTTTATTTCCACCTTGACCAAGTTATCATTGAGTAGAGCATTGTTCAGCCTCCATGTGTACGTGGGTTTTCTTTTGTTTTTGTTGCCATTGAAGACCACCCTTATTCCATAGTGATCTGATAGGAGGCATGGGATTATTTCTATCTTCTTGTATCTGTTGAGGTCTGATTTGTGACCAATTATATGGTCAATTTTGGAGAAGGTACCATGAGGAGCTGAGAAGAAGGTGTATTCTTTAGCTCTAGGATGAAATGTTCTATATATATCAGTTAGTTCCATTTGGTCCAAGGCTTCAATTAGATTCACTGTGTCCCTGTTTAGTTTCTGCTTTCCTGAACGATCCATTTCAGAGAGCGGGGTGTTGAAGTCACCCACTATTATTGTGTGCGGTGCGATGTGTGCTTTGAGTTTTAGTAAAGTTTCTTTTACGAATGAGGGTGCCCTTGCATTTGGAGCATAGATATTCAGGATTGAGAGTTCTTGATGGTGGATTTTTCCCTTGATCAGTATGTAGTGTCCTTCTGTGTCTTTTTTGATGACTTTGGGTTGAAAATCAATTTTATCCGATATTAGGATGGCTACTCCACCTCGTTTCTTGGGGCCATTTGCTTGTAAAATTGTTTTCCAGCCTTTTACTCTGAGGTAGTGTTTGTCTTTGACACTGAGGTGCGTTTCCTGCATGCAGCAAAATGCTGGGTCCTGTTTACGTATCCAGTCTGCTAGTCTATGTCTTTTAATTGGGGAATTGAGACCATTGATATTAAGAGAGATTAAGGCATAGTGATTATTGCCATCTGCCATTCTTGACGCTATCTTTATGTTTGAGTGGTTATCTACTTTTGGGTTTGATTCAAGAAGGTTATTATCTCATTTTTTCCAGGGTGTTGTTTCTCTCCCTGTATTGGAGGTTTCCACCTATTATCCGTTGCAGGGCTGGATTTGTGGAAAGATATTGTGAAAATTTGGTTTTATCATGGAATATCTTGGTCTCTCCATCTATGGTGATTGAGAGTTTTGCTGGGTATAGTAGTCTAGGCTGGCATTTGTGCTGTCTTAGTGTCTGCATGAGATCTGCCCAGGATCTTCTGGCTTTCATAGTCTCTGGTGAGAAGTCTGATGTGATTCGGATAGGTCTTCCTTTGTATGTTACTTGGCCCTTTTCTCTTACTGCATTTAGTATTCTTTCTTTGTTTAGAACATTCGGTGTTTTGATTATTATGTGACGGGAGGTATTTCTGTTCTGGTCCAGTCTGTTTGGAGTTCTGTAGGCTTCTTGTATGTTCATCGGCATCTCTCTCTTTAAGTTAGGGAAGTTTTCCTCCATAATTTTGTTGAAGATGTTTACTGGCCCTTTAGGTTGCAAATCTTCACTCTCATCTATACCTATAATCCTTAGGTTTGATCTTCTCATTGTGTCCTGGATTTCCTGGATGTTTTGGGTTACGTGTTTTTTGCATTTTGCATTTTCTTTGACTGTTGAGTCGATGCTTTCTATGGAATCTTCAGCACCTGAGATTCTTTCTTCCATCTCTTGTATTCTATTGTTGATGTTTGCATCTATGACTCCTGATTTCTTCCCAAGGTTTTCTATCTCCAAAGTTGTCTCCCTTTGTGATTTCTTAGTTGTTTCTACTTCCTTTTTTAGTTCCTGGATGGATTTGCTGAGATCCTTCACTTGTTTGTTTGTATTTTCCTGTATTTCTTTAAGGTATTTTTGCATTACCTCTTTCAGGATTTCTTCCTGATGACCCACGTTCTCCTGCATTTCTCTGAGCGATTTTTGTGTTTCCTCCTCATGGGATTCCATCTGTTGGTCCATCGTCTCCTGCATTTCTTTAAGCCGTTCTCGTGTTTCCTTTGTAAGGGCATCTAACCGTTGATTCATTTCTTTAAGCAATTTTTGTGTTGCCTCCTTATGGGCATCCGTCTGTTGACCCATATTCTTCTGCATTTCTTTATGCAAATTTTGTGATTCCTTTGTGAGTGCATCTACCCGTTGATTCATCTCGTTAAGCGATTTTTGTGTTGTCTCCTTGTGCGCCTCCATCTTTTGATCCATGTTCTCCCGCATTTCTCTAAGCGATTTTTGTGTTTCCTTTGTAAGGGCTTCTAACCGTTGATTCATGGTCTCCTGTAACTCTTTATGAGATTTATTTGTGTCCTTCTTGTGATCCTCTAATAGCATCATGAGAAGTGATTTTAAATCCAGATCTTGTCTTTCGGGTGTGGTGGGGTATCCAGGACTTGCTGCTGTTGGAGAGTTGGGTTCGGATGGTCCCACATTACTTTGATTACTGTTAGTAACATTCCTACGTTTGCCTTTTGCCATCTGGATACCTCTGGTGTTAGTTGGTCCTGCTGCCACTGGCTGTTGGTTGGACCTCCTGTGAGCCTGCAAAGCTATTTCTGCCCCCCCTGGATTACCAGGATTCCCCTGGCACCGATTTCTGGGGCCTGCCTGCTCCTGAGTGACTTTGGAGCCCTAATGTGCTTTGCCCCAAGTGATCTTATATTGGGGAGGCCTTGCACATCTAAAGGCTCAGCCTAGTGGATTCCTGGAGCAGAGGTCGCCAAAGGGAGGCTGGCAGGCTCCTGCCCTGTGCAGGGGTGTGTGATCTCTCCTGGGGGGGGGAGGGGGCGTCCCTCTGCCAGGCAGAAGTCCCACAGCAGATCTGGCGCGCTGGTCACTGCAGATCAGCCCAGCACCTGGGAGCAGGTTACACACAAGCTGCCTGAACCCGAAGCGATATTATGCCTGTCTGTCTCTGAGCCTGGTGGTCCCAACTACCTGGTCACTGGAGCAAAGATGGCGGAGGGCGCTGCTCACCCTGTGGTCACGATGGCCCGCCGATCTGGCACCCAGACGACCACAGCGCCAACCCGCCCTCGGGCACAGAAGGAAGCCCCAACAGGCCATGTCCCAAGTGATGTTATATTGGGGGGAGAGCCTGGGTACCGGTCTCTCCAGCGCAGTCCGCGGGAACAGAGGTCGCGGAAGGGAAGCTGGCAGGCTCCCTCCCTGCGCGGGGTCCCTCCACCAGGCAGAAGGTCCCACCGCGGAACTGGCGCGCTGGTTACTGCAGATCAGCCCAGCACCTGGGAGCAGGTTACACACAAGCTGCCTGAAACCGAAGCGATATTATGCCTGTCTGTCTCTGAGCCTGGCGGTCCCAACTACCTGGTCACTGGAGCAAAGATCGAACTTTGTCTTTTTAAAACAAAAAAATTAGGACCAAGTTGAGCTGTCCAAAAATTCTTGGATGTGTGGTCTTCCACTGGAGTATGGTCAGCTTTCTGGGGTGGATGGTAGGCTTTTAGAGAAAATTGACGCTCTTTCATCCAGCAGCTACCAAATTCCAGTGGGACCTTAGTGAGGGATGATGGGCCTTTGTGCCTACCTTCCCTCCATCTGTTGGGATTTTCCATGGCTTAAGTTTACACAGGTCTTGTTCATGCTGTCACAATAGCTTTGAGTTCCTATGTGCAGATGCCTTGATGTGTTTATTTAAGATTTGTTGAATTCTCTATGCATCTGTGAGTGAATGGCATGTGTATGTTGGTGCCTGTAGAGACCAGAAGGAAGTATGAGGTCCCCTGGAAATGAAGTTATACGTTGTTGTGAGCTATATGGGTGCTGGGACTCAAATGCTGGTCCTATGTTATAGCAGCATGTGCTCTTAACCACTAAGTCATCTCTCGGTGCCCAAACTCAAACATTTTATTAGGAAAACACTAGCATGTTTTGAAAGAGATAGATCAAAGTCTATAATTTTTACTATATAATAAAATATTTTGAAAGCCCTCCTTAAAATGGCTTTGCTTCTTTCCTGATAAGTACTCCATTTACTCTAACAGCTCCTCACATATGGAGCGATTGATGATCATAGAACCAAGATTGCTGTAACTGACATCTGGGAATAAGAGTTGGAATGACATCACACATGATGCTACAGTAAGTACCATGAGTGGGAAGGAAATGGCGTTCTCCATTGAACTTTAGCATTATCAGAGGAGCTGCCATTCATTGATCACCCACCAGGTTTGAAGCACTGAAACTGACAGTTTGTCTTTCTCAGCCTGAATCACTTCACTCAGGAAAATTTATTTTAGTTCTTTCCAATTACCTGTAAACTTTCTGCTTTCATTTGTCTTTACAGCTAATAATCCATTTTGTATACATACTGTATCTTTCATAATTACTCATCTCTTAATTGACATCTAGGTTCCATTTCCTAGCTATTTATTGTATGTAAAGTGGTGAGCATCATTGACATCTCTATAGTAGGATAAAAATTTCTTTCATGTTTATGACTAGGAGTGGTATAGTCGGTTCAATTGCTTTAAAAAGGCCTACATAAGATAAAGTCAGCCACAACTTCTGCACAGTAGATGATCTCCAGACCCTGCCCTACATTAAGGAGCTATTGACAATTTATACCTGCTGGAGATGATGGCATTGATTTTCTTTGAGTGTGTGACAACTGTTAGGCTTCATGCTCCAGTGTATATTTCTACATCCAGGCAATTATAAGCATGAGGAGGAAGGTAATAAGGATTGGTTGGAATAATAGTGTAATTATAAGGAAGAAGTGGTCAATATGTATCTGAGCATATTTCACTACATACACATCTTGAAATCTCAAAGAATAAAAAGAAAGGATGCCCTACCCAATATTTATGAAGTTTTATAACATGATCCTAAGGACATAGTGGGCTTTTATAAAATGTTATTGAAGGGATGGATGCAGGCTTGTGTAAATCAAAGGCAATAAGATATTGTGAGCATGGTGTTCTAAGGGAGACAGGAGGTGGTCATGGATATGGAGTGAGGCACTGCTCTCAATCTTTTCTTACACTTGAGCTTCCTATGTCTGATTGCATTGGAATAAAATGCTCTGATAGAAACAAGTGGGGGAACTTTCAACAGTAAATATCCAAATGTATTGGAGTAGAGTTCAAGGGTGGTTGTTAATTTGAATTGTTTGACATACATGGAAGATGACTACAGACGCCTGGTATTATTAATAGGGTAAGTATCTATGTGCTTTCTGGGCTTTCTTTAGGCCTATGAGTGAGTTTTAAAAACATAGGTCAACTTTGTCACTTCCTTGTCCTTTGTCAGGTCAGCTGACTACTGCACTACAAGTTGACACTACAAGCAACCGGGTGATAAAACCCTGACAATGAAAACTCAAGTCATGTTGGTGGTCATATTATGCTTCAGAGGAAAACATCCTCTTTTTAAGAAAGGATGTACGGGCTAGAGAGATGGCTCAGCAGTTAAGAGTACTGACTGCTCTTTCACAGGTCCTGGGTTCAATTCCCAGCAACCACATGGGTGTTTATAACCATCTGTAATGGGATTCAAGGCTCTCTTCTGGTGTGTCTAAAGACAGTGACAGAGCACTCACATGCATAAAATAAATAAATCTCGAGAAAAAAAGAGGAAATAAAGGTGCACAAGGGACAGCCTTGTGTTTCCTGCTTCTGCAGTGCTGGGTGGTGAGCATGGGGCATGAACGGGTGCAACAGCAGCTGGACATGGTAGGAGGCAGGGAGAGACAACATTGGCCCTTTATGGTAGCATTGCATCACCAAGTGTACCATGAAGGCTCTTACGACTCTGAACTTATTACTGTGTGAGTTAACAATTGTCCTTATTGTTTCAGTCTCTTTTAGTTTCTCTTTTGTCCTCTGCAGCCTTTAGCACCCTAAAAGCATGTCAACTGTGATTACAGAATTCATAACAGACAGCATTGAGTTAAAATCGAAGTCCACATGTGGGATAACGAACTGTCAGAGCGCAATTTTGACTTGCCTTGTTATTACCACACTTGGTTCCGTTGGCCACCATGTCTACTCCTTGACTGATGTCTTCAGGATCAAATAATTTACATGTCAGGAAAGATATTGTAAGTCCTTTCCAGGGCAGATCACCTGACCCGCCCTCACAGAACAACTTCCCACACATGGCATCTCTATAAACAACAACAACAAATTACAAACTTTATCCCACAATTCAAATTTCAGTTTTACAGAAATGTAAACCAGCATTGGCCATTTGATAAGTAATATCTCTCTTATAGCTTTTAGTTGTACCCATGCAGTGTCCTTATTCTGCATTAATAGGAGACTCAGATATTAGCAAAGTATGTTGTTTCTCAAGTATAGATCCCTTTATAAGTAATTTTTGCCAATTGGCTAAGTTATGGCTAGTGGGGAAAGGGCAGAATCTAAAACCTAAATTCTAGAAGGTGGTCTTGAATAAGGGAGCATGCCCCATTTCTGGGCACTTTTTTCTATCAGTTTTGATGACGAAATGTGTGCTGGTTAGTTATTATCAATTTGACTCAAACTGAAGTCACTGAAGAAGAGAGAACCTTAGTTGAGGACATATTCCCTTCACATAGGGAAGCCATTAGTCAACCAGCACAAAATGTAAGAAAAACCAAAACCAATCATGTCTGTGTGGTAGTTTCTTGATTAATTATTGAGGTAGGAAGGCTCACAGCTTCACTATGGACAGTACCATCCCTGGACAGGTAGTATTGAGTGGGATGTGTAGGAAAGTAAGCTGAGTAAAAAATGGGAAGTAAGACAGTAATTAAAACTCCCCAGAGCCTTGGCATCAATTCCTGCCTTCAGTTCCTGCTCTGGCTTCCCTCAATGATGGACTGTAAGTCATTCAAATCCTTCCCTCCAAAAACTTGATTTTGGTCAGAGCGCTTCATCACAGCACATCACACCACAGCAGAAAGCAAATTAGGACTGAATGTGATGGGTGGAGCTGGGGAAGGCATCACTGACTGAGAGAAGTGCCTGGGGATGGAGCTAGAAGACGCTCAAAGGGCAGATTCTGGGTCTTCCAAAGGTGCCTAGACAGTCATTTATATTTTATTATTTTACTTCCCTCAGATAAGCTCTAAAAGTTAAATGCCTCAATTTTCCACAAGAGAGTGGTCAGCACAAAGCCAGAGGTCTCTTGACATTTCCAAGCAGTAAGTATGGTTCTCCCTCTGAACCTACAGATTTAACTGCTCAACACACAGGGAAGCCATTAGTCAACTGGCACAAAATGTAAGAAAAACCAAAACCAATCAGACTATAATCAATTGCTTTATGAGAAATTCAGAAGAAGCCTGTGAACACGTAGTCTGGAAGGGAGAGAATGAGACTCTGTTGCTATTGCTCATGGTTAGAGAGGATATGGGTGCTGAATTAGGAAGGTACAGCTATTCTACACTCTGTTGCGTGCTTTTCAAGACTAAGACGATGATTCATAGCAAAACTGTAAGGATGCTGCTGGGCATAGAAAATGTGAAGATAACTGCCCACCACAGAAAATGACTACTAGGTGACTAGGTGTTTTCTCAGAGGGTTGAAATGTCTGAGCACCATGTTACACTCATTATCTGTTGTTAACACAGTTATTCAGGCTAATATGATACTCATAGGCTACAGAGGAGGGAGGGACCAGCCCTACTACCTTCCCCCACATAGCCCTTGTATTGCTTTGCTAAAGTCTGTGTATTTCCTTTTCCACAACTGTTTCATTCGCTTCCTAATATATGAAAATAAATGAATAAATTAAGTAACATATTTAAGTTGAATTTTAAAGGTTGTTTTAAAGTTGCAGAATAAAAAATGTTTTCAAAAATCTCAAGTTATCTGTTATGGCTTTTATCCTTTTGTCAGGATGTCAACTCCGAAATTAAAATGAGTTCTTTGGGTGAATTGTCATTCATTTTTCTTGCTATAATCTTTCTCATGCAAATGTCATGAAAAATTTAAATACAATTATACATGTCCTGTAGTGGTTGTTTTCTGTGTAGATAAATATTTCTACCCAGAAACTCACAACAAAAACAACTAGCTTGAAAAAGTACCTAAAGTATGTCCAATTTCTTTTCAATTTTTTTTCTAGATGTATTAAATATGTGTGTATGGCTGTTCTGATTGCATGTATGTATGTGTGTCACCTGCATAATAGAGGTCAGAAGAGGGCTTCAGTTCCCCTGGAATTGTAACTATGGGTGTTTGGAAGCCTCCATGTGGATGCTGGGAATTGAACCCAGGTCCTCTGTGATAGCAGCTAGTCCTCTTAAACTCTGAATTATCTATCTAACCTAGAAGTCACTTTCTCTTGAACTAGAATAAGACAGTACATGTGAGAGAAAATGTGTCATTGTCCCAGTGGGAATTGCTGAGAGAAGATTTAAACAATATATCCACTTACTTCGCTTTGCAGGGCATGTGTGTGCCATTCTCCACATGACAGTATCCGTACTTTGTCCCACCTTCATTCTGCTTATAACATGACATATTTGCAACCTTGGTTCCTGAGATAAGGCACAGATGAAAGTGGCATATTTGAAGAGAAAATAGATAAGAAATATAATACTATGAAGTATTAACAAAACATAAAGTTAGAATTAAAAGTAAAGATTGAATATCCCTTGTCCAAAATCATTGAAACTGGAAAGATTTGGGGTTACAAATCTTTTTATACTTTGAGGTATTTTCATATAAACCTTGTGATAGCTACAGAATAGGGGCCAACCTCAAACATAAAGTTCATTTACTGTTTTATACATACTTTAAATGAATAGACACATAACTGATGGTCATTATGGGCTACACCACAACAGTATAACTCATAGATTTAATGAGACACTTAAATTTAAGTGAGTTGAATATATATATATGCCACTGGGAACCAGGCCTATAGTATGTGGGTGATAAATACTAGACATTCTTACTGCATCTCAGATTATGAATAAGGAAGTGGAGATTCACCCCAAGTCACATAGGAAGATACAGAGGCCAGTTTCACCCACCTCTCCCTGAGTTGAACCCTCAAACCCTGACTCTAAGCTGCCCCCACTCAATGATGAATAACTCTTAAACACTGGCAAACATTAGATAAATCTTTGATGGATAATTAACAAAAGTAAACAAGCAAAAATTTCTAAATAGTTTGTTTTTGTTTTCAAAAATATATATATAATGTTGATTTATAAACTTGCAACATTTTTAATGAATTTCATGTTTCGATAGTCAAGATGATAAAATACTTGTGACTATATTTCCCGAATCCTTTGGATCTTAGGAACATATTAATTTCTTATTATAACAAAATAGATATATACTGAAAGCAAATAACTTCATGTGTAAGCAAAGGAAACATTATAATCAAAATCCCTAACTTCTGAGTTACTAATTCTAATACTTTTGAAAGCATCATTCATATACCCGCCGTTAAGCATGTTCATTGCTACTTTTCCTCAACCAGAAACATCCTTGTACTTTCACCAGATTTTAAACATCCTACAATACAAAAGAATCTGGACTGATATTAGATTAATGCACTCTCAATTGTTTGATCCATCTTTATTCTTGGACTTTAAGTATTCATTGCCATAAAAAAACAGCGTTGGAAGAAAAATTCTCATTGCTAAATATTTCTGAATTCAGTGGCTAAGGTAATAAAGGGCAAAGTGGTGTCTTTGGCTGTGTGTCCCTCCTTCTCATCCCTCCTTGCAGAATTCTGTCCCATCTTTCTTAATGCCTACCACAACTCTTTGCTGGGTCACAAATGCAGAAAGTTAAAGGTTAGTAACTATTCTTTGTAGAGCCATGGACTGAAGATAGTCTTAGTCTTAATTAATTGAGCATTTTCATTTATTTTCTATTATGATATATCTGCCATATTATGATCACATTTTATGGTACCATGAGTTTTTGATTTGCAGCATTATCTTGGGGGCTAAAACTGTGAATTTTATTATGAAATCATAATAAACTTTTTCAGATTAATTTAAAGTAAATATGATCATTTGTGAATCACAATATTTGGAATTTGAAGACACATCTGCTTTTCTCATATTTTATGGTAGCTACCTTTGAATGAACAATTTAATGATCTTCTCCATCCAATATCTAATAAATATGTTCCATATTAATTAAATAAATAATTTTGACATCAACTAAAGTCAGGCTCTGAAAAAAAACTATGGCTAAAACATATTAAGTCCCTGGATAAGGAGGTAACAAGATTTGGAATAGAGTCAGACAGAAGAAATTAACATTATAACCATCCTTCCATAACCAACTTATTAATAAACATAACCATCCTTGTGTGTTACTAGGTAATACACAGGGCATGTTGAGCTATACTTATGCATGTAGGATTTTCTTTCCTTGGATTGTTGCCATCTAAGGAAGTTATGCTGGGATAATCTCTTGTGCACTGTGTAAAAGTTGTCTTTGTGTCCACATATCTGGGCATCTGTCTCAATGTTTTGTAAATATCTTCTCCATCACCTTCTTTTTGGTTTAATAAAGAGATGAATGATACATAGCAAAGCAGAATATAGGTGAAATTCCAGACAGAGTAAAGAACTCTGGGAAAGAGCCACAGGTGAGAGGTTAGCCAGATAGCCATAGAGAAACAGGTGCCATGACTTAGTGAAAGGTAACTAGCAAGCCATGTGGTGCGATAGAGCTAGATGGTCGAGTTTACTTAAACGAGCTAGTTAAGAGTCTTGGCGTGACTCTAACCAAACAAGTGAAAGATCTGTATGACAAGAACTTCAAGTCTCTGAAGAAAGAAATTGAAGAAGACCTCAGAAGATGGAAAAATCTGCCATGCTCATGGATTGGCAGGATTAATATAGTAAAAATGAGCATCTTACCAAAAGTAATACACAGATTCAATGCAATCCCCATCAAAATCCCAACTCAATTCTTCATAGAGTTAGAAAGAGCAATTCAAAAATTCATCTGGAATAACAGAAAACCCAGAATAGCTAAAACTATTCTCAAGAGTAAAAGAACCTCTGGGGGAATCAGTATCCCGGACCTCAAGCTGTACTACAGAGCAATAGTGTTAAAAACTGCATGGTATTGGTACAGTAACAGACATGTAGATCAATGGAACAGAATTGAAGACCCAGAAATGAATCCACACTCCTATGGTCACTTGATCTTTGACAAAGGAGCTAAAACCATCCAGTGGAAAAAAGATAGCCTTTTCAACAAATGGTGCTGGCTCAGCTGGAGGTCAACATGCAGAAGAATGCAAATTGACCCATTCTTATCTCCTTGCACTAAGCTCAATTCTAAGTGGATCAAAGATCTCCACATAAAACCAGACACACTGAAACTAATAGAAGGGAAACTAGGGAAGAACCTTGAACATATGGGCACAGGGGAGAATTTCCTGAACAGAACTCCAATAGCTTATGCTCTAAGATCAAGAATAGACAAATGGGACCTCATTAAATTACAAAGTTTTTGCAAGGCAAAAGACACTGTCAAAAAGACAAAGCGGCAGCCAACTAACTGGGAAATGATCTTTACCAACCTTACATCCGACAGAGGGCTAATATCCAAGATATACAAAGAACTCAAGAAGTTAAACTCCAGAGAGGCAAGTAACCCTATTAAAAAATGGGGTACAGAGCTACACAAAGAGTTCTCACCTGAAGAATATCTAATGGCTGAGAAGCACCTAAAGAGATGTTCATCATCCTTAGTCATTAGGGAAATGCAAATCAAAACAACCCTGAGATTCCATCTCACACCAGTCAGGATGGCTAAGATCAAAAACACAGGAGACAGCAGTTGTTGGCGAGGATGTGGAGAAAGAGGAACACTCCTCCACTGCTGGTGGAATTGCAGGCTGGTACAACCACTCTGGAAAGCAGTCTGGCGGTTCCTCAGAAAATTGGGCATGACACTCCCGGAGGATCCGGCTATACCACTCCTGGGCATATACCCAGAGACTTTACCTGCATGCAATAAGGACACATGCTCCACTATATTCATAGCAGCCTTATTTATAATAGCCAGAAGCTGGAAAGAACCCAGATGTCCCTCAACGGAGGAATGGATTCAGAAGATGTGGTATATCTACACAATGGAATACTACTCTGCAATTAAAAACAATGAATTCACGAAATTCCTAGGCAAATGGTCAGATCTTGAAAATATCATCCTTAGTGAGGTAACCCAATCACAAAAGAACACACATGGTATGCAGTCACTGATAAGGGGATATTGACCCAGAATCTTGGAATACCCTAGACACAATCCGCATATCAATAGATTTCTAAAAAGATGGAAGGAGAGACCCCTGGTCCTGGAAAGACTGGATGTAGGGGAACGCCAGGACAGAGTAACGAGAGGGGGTTGAATGGAGAAAAGAGGGAGGGAAGGGGGCTTATGGGACTTTCGGGGAGGGAGGAAACAGGAAAGGGGAAGTGATTTGGAATGTAAATTAAAAAAATAAAATTAAATAATAATAAAAGAAAAAGAGTCTGCCAAGCTAAAGACAAGCCTTCATAATTATTAAAAAGTCCCTGTGTCATTACCTGGGTGGTTGGCAGGCTGAGACTGTCCTGTGGTAAATCTGGGCAATGGATACATGAAATTAACCAACAGAATCAGTCTTCTTATTGATTTTAGTTTACAATACCAGCTCCCAGGACGTGTGAACAGGATCACTGAATCTAGACTCATATCTGGGTACCTCCGGCTGGCTCAAAGACATTACTCCTTGGAATGTATCTAAGTCTATACTTGTTGGGTACAGAAGAGCTTATCTGTTATTAATTAGAAAGTCTTGAAATGTCTTGCTTTCCAGGTATTTTGTAGATAACAGATTAGTTTTTATTTATTTCTCAGTTTTGATTGAATATATTTTTCAGGTATTATGAGAGGTTTCAGTCATGCAATGGCACTTTGAAATATTATTAGGAATATGTAGCTTCATTTATTTTTGAATAAATATTCTCAGTGCCATTTAACTAGGAGTTAGGAAGCATGGAGCAAGAGGCCACAGAAATTCAATACAGTCCAGTGTACACATGCCATCCAGGAAGTACAAATAATAGTTTTCTTTTTAAATATTGTTTTTTTTTTATTTTGTAGAATTCTGTAACCTTGGACCAATGACTCCTGATTTCCTCCCTATACCTTGATAAGCAGTTTGATACTATTTCCTTGTAGGAGTTCAAGATCTTTATAGATTTCACACAGAAGTGAGCACACTTGTACACTCTAAAGCTGACTTCCTGACTTTTAGATTTGGGCTTAATCTTTTAATCTAACTTTACATAACACTTCATTTTATAGCCTGTGTTATAATTTCCTTAATGTGGCCACTAAACTTTCAGTGAACACAAGCGACCATGGAAATCTCCCAAGTTTCTTCACTGCTATTCTGATTCCTCAGGCCTTTATTTATTTGTCTCCCATCTGGGCTTATGGGCCATCCACCAACACTGCTGCCACTCCTGTGTGCACAGAGGAATTTGAATTTGAGATAAAAAATGACTTTTGAAAAGCATGTCTCAAACAATGACTGCATCTCAGACAGATGTTATAATAAAAAGTTATCCATCAGAAAGGAAGACTTTGTCTTTATCTGCTACATTTAATTTTTGTTAGTCTTAATAAATGCCCTCACCCAGCTTGATTCCCCCAACTCCTGTGTCTGCAGTGTATGGTATCCTCAGCAATGGGTCTTACTTTCAAGTTCTTGGAGGCAAACAAAGGTGGTGACAATAACTGTAATACTGAAGGGATTCTATGGGAATCCCCTGAGCTACAACTCCAAGAGAATTTTCTGTTGCTGGTCACTAGGGTATTTCATAAATAGTTTATGGCTCCTTGGGGAGTTATTACTCAGTGGTACACAATCTCTCTCTCTCTCTCTCTCTCTCTCTCTCTCTCTCTCTCTCTCTCTCTCTCTCTCTCTCTCTCTCTCTCCAAGTCATGATTTCTCTGTGTAGCCCTGGCTGTCCTGGAACTCACTCTTTAGACCAGGCTGGTCTCGAGCTCAGAAATCCACCTGCCTCTGCCTCCCAAGTGATGGGATTAAAGGCATGAGCCACCACTGCCCATCTGCACACATTCTTAAGTGATACTATACAACATGTGTCCCTGTGACCTAGAATCCTTCCCTCAGAAGTATCAGAAGGTGCTTTGCAAACTGTGAAAGGAGCTATTGTTCCTTTGACCACAACAATGACCAGCCCAACAGGAGTTCTCCAGTGGTGCAGTAATGGCACTTATATCTTGGAGATAACCAGCAATATCTAATTAGACTTAATAGCTAGTTCAATACAAGGGAATTCATGCCTGAAACTACCAATAATTTGTATCTGGAAAGGCTATAGATCCTAGAGGAGAAATTACTATTACCATTTATTCTAAATCAATACAGCATCTAACTTTATTCTAAACACTTATCCTTATACCCATTAACAACTGTAGCTTGAATCCTCTTATCAAAGAAACTTTAACAAAATATGTTTTGCAACAGACAGAGGCTACTACAGAGATCCAAATAAGGTCATATTGCAGAGAATGCATGGCTGTACTGGCTGGTTTTGTGTGTCAACTTGATACAAGCTGGAGTTACCACAGAGAAAGGAGCTGCCCTTGAGGAAATGCCTCCATGAGATCCAGCTGTAAGGAATTTTCTCAATTAGTGATCAATGGGGTAAAGGGAAGGGCCCAGCACACTGTGGATGTTGCCATCCCTGGGCTGGTAGTCCTGGTTCTATAAGAATGCAAGCTGAGCAAACCAGGGATACAAATCCAATAAGTAGCACCCCTCCATGGCCTCTGCATCAGCTCCTGCTTCCAAGTCCCTGTCCTGTCTTGACTTCCTGTGGTGATGAACAACAATGTGGAAGTGTAAGTTAAATAAACCCTTTCCTCCCAAACTTGCTTTTTGGTCTTGATGGTTTGTGCAGGAACACAATCCTGAATAAGACAATGACCATGGGGTCCCTATTCTTAGCATGCCCACAACACAATCCCTATACTTCAGGCTCCAGGAAAATTATGAAAAAGAAGGCAGAAAAATATAAGAGCCAAAGGACTGAGATGTCTGCTGCAAGATAGTGTCTTCTAGATATGACCTTATGAAATTTCAACAGTGTCATTGCCTAAACAAAATCTGCATAATGACCACATCATTCAACACACAATGGAAATAGGAGAATCCACAAGATACCACCCTTACATGAAAAACTACATGAGCCAATGGCTACGGAGGGAGGAAGAATCAGTTTTCATCACTTATGAGCACAGTGCTAAATTATGCCATACCAAGTGGTTATCCCTAAACACATCTATGTATGTGTGTGTGTGTTGGGGGGCGTGTAGGAATAAGAGTTGAGAGTGAGAGAGGAATTAGATAAAGAAAGAGATAAAATTGATGTAAATATAGTGTAGTCATGTATAAAAACTTTAAGTATGTTAAAGGGACTTATTTATAATTTTGAGAAGTGACATAGTCTGTAGGAGGAATGGGATAGCTTGGTTCTTTGGCCAAAGTCAAACCCTGTTACTGGGCTGATGTAGACATGGAGAGGAATTTGTCCCTGTGATGCTCATCCTCATAAACCTGATGAATGTTGAGATCACCATGGAAACTCACTTCTGGGTGTATGTAGGAGGATGTTTCAGAAATATTTGACTAAGGAGGGAAAGCCCACCTTGAGTCTGGGTGGCATCATCCATGAGCTGTCGTCCCAGAATATATAAAAAAGGAAAAGCTGAACTCAGCCCGGGTTTCCTCTTCTGTTTCTTGATTAGGGATACAATATAACCAACTGCCTCCTTGACTTCCCCTTCCTAAAGGACATTCCCTGGAACTGAGAACCAAAATTAACTCTCATTTTGTTACGTTTCTTTCTTTAGGCATTTTGTCACAGTAGTAAAAGAAGTAACAAATCCAGATCCTTACCTGGGCCCCACATGTCCATGCACTGCTGCTGCAAGGTGGGGCAGCTGCCCTTCAAGCAGTAGCCACGCCCATTTTGGCAAGGGAAGCCATTGACTCTGAATCTGTCAACTGGGCAATGGCTGGATTTACCATCACACATTTCAGGCAGATCACACTCATCTTTTGCTGCTCTGCACACAACCCCAGGCTTTTTAAGCTGCAAAGAAGCAGGGAGTATGTGTCACCCTGCCTTTTGCTCTAACACCTTAGAGTAACACAAACATACCATGTGATTCAGAGCCATGGCATAATTTTAACGTGATTCATTTTGCACTAAATCCATGTCATGTGACTTGTGTTGATGTTAGCCAACGCTTTGAGTCTTCAAACAATTAATTTATGAATTTGCAATATGAACACTAAAGAAACATATAGTAATATACGAGGCACACTGGGCAATGTCTCAGCTGGCATGCAGGGAGTTGTATCTCTCCCTTTGTTGAATGCTTCTTTGTCATGATTTACAAGATTTAAGTCTGTACCTTCAGGACTCTTTAGTGAAATGAAAGGGAGACAAATGTGCCAACAGCAGGTCTGCATACCTCAAGACTTTCCCAGGCATCAAGTTTCCTTGCTTCTTTTCATCACAGAGTAGGGCATTTCATGTCACCTCTTGTTATGGAATGTTGTATTGTGAAAAAGGAAACAACCAAGTACCGTCTTGCTATATGAATCCTGTTGCAACAGTACCATAAATTTTGCTCCTACTTCCTTAGAAAAACCTTGATAAAACAAACTCCTCTTCCACTTCAGCATATCAAAGGAGGACCATCCTTTGCTAGCTGTGTGAGTAGGAGCAGATCACATGCACCAAATCAACTTCCACTGTTTTAATACTGGTTACAGGATCAGACCAAAACTGCAGCCAGAGTTTACTAACCCTCCAAACCTAATTCCCACAGCTCCAGCCAGCTTGGTTCTCTTATAACAAACCACCCAGAGTCCCTCCCACCCTCTCTTATCATTTAGACATGCTTTCTTTTGGTGTCAAAATCTAAATCTAAAATCAAAT
The DNA here is from genome assembly GCA_036184795.1 of Tokudaia tokunoshimensis. NCBI lineage: Eukaryota > Metazoa > Chordata > Mammalia > Rodentia > Muridae > Tokudaia > Tokudaia tokunoshimensis. Next base: position 57,083,507 of record BTHU01000011.1, on the reverse strand, counting down.
CATTCTGTTTTCTGGTAAGCAAAACTGGTTTCATGTAAAGTGCCCTCTGATCTCTCCAGTGTAGATCTCTACTTCTTTTCCTCCATGTAGTGAGGACAAGTGCCTGAATTTAGGTTGAAATAACATGCTTGGGAATTTGGGCTGTGATTGAAAATGGGAGAAGCTCCAGTCAATTTAAAGTAGTTCTCTAACAGATCCATCAATACAGGTGGGTGCAATATGATGCTGCCTAGGGAGGTCCTGCAGTGTGAGAAGCAGCGGAGAGAGAAACTCCCAACGGCTGGCTTTGAGTCAGCTATGTTTGCTCCTGTTGTTTTCTCTATTAAATAGTGACAACATTTTTTATTTCTCAAGGATTATACTGTATGGATTTAAGGCAAACAACGTGGCATTTTGGTGTGTGTGTGTGTGTGTGTGTGTGTGTGTGTGTGTGTGTGTGTGTACATCTCTATAGTGAAACAATTATTATGGTCAGCAAATTAGCATTATTATGGTCAGCAAATTAGCATTATTATGGTCAGCAAATTAGCATCGATCTCATAAAGCTACCTTTGAGCATGCATGTGTATGTTTATAGAGAGAACATCTGAAATCCACTCTCAGCAAACTTCCATTACAGTATCCATTATTTTTACATTGCATGTAGGCAACATGGGCCTGCTGCACACTAGACCTCCAGTTCCTTTAATCCCATATAACTGCATGTTGTTACCCCTTTGCCAAGAGCCCCTCATTTTACACCACTGACAACTGTGGCTTTACTCTGTATTTGCACAGTCAACTCTTTTGTTAAATGGAGCCTGATGTATTCCAGGCTGGTCTTGAACCCGTTGCATAGAAAATGATAATTCTGAACTTCCAATCCCCTTACCTCCACCTCCTGAATGCTGAGATTTAAGGCATGAGCCACCATAGCTGGTTTATACTAAACAAGCACTCTGCCAGCTGACTCACATGCCCAGCTTTAATGTCAACGTTTATAGAGTCTGTATCAACAAGAGATCATGCAGCATTTGTCTCTCTGGTCTCTTTCACTTGGTATAATGTGCTCATGGGTTGTCCTGACTGTCACTAATAGGAGACATCCTATTATTCACAGTTTCTGCTTTAAGACTCCATTCACTCAAAAGAAAATGAGATGGTATCTTATTTGCATTACTGAATATCTGGCTGAATTGTAAATTACCTAGTGAGTGAGTCTTTATTTTCAAGGAAGAAAAACACTCACCTGCCTGTTTCACTTAACAAAATCACTGAAACATTAACATAGAAAATAATCATAATATTCACATACATTCCTGATCTACATTTTCCTGATGTCTGTATAGAAATTCCTCTTTTTTTCCACTCATTTATCTGAATTTTTCTTCAATACTAACTAAACTGAAATTCCACATTCACAATCCTCCAAAACCACCCAAAATGCATCTAAGAGAGAGAATGCAAATCTTTTGTTAAAAATGTTTATTTTTCCTTTCGGATTTTTATTCATGAGTACTGAATTTATATCATTTTCACCTCTACATCTCATCTTTATTATGTCAGATCTGTGACATAATACCTTCACCAATCACCAATCAGGTATTTTATCCCATCTTGTTTTTAAAATGTAATGCTCATTGATAAATGTAATATAATAACTTAATTGATATGACTGTTTTATATATACCCCACACACATACAAATACACACACACCCTTAAATATATCAGTACAACCTACAAAGTCTAAATAATGTTACTTGTGTGAATATTCATATTTTTAGGGATAACCATTTGCTACTGAATAACAAATTGGTGTGAGTTTCCATGAGGAAGACTACTTATCTTGATCTTAGCATTTCTTATATTCTTGTAGATATTTGTCCAGAATTGAGGTCTCATGAACTTTTGATATTTCTTGTTAATATGTGTGTTGGTATCAATATATCATTTCAAAGTTGTTTTTTATCACAAATATGAACAACACAAAAATTTGTCATTTCTATTGTAGTTAGTCTCAGGTCTGTTCTCTCACTTTTATCAACATTACTTGTGGAGATGCCTGTAGCTAATTCCATTGCTACTGTGTTTTGTTTCTAAGAGCAACCAAGTCAGATTTTGAATAAACCCCTCATAAGGAAAGTTTAAAAAAAAGAAAAATAATTATAATTATAAAAAAATGAAACATCTGAATCTTACTTGGCATTTCTCACAGCATTCCCCGAGGGCACACTGGAAACCTGTTTTAATTTTACAGGTCCTTGCATCACAGCATTTGTTGGTACATTCCTAGGAAATATTGTCACAGATGAAAGCAGATATTATGTTAGTACAATTCATAATATAGGTTATTTGTCACATACATCCATTACTTTGTATCACTTAAATTTTTCCTTCAGTACAATAAGGATAAACAAAGATACTATTAGTCTGAGCTTCTGGTGTTTTTTTTTTTTCCTGATATGTTCTTACATATGTTTTAACAGACCTATTCTTTCTATTCTTTTAAACAAATATATTTCCCTCAAGTCCTTCATATAAATATTAATGGGTTCTTTTTTTCATGCCGAAAAGGAAAACGACAGTTTTCAGAAAAATCCAACTTGATTAACCCAACTCAACAGTTATGCTTCTTGTTTCATCTTCAATTAAATTCCATCCTCCACATAGATACCAAATATTATTAAATTAGTCTTTGACACACATATTTTGTCCATTAATTCTAGTACATATCCCAGAAAACCAGTAATGTGGTTCAATGCATTTGTCAGGGACATTGTATTGCAATGTCAAATAGGTGGACTCCCATGAAAGCAATATAATTGATTTTGCTTTTGGTGTTTTTGAGAGATCCAGACTCCAAACCCTTTCTGCAGAGGTCCTAGAGAGCCTAGAACTTCAGGAAACGTCCATTGCTCCTGTCAAGATTCCTATTGAAAAGCAAGACTTCAATTGTTGCAATATTTTTAGAGTTAAAACTACTTCCCTTAATTTAAATATAAACACAATCAGGGGAAGATCACCCTTGAAGATAGAATGAATAAATCTTTAATCTTATTCTGAAGTCACTGTAAAGCTAATCCTCAGAAGAAATCATGCATCACTCCTGTTAAATGCAATAATAGGGTTAGGGCAGAACCCTACTTAGAATGTTGGCTGACCTGTGAAGGGGTTGAGGTCTGGGCAGGGATTGTGATGCCAACAACTCCTGAGTCTTGACAGGTGTGAGATATGTGACATAGCAATCCATTCTGCAAGTGGGTGTGAGAGTCAATAACTAAGACCTGGATCTAGATCTTGACTCTTGCTCTAGTCAGGTCTGTGAGCCTTGGAAAGCAAATGGTCTACTCTCTCTAAATAATGCCATGTTGCTATGCCTAAAGTGATGCTTAATGACACACAGTCACTTGAGCTACCTGAAGAGTTTCAACCAGAATGCTAGGGATGAAGACACAAAGTCCATATTGGTGAGGAGTGTTGCAAAGAAAGGATGGAAAAGGATCTAGTGAGGAGGATAAAGAAATATTAAGTTCTGCACATCATATTAGCTTGAAAAATACCTACCTATCCAAAAGCCCCAAGAAGTTCATTTTCACAGTGGGCCACATAATCTTTATAAATACACGCACACACACACACACACACACACACACACACACACACACATGTTCTTAGCAATTGCTAAATGAACTAGATTATTTTAAAGGGCTAGAAGTACCTGGGGTGTGCCACAGTCACAGTCCTCATTCATTTCCACTAACTGGTTCCCACAGACTGGGGTGGATATGATATCTGACGGCAATGGGCTGTTAAAGAGGCAATGCGATAATTTTTCTTCAAGAAACTGTCCGTAATTGACACGACTGCAGGAGCTGAAGTCTGTAGGCATGTGGAACCTATGCAGATAGAGAAGGAGAAAAACCAACGCAATCATACTTTCTATATGGGAAGTAATAACTGATATCAGCTACAAGGATACTTACAAATTACCTCAAAGATCAAATCCAGCACACCAGGTGCTAAGATATGAGAACATCTACATTTCTAGACTCACCCTCCTATGGAACATAAACATCTCAGCTTAGTGGAAAAACATGACCATTCTTGAAGTATAGCATGCTGATCTTCCAATAAGAGCAAAAATTTGCCTTGGCCTGTCTAGGTCATACTTTCATCCCTAGATTATTTTGGACTAACTGAATTGTATTTAAGCATAGAACTAAAAATCTCACATTCCCTTAGATAGGTATCACTTGTCATTTTTTTCATCTTATTAATGAAGGTGAGGGTTAAACATGCAGTAATATCTGGGAGAGATGACAGCTGTGTAGCGGAAGGAAAGCCAGATCCTTTGTGTAGAAGGAGCATTAAAAAAAACAACCTAATAGAGTAGCCAGAAAGGTAAGAACAGAAAAGAGGAAGTGAATGTGTGTACGTGTATGTGTGTGTGTGTGTGTGTGTGTGCGTGTATACAGAGAAAGAGAGAAGAAGAGAGAGAAGACTGCCTGAAAATTTTGTCAGTAAGACAGAGATATAAATATCTTTTCCATTTTCTTTCCTGTGAGAAATTTCTTCTTCTTTTTTCCCCTTTTATTGAAAATAGATTTTTTTTCCTCACATAATACATTCTGATTATGGTTTTCCCTCCCTTTATTTCTCCCAATTCTTCCCCTCACATCCAGAAAAAAAATGGACTTCTAAGAGATAATTCTAGAATATAACAAAATAAAATATAATATTATAAAACAAAAACTATCACATCAAATTTGGACAAGACAAACCAACAGGAAGAAAAGATACAAAAGACACAAGAATCAGGGATCCACTTGTTTGAACACGAAGGAATCCTATAAAAAACACTACATGGGAAGCCATAATATATACACAGACAGCTTGGTGCAGACCGGTCCAGGCCCTGTGCATGCTGCCTCAGTCTATGAGAGTTCACAGGAGCTTTGCTCTTGTTGACTTAGAGGCCTTGTTTCCTTGGTGTTCTCTATCCCTTCTGCCTCTAACAAGCTTTTCACCTCCGCCTCTACTGATTTCTTGAACTCTGAGAGGAGGAACAGGATCTCACTTAGGGCTAGTTGTTCTAAATTTCTCATTCTATGTCTGGCCTTCAGTCTCTTTATATGTTCCCCTCTGGTGGTACAAAAGGAAGCGTCTCTGGTCATGTTTGTCTTTCTGGATCTGAGTTACCTCATTCAGGATGATTTTTTTTTCCTAGTTCCATCCATTTGCCTACACATTTCATGATATCACTTTTTCTTTGTTTATTCTTTTTATTTGTTTGTTTTTTTTAACAGCTTCATTGTATAAATGTACCATGTTTTCTTATTCATTCTTCTGATGAGGGACATCATTAGATTTTTCTTCAAAAACTCTTTCCCTATAATCACCCACGCTGAGTTTATGGAAAATTTGACAAAAATCCAAGGATATTTTGGCACCATACACCATGCAGATAACACAAGAAAAAAATGACAAGCTGCCCTAACCCCAAAGAGAGAATGTATGTCTAGTATGACACATTTGTTTTTAATTACACATTGGGGCTGGAGAGATGGCTCAGCAGTTAAGCTCATCCACTGGCTGCTTCTCCAGAGGATCCTGGTTTGACTGCAAACACCCATGTGGCAGGTTCACAACTGTCTGTAACTCTAGTCCTAGGAGATATGAAACCCTCTTCTGCCATACAAATGCACCATATGCACAGACATATATGCAGGCAAAACAACTATCCACATGTAAATTAATAATTTTAAAAATACATGTAGGTACAGGTCAGCTGGTATGGTACAAGTTTGCCATGAAAGGAGTCAAATATTAAATTATTATGAACTAAATGGAATTAAGTAAAATGAATGATTTTTTAAAAACTTACAGTAATGTTTGGTTGTAGATACCATTTAGCCTTGTGCATCCTTTATCTGCCTAGGCCTAGCCAATATTCTTACAGAAGTGTTGTCAAGGCTGTGAGAACTGTGTCTGAATCCAGAGCTGAGAGGCTCTTTGAGCTGTGTGTTATCCCGGGAGCACAGCCGGTGCCTTTGTGGTCACACTTCTTGAAAACTTGGGTTATCTCTGACTTTCTAAATTTTTTCTCATACAAACCTTTGTCTCTATGACTTTGTCCTTTGCTTATTACTGGGTGCTATATACATTTGACATATAAAAATATAAGCTTGCTGATTTTACTAAAATTCTTCTAATTCTAGAACATAAACTCTTGAGCAAGTTGATGGCTATGACCTTGAGGATAGCACCAACCACAGTACCAGGGACACACAACAAATCCCCATCACCCTCACCTTAGTGACTGCTCCATCACACAGACTTCAGATGGGCACTTGCAACTCAAGTAGTCATGAATCATGCCAAGGTTGTGGCCCATTTCATGCGCCATTGTTCCTGCGACTCGAAGATGGTGGTTACTGTGGTCCTAAGGGTAATAACGGGAAATGCCATGGAGACATATTCTTCCTGGTGTCCAGTTCAGCTGAAGATCTCTCTCTCTCTCTCTCTCTCTCTCTCTCTCTCTCTCTCTCTCCTCTCTCCCCTCTCCCTCCCTCTCCTTCCCTCTCTCTCCCCACCCTCTCTCTCTCTCTCTCTCTCTCTCACACACACACACACACACACAAATAGGAAGAAATACAAATAAGGAAATAAATTTATCATTGAACAGTAATCCCAAAATGTCAGTTCAACCATTTCAATATGAGACAAAGTGGACTCCCAGATAATCAGTACTTCAGGGATGATCATTAGTGAGGATTCTGAGATAATAAAAGGATCAGTTCTTCAGAGAGATGATTATTATACTTATTTAAATACCTAATGACAGAGCATCAAAAGCCACGAAGAGAAAACATGCAGTTGAAAGATTAAAAAAAGAGCAAGCTAGCAACTATGTTTATATATTTCAATGCCTACTTTAAAGACTCAACAGACACCAAAAACATTATAGATTACCTTGATATTATTGACAATTATTGAACACTAACAGAAGACAATTTCATGTCAGCTTATATAGAGCCACTAACTAAAGAAAACTATCAAAAATTAAAATTTTACAGAGTATACTACAATGCATAAAAGTAATAATAGAAAATTTTATATAACACTTATAAATAATAAGTGAGTTAAAGCCCAAAAGAAAAGTTATGAAGTATTTAAGGTGAATAGATACAACATTTGCTCAATGCATTGCCACAACTAAAATGGTATATAGTGAGGCATTAATTGCGTTAAAGAAGAACAAATTTAATGAGATATAAATAGGAGAGAATTATTAATACAAGAGCAAAAGTCAAGCTTAGAGGGAGAAACACTGAAAGCATCAATGATCTTTGTAAAGATAAAGGAAATTGAAAAACACCAATGGAAACTGGCCATGACAAACAAAACAAGTATACACAATCGATATGGTAACTAGATAGAGGATGGGCTTTTAAGTTAGTGATATGATAACAATTGTGGTGGATATCATCAATCAATTTTGCCCACTGAAATATGTGGACTTTTTTTTCTCAAAAAGATGAAACTACCCAGGTTACTCAAGTAAAAATAATCTGAATAGTCCCAATAAGTCAATGAATCAATAACATTAGATTTCAGAATTCTTTCCAAAGGAAAACTACAGTTGCACACAGTTTTATTGGTCAATTTTGTTAAACATTTGGGAGAAATAGTAGCCATTCTACTTTAATGATGCAGAAGATCAGAGTGGGGAAAATATCCCAACTCCCTGAATGTGGCCAACTTTCCTATAACAACAAAACCTTTAAAAATCATGTTACACAAAAATAAAGCTACAGGCAGATATTGCCCTTGAATCTAGATGCAGAGATCCTGGAGCTGCATTACCTTTGTAAATTAAGACAATATTTTATGAATACATTGGATTTTTACCAGAATGCATGATTAGGTCAATATTGGTCATTTAGTATATTTACTCAGAAACAGACAGTAGGTAGCCCTAGCAACCTTCTCTATAGACAGGGTAGAAGAATTTGGGAGATGCATAGAACCAGCGTTTGACCTTCAAACAGACCTGAACAATGCCAACAGAATGGTAAGGAGAACACATTGAAGACATGAAGGCTAGACCCACTGTTGATCCAGAAAAGTCTGTTGAACTATAAGGAAGAAAGGAACAGAAAGAAAAGTGAGAAAACTTACTTTTTAAAAAATTAACAATTCCTTTAGAACTCTAAACAAGTACTAGAGAAATTTAAGTTTCCAACGATCACTTAAGTATTCACTCGGGTTTTGAAATAGTGAGAGGTATTTTTCCAATGCTATCTTCTACAGAAGTTGAAATTCAAGCATTTGGATTTAAGAACATTCAATGTTTACCATGTGTTCATATTATAATTTTTCTTTTAAATTTATCATTCTCCTTTGTCAAGAAAGGAAACTTTTTGTCCTTTAGTCCTAACAAATGCTCCCCTGTAAATAATTGTTTGGTTATAAGCTAAATATTATGAATAATTTTTAAAATTTATATCTTTCTCATACTTTAAGCACTTATTCATGCTCTTTTAAAAAATGTTTTTTTGAAGTAATATTTTAAAATATTTATGTTATTAAGTACTCTGCACTGAACAGAAACAGTTTTGGACCAATTGCATTTATTTGCTAATGGATTTTACTCACTTTCATTTTGCTTTTGGAGTTTATTTTTAATTAGCAATAGTGACAATGCCTTTCTTAGTCAAGGTTCATTTTCTTTATGAACAAGACTTTGAGCCTTGTTAACTTACAGATAATTCTAAGCACCTGTCAAATTTTTAGTTCCCCTAGTTGGTCCAACTTGTTTTATCCCACTAAACAACATCAATGGGGCAAAATATTGATTCTGCCATGAAAAATGAGAAAATTAATAGAATTTTCCCTTCACTTTCCATTCCCTGTATATTTTGTCTTTTTATATAATCTGATTTTACATACTTTTTATTTGGAAATTATACTTCTGTATTTTGGCATATTTAAAGATTTATCATGTTGGTAATTTATTTTAAATTCATATTACAGATGATTTGATACTTGAATCTAGCTTTGAATGGTATCAATTCTCAACACTGATAACATTTATTAAAAGAACACCTTCTTCCATCCTGTAATTATCTATTTTGGCTTCTTTTCTCCATGAATAGAGTATATTTGAACAAATAAATATTATTATCTGGTTATCCCTGCACTTAGGCATCTTGTTAATTTGTCTAGTAAATGGTAAGGCTTATGATTTAAAATTGGAACAGTAAATCTTCCATCCAGAGAATTAGTATCATTTTTTCCTGTTAAAGCTCATCTCTTCAAGAGATCTCTTCTCAGTATTCCATTAACCTTTGAATACACTACACATTTAAATATTGTCTATGATTTTCATCTTTCTATGCCATTGCTGTATAGTATGTGAATATACAGCAATTTGACTGACTTGAGAGAGTTTAAAACATTTAGGTTTTCTAGCTACTAAGATCATAGCTCAGGAACTCCTTAAAGAACAAACTCCATACCAAAGTTTGTCTCAATCTAGAAGTCATTTTTCCAAGTGAAGGAGTTATGTCTGCTATTCTCCACATGTCCTTCAATAAGTCCTCCTTGGAGTGCTCACAGTCTGATGAGCACTTTTAGGTAGGCCCTATGGTATGGAATTTTAATTATGTTCATGAAAATATTGTGGTTAAAAGCATATAACCATTGTGGTTAAGTATTTCCATACACATCCATTAACATTAAGTTTAGTATTTCCATACACATCCACTGTGGTACTCTGTGAACTTGAGGATTAGGTTGCAATAATTGAGGTTTCTCCTGATCTTCATGGAATGCTGGTATGAGAGAAGTGAAAAACTTTTTAAAGATCCTACTATGTTAAAATAGTCATACTAGAGGAAGTCTATGCTGGCCACATGAAAGATGCTATATACAGACATACAACCTGGTTCTCTCTCTCTCTCTCTCTCTCTCTCTCTCTCTCTCTCTCTCTCTCTCTCTCTCTCTCTCTCTCTCTTTCTGTATAGGTGTATGTGTATGTATATGTATATACATATATATGGTAACTAGGCTTATATTAAACATATAACTTTTGAACTGATTTGTTATGATCAATATAAAATATAAATTAATTTCCATGGCATGAACTATTCCCTGAAGAAGCAGACTCTCTGGTCATTTCAAGTCCACAGAGCCAACTTCCTCCTGCCTGATACCCACTGTAACTATGAACCTGTGATGGGGCACATTCTTGATTTCATACACCAAAGTACAGACTTTTTTCTTTCATTATATTTATTTTGGCTCTTTTTATTAAATGGCCTTTCAGCTGAATAGTCTCTAGTGTCGGGTTTGATATAATATTCAGTCTTACTTTGATTCTTTTCCCCCTAACTCAAGGCTAAAGTCAATCAGTTCTTCTAAACATAGAGTTTCAATTTCCTCTTTCCATTATCTACATTTCTCCTTCTTTTGTGTAGACCCAATAAAACAGAATTCTGATAAATTATTGCCACAACTTGAACCTAAAGCAAAGACATATTCAACAAGGACCCATCTGTATGTGTTAAAAAACTAACAAATAAAAATCTGTGCATAGCTTTTTACATCTTACCTACACCCTCATCTATCACTCTCATCATGCAAAGAGGAAATTATACATACGAGATTAGCTGGGCAATATCATGATGCTTGCGTTTTAGCAGATCATTTCCCCTCCACTTAGAGAAGTTTTCCAGGGTAGTGTTGGCATCTGGTGTTATCTTTATTTTATCCTCATCTGTCCAGATTTCCACTCCAACTAAGGCCACGTGAGCATCAAGCTTATTGTAAAGCTGTCCAAACAGAACACATCGCAAAGCAATGAATTGTAATAGTGAGATTGTTTTTTTAGTATTTCCAATGCACTTTGTTTTTCAAAAACCATCAAGTATCTCATTTCCTTTATCACCTTGAGCATTACTGGACTTCTCCAGATGAAATGCTCCTGAACAATACATTCAAGTAACCACTTGAAAGTCATTTTTGAGATGGAATGAGGAAACTGTGGGTAAGTGAGGTTCTACAGCTCCAGAGATGTTAGGCCTATTTTGTTTCTTGTTCACTTTAACTCCTTGAAATGATTTCCTACTAGAATTTGGTTATCAGTATTTTCTTAAGTGGATTTTGGGAAACAAAATTCTTCCAAATAAAACTTGACTTGTTATTTTTTGATCCTAAGAACATGTGGTATTAATATCTAATGAAATAGCAACATTCATAGTCATTTCTCAGAGTCTCTGGCACTCATAGCCCCACAAGACTTGCTATCCTTCCTAGATTCATGTTCACCCATAACAACACTCAAGAAAACCCCTTCACAAAGTGTTTAAAGTTACATTTAATAAAATATATCATACCATGTTGATGTAATTGGCCATCTCAAGCACTCTCTTTCTTATTTCAGCAAGATTTTTATTGTATTTCTTAAACTAAAAGACAATGAAAAGACAGAAATAAGAGCTGATGGGAATTAATTGGAAGATTTAAAAAGACAGTTTAACTTATTTACAATGATTATAACTACTAGTTATTAATAATTTAAAATGAAAAGCAAATTAAGTCACTTTCAATGTAAATTAAAGAACTTGGGGAATAATATTATATTTTCTCCCTTGAAATAGCAGGTCAGCATTGAGATCTTAGAAATTTAGCCATGAATGGTGGCACACCTGTAATCTCAGCAGTGGATGGCCAAGGCAAGAGGACCATGAGTAAGGACAGCCTTGGGCATGTAGCAAGACTGTCTCAAGCAAAACCTCAATAAAATAAAGCAAGGGATTATTCTAAATATGCCTTAATTTAATTTCCATGGTTTCCTAAATATGTAGAAATAGTACAAAGCATGGTTCAACATGTTTTAAAACTATGCACAGTATGAGTCCAACACAACAAGGCCATAGATTTGAATTCTGTGATAATTATTTTTCCAGTAGTTTTGAGATTCAAGCATTTTTCCTGTTGGCATTAAACACACAGAAAACCTGTTTAGAAACTCACAATTAGAAAATGTGTTCCTAGAAAAGAAATGAAATGGTATCTAATACCAAGAGTTGCCTTTCTTCAAAGAGCCCATCTGCTGGGTTTTTTAAATTTGATTGCTACCCCCAGAGTTTAAATCCTACATTACAGATGAACAACTTTACCAATGACAACATGACAAAGGAGTTTGAATGGAAACTAAATTTGTATCTCTAAAGAGAGTAAGAAAAGAGATTTTTAGAGCCAAAAGTATAATATATGCATATGTGTCAATTATTTATTTTTGAGAAGAAACACCTGTCAGTTTCATTATAAATATGAATTTCATAGACAGAATAATTTTTCCATATGGTTCATAGTCTTCATCTTTCTAAATAGATCTGGACATTTCTATTTTATACAATAAGTTATGAACAATATAATTTTGGGAGATGCATTTATTTGATGTCATTACCTCACCATTATCCAGGACCACATAATATTCTATGTATTTCTTAGGCTCTTGAACCATTCCATCATTCAACTTCTGAAAGAGAAGGAAGACATGACTAAGACAGCATCTTTTGTTGTTGACCTTTTATTTAGCATGTGTGGTCTTAGAAGAGGTTGGATTTTATCTGAGAACCAAGACAGACACTATTATTATTTTAACTCTACTACAACATCACAGCATGCATACAGACAAGGCTCAGAATGTTAGAAAATGAAGAGAAATTATTGTCTTTTATGATTCCATCATCAGAAACAATTATCTAGTAAGGTATATACTTACCTCCTATTTTCCATAGGAAAAATTATTTACTACCTATTTATATGCATTCACAGTACTCTGGAGATTGGAATAGATAAATCTACTTGGTCCATCAGCAAAGCAGTTCACAAGAGACAAACAAATAGATGTAAGTATCAAGTGTAATTAGTATTATGGGTGAATTCAATGAGTGACTGAATGTGTGCAATTAGGTAGTGTTTTCAAAATAGACAATTAGAAAAAACATTTTTAAAGTCTTGGTCTATACGGCATACTCATAAAAATGGGAAGCCAACAAATGAAAACAATTGGAATGTAATCCAGAAAAGAAAAGAAAAAATCTAAAATACCAAGATCTATGGTTAGTTGGCAGTGGTATCCTTAAAAAACTGGGAAAGTTTTTTGTTGTTGTTGTCAGAATAAATGGAATGTAAATTTTGCAGGTGGGAGAAACATACAATGTAGGGGATGCTAGGCAGAATCAAACAGACATTTGTAACTCAGCTGGTGGCTTGGATCTTACATCACATGTGGTGGTTGGAAAGACATGCAAGGGTTTTAACATGATGCATTTTATAGTGAAATGTCACTCAACCTAGTACAAGGAGAGTTGATTCTGCTAAGGTGGGAACAGACATAGAAAGGACAGATAGAAGTTTTTGTCATGATGATCTAGGAATACTACCTGAGAGCTCAGCGAGGAACTGAATTATGTGAAGAGATGGACGCCGAGTGAGGAAAGAGAAGAGAAACCAACGATAATTCCAATGCATGGAACACAGCTAGAAACAAATAGTGCCAGTGCTCAACTAGGGTGGGAAAAATGGGAAAGAAGCATATTGTGTTTGGTGCATAAAACAAGTAGTTCTATTTTACCATATTAATATTGTGATACCAAATATTTAAATGGCTACAAGACTGAAAATATGTTTGCAATAAGAGCCAGTACCTAGATCCTCCCCTCGTTTTTACAACCAAGGACCCATATATCCCAGACTGGCTTTGCAATCATTACATTGCATTGCCTCCACCTTCTAAGTGCTGGGATTTTCAGGCAAATACCATTGTGCCTTATTTACAAAGTGCCTGGCATGGACCCCAGGGTTTCATATACCTTAGCAAAAATTCTACTAACTGAGCTACATCCTAGCCAGACAACGTGTGGATTAAATGAGATTACCTGGGATGATTTCCAAAGCAAAAAGCAGAAAACAGTTTAACCAGGGCTTCTAGTATCAAGTAACCAACCAGAAGAGGGTGACCAGAAAGGTGCTTCAGAAAACCAACAAAACAGCATGTCAGAAAAGCATGGTCATTTCTACACGGCTCCCAAAGACTCAAGATGGAAGACCAGAGGCTGGTGCCAACCAGGACCAGAGTGATATTGAGAGAAGCATGTAGCCAGAACAAATTCATCTGGGTTCCTACATAAGGCTGGTGAAACATAATTTCATGACAAAGAGAAACAACCTTAGGTTTTGTTTTGTTTTGTTTTGTTTTTGTTTTGGGGGGGTTGTTTTGTTTTGTTTTGTTTTTTAACTTAGATGGTTAGCTGGTTTTACTTAGAACCAGTCTGCCTGGTGCTTACAGATTCTGAAAACATTTGCAAGAGATAATCAAGCAATGAAAGCGAAATGACAGAAACATTTTAGGGCACAGCTGAATACAGCTGGATTTGTTTTCTTTTTCTTCTGTAATCATAACAGGATTCCATATAAGAAAGAATATTCTATGTTCCAACAGGTAGATCCTGTGTTTATGCTGCTTGCTACTGCATTCCCAGTTCACTGAACAACTCTGAGGACAAATTTCTCATATTTCCACCTCAAAAGAAAAGTCCCTACACATGTGCATTGTTGTGAGATTTAGAGGGTACTGGAGTCTACTCCTAGCTGTCAGATATTATGTTCCAGGCTGTTGTTAGCACTTGGACATTGCTGAAGATAATAGCTTATGCACAGACTCTTATTGAGTAAATAATGTACAGTAATGTTTTACCATGAGTATAACTACAAACTATTAGTTTCAGTAGTGACTATAAAATGCCAGTCAAGCTTACTGCTGAGATTAGAACCAAGGGCTGGAAAAGGGGCTGAGCAGATAGAACCCTGCCTGTGAAAATGTGAGCTCTGAAGTTCAAATGTCCAAACCCACTGTTAAAGATGAATAAGTGTAGTGGCCTACCTCCAATCCAAGTACAGAAAGGGCAGAGACAGGGGATTCCTAGAACAAGATGGCTCATCAGACTACCCAAGATGGCAAGATTTGGGCTCATTAGGAACCAATATTGTAATTGTGCCTCAATATATAAGATGAGGATCATTTAAGAAAAGCACTTGACAGCAACCTGGAGTATCTATAGACACACAGACAGGGTCATGTATATACATATTCATGCACATACAGCACATACACACACATATATACATACATACATACAAACATACATACATACATACATATGAAAAGGACAAAGGTAAAAGATTAAAACCTAGGCTAGGACAGGACACAAAACAAACCCTACGCACAATCAACCTGGTGGCAGGAAGGACCACATCCTGATGCAGCCCTTGGAACCATAGCGCATCATCCACTCCACAGTTGCTCTTCTCCTGTTCTTCATTGGGGTCGTCCTTGAAGAGTGCATGTGCCTGTTCATCCAAGCTCTCTGAGCTCAAAGGCTCGATAAAGTATTTTTCATCACCTTGACTGAAGTAACCCCTGAGGAACATAAGCATTCAGGATTCTAAACACAATGGTCTTGCTTTGGAGTTGTACAGCCAGAGTCCTCAAAATCCTCATGACCAGAAAATAACCCAACTTATCTGCTGCTGACACTAGAAATGTTTCCTCACTTGCCCCCTATTTTCATACTGTCCCTACACTACCGGGGCCTCAAAAGTGAAGGACGCTTTGGAATCTTATAAGAAATTAAAATTCTAGGCCTATTTCTGATTAGCTGTGAATCTATAGCAATGTTATTTAACTAAGTAGCCTCACTTTTTAATTTGTAAAATAGAAAAACCGAATGAGTTTGGTGTGGAGGACGGTATGGGGCAGAAAGAGAGCAGGAGAAGCATGTACTCAGCAAACATTTCCAAGTTCTTCACAAAACCAGCCTGGTACTAAAGTCTATGCTGACTCATTGGCCACTCCATTCTATTCTTCCCTGTAAATGGCTGACTGCACATTAGATTGCTTTTGAGATTTACTAGCTTTGGCGCAAATGATGAGTAATTTCAGTTGTATTTTTATTCCTTAATTAATTTAGCATTCCAATGATTTAAAATTTGTCTGTATTATATTTAACGAGAATCATTCTAAATCAAGCACTGTACTAAAAACAGAGGCTAAAGAGATCTGCAGTCTCTTCCTCCATAAATCTTTTATTCAAAAATGAGGAAAATGGATGTATAGAAATCATTTTTAAAATATATATGCAATTATTTAGCAAATACACATGTATCCAATTATATCTAATAAGTGTAGAGTGGAAATGCATGAGTATACAGTTTCTAGGAGTGGAAGACTTAGATGTTTGTTTCAAATGGTTTTAGTTGAAGTAAGATGTCTTAATAGAGACAGATGTAGTGACAAGCAGGAAATAGAAGATACAGTCACTGGGGCTTGATAAGGAAATGGAGGCTGGAGGAATGAGGCAGGGTGTCATCAAAGACTTCATGATGTCTGACTGAGTAAATTATTACTTGATTATTGCATCCATGAGGTCAAAGACACAGGAAAAATAATGGATTTATGAGAAAATCAATTTGCTTGGTTTAGAACACAGAGATTTAGATTCTTTAAGGTATACACCTAGACTCACAGAAAAGGAAATTAATAAGTTCTTGCTATTGATGAAATATTAGAGGGTAAACAGACACATATAGGGAGTCAATACCAGACCGAAGGATATAATATCTTAAGGATAAAAACTGTCTGCATTTGACTCTTTCAGCTGCTTGTTGGGTCTTTTGGAGGGTAGTCATGATAGGTCCCTTTTTGTGAGCACTCCATAGCCTCAGTAATAGTGTCAGGCCTTGGGGCCTCCCCTTGAGCTGGATCCCTCTTTGGGCCTATCACTGGACCTTCTTTTCCTCAGGTTCCTCTCCATTTCCATCCCTGCAGTTCTTTCAGACAGGAACAATTATGGGCCAGAGTTTTGACTGTGGAATGGTAATCACATCCCTCACTTGATGCCTTGTCTTTCTGCTGGACGTGGGCTCTACAAGTTCCCTCTCTCCACTGTAGGGCATTTTGTCTAAGGTCCTCATCCCAGGTCTCTGGTACATTATGGAGGGTCCCCCCAACCTCCTACCTCCAGAGGTTGCCTGTTTCCATTCTTTCGGCTGGCCCTCAGGGCCTTAGTTCTTTTCCCACACCCAATACCACTTCATGTTCCCCTCTTCCCTCCACCCCATCCACTTTCCCTCCCAGGTCCCTCCATTCTTCCCTCCCTCCCTCCTGCCTTGTGGTTTCTTTCTTCTCCTATCCAAGTGGGACTGAAGCATCCTCACTTGCGCCCTTCAGCTTGTTGACCTTTTTGAGTTCTGTGGACTGTATCTTGGGCATTCTGTGATTTTTTTGGCTAATACCCACTAAAAGAGTCAGATGCAGATATTTATACCCAATCAATGGACAGAAGCAGCTGACCCCTGTGAATGAATTAGGGAAAAACTGGTAGAAGCTGAGGAGGAGGGCAACCCTGTAGGAGGACCAGCAGTCTCAATTAACCTGGACCCCAAGATCTCTCAAACACTGGACCACCAACCAGGCAGTATACACCAGTTGATATGAGGCCCCCAACACATATACAGCAGAGGACTGCTGGGTCAGGGTTTAGTCAAAGAAGATGCACCTAGCCCTCAAGAGACTGGAGGCCCCAGAGAGTTTAGAGGTCTGGTGGAGTGGGGACATCCTCATAGAGACACGGGGATGGGGAGGAGGTATGGGATATGGAACTGTTGGAAGGTGGACCAGGAGGAGAATAAAATCTGGAGTGTAAATAAATAAATAAATAAATAATTTTTTTTAAAAAGAATAAAAACTAAAGAGAAATAAAAGTGAGGAGAGAAAGAAGAGGAGCTATGCTCCCTCAAATAGCCTAACTATAAAAGTGAGTCTCAAAAGCCTTCATTTTTAAATGAACAAAGGAATAAAAACAAAACTTGAAGGCAGTTTAGTTGTATTAATTTCATGCTTTAAAAAGAAATGGGGTTTGATGCAAAATTTCAAAATTTGGTAGTTGTTAGATATCACAGTTAACTATATTATGTAACTAATTATACTTGAGGGTCTTCAGATTTATCAAACATGAACTGTGCATCAGTGGGATGTGGAAATAGTCCTCAAGTCTCACCGTAGTCCCTGACATGTGCTGATGCTGGCTGCAGAAACTTTCTCATTTATGATGTGTCCTTGGTAGTAACAGTTATCCTAAGGGAAACAAAAAGCATTCTGTAAAGGAAATTCTTGAGAATTCTTAGACTCTACAACCAATTAGAATTTGAAATCTTGGAACAGGAACAATTTTCTGCTGCTCAGTAGTTAAGTTAGAGACTTTTTGTTGTTGTTGTTGTTGTTATTGTTTGAGACAGGGTTTCTGTGTAGCCCTGGCTGTCCTGGAACTCACTCTGTAGACCAGGCTGGCCTCAAACTCAAAAATCTGCCTGCCTCTGCCTCCCAAGTGCTGAGATTAAAGGTATGTACCACCACTGCCCGGCAAGTTAGAGACTTAAAAAAAAAATTAAATATAAGCATTTTGTCTCAAATTTTAAAAATAGTTAATAATCCCCAAATGCTTATATTATGAAGTCTGTATATTATATATTACCATAAATATAGTGTAGTATATAGCATTATATACTATAATGTATTTTATGTAATTTTTATAATTCATTATAATATATTAGTATTGCTGACATAGTATAAAATAGCTGAGCATTATTTAGAAAAATGTATTTAGTTAACTAAGTTTAAAATTGAATTCTCTGAACATCTAACTTACATTTTTTCTTCTTGAAAAATTTTACTTTTCCAATTAGGACTGATCACCTTTACCCCTCTTTTAAACTTATGGGTTATTCAGGTTGTTTACCCTAAGAGCGAAACTTGATTTAAACACAACACACAATGATTCTATTTGGAACAAAATACTAGAGTTATTTCTCCATGTGGCTATTCCACACTTCTATCTTGGAGGAGATGTGGTATTAGACTATGTAATCCCAGAAGGTTTGAAGGTTTGCAGTAAAGAAGAGACCCCTGGGGAGGATGCCCAGCCCAGCCGTACAGTTATGGGCTCCGTGGAAGCGAGGGGAGATTACTTAGGGCAATATGGAGGCCCACATTTGATATTGAAGAAGTAGTCTGGAGTGTTGCAGACCAAATAATTAGGAGGTGTGACAATAAAGAGCTAAAAATAGCAGACATGCTTAGCTCTTCACGTTATAGAGTCTGTCTGCAGAAAACAGCTCTAAAGAAAATGTATGAATGTATGCTCCTTCTGCCTGTTTCTCGTGAAAGCTGGAAATGGTTACTGGGGCCATCCTCCATCAATCTTAGTAAAATGTAATAATGTGAAAAAATTCATTAAGTGATTACTACTGTTTGGGAAAACAAAACAAACAAACAAACAGCATCAAGGCTGCAAAAGCAGTTTCAGTCCTATTTGCCTGGCAAGGACACCACCATCTTTAGGTCTGCAGGGCACACTCCATTACCAAGGGACATAGTGGATGTCATACCATGATTTGCGGGCTTGTAGTGACTTTGTCTCCACTGGAATTATAGTATGTTTCCGAGTAGTCTGGTGCAAGGAGCTTGCTGGAGAAAGGAAAGGGAAAAGCATAGTTACACACACGTCAACTGCAAAGTCCAGCAAACAAAGAAGACTTCCCAGGCTGCCCAGACAAGTTTCAACTCTTCAGCCTCTCTTGTGCTCCAGACAAGTCCATCTACACAGGAAAACACTGGGCAGAGAGATGTGCTATGTGCATGTGTGTCTGTGTGTGTGTGAGTGTGTGTGTGTGTCTATGTGTTGGTGGGTCTGTATGTCTGTTTCTGTGTGTCTGTCTGTGTGTCTATCTGTCTATCTCTCTGTGTATGTCTCTGTGTGTCAGTGTGTGTGTCAGTGTGTGTGTCTGTGTGTGTGTGTGTGTGTGTGTGTGTGAGAGAGAGAGAGAGAGAGAGAGAGAGAGAGAGAGAGAGAGAGAGAGAGAGAGAGAAGTTCTAGAGGGCTGTGAGACAAGCTCTTGTTCACATGGTTGCTATTTCCAGGAGAAATTTGAGAAGAAGCAGAACTGAGGTCAAAGGTGACAGAAGTAAGAACTTGCAACCAGTTTGGTAGAGAAGGCACAACATTACCTCTGCCCCAGCCCTTCCCAGGGAATAGTCCTGTGAGGCCCTCTATCAAGACACAAAACAAAACCCAATGCAAATTACATTGGTCCCACTCAGTCATTTGGTAAAGTATTACAATCTGTCTACTAGTACCTCATCATTTTCTATTTATAAAGTGCCAAAAGCCTAGTAAACTATTATTTTGCCTAATGTGTTTCTACCACTTTAAGAGAAAAAAATTCACTGATTCCTTGGGTCCATTAGGAGTGGAGTGAAGACTGTTGGGTCAGTTTGGGGGGCACTAATGCTGATAACAGCCTCGCCAGTCACTTTCCACACTTTGACTTGTAGCTGAGGAGGACAATAGCAGATAGACACACACTCACTTGTTCTTCTTCAGATACAGCACAGCAACCTTTCCGTTTACTGTCATTTTGTACCTTAGCTCAGTTTCAAATGATTCCTGCAAAAATACACAAAAATACATTGATAATCCAAAGGTGGCTATGTCTACTGATTTAATCCTTAGCAAGTAACGCTTTCTTTTCTCTAGCAGTGGACTGTGAGACCAACTGTCTGTCTAGACCATAGGCAACAGATTAATCTGTCAACTAAATAGACAAATTAGTTCTGTTTGTGTGTATGCATGTGCATGTGTGTGTATGTGTGTGTGCATATATTTGTGGGCTGATAAGCATATGTATGTGCATGTATATATGTGTTAATTTGTCTGTGTGTTTATGTGTGTGCATGTACAGGTATGTCTGAATGGATATGAGTGCATGTACATGTGTGTATATGAGCATGTGTTTCTCTGTATATATGTGCATGTGTGTCTATATGTGTGCATGAATGTGTGTGTTTGTGCTGGAAATTGATACCAGGGTCTTGCAAATACTTACTAAGGATTCTACCACTGAGCCAGATTCTAGCCTCCTTATCTGATATCTTTATATATAGTTTTGATATATTTAGCAAGGTTGTATTTGGACACTGATTATGAAAATACATATTTACATTTCCAAACTTAGGATAGGAGATAGAGTGTGGGGGTTGATGGGAATAGACCTATGTCAAAGATATAGAAAGTCCCCTTAACTGGGACCAGCTTAGCAGGTGGCTTAGTAGGTGAAGGCACTTGCCTGGCAACTTGAGCTCTATCCCTAGGATTTATGTGGTTGAAATGAGAAACAACCCCTACCCATTCACATTTACCCTTTATATTAGGTTACCATGCATCAGACTAATGTTTAGAGGTAACATAGGTAAGCAATGTGTTTCCAGTAAAACCAGGCTCATCATATTAAACACATGCCTCTGCAAAATCACTCAAAACTCAGCATTATGAAGCTGGAGAAATGGCTCATTCATTAAGAGCGTGTGCTGCTCTTTCAAAGGACCCTAGTTGGACCCCTAACACCCAGGAAACAGTGACACAAGCACCAATCTACAAGAGTTCTGATGGCCTCCTTTTGCCTATACAGGTATCTACCTGTACATACACACATGTGCACACACCCACCACCACCACCCCCCCAACACCACGGCACAAATAGTTTTTACAGCTATCTAGCTGCACATGCACATACATACTCAGATGCGTGGCACATACAATTAGCTTTACTCTAATGACTAAAAATTTAAGTTACTGTTGACTGACAATGTGTTGTTTCATTATAATGTAAGAATTGTACAAATTTTAATGCTATCTACATAGAAAAATATATAAATTTCAGATAATGCCAATTTGCATTCATTTGCATTGTTTATTTTCTGGTTCTAATTTAAGACAATTAAATTGTATGTAATAGTGTGTATGGATAGATGGTAGATAGCCAAATAATAGATAAGGTAAGTTATGTATAATTATTTGGAAGCATACAGCATAAATTATTATAAAATATCAAAGTCTGTACTCACTAGCCAACCTAGTTGGGAATGAGTGTATTCCAGTCCATTGAGACTCAGTCTCCACAAGCAAAATGAATAGGATGACAGTGTAAGAGTAACCTTTGACCTCACATGTATATACATGTAAATAGGCATACACATAAAATGCATGTACAAGAGCTAAGACAATCAGGCATACTAACCTTTGGCTCTGACTCTTTGGTCTCTCTTTTACGCAATGGATGAAGTCTCATGGGATAAACCACTTCATATTTCTTGGTTTTAGGGGGTTCTTTTATTGCACTTGCTGCCAGAGAAAGAAGGAAGAGAAGACATAGCTGTTTAGTAATGGCAGTCCTGCTCACTCCAATGGTTGATGCCCCTCAGAGACCTCCAGTGATTTATGACAGTGGTTCCAGACACAAGGAGAAGTGAACAACAACCAGAAACCCACCTACCCACACCTAATTTTTTAATTTCTGATTTCTAATATTTTTCAAAGAGATATTTGCAAGTGTCTCTGATGACAATATTCTTGTCAATTTTCCCATTGTTCTTTACCCTTTTGGATCTGGACAGCAACTGTCCAGCAGGAGGATGAAACAAGATTAAAAGCTTGGCAGAATCCAGTTCTCCTGGAAGCTGGTCACTTCCGTAACAAAATGGAAACACTCCAGATCACACTGCTATGAAATTGGAAGCAGACACCCACCATTTCCAATTGAACACATGTTCCTTGGAGTTTCCAATAGTAATATTTGAAACATAGTTCTAGATAAAGAGGCTCCAGAGTTAGGCTCGTAGAGAGGACTGGCATGAGAAATACTGAAAACCTTCATTTTAAGCAGAAAAATTATGAAAATGAGAATAAAGGATCTGAACAGAGTCATCAGGGAAGGGCTATGTGGTAGCTAGAGTCACACCAGGAGGAAAGTGGAAATTCATCTCAAACAACCAATTCATTGAGGAGACTCATATTTAAACCTCTCCTGGAAATTAGGCTAAAAGAGAAATCCGGGGCTTTCCAATAATTTTTATTGGATTTTAAATTTTATTTTTGGTGTCCATAGGGACGCAGCTCTAAGAATGTACTCAGAATCAAACAGCAATTGAGGTAGTAAGGAACTCTGTGGCTTAGGGTTCATTCTTAGAAAACGCTTCAGAAACAAAGCTAGAGCTGAAGAGAGGGCTCAGTAGTTAAGAGCATTGGTTGCTCTTGCAGAGGTCCCAGGTTCTCCTCTCAGCACCCACATGGCAGCTCACAACTGTGGGTACAGGGAATCTGATGCCCTCTCCTGGCCTCCTTGGCCACCAGACATGAAAGTTGAGTACAGACATACATATAACAGGTAAAATATTCACATACCTATCTATCTATCTATCTATCTATCTATCTATCTATCTATCTATCTATCTATCTATCTATCTATCTATCTATCTTATCTCTCTCTATACACACACACACACACACACACATATGAAGATATTATAGATACTATAATATCTAAATGACTGTCTAGGCTTTGTCTGTGATGTGTCGTGTAGTCTATAACATACAAATAAACACAAACCACTTTAAAGTATGCATGATGAAGCCCAGTGCACAAAGTTCTTGAGTTGCTTGTTTTTACAATAGTGATGTAATATTTGTGTTCTTTATATTTATGGAATTTAATATAAATCTTTATTAAGTATATATTCAATTAATTGTAATTATGGTAAAGAAATGGAATAGTATTATTTACCAAAACATGTTTGAAGTTCTTAAAGGTGGAATGGTCATTCTCTCCTGTTAAAATTTCATGACTACTTCATAGGAGTGAGATGCCACAGCTCTTGTCAGAAATGTGCTAATGACACAGGCACAATTCCCTGTTGCCTCTTTTAATTCACTGACACAGAGCAAACACACGCTAAGGTGCCAGCATGGTATCTAGTGTACCAAGGTGACTAATCAGCACAATTATCCCTATAGACATTGAGTCACGAAGCCACCTCTCGCTGATGCTGCAGCCTCGACAATTCTCTTTCTTAAATGTCATTCTAAGGAGGAGCTGGGCTGCAATGATGCCTCAGTCATTAAGGTACTTTCTGCTCTTCCAGACCGCCCGACGTTCACATCCTAGTGCATATCTAAGGCGGTTCACAACTGCCTTAGTCTGCATCTCTGGGGCACTTGACACCCTCTTCTGGTCTTCACAGGCACCTACCCTCTATGCACTTACACACACAGTCATACACACACACACACACACACACACAAAATTTAAAAGTAGCAATATTTTTAATGCCATATTGGAGGGATGGAGAAAGGGCTCAGTGTTTAAGTTACTCTTCCAAAGAACCTAGGTTTGATTCCCAGCACCCACCTGAAGATTGTCTCTTTAAGATCTGACATCTTCTTTTGGCTTCAGGAAGCAGATATAAAGCCCATACACATAAATATTTTTTTTAGTTTTATTAAAGTGGCAAAAACAAACAACCAAAACCCCTCATCCGTGGGGTTCACCCACAACATGTGTGATCATAACAGGAAACCAGCAGGCTTGTCCTTTGAGTTCTAAGTGCTGACAACCCCTACCTGGTCCTTCCTATAAACACAGAACACGATCATAGCCCCACTCCTTCTTAATGAGAAAAGTGAACAGGAGACTAGGTCTCCCTATTCAATAACAAGCAGTTTTCTGTGTTGTAGTTGCAATTTTAGTTAGTCTGAAGCCTAATCATTCATAAAAGCAGAAATCACCAACTGGATTTTAAATATTGAGTCAAAACATATAAGCTAAAAATTTATTCCCAGCTCACTCTTTGGTAGGGCAACACTTCCAAATAGAAACCAAAACAAACAAAATAATATTTCTTCTTAAAGTCTTTAGCAAATTCGCTTAACTAAATGAAATAAGTTTCCAGTTCATGCCAAACCCTTACAACACAGTCAGTTCTGTAAAGAAACAGCTAGAATTTCCCTTAGAAAGCTCTGGTTCTCCTGAAAGCTGTAAGTCCCTTGAATTAAGATATTTGAGATGTAGGGATTTCTACACCACAGAAAAGATGGAGCAGACAGATATTGTTTGCCTCACTTGTACTCCCGTTTGATGGAGATGGGGCAACCTCCTTCCAGGTGAATAAATTCAAGTTAATTATTTGGAAGCCAGTAGCATAAACAGAGCTAACTGGCATCCAGGGATTACACAAATCCAAGATGTAACACAATATGTTTCACCAATTTATTTTAATGCTTGCTCCCTCTGTCCCACAGAGCTCAGGTGTTGGTAAGTTTTGACTGGGAAAACTGGGTCAAGAGAAAAACAGTTACTTTGGTTTGAGTTAGAAGTATGTGTGTGAGGGTGGAATTTTGGATTAGAGTCTTTTAACCATTCATAAGTTTAAAATAAAGCAAAGCTCATTAATGAGATTGATGTAGCTGACCTCAATCTAGAATGCTGTTCTAACTGGGTCCATTTTGGGGCATTTGTGTATAATAGAGGCATCTTCATTTCCAGTTAAATTTCTTTCAAATCTGTTAAATTGCTTCAGGATTGTCTTTGCAAAGGAGACATTCAGCCTTTAATGCAAGTTTATGCATTGACATTGACTCTCTGTTCTCTCAGATACTTAAACTTCTAAATGTTATTCAGTAAAAATGAGAATGGGGAAGACTAGAACTCATATTTTAAAGAAGTTATTATTTGGCTATCTAGGTTAAATTGTGCCTACTGGCTTACTTTTTCCAGTCACTAGAAATAACTGCTACTTTTTTTTTTCTTTTTTTGAGCCAAAGTGCCTCCCTGGATATATACCTGAAACAGGATGGAGACTTGCTTTTGTGGATGCATTAATTTATTTTCTCTTTCCTAAAACACTTGCCATGTCCTTTTAAATATTTGCTTTTTTCTTTCCCTATGATGAAATCCTATGTCACTTTTCTCAGGGGATGGTGAGGCTCATTACAAGCACCAGGCCCTATTTTACATATCCATCATTTATTTAGAAATAAACGTTAAAGCAGGTCAAAGTTATAGGCAGAGGGCACGTGCAAAGGGTTCTGATGATGGGAAGCGAGAGATACAGAGAGAAGAGATAAGAAAACCAAACTTTGTTACTTGCATTCTGACTGTGAAACCAGTCCCCTTGGAATCCAGCAAGGATATTCCAGAGGCAGGAGGATGTCTTGGAAAGAGCAACATGGATGATAAAGAGAGGCAGTGCAGCATCCTACTCAAGATGAATGTCCCCTTGCCAGAGAACAATCAGAATGCCTATTATCACACCCTCAGAATGATATCATACTTTTAGGCGTGACTCTAAGACTTTACATCTCTTGCTACCATGTTGCTGATGCAGAGTTGTGGGGAGCAGAAACAGTTTGGTGCCTGATTTCTTTGGAAAGACAGTAGCATGCATAGGTCCCACCATTACCCACGGAACTCTGTTACAGGAGCTGTCTGATCAGTAACTCTCTCCTTGAACAGAATTGGATCCCAAGTAGTTCTTCAGCTTCTAGTGAGAGTGGAGTCCCCAAGAGTCCTGGGGATCGTGATTGGAAAATGTGAAGAAAGATTTCCTATTAAAAAAAAAATTGGTGCTGGAGAAAATGTTTCAGTGGTTAAGAGCAGTGATTGCTCTTCCAGAGGTCCTGAGTTCTCAGC
The DNA here is from genome assembly GCA_036184795.1 of Tokudaia tokunoshimensis. Classification (NCBI taxonomy): domain Eukaryota; kingdom Metazoa; phylum Chordata; class Mammalia; order Rodentia; family Muridae; genus Tokudaia; species Tokudaia tokunoshimensis. The sequence continues at coordinate 57,056,875 of BTHU01000011.1, read as the reverse complement.
AACCATATGGTGGCTCACAACCATTTGTAATGGGATCTGATGCCCTCTGCTGGTGTATTGGAAGACAGTTACAGTGTAGTCTCACACATTAAATAAATAAATACATAAATAAATAATTCTTTTAAAAAATTCCTAATAAAGGGAGGGAATCCCTACTCTTTGATTTGTATACATCTAGGAAGTTGGAGTCAATGGGTAATGTCTGTAAGGGTATATTAGTATCCTAAATATTTAAGAATATTAAGTACAATTTTTACAAGTCTGGAAAGCAATGGAGAAGCCATTTTGGTAAGAAAGTGTTGAGGGATTAGAAAGGAGGACAACACTTCTGTGCTTGATGGCGTCACATTTGTTCACAATTTGTTTATTCCTGGGTTCCAGCAAACATTCTATGGTCTAAGAAAATATTTGCCAGCTAGTGTGAAGATTGAAACTCCAAACACAGAACAATCCAGAGTAATGTGTCAACAGATCCCAGGCATATGAAACCGAGCTGAAAATGTATAAAATGGAGAGAGCTGCATGCTGTTAGGAAGTGGTAGTCACCTCATCTGCATTCTTAGATGTTTGCTCTAACCAGTGAAATGGAACTGGGTTATCAAGCCACATGGAACTAAAACTTCTCCTCACCAAGAACATGACAATGTTTTGTGGGTATGGCCCCCTACTAATTAATGGTATCTATTCTAAGTGTGACAACATGCAGTCCTAAGTAATGTAAGTTGCTGAATTGGCCCCAATTATAAGAGCAAATACTTTCCTCAAGTCTTGGTGGTCACAACCAGTCAAAGCTGCTGTTTTATCAATTTAAAAATTGGCACAATTAGTTCTGACAGATTTTGCTTTTGGATTCAAAGATCATATTCATGGTTTAAGTGTACGGGAGCTTCCCTTTCTCTTTTTAAAGATATCAGAGCTGGCATGTAAACGTTTCAAGAAAACCTCTAATTGCTCTCCTTCACATCCATCACAGTTCCCAGACTGCAGATTAAAACCAGTCCAAATGGTTAGAAAAGTTAGTTAAAGGAAAAAAAACCAGATAGCCAACATATTATATACCATAAAACCAGGAGCAGCTAGCATGCAGTCCCGTGACGTGCTGAACAGAACCCCCAAAGGGTTAATGCCTACCTGGAACTGGAGAAAGAAGGAAAGAGACTACCAGAAGACTCCATTGCTGCATTCTGTGATCCCAGGAGCAGTGGCTGCCTCCACTCACACCTGTGATGTTGCTTCTGCTCCAGTCTCCTCTTAAGGGAGACAGAATGAAACTCCCTGCTTCATTGTGTACGCTTCAGCAAGTGTTTACTGAAGGTGTTGCACAACTTGGGAGCTGTGGTTCTGCCGCAATGGCATGGCAGGCGGAAGTCCTCGCTGCTTCTTGGCTGGCTCTAAAATTTCCTCTATTAGGAGCTATTGTTTCCCTCTCCTTTCTTCTCTGTGTTACCTATTCAAACTTAAAATAGCAAGTTTTCAATGTATTATTGTAGTTCAATAAGTCACAAGGAGGTAACTGCATTGATGTATCTTGATATATGCCAGGCACTATATCATATACATAAAAATATAGAATAGAATTCTTGGAATATGTATATGCTATATAATACACACACATGCATTATTATGTGTTCATGTGAGATATAGTTAAACATGAATTTATCATTTTCAGCTAGATCGATAAAAGTTGTAGGTAATATTATTCTTCTACATATATATATACATTTGCTTTATAGAGTGATTTCTAATTAAATCTAATATATGTGATATTCTTATTTGCAATCACTTTGCACTGAATTCTCACACAATGATGTTCACAAGAAGCTTAGACTATCCTGAAATATGATGTTTCTAAAGACAGAATTTCACAAATTCTAGGCTATCCTCCAACATGCTATGCAGCTCACAGTAAACTTGAACTCTTGATTCTCCTACCTCTAACCCCTGAGTTCTGGGATTTGTAGAGTTTACCTTCACAGTCCATTTGTATGCAGTTTTGCAGATCAAATGCAGATTTCGATGCATGCCTGGCAAGCATTTTATCAGCTGAGCTACACCCCTTCCTCTGCAATAATGATTTTTAATAATACAAGTATTAGGCTCTGCAGATTACCAAGGTGTTTGTACCCTAACTAAAGACTTGGATAAGATGAAAGAAGATGACTTAGGGATGGAAGAAGGGCGTCTCTGAGTCTGTTCTTGCCATTATGAGGCTAAATTAGATTATGTGCAGAAATCATACTCAGTAACCAAAAGATTGTATTTAGTTGCTTGTTAAATTTTAGGTGCCCTCTGAAACAAGTATTCTTCTTGTATTAGTCCTACTGACACGTTTGTCTTTCAAATACCATTTTATCCCCATTTTGTATGTGAAAAAAAAAATGGAGTTTAAAAACATTAAGAGTCCACCAGATTGAGACTTGTTGTCTCCATTGTGTAGATTAAGAGGCTTAGGCTGGTTGCTCACATTACTCATGCAGAAAATAGAAGGAGTGGAATGTGAACTCCATGCTTACTGAATGGGCTGTCTTGACCTATTATTTTATACATAAATAAGCGTACTTTAGTAGACTTCAACATCACTAGTTGGGATCAATACCCATTATCTATTGTGAGCTGGGCAATATTTTCTTTACTAAACGTTTCAAGATTTTCAATCTACCTATAACACCAGCACTTGGGAACCTAAGGCAGGAAAATTGCTACAAGTGTGAAGGCAATTTGGGATCCATAATGAGTTCTTGGCCAGCTTGAGCTAAGGAATGATGATGATGATGAGGAGGAGGAGGAGGAGGAGGAGGAAGAGGAGGCACAGGAGGAGGAGGAAGAGGAGGAAGAAGATAAGAAAAAGAAGAAAGAGGAAAGAGGAGGAAGAAGAAGAGAAACAAACTTTTAAACATATTTTTATGAAATTTTCTTCCATACGACTACTCCAGGGTCCATAACTCTTACATAAGCATGTGACTTGGGAACCTGGTCACCAACAGTTTTGAACAAGAACATGTAGGCATCTGTAAGTATGGGGTATTGGGCGCCATTGCTCTCTTTGCTCAGCACACAGTCCTCTGATATGAGATCACAGCCATGTTTTGAATGGTGCCATCATCCACAGAAGTAACACTCCCCAGTAATTCTCTGACATAGGACAAATTATCTTTACTCAGGACAGTGGTTAAGTGTTCCACAGTCACAGAAGAAGATGCTGTCAGAGCAGAGATCCAGAACAAACTGAACTTAGAATTTAATAAAAACCCAATGAATAGAAGTGAGGGAAAAGAATAGTGACCGAAATTGTCAAAGTGGATCTTTGGGATAGCTAAGAATTGCCAGAACCCTGTCTGATGCTGCAAATACATCGTCTTCCTTATGCCTCTCCAGAAGCCAGAAGGTTATAGAAATAGATGCCTCAGCAAGAGGGGAAGGAGCACAGGGTTCTTGAGTGGGAATAGACATACAGGGGTGCAATTCCTCCAGTTTCTCCTTGCTGTACCACTTTCCATGTCTCACTGAATGACTTTGTCTTAGATTTCATATAGATACCAGTCAATTCTAATGTACAATAAGCAGCAACCAGCAGTTGATTCAAAGAGGCTTTATGGGGAACAATAACCATGTACATTGGACATGCATTTGTAAACTGCCTACATTGTTCCCTATACATTCCAGCTTCTCTGAGTTAAAGGTCATCTAAAAAAAGATCCCTGCAAGACGATCATTTTTCCAGAATCCCATTACACACAGTGAGAATGAAACTGGACCCTAATGAATAAAGATTTCAAGGAGCCAATGAGTGGGCAAGTAGGTAGGACTTCCGGGTCAGAGAGAGGAACAAGGGGAGCAGAAAAAGGATAGGGCCTTTTGGACAGGAGAATGATTGAGGACAAAATGTAGGTAGCAGAGACCCCTGGTTCAGGCGGCGGATACTTTGTGATCCACCAGAGGATTTGTAATTTAGAATAGTTTACAGATTAGAATACTAGTAGCGGCAACCAGCGATTGTGTTACCTGTTGATTCTAGAGTAAGTTTACCTGGTGTTTGCCTTCTCTCGGTGACTTAACTGGGTTCCAGAGACAAAGGTACAGCGGCAAAGCCTGGGTTTGCAAGAAGTGAACCCCAACTTGGGAATTTGGAAGCGTGGGGCTGTCGTGTCTTAGCAAGCCAAGTGGAGAGATTTCAGAGCTCCAGTCAGAGAGTCTGCCAGGCTGAAAACAGGCTGACCTGGCTGCTAGTGCCTTGCCAGCAGTAAAGCACGGGATTCTGATTTAATATTTCCCGCTACACCTGGACGCAAAGCTCATCAACGTTTTAAATTTCGGATGCTACTGTGCAGCTCTTGTCTGCTGTGATTTGTGGAAGGGATGCTGGGAAAGCCACCTCCTATAATACATGTCTGCTATCATTTTGAGTACATTTTTGTAATTTCAACAGTTATTTTTTAATTTCAACTTTATTTATTTATTTATATGTGTGTATATATGCAAGGTTTGTACAGTGCCAACAGAGGCCAGAAGGGGCATTAGATCCCCCTGGTGTTGAGTTAAAGGAGGTCGTGCGTTTCCAGGTGTAGTTGTTGGGAACTAAACTCATGCCCCCTTGCAAGAGCCATGAGCAGCACTCTAACATGCTGAGCTAGCTCTCCAGTCCCATGCCATAATTCTTGTGAAAGCTTAACGGCATTGCAAACCTCAATGAGACGTGAAGAAACCGAGGCCCGCTGGCACTGTGAGAGTTTGAGGCATTTATCAGTAGGTCTGTCCAGCTCTCAACACCCTCACTGAGGAGACATAGTTCAGTAGGAGGTCATTGTAAAACTGTCCTTCAGGGATGCTGGCTGGGATGTTCTTGCTAGAGAGAATACTCTGCTCACACAAAGCAGCAGGGAGAAATTGAGGCTGTGGATTCATTCTGCCACATGCCCAACCTAATAAATTGCATTTTAGGCATGGGGCAGATATCTGCAGTAGGATACAATGACCCTTTATCCCCCACCTTCCATTTCTGATGCCTGTCTCAAGAAATAAGCTGCTGGAGAAAGACCCAGAGAAGTGGGCAAAGTGATCTAAAAGGTCTGTATTGTTGACTTTTCCTGTAGCAGTGATAAAACCCCCTACAGAAACAACCTAAGAGTGGAGCATTTGCTGTGGTTCATAGTTTAGTGTCAAGTACCTGTATGAGAGATGGTGTGGTTTGTTCATGTGTGGTAGAGTGAGCCCAGGCTGTAAGTGAGACTGGGCTATACCTTTCTAATATCTACTTTGGAGCCCTAAGCCCTAAAGTTCCCCTAAACTTCCAAGGCAAAGGCATACACTTGTGACCTTTGACCTTGTAATCAAACACATGAGCCTGTAGGGAGCACCTCATATTCAACCCCAACATCAGTCAGATATATTGTATTTGTGATAGTGCCAAAAATATGGAGTGGGAAGACTGGCCCAGTTTGGATTGACATCTCCAGACTTATAGATTAGCTTTGGTTAAATAAATATATTTCTGTGCTGTGTTCCCTTATTCATGAGCTTAAAGATAACTTTTCAAAATTCGTTACTTAAGAGTTCAGATGAATGAAAGACTTTGCCTTGTCCTCTGACCAACTGCTTCGTGTCCTGAACCAGAGAACTGATCCCCTACCTGTTCACCAAGGCACATGACAGGTGAAGGGTTGCACAGGGCATGAAAACACATCACCATCTTAACGTGTCCCGTGTGTCCTGTTGGTGAGGAGGAGATAAAGGAGATAGTTGAACACATGACATCCTACAGATGGGCAGATGAGAATGACACAGTACATGTCCCATATTCTCACCTTCTAGGGAAGAGGTCCCCATGCGGGGCCACCTGGCCTTCTTGGAAATGCTGAGCGATCAGGACTGTGGGAAGAAGACTTGGCATCAGAGAGGGAGGTGAAGCCCGGTTCCTGTGATTGACTCACCTGAGTGGCTCTGTAGATGACAATGAACTGAATCCCATCACTCCCGAATGCGCAGGAACTGAGAAGGAGGGCCCTTTGACCAGAGAACCACATCTGTGGGAACAGAGTAGGGAGGGAATGTCACCTTATGTCTCCAGATTCAAAAGCAACCCGGAAACTCATAAAATTGACTTAATTGTATCTTTCTACCACACCAGAGTGAAGGGAGAGGGCACAAATGTACCATAGCTCTGTGGATGGGCAACATCTGCCCTCCCTTTAGGTAGCAATGCTCTGCCAGGATGTAAGTGGTGTGTCAGCTTGATCCCATCCAGAGCATCTCTGCCGATCAGCTGTCACAGTTTAACCAACATAATATATAATGAGAGACATCATGTCCTACCACAGGGGACCAAACAGAACATGGCAGAGTTAAATACTTAGCCTTCAAATCTAGGGCTTGAGGGCTTGTTGGCAGGTCATGAATTAGACTCTAAGCAAGAAAGTATCACCTTGTGCAAATACAGGTAATTGAAATGATAACAAAGACTCATGGCTTTCTTTCTTTTTTAATGGGTTTACTAAGCTGAAAATCAAATAGTTTCAGCTCACCACAGGTGGAGCCTGTATTTGAACAAGAAACTGTAAGGCTCTGAATTGTTTTTGTTAATAAAAGGCTCACAGCCCTTTCTCTGCATTTCTTTTGAGACTAGGGAGCTTGTGACATGTGACCTTTTGGCGCTGCTTTTTTTTTTCAGTTATCCTTCTTTTAATCATAGAGTCAACACGTACACATTTGCTCCATGGGTACTGCATCCTATTCTTAGCTGTTTATGTGTTATGTGTGTCTAGGCAGGTACAGGGCTGTGAGTAAAGCTGAAAGCTGCATACGCAGCAGAGGATGGCCTTGTTGGACATCAAAGGGAAGAGAGGCCCTTGGTCCTGAGACTGCTGGATGCCCCAGTATGGGGAATGCCAGGACAGGGAAGCAGGAGTGGGTGAGTTGGTGAGCAGGGGGAGGGGGAATGGGAGAGGGTGTTTTCATCAGAGGGGAAACCAGGAAAGGGGATAATATTTGAAATGTGAATAAAGAAGATATCTAATTAGAAAAAATGAGAGATTTCAAATAGAAAAGAGTGTCATCCCTTCTACCCCCACTGCCTAGAGTTGTCGACATGCACTCCCATCAGTTGTGTGACATTTATGCAAATACTGTGTATGGATGATAAGACATTCACATATTCATAAATTCTATTCAGTTTGAACTGAGCAATGATAAATCCATGTTTGAAAATTGTTCAATAGCAGAAAAAATGAGTGCAACAAAATATTAAAAATTGAAAGAAGAGTTTGAAATAAATTAAAGATAAGAATTTGACACATATGATGTTTAGTCTCATGTCAACTTGATTGGGTCTTCATGTTTAGACATTTGCTCAAATATTCTTCTGCCTATTTCTGTGAAGGTGTCTTAACCTGAGGTAAGACTTACTGGACTATGAACAAGCAGACTACTCTCCTCACTGTGAGTGAGCCTGATCTAATTAGCTGAAAGCTTTAGTCAAACAAGACTGACTCCCCTGAGTCACTACAGTCTATGGACTGCCTTTTAACCTTTCTTGAGTCTTCTGATAACTGTGTAAGATTTTTGCATTTAAGTGTCTGTAATTATCATATATGTGGAGATCCATACCACCTCTCCCTGCCCCAGCCACACTGTTGATTTTGTTTCTTTGCAGTATTTATTGATATAGAGTATATCTTGAATATAACACTCTCCTTAAACATTGACAGGATCGTCTTTCTTCACCACTTTAGGTGAAAAACAGAAAAGATGTGCTTAATATTTTCACCAAGATTCTCCCATAGGACACATTCAGCAGTCTGTAGGGTATGAGAGTGAACACACTACAACAACAGTCATGAGAGCATCACACAATTGCATTCACTCAAAGAATACAAGAAGGGAAAACCAAGTCTTGAAGAAACACCTAAGAATAGTCCATGGGATAAGAAACTAGAGAAGAAAGTTTCTACATAAGTAAGTATTCAACACCACCAAAAACCTGCCAGCAAATTAACTATAGAACCAGGATCTAAGCATGAGGCAGTAACAGATGTCTTTCCCAAAGACAGTTTTCATGGAGAGATAAAGACACATTTGAGCAGTTACTGTTCATAAATATGTATTGTTTGTAAAGCTGTGCTCTGACAGGTGGGAGAAATATCAGGCTAATATTTCCCTCTAATTAAAAAACAAAATGTTGGTAGGCTAAAAGAATCCTTGAAGGAAGAGAGCCAAGAAAGCAAAACCAAGGAATGAAGAGAGGGAGGGAAGAAAGGAGAGGGGAAGGGAAGGAGAGGGGGATGGAGGGGAAGAGGGAGGGATAAAGAGAGAGAAGGAGGGAAAGAGGGAGGGGGAAAGAGATGGAAGGAGGGAAAGAAGGAGGGAGGTTCTAGAATGGAAGGTTACAGCTTACTGGGTTTAAGATGAACTGGGTAAAATTGTGTGATAAATGGTGAATCTTTCTCTAGCACTCTGAAGAAATTCAAAATTCTTGTTTAATAGAAGAGCTTTTAAATAATGTATACATATGGTATAAAACACTATATTTGAAAAGTATGTCTTCTTCTACCCTTGCCTACTTAGTTACCCACTGAGAATGCTTATGTCCTACCTTCTTAACAATCATTTCAGAGTCAATTCACACAAACTAAGACAATTAAAACATATTTTGACCGGATTCTTTTCAAACAGTGGCACTCTTGGATTTGATCCTGACAGTATTTAATACATATTAAATTTATTATGTTGTTCTTTCCCTTTTACCATATTGTTCTTAACATTATAACTTAAGTCCATGAAGATATTTGTCCAACTTTTCCTAAAGACTTTCAGCTGTGCAAATGGGTAGGCTAGAAGAATTTTACCTGTCAGATGTAGGGTTGGTAAAGATCTTTTCCCAGTTTGTTGGTTGCCACTTTGTCCTTTTGACAGTGTCCTTTGCCTTACAGAAACTTTGTAATTTTATGAGGTCCCTTTGTCAATTCTTGATCTTAGAGTATAAGCTATTGGTGTTCTGTTCAGGAAATTTTCCCCTGTGCCCATATGTTCAAGGTTCTTCCCTAGTTTCCTTTCTATTAGTTTCAGTGTGTCTGGTTTTATGTGGAGGTCCTTGATCCACTTGGATTTGAGCTTAGTGCAAGGAGATAAGAATGGATCGATTTGCATTCTTCTGCATGTTGACCTACAGTTAAACCAGCACCATTTGTTGAAAAGGCTATCTTTTTTCCACTGGATGGTTTTAGCTCCTTTGTCAAAGATCAAGTGACCATAGGAGTGTGGATTCATTTCTGGGTCTTTAATTCTGTTCCATTGATCTACATGCCTGTCACTATACCAATACCATGCAGTTTTTAACACTATTGTTCTTTAGTACACCTTGAGGTCCGGGATACTGATTCCCCCAGAAGTTCTTTTACTCTTGAGAATAGTTTTAGCTATCCTGGGTTTTCTACATCCGACAGAGGGCTAATATCCAATATATACAAAGAATTCAAGAAGTTAGACTCTAGAGAGCCAAATAACCCTATTAAAAATGGGGTACAGAGCTAAACAAAGAGTTCTCACCTGAAGAATATCTAATGGCTGAGAAGCACCTAAAGAAATGTTCAACATCCTTAGTCATTAGGGAAATGCAAATCAAAACAACCCTGAGATTCCACCTCACACCAGTCAGAATGGCTAAGATCAAAAACACAGGAGACAGCAGTTGTTGGCGAGGATGTGGAGAAAGAGGAATACTCCTCCACTGCTGGTGGGATTGCAAGCTGGTACAACCACTCTGGAAAGCAGTCTGACGGTTCCTCAGAAAACTGGGCATGACACTCCCGGAGGATCCTGCTATACCACTCCTGGGCATATACCCAGAGGCTTCCCCTGCATGCAATAAGGACACATGCTCCACTATGTTCATAGCAGTCTTATTTATAATACCCAGAAGCTGGAAAGAACCCAGATGTCTCTCAATGGAGGAATGGATTCAGAAGATGTGGTATATTTACACACCTTGGAATAGTACTCTGCAGTTAAAAACAATGAATTCACGAATTTCTTAGGCAAATGGTCAGAACTGGAAAATATCATCCTTAGTGAGGTAACCCAATCACAAAAGAATACACATGGTATGCAGTCACTGATAAGGAGATACTAACCCAGAATCTTGGGATACCCAAGACACAATTCACATATCAATAGATTTCCAAGAAGGTGGAAGGAGAGACCCCTGGTCCTGGAAAGACTGGATGTAGGGGAATACCAGGACAGAGAATGAGAGGGGGTTGAATGGGGAACAGAGGGAGGGAAGGGGGCTTATGGGACTTTCGGGGAGGGAGGAAACGGGAAAGAGGAAATCATTTGGAATGTAAATAAAAAATATAGAAAATAATAAAAAAAAAAGAAGAAGAATTTTACCTGTCTTCTTCAGAGATTTGACCATGAACAATTTCTCTTCAGATACCTGACTGACCACACAGCCCCATCTTTCCATCACCAAAACAATACTAAGGTCAAATTCACTTCCCTATTAGATCAACTATCTCCAATCAAGTTTGTATTATGCATAGTTTAGTGTATTATAAAGTCTTTGATAAAACTTTTGCTAGGATAGACTTTCTGAACAATTGGAAAAAATTGTTCTCCCAAAGAAAAGAAACATGAAAATGGCTGTTGACTTCAAAGAGGAGCTGAGATCTGGAGAACAGTGATGTCCGATGGCGTTACCCAAACACTCTTGAGTTTTCTCTTGCCCACTAGGGGACCCTGGATCACCACTGCTTCTGGATCCCCTGTTCTCTGTGTAACAGTTGGATCCCCTCTTCTCTATCACAATGCCTACCTCTTTCCTGTCTGTAAAAGTTCTCTGAGATTGTCTTCTACTTTCTGTGTTCTACTCCCACCCTCTGGGCTGAGATCCTGGTTCTGTTTGCTTCAAACCTGTTAATACTATATTCACCAGCTCCTTTATTGTGTGTTTCTACTCTTGAAGCCCCTGAAGACTCCTTTCCAGTGACTGAGATTATTTCTATAATCACAATGCCCCCTAGACTTGAATCTTGTTTGTTCCAATGCACCAAATAACCTGCTCCATTCTGCCCGTGTTTCCTACTAAGCTGACCAATGTGGCCTGCAGTGATGGACTTTGTTCCTGGCTTGCAGAGGGTGACCAAAGGGGATGTCATTAAAGGGTAGGAAGATGATGTAAGAGTGTAGCCAGGGCATTTTCCATTGTACCTTCCATGAAAGGCTGCCTTCCCTTACTGGAGATAATACCTCTATGGGAGTCGTTTCCAGACATCCTTCTCTGTGGATTCCTGCAGTGAACCCTTCCCCTTCCCCACTGAACTTACTGCAGATAAAGCTTCTCTACTTTCATCAAACTCGTGCACAGACTTTTGTTCCCTTAAGCATTGTGCACACTTTTGCCTACACTTACCTTGTTAAACTCTTCAAATTACTAAGTATCATCTTTTGCTCTTTCCCTAGAAATTTAACAGACATACGTGTTTTCTCTGAATTTTCTTTATCTGCATGTCTGTTTTCATGTATGTAAAACAAACGCCAGACTTCTCTTTGTCTCCCAGTTAAATGCCTGAGCCCTCAATGACAACCACCACTGCACCCTCCATCAGGTTACCCATTCAGCACTGAAGAAAACAGGTGAACCTTTTCCCTATGCTTCAGTTTCCCACTGACTTTGCATATAAGATTAATGAACATATACAGGAAGAGACTAAACAACAATTACAATAGTTAAAGTTGTTCTTAAGATGAAGAGGAAAAGTGACAAGGCACAATGAGGGCATTTTCTTATTACAACATGGGGAGCATTTGGCCTGCCTCTAACCTCCAGCTTAACTCTGCAGGAAAGAGTAGACAGGCAACTGCCTCAGTGGGTATCTTTATCTCTGCTGGCAATACATTTTTAAAGATCATTTTGTCTTCCTAAGTTTTGAAGGTGGGGGATAGAAACTATGAAAAAAACACTGGGAATCTGAAATTGAATGGGGTTAAGGAAGAGGTATTATTGACAAAGATAATACGGGCATGCCAGGAAATCAGAATATGAAAGCATGAACTTCAGTTTTATAACACAACTCCGTTTCCCTTAATGTCCTAGTAAGTAAGTAACAATGAAGTCTCCCTTGGTTCATAAAACACTTAAAAATTGAGGGGAATGCTGTGGACTTTAATCCCATACAAATGCAACACTAAAAATATGACAGGATGCTTCATAGACTTTCATGCGGGGAGTGTTGTGTTTCTGAAGTCCATCTGTGGACCCATCGCAAAATCAGTGTTCTGGAATGCATACTGACTCTGGGTATCAAAGGCAAGCTGTAACATAGGAAGCCACTGTAACTGGGTTTTTATGAAAACATTCACCCCTGAAAACCAGTCAGGCAGGACAGAATCAAGGCTGGCTTCCAGCAAGACTCCTACTCTCCCACTAGGCTTCCTCTGTCAGGAAGACCCACTAGGCCAAGGGACTGGTCTTGGATCATTTCATCCATTTCCTAGAACATCCTCTTCCTCAACTGCAATTATTAAATAGTTTTCAAAAACTGGGTGGCTCTAAATAGACATAGGGAAAGGCAAGAATGTGGGGGTCAATATCGACTTGAAGATTCAGAGTTCTGCTTCAGGGCAGTGACCGTATAGCTTCAGACCCTTTGCTTAACTTGTTTGGCTTAAAATTCTCTCTGGACCTCAATATAGCCAGATAAAATTATTTTAAATCGGGGTTTTTTCTTAGACATATTTATTTTATGTGTATGATTGTTTTGTCTGCATGTAGGTCTGTGTGCTACATGTATGCCTGGCTCCTACAAAGGCCAAATGAAAGCATCAGATCCTCAAAAAATGGAGTTACGGGTCACTGTGAGCCACCATGTGGGTGTTGGAATCAAACCTGTGTCTTCTGCAAGAACAAGTGGTCTTAAATGCTGAGCTGTCTCCAACCTCAAGAATAATTTAAATTTTCGTTTTTAAACTGTGAATGTGTCCAGAAGAGGGAAGTTCAAAGTCTAGAAGGTCTGATAGGATTCACCAACAGAAGATGTAGCTAAGAGTACATTTTGGTTAGCTTTTGTTTTGTTTTAAAAATGAGTTAGAAGTTGGTGATAAATAATTTCCAAAGCAGCAATAGCAATAGACACACCTACCTGTCACTCTAAGGTGATAACAGACTTAATGGCAGTCCTTCTTATAAGATAGACACACACACACACACACACACACACACACTTTACATATGTATATATATATATATAATATGTGTGTATACCTAGTATATATATGCATGTATACATACATGCATAGACAAATATCCCCTTAAATTTGTCAATCCTGTGTCTTGGAGCCAGTGGCACAAGGATAAAATACCTCTTGAATATGAATGGAAGCATCCCTCTTAGTCCTAAGAAGGAGCTAATACTCTGTATTAGAATTCACATATGCCCTGATCTGGCCCATATCACCCAATACTTCTATAAATTACATACATTATAAGAACCCTAATATTTACATGGTCATATGTAATATTACAAAGGTTATTGCCAGCAATTCATTTAATTTGACTTATATTTGTAGCATACACTTTCAATATTGAATTCTACATTTTGCTCTCCCTGTGTAAGCTAAAATATCATGAAAATCAGAGAAAAGTTCTCATTCCTGATCATTCCATTTCTTTAGCTGTTCATTTCTTTTTACCTTTATTTCTTGCCTGGTAGAGTATTTCATGTCATGTGTAATTCTACAAAATAAAAATTCAAAGAATCAATTCAAAACCTCTATGAGATTTACATTAAAAGATTACATTTAGTTTTTCACATTTATTTATTTAGTGTGTTGTGTGCGTGCTTGTGCATGCATGCACACACAAGCAGGTCAAGATGTGTATGTGAAAGTCAGAAGACAACCTGTGAGAAATGGTTCTCTCTTCTCACCATGGGGTCTCAGGAATCAAGCTCAGGCAGTCAGTCTTGGTAATTAGCCTTTACCTATTGAGCTGCCTCAGCAGCCACCAAAATTAAGATGAAAAACTCTTCCTAAAAGTCTACAACTGATATGAGCAGGAAGGTAAGGGGCATCTCCAGGAAGAGATAGAGACCTGGGATAAGGGAGGCAACCAAGAATCAGTGTGTGTGTGTGTGTGTGTGTGTGTGTGTGTGTGTGTGTGTGTGTAGGGGGTGTTCTTAGCTGTGACTCACAGCACTGGAGAAATGGGACGTGAAGAGGCCACCTCCTGTAGCCATATAGGAAGTGATAGGGACACCAACCCACCCACAAAACTTTCAATTCCAAATTTACCCTGTCTACAAGAAATGCAGCAACAGGGAATGGAGCAGAGTCTGGGGGAATAGCCAACCAATAACTGGCCCAACTTGAGACCCATCCCATGGGCAAGCAACAGTCCCTGAAACTATTAATGATTCTCTGTTATGCTTGCAGACAGAGTCTAGCATGGCCATCCTCTGAGAGGCTCCACCCAGAAGCTGACTCAGACAGATGCAAACACTTATAGCCAAACAGTGGATGGAGTTTGGGGGCTCTTATGGAAGAGTAGGAGGAAGAATTGCAGCTTCTAAGGGAATAGGAACTCCACAGAAAGACCAACAGAGTCAACTAACCTGGACCCTTGGGGCTCTCAGAGACTGAACCACCAAGCAACATACACAGACTGGACCAAGGCCTCCCCAAACATATGTAGATGATTTGCAGCTTTGTCTCCATATGGGTCCTGAACAGCTGGAGTGGGGAGCTATCCCAAAAGTTATGAAGTAGCAATGAAAATAATTTTATGGTTGGGAGTCACCATAGCATGAGGAACTGTATTGAAGGTCACAGCAGTAGGAAGGTTGAGAACCACTGCTCTAAAATTTATACACAAGTTCTTTCAGAACCACCACCCATCTCGATCCTAACAACCAATAATGCTGTGAAGCTATTTGACCTGTCTTGATGCTTCTCATTGTTAACTAGTTGTTCTCAGAAGTACTAATAGTTGTGAAGTGAAATTATTCAAATGCCAAAAGGAAAATTACAATATTTCTGGAAGAACCAATAATTAAATTAAAAGCACGACTTGCCAATGATGAGGAAAACTGATAGGCTATGAGATATGTGTGGTGGAAACTCACAGCAGAGCTTTTTCTCTTGTATTAACTTCATTCTCTTGCTATTGACATCGTGTTGTTGCAGAGCCTGGGAAGAGTGTGTAAGGAAATAGATTCATTTACTCTGTTTACAGTATTGCCTCTGGCCATTCAGTTAAGGGGAAGGTATTATTCTCATTCTTTCTCAGTCCATAAATGTCTCTGTCACATTAGTGGTTGTTTATTGTATTATCTATGATAGAAACTTTAGATAAACTAGAAATAAACAGGTCATAGTTTTTATTGAGCCTTCACATTAAAAAAGAATCAAAATATGCATCCTATAGAGACTTGATGCCCTAGGGAAGGAGATGCTGTGAGAGGGGGATGAGGTGGGAGGAGGGGTGGAGGGAGCACCCTCTCGGAGACAGAGAGAGGTGATAGGGTGAAGAACTCTGGGAGGTGGGACTGGAAAGAGGGGCAACATTTGGAATGTAAATAAATAAAATAATTTAATAAAAAAGATTGGGTATGATAGCACTATAGTTGACCAGTTTAGTTCCCTGCTAATTATATGTAACACTGTAGGCAATCCACACCTTTTTTCCCATGAGCATAGTGCAGGTGACTGAAATTATTCCTTGTAACTCATCTCATATTAATATTTATACCATATCTATATTATTTTCAAATTACTTTTCTATTAAATATAAACACACACAAACATACACACACACACACACACACACAAACACACACAATACACTGCTGTGGGTTTCAGGTAGCTTCTAATATGGTGATGGAAACAATGTTAATCCATTAATGTCATCTAAAATTGACAGCCAACTAATCTCTTAAAGAAACAGTAAATTGTTAGATCAGTATTATCAATGTAAGGAACAAAGGATTATTAAAGGAAATATTTGAAAAATTGAGGCACTAGATCCCAACTTCTCTGTCATCATCCTGAACCACCAACTCTCATCCTACCTATTAGCATCTCCTCAGCTCTGCTGTCATCAGACAGATCTCCCAAGGTTCTGCAGCCACAGCTGGTCCCCACTGCTTTGAGCTAAAGCGCCTTCCTGGCAGGGAGGGCTGGAGAGAGCTGCCCTCACCTCACTGGCTCATGTTTTCACCTTCAGGAGGCAGTGAGTAACAGGACCCTGACAGCCTATGCTAAAGGAGTCGCCAGCTTTTACCTATAGCTCTCTAGTTGAGAACTTGAGCTACTGTCTGATTTTGGAAGAACACCCTTGCAGTTCTATGCTTATTAAAGGTCAATGGTTATTACTGAAATAACTGTTCCCACATGGAGAATTTGAACAGAGTCTTTAAAGACCCTATGAAGCACCAAATCCTCTGCATTTGTCTAGAGCCCCAAATCATTCCAGAGTTTTACTGTGTTTGTGTATTTAATGACATCATTTACTGGGGATGAAGGAAGTTAAGGGGCAGTTAATCCAAACTTCCAGTAAAAATGCAAATGAAGTGCAGTGGGAGTACATCGAGTGGTTCTTTCACATGAACAACTGAGACATTTATCAAGGCCAGTAATCTTCACTCCTGACTCAACATGCTATTTGTCTGGAGAGTCCTTAAAAAATACCAATGCCCAGACATCATCATGTCAGCTGAATTGGAAACCCCAGAAGTGAAGGTGGTCACATTTTCCTATGTATTTAAGATTTCCCAAGTGAGTTCAACACTCAGCCCAATTTGGAGGCCCTTAAACTCAGCCTGCCGGCCCATCAAGCTTCTCGGCCAAAGTATCCAGGTTAGGAAACAGTAGGATGATGACTTTGTTTCCCTGCTTCTTCACCTCACTTTGGAGACACACACTTCTTGTGGAATTCATTGCTCCTGCTTCCTTGTTTCACAGTCACTCTTTTCTGAAGTGCCCGGTGTTATTGTACAGCTACGTGACTCAAAGGGGGTGAGACAGAATGAAAGCCTGCTCTTCAAACTTCCCTGGGAAAGTCACCCACGTGGAAACTGAAAATGGACGTGTAAGGACAGCTGTACTCAACTAGACAAAGACCAGAGTGAGTTTTACAGGATGCTGTTACTAACATTTTGAGGATTTATAAAGCCTCAAGTGTTACCTTTTGTCGATGATAACTCTCTGGGTCACCAGACTTGAGGCTACAGCACCAAGAAAGAACAGCTCGAACAAGCTAGCAAGATTAGAGCTTCCTGGTACCTGCAATGAACAGCCTACCGTGGACTTTCTCCTTCAAGAAATGCTGAGCCTTCTTAAAGAACTGGAGACAGTTTGAGATGTGTATATAGTCTTACTGAAAGTGAAAGAAGCAAAACTAACTTGATTCTTAAACAGCATTCTCCCATGTTCATTTCCACTCTGCCCTGTTTCCTGTTTAATGCGTTATGTTTTCATTTAAATCCACAAACAGATGGTTTTTCTAAGCATTATTTATTTATTTCACGTGTATACAATATATTTTGACCATATGCATGCCTCACACTCCGGAATTCCTCCTGGACCTTTATAACACACTTTCCTCCCAAATTCACAACTTTTTTTCTTTTATAACCCAGAGACCAATTAATGCTTCCACTATGCATGTGGGGATTGGGTCATCTATGGGAGCATGGACAACCTGGTGCTGTATATCACTAAAGTAAAACAATTCTCCATGCCCTCACAACAGTGATCTATGGCCAATAGTTTCTCAGCTAGCATTGAGGCTTTGTTAGTCCCTCCCCAGTAATGGAATTTTGACTGTATTGATCCTACACAGATCATTTTCAGCTGACCACAAATACTGTGAGTTCATGAATACAATGGCCGTGTCATATCCAGAAGAGGGTTGCATATCTCTCTTCCCTATCCTTTGCTTCCCTTTTCACCCCCTCTTTTTCTATGCTCTATGAGCATTGAATAAAATAGATGTCCTTTTGAGGACTGAGTATGCAACAGTCACTTGTTATAAAAATTTTGAGCAGTTACAAATCTCCACATTATTTTTTATCATATAATGATGATATTATTTTTATTTTTTTATTAGATATATTCTTTACATTTCAAATGATTTCCCCTTTCCTGGATCCCCCCTCCCTGAAAGTTCCATAAGCCCTCTTCCCTCCCCCTGTTCCCCAATCAACCCCTTCCCGCTTCCCTGTCCTGGTATTCCCCTACATTGCTGCATTGAGCCTTTCCAGGACCAGGGGCCTCTCCTTCTTTCTTTTGGGGCATCATTTGATATTCAAATTGTTTCTTGGGTATTCCAAGCTTCTGGGCTAATATCCACTTATCATTGAGTGCATACCATGTGTGTTCTTTTGTGACTGGGTCACCTCACTCAGGATGACATTCTCCAGTTCCACCCACTTGCCTAAGAATTTCATGAATTCATTGTTTTTAATAGCTGAGTAGTATTCCATAGTGTAAATATACCACATCTGTATCCATTTCTGAATCCATTCCTCCGTTGAGGGACATCTGGGTTCTTTCCAGCTTCTGGCTATTATAAATAAGGCTGCTATGAACATAGTGGAGCATGTGTCCTCATTACCTGCTGGAGAATCCTCTGTGTATATGCCCAAGTCTCCACATTAATCATTGCCCACTACACAAAGGAGCTTTGCTGATCACAGTTGAGAATAGCAAAGATTTATAGATATAAACATAAATACCAAGGTGCTAATCTGACAAGGCAAGCATTTAGTAAAACAATAATAGACTTCCCCCTAAGACCTGTAATTTCCCAGCCATCCCCTTTTGACCGAGTTTACAGTGATAAGCATGAATTTTCTCCTAAGAAAGAATGCCTCAAATCTGCCAGAATGTGTTTTACTACCCCCCATATCATTGCACCAGCAGGCACATTTTGCCTGGCCCATCAGTGTTGAAATATGCAAAGTCCAGAGCCAGTAAGAACACTGATGAATTTTTGCCTAAATAACACCCTCTGGCACTATAAAAAATAACCAGATGTGAGGAAGATTTCAGGTCAGTTCTACTTTGATTTCTTTATGTTATAGGACCTTTTTGACCTATAACAAAAGTTCATGGGCTTTCTGCAATAGAGTCTGAACCATCCACTTATAGTAGGCGACCTAGAGCAATGGAGATAGCCTAGAGAGTTTGGGAGGTTTCTGAGGGTCTCCATACAGAATAGATGAGAAGTACAGGTTCAGGTCAGAAGACTCCTGACTTTCTTCCTATCAAGATCCCCACTTCTATCCTGTTATAATTGAACGCATCCTGCAGATAACCTGTTAGGAAAGGATGCAGAGGTTCACATTGTTTCATTCAACTGTGCTTCAGTAAGTTTATGTTAGGATTAAAAAATATTATTCTAGGGGGCTGGAGAGATGGCTCAGCGGTTAAGAGCACTGACTGCTCTTCCGAAGGTCCTGAGTTCAATTCCCAGCAACCACATGGTGGCTCACAACCATCTGTAATGGGATCTGATGCCCTCTTCTGGTGTGTCTGAAGACAGCTACAGTGTACTTATATATACTAAATAAATCTTTTAAAAAAATATTATTCTATCTTCCAAGACCCAGGACACATTATCTTACCAGAAAGGCCCAGTCTTTTCCATTTTGAGGGAGTCTATAGTAGTCATGACCTCCTTAGCAACAGTTTGGCAAAAGTTTTTTACATCAGTCATCTTTACATGGATACATCTCATTGCAGCTCCACTGTAGACTAGCTATAGTATGCAACTTTTCTCTGCCTCAGAGGTGACATGCAGCTTGTCTCATTGATTTAGTGAGAGAATTCAATAGGCTAATTCAACATATTTGAACAGTATATATAGTTAGTGAATCATTAACAAACAAAACAAAAATTTGTATGTCATATTTGTGAAGTAATATGTAAATTGTGTTTTCCCAGCGAGTTGTAATGAGTATTTTGTTGCTGCTACACACACCACAAGCTATTATCAGTGTTCAGCACCTCAGCATAATAAGACTCTTCAGTAGCATCAAACCTGCCTCCCCCAGAGGTTGTGCACCAATGGTACCTACTGGTGAATTGCTCTTTGCAATTGTAGTCAAGTAATTTCTTCACTTCACTTTAAATGCCACAATTCCTCATAATGTCAGGATAAAATCTATCTATCATTTGTTTCTCTTATGTCTCTTGACAACTTTCTCAGTTTTATTCCTACCAATGTCTCCCACAACTATAAGAGAACACACACACACACACACACACACACACGCCCATCCTAAACTTTTCTACCTCAAAAAGCAAAAAGGGATAAAAAAGAACCCTCTAGAAATTTGCACTCATAATTATTCATTAGCATAACTCTTAAGAATTTACATAAGATTAGGAGTTTTTTGTTTTTATTTTTATGGATGTCTTGGTGGTGATCAAAATAAGATCTAACTCAGCATTTTTCAGCCTGTGGGTTGAGACTCACATATCAGACACTTAGATTATAATTCACAGCAGTAGCAAAATAACATTTATGAAGAAACAAGATAATTTTATGGTGGGGGTCACCAAAACATGAGCTCTATTAAAGGGTCAAAGTGTTAGGAAGCTTGGGGACCACTGCACTAACTAAAACTGAATAAAGCTTTTACCAGCATGGAGTCAAATCCTTTTCTCCTCTAAGAAGCTTCTATCAAAAGCACACACATGTGTATGCAAACGTTTATAAAGGTCAGAAGACAGCCTTGGCTGTCAGGGCCTCTCATTGGAGCCTGAAGCCTGACAATTCAACTAAGTTGGTTGGCCAGTGAACCAGGGATCTTCCTATCTCTGCATCCTAGTGCCGGGATTACAAATGCATGTCTACATCTGGATTTTTATGTACATGCTGAAAACATCCTTCCTGCACTGCAGATGTTTAAATGACTGAACCATTGACCCAGCATAGAAAAAATATGTTTAAATAAAGATTCATTAACAGTGAACTCAGGACTTCACATCAGTTGGGCAAGTGCCCCCACACTAACAAGACTTCAGCTCCAAGTCCTTACTTCAGAGTCTATTCTTTCTTCTTCTTCTTCCAGATGATCTTTTATGACTTTGTGCTCATTTTTTAGTACAATATGCATCTTCTTTCTTTCTGTATTGAAGAATAGAGTTCTGAGAGGGTTAACATTTTAAATAAATGCCCGGCTGCTCAATTTCAACTTTGGGCAGAAAAGCTACTTTCACAATACATAAAAATGACAAGGAGTTGGAAAGTACCACTTCTGGAATTCCGGGAATGGAGAGGAGTAAGTAATGGCTTCCTGAGTATTGATTCACAAAGCAGAATGTCTAGGGGGATAGGCTTTGCCACCTTATACTATAATGATTCTGGAAATATATGTCAGATTTCTTTTCCAGCTTGGACATGCAATGTTACAGAATAGATATCTGTACATTATGATTATGATTATGACGGTAGGCAAGAGCACAGTTATGAGTATAAAGAAGTGTAGAAGAAGCCACCACAGTAACAGATCTTCCATGATCCCCTTGGAACACTCAGCATATTTCCTGATGGCCACCTCAACCTCTCATCTCACTTGCTTGACAAACACGTTTCTTTGACGTTTTTGGCTGCTGGGAGAACCAGCATGGCTATGCTATGCCTCATCACAATTCTGAAAGTGCTCACTATTATCCTTTTATCAAGAAACTCCAGGAAATGTGCTGATTTTTTCTTTAAAAACATGATTTCATAAATTGATACAGACATTGAGAGCTATTTTTAGCCTGGATTACCATGTAATACCTTGAAGAAAGTAACTGAATTAGAACCCCTTTGTGTATTATTTTTACTACATTTTTCCTTATATTTTTGAGATTATAATAATATCATTTTCCTCTTCTCTTCACCCTTCCATATGCTCCTCCTTGCTCTCTTTCAAATTCATCCATAGCTTTTTCATTAATTGTTATGACCTGTTTTGGATAATCAGTTGTGCTCTTCTCTGGACAAGTCTATTTCTCCTATTCTCTGTATTTCTTAATTGCCTGTAGTACTTCGTGTACTACATGTTACCAGTCTACATAGGCAGGCCTATTGTTGTTGTCTTTGTTCATCTCATGTTTAGGTAGTTATGTTGGTAAGATTTGTGGGTATAACTTCTGATATCACTAAGGGACACAATCTCTTCTTTGATCTTCTGACTTTACAATCTTTCTTCCCTATCTTCTGCTATGTTCCTTGAGCCTGAAGTACAGAAAATGGTTTGTATTCATTGGGATGGGATTCCACAACTCTGCATTTTGATTGGTTGTGAATTCCTGTAATAGTCTCTATCTGTTACAAAGATCTGTTTCCTTGATGAGGAGTCCACATTTCTTTAACCATCCATTTGTTGATGGACACCTTGGCTGATTCCATATCTTGGATATTACGAATGTTCAGTAGTAAAGGCAGATGTGCAAATATTTCTGCAGTTCTTCAAGTATGTGCCCTATAGTAGGAAAGCTGTGCTATATGGAAGTTCAAATTTTAGATTTTCTGAGGAACTTCCATACTAATTCCATAGCAGTTAGACTAATTCATGTTCCCAATAGAAGTGTATAAGGGTTCCTTTTCCCTGCCTCTGCACCAGCATGTTCTATTACATGTTTGCTTTGTGATAGCCATTCTGATTATAGTGACCTGGAATAACAATGCAGATTTAGTTTTATAGAAATATATAAAAGTTTCTCTCTCTCTCTCTCTCTCTCTCTCTCTCTCTCTCTCTCTCTCTCTCTCTCTCTCTCTCTCTCTCTCTGTGGGGGGGGGCAGAGACAGAGATAGAGAAAGAGAGAAATTGTCTTTACAAAAGCAATACCATGTATTGTAAATGTGCACAAATGAAAAGAATGCACTGTCACAAATATAAAAAGGAATGAAAAATAACAAAATCCTGAATAGGCTTTATTTAAAGATAGAAAATTGAGAAAATTGAAAGTAACTGAAAAAGTAACCCATACTGTCCAAACCTAATATGCAAATTAGAGACTTAGATAAACATCAACATGTTTTACTTCATATACAAAGAAAAAAAAGGTTGTTGGGAATACAACAACAACAACAAAAACCTATTGTATGAATTTGCTATATCTCCTTCAATTGGGTGCACACATTTAGCACATACATTCTTCCTTTTTCTTTTCTTTTATTTGTTCATTTACTTCCTGAAAGGTTCTTGCTTTGTAGTCCAGGTTGGTTTTAAACACAATATCCTCCTGCCTTCACTTCCCAAGGGCTAAGACTGGCACTTGAGATCACCCTTGGTGAAATTAAACGTGTGTGTGTGGGGGTGTATGTGTGTGTGTGTGAGCACACACACATACACACACACACGTTTCTGTGTTTTCAGTAATAAGTATGAAGTCTAGAGGTTTGTGCACACTAGAAAAGCATTCATTCTGAAATATACTCTAGCCCTTTGATTGTTATATTAATTCGTAGTACCAGATATACTGGTTATGTATTGTGGGAGAACATAAAACTCAACATATGATTTTTTACTTTGTTTTTGAGGATTTAGTTGGCGATTTATTATGCTTGGTTAGTTGGTTTGGTTTGGTTTGGTTTGGTTAGGTTAGGTTAGGTTAGGTTGGTTTGATTTGGTTTGGTTTGGTTTGGTTAGGTTAGGTTAGGTTAGGTTGGTTTGATTTGGTTTGGTTTGGTTTGGTTTGGTTTGGTTAGGTTAGGTTAGGTTAGGTTAGGTTTGGTTGGTTTGGTTTGGTTTGGTTTTGAGACAGAGTCTCACCATTTAACTTTGTCTGTCCTGAAACTCACTGTGAGGACCAGAATGGCCCCAAATTTACAGAGATGCTCCTGTCTTTGCCTCCCCAGTAGGGTTAAAGGTGTGTACCACCATACAAGCCCAGCAGGAATGAAAGTAACAGAGCTTGAGATGGGTTTGCAGGAACTTTGTTATCTTGAGTGTGGGGGTGGGGTGGGAGTGGAGGTTCAGTGTTACAGCTCTGTTCATTCCAGGATAATAAGGGCTATATAAAGCTTGGGGAGTGGGTAGGGTTTTTTGAGGTAAATCTACATTATTGTCTGGGGTGCTGGGAATGTTTCATTTACATGAAGAGGAATTCCAGATGATTGCTGGACTTGTCTTTTTTAGGGGAAAGAAAGTTAAAAGTGTAATTTGACCATGAGGCTACATGACCACCTCATGTGGTGGGCTGAGGTGGGGATTACACAGATATATGCACTGTGACATGCAGGCCCAGGACAGAGAGGAAGCCATCCTTACTCCTGCCAGGCTCAAGTTAAGATTTTCGGAGTTTTGACACATCTCAACCTCATTCTTGTTCCTGATCCACTCCTTCAGTCGCACGATTCACTTTGTCCCAAAATTTTCACTTATATTTATTCATTTGCATATGTGTGGAGGGAGAGTGTGCACATACATGCACATACACATGTGCATGCACACACATTTGTGGGTGCTCATACATATGGAATTTATAGGATGACTTTTGGACAGAATCCATCCTGTCCTTCAAACACATGGAATCTGGTAATCAAAGTTGGGTTTCAGGCTTGGTAGCAAATAACTCAGTCCTCTGAGTCATCACACCAGCCCAATATCAAATTTTGAAAATTTCAAATTTAGTTGAAATAATCATTGACAGATATAGCATAGAAATGATAGTGACTGAAAATGCTGGTGATGTGTTAGTGGAAAGGGCCTTCAATGCTAAGCAAAGTTCTGAAAAGAATGTCCCATTTATGTTCAGTGTTAACTAGAGCCAGATGATAGTAGAAATAGGAAGAGAAGCTTAGTTTCCCTTTCTAAGGAGTGGGGGGTCTTGAGCAAAGGGGCTTCCCTAGAGAATAAGAAAATAGTCTTTCTAGACCAGTGGTTCTCAACTTATAAGTCGAGACCCTTTTAGCAGTTGCATATCAGATATTCACATTAAAATTCATAGCAATAGCAAAATTATAGTTATGAAGTAGCAATAAAAATCATTGTATGGTTGGAAGTCACCACAACATGAGGGACTGTATTAAAGAGTTGCAGCATTGGAAGGTTGAGAACAACCACCCTGCGTATGAAACCTCAGAGAGCAGCCCCAGGGTCATATCTCCTCCAAAAAGATCATACCTCCTGTGATGCCACTCCCTATAAACCTTACATTGAAACCCATGAGTCTATGGGAGCTATACCTATTCAAACCACCATAGAGATTGAGAATAGAATCTCAATGATTTTCACTGTCACCACAAGATAATGACTAGGTAAGGGTGGTGTTAAGAGCAAGGTTGTGATAGGTACCAGACATTCACAGTATAAAAAAACATTACTACTTCTGAATTCATATTTGATTATGTAATTTTAGGTTTTTTTGCTGTGGTTGAAGTTGAGACAGTTGCCATTGTCTTTCTAGTACTAATATTAATGACTTATACTATCATTGCTGGCCCTGCATTTACATATTTTTCATACCACACCCCAAAGAGATTCATGATGTGTTTATGGGGAGGTTCATATTTCTGCACATTCTCTCATAATTAATAACCCATGTGTGTTGTAATAAAAGTACTGGTACATATTTTAGGCATGTATTTACCCAAGTTTGAGATTAGCTTGTATTTTTAGCTTTTCAAATTATAGACCTCTGCAAATTTATATTTGCATTTATGTGTATTAATATATAATATATATTTAATACACAGTAGGGTCCTGAAGAATATTAAAGAATAATATTACATTTACCTAAATCAGATGGGATTATTTTATAGTATACTGTAGGCTTTTTAAAATGTAAAGTACGATAAACAGAAAAAAACAAAGATTTTGACCTTTTTTAGGAAAACTATGGAGAAATGGGGCTAAGGCGATGGTTCAAGAGTTAAGAGCACCTACTGCTCTACCAAAGGACCAAGTTCAATTCCCAGCACCCAAATTGCAGTTCACAACTATCTGCAACTTCAGTCCAGGGGATTTAATGCTCTCTTCTGGCCTCTGCAGGCACATGGCATGCATGGAGCATACAGACATATATGCAGGCATAACACCCATATACGTAAAATAAAATAATTTTTAAAAGGTTTTTAGAAAGAAAGGACTGTAAGACAAGCTGTCCATGGACTGTGAACAAGAACCTTTTGAGTACAGAAGTCTTGTCATGTACATTTCAGCCAATCTTCTGAGGATTATACTGTGATGTCTTATAGTTTAAAAGCCTCCAGCAGTGGGGGTAGTGTTAGCAAGAAGTCTACTCAATCCCAACAACACAGATGTCAACAATTAGAAGCTTTTTGTGATAGAAAACACTGTTTTTATGGCATACGTTTTTATGGGGAGAATATATGTATATATGTTATTGTGTCAAATTTAAAGATTGATCTCTTCCTTTGCCATGCCTCTAGAATAACCCAAGGAACAAATAACAAAGGAGTAATTGAAACTGATACACTAAGACTGCACTCTACTTAGAGCCAGGAACAGGAGCAGTGAAGAGCTGGCCTCAAGCTGAAGGGCTGAGGGAAATGAACATAAATTACCCTGGACCTGTTTGGAACTCAATGTCCAACAATGTGTCTCAAGTCTCCTGGGCCTATGCTGGGTATAATGGGACCCAGGGACACTTTACCTATAGGTCAGATATTCACCAGAAACTCTCAGACCCCAGCTTCTCAAACATGAAAATTAACATCACTGGACACTTAAAAAACATATCTTCTTGCTCTTAGTGACGGGGAGATCTCTAAGGTCTGTCCTGTGCAGGATGGCAGACAGCATGGATTTCTACGACCTTTCCCCAAGCCTCTGAATAAAGTGTTTCAACAACAACAACAACAAAACATATATTTTGGTCTTAATATAGCCTGTTTTAAAGCCATAGCCCAGGTGACCTGATGCCAGGTAGAAGAACCTAGCTTATTCCAGACATCCCCTTTATTTGGATTCACATGTTTCTTCTCTCTGGTAACACCTGTTAGACTTCCATTAAACACATTTTTCTGGAAAACTCCACCCTCAACTCTATTTCCAGATCTTAGACTATTCAAGGAAGAGAATTACTCTTTTCAACCAGCACCCTAAAATTTCTGGACAAGGCTCTGCCTTTGTACCAAGTTTGTCCCATGTACCAAGGAGGAAACTGAATAACTGGTTGAATAACCTGAAACATTAGGCTACAAAGAAAGATTAGAGTGAAAAGCTATATAAAGAACAAATGAGGGGCTGGGAAGATAGCTTAGTCAAGAATGTGCTTGTCACTCAAGCAGGAGGACCTGAGTTCAATTCTCAGCATTCACATAAGTAGCTGGGTGTGGTGGTGCTTACTTGAAATCTCAGCTTGTTGAGTGACTTTTCCTGGTTAGATATGAGCAAATATCTACTCATTGAACATAGAGCAAAGTCCACCAAAGCCTGTCTTTTCTAGCTATTCAGTTTATCAGGTTACTCCCAGGGGTGTGGTGTGGGTAATAGTTTCCTTACAGGAGCATAGACAACTCCTGGCCAGTCCTAAGAAGGGGAAATTGTGCTTTCTCTTGTAGAAGAGACCTAATGGGACCTCATAAAATTGCAAAGTTTCTGTAAGGCAAAGGGCACTGTCAAAAGGACAAAGTGGCAGCCAACAAACTAGGAAAAGATCTTTACCAACCCCTGAAAGGGGAAATCATTCGGAATGTAAATAAAAAAAGATAGAAAAAAAAGAAAAAGAGGGAGAGAGAGACCTATGTGTTGTGAATATTTACCTGTACCTCTTGCGTTCAGCCTCTAGATGTCAGCACTACCTTCATTCTCCATCTGTGAACATCAACAGATCCACACATTGCTGATAGAGGAACATTCTCCTTCTTGAAAAGTATTGCTATAGACTTACAACCTTACATTTCTTTGAACAAGGTTTTAGCTCTTGGCCTTCACATCATAGGTTTCCGAAATCCTTTCTCCCAAACATGAAAGTACCAAGTGATAAAAACCAATACTCTTAGATGCTCTCTTTGTAACAGTACTTAAAACTACCTTGTAAGGACTTATGTCAAGTCCTGGCTATTTTGATCTTTTCTAAGGAGAATACAGAGAGTAGCTCCATTCCTAGTTAAGAAATGTCTAGGCAGAGGAAGGTAGAACTCTAGCAGGACCATTTCAAGTTGAGAAAGTCATTGAGGACAACAGGGTGTAGTGGATTGGTGCCTTCTGGGAAAAAATTTTGGCTCTAAACCCATTAAAACCCATATGACAGTTTCTGCTGGGGCAGCACTGACTGGTCCATCATGTTCAGTCTCTGAAAAGATTGGGACTTAATTCCCTACATGGTAATTTTTACTCATTGACCCAAATCTTCACAATTCAAGTAACTTAAGATCCATTATTTGCACTGGTGAAAACTCTTCTATTCATGCTTAGTGAACATGCTTAGTTCCTGGTTAGTAAAATCCAGGAAGCACATTGGGTATGACTCCTCATGAAAGGTCCTGATACTAAGAAAAAAAAAACATTGTTGAAATCCTACTGAAGATGTAAAGGGAGAAAGGTTAGCTATGAGTGAGCAAACATAAAGAAGTAATAACTGACAGGGAATAGGTTGAGCAACTCTGAAACCAGAGGCACAGTAAAGAGGACACAGTTAGCTGGCTGACCCAGCCTCCCTGTCCCTCTTCTTTTGCATGAAGTATTCAGAGACTCCACAGAGTCATTACTCTAGCTTGTGGCTTAAAAGGCATCAGTCCCTTCCACCTATAATAAGAATGACCTTAAGTGGTTCAAAGACAGTCAGCAAATCCTAAATCCTGCTTATGAATGCTTTCAGTAGTTGTAACATTTAATTCAAACCTCAGAGAAAAACAAATGAACCCAAGGATTTGTTTACCCCCCCCCCCGAAAGGGAACTCTGTCCATGTTCAAATGATACAGTGTGTACTGAGAACATCTGGAACCATGCAGGCCCTGGATGTGATGAAATGAGAGATTAGAACAGTGTTAGAGACACTCAGCAGGGGTAACCTCATCTGGAGCAGAGAAAGATGTCCATGTTGAACACAGTAGCAGAGAATGTCCAGACTGAGCATCTTCTAACAACGAATCGTGCTTGAAATTTTATATAGGAGCCACTACAGTTCTGTTGCTGTGAAATACAGAGTGGTCTGGATTTTCAGTCCAGCGTTTTGTGAGCGAGGATGTACAAAGGAATGCTACGAATGTCAGATGGAGGTACAGTTTTCATTTGTGGAACTGTACAGGTTTCTTTTAATGAAACATTACGACAGAATCATTACAGCCATTTTATTCAAAACACAAAATAATTCTGTAATCCCAACACATGGGAGGTAAAGGTGAAGAGTTGTTTAGGGCATTTGCAGAAGACACTGTCTCAAAAAAAAAAATCAAAACATATAAGACACATCCTTATCAAAAGTTTATAACTATAAAAATAAATCAACAAAGGACAAGCATGCAGTGTCAAATATAAGTTTCCCATGTGGTAATATGTGGAACTAAAAATGTCTGAAATCTCCAATAGCATACTGACAGAGCTGCTGGGGGCTTAGAGGGCCTCTGTGGGCATCTGCTGGGAAGTGCATTCTCACTGACCAGAAGTACTGGGACCAGCCAATAGCAGGCACAGGAAGTTGACAACTTGACTGGGCAGAAGCAGCCACCTTGCCAGCACCAGTCAGATCTTCTACATGTTGCTGCCACCTAGTGTGTAAATATTTATGAGAAGCAGCAAGATTAGAGAAATCTAAGCACTGTTAAGTTATCTTTTACTTTTATGCTTATGTGAACACACCTAGTGGGGAAGGGATATAATGTGTTGAATAAGTGTTTCCATGGAACATATCCAGACTCTTTGGAATATACATAGATGCTACCCAAACAAAGCTTGCAATTCATTGATTTAAAAAAAATTGAAGTATTCAGTGTTAGTATGACACAATTACTGCACTTCCACCATATTTTGGTAGTTTTCATATAATTACATATGTGAATGACTTCCATCTGCATATGCTCCATTATGGGTAGCAGTGGGTTTTGTACTTAAGACAATGACATTTGTGATTCTCAAATCTCACTTTGAAGGAAGGCATTATTGAGCCAGAAACAATGACTCCATAGTTAAGAGCACTTTCTGC
The DNA here is from genome assembly GCA_036184795.1 of Tokudaia tokunoshimensis. Classification (NCBI taxonomy): domain Eukaryota; kingdom Metazoa; phylum Chordata; class Mammalia; order Rodentia; family Muridae; genus Tokudaia; species Tokudaia tokunoshimensis. Next base: position 57,026,778 of record BTHU01000011.1, on the reverse strand, counting down.
TCTTCCAGAGGCCCTGAGTGTGATCAGGTGGCTCACAACTATCTGCAATGCCAATTCAGGGAATCTGATGCACTCTTTCCTCTTCCATGGGCACGGACACTTATGGCTTTTACTCACACAGACGTATATGCATAAATGAAAATAATTCCTTCTTATAAATTAAGACATTATTCACATGTTTAACTGTGATAAAGCTAATTTTTCTGGAACTCTCTGAAGACAACACAAGGACTGACACACAATATAGCTGTGCTTGATACAAGCACAACTTGTATACAGACTCAAGCGGGTAACTGGGTTCAATTTTGTGATATTTTGAACAATACTACTGTCTTGGTTAGAGTTACTATTGCTATGATGAAACATGGTGACCAAAGCAACTTGGTGGGGTGGGTGGGGGCGGGGGTGGGTATTATTTGGCTTACACTTTTATATCACTGTTCATCATTGAAGGAAGTCAGAACAGGGACTGAAACAGAGCAGGGACCTAGAGGCAGGAGCTGGTTCAGAGGCTAAGAAGGAGTTCTGTTTTCTGACTCGCTCATTATGGCTTTCTCAGCTTGCTTTCTTATAGAACCTAGGACCACCACCACAGGGATGTCACCACCCACAATGGGTTGGGCCCTTTCCTATAAACCATTAATTTAAAAAAATGTCCTACAGTGAATCTCAATTGAGGTCTTATTTAGGGTTTCACTGCTATGAATAGACCCCATGACCAAGGCATGGCATCTTATAAAGACAACATTTAATTGAGACTGGCTTACAGGTTCAGAACTTCAGTCCATTATCATCAAGGTAGGAGCAAGGCAGTGTCCAGGCAGACATGGTGCAGAAAGAGCTGAGAGTTTTACATCTTCATGTGAAGGCTACTAGAAGAAGTCTGGCTTCCAGGCAGCTAGGAGGAGGGTCTTAAAGACCATGCCCACAGCAACACACTTCCTTTAATAAGGCCACACCTTCTCCCTAAGGCCTTACCTCCAAATAGTGCCACTCTTTGGGCCAAGCATATTCAAACCACCACAATTCCTTTCAGATAATTCTAGCTTGTGCCAAGTTGATATAGAACTATCAATCACAACTACAATGGGAAATGTTTTAATAATTACAGGTACTTTATTCCAAACCTACCCTTGTGCTCAGCTTTAACTAGGTTCATAAACCTTTCTTCACCAAACTGCACATTTTCATGTCCTCACTTTATATTTGCTATGTATCTCATGGTAAATTCAGTAAGCATGCCACAGCCTGAATGCTCTGCTGTCTTGAAATTTCCTTTATCAAACAATGTAGCCCATTACTTCTTAATTTATTCTCAGGTACGTTCTCAGGACAAAGCAGGCTGAGTCCATCAGAAGAGAATATGAGTGGCCTCTAGTCCATTCCTTCAATCTTTCTGTACAGAATTGTGTTAGCATTCTGGTTTTCAAGACTCCCCTAAGAATGATCCACTCACCTCTCTGACTTTGACTGAAGATCAGTTTTAGGGTTCTTTATTTATTCCTTCATAAGTTCATCAAAAGGATAGTTCAAGACATAAGGGTCCAGACCTTCAAAACTTGACAAGATGGATGAATGTTATCATCCAAAAATGGAGTCAGTTCTCAAGAGCAAACTTTGTAATAGAATAAGCTATCCACCCAAGAAAAAAGCTGAATTTGAATGAAAAGTTATACTAAACTCACTCTGTAAAAGGATTTGTTAATGAAATGACGATCTTTTTTTTCTTCACTAAAACAGAGGCAGATGCAAGATAAGGCTAGCACATCCAGATTATTGAAAGGAGAAAAAAGATAAAAATAAAACAACAAAGACAGACCACCAATCAAGAATTCTGCATCTGAGAAACCCATCCAAAATCTATGAGAAACCAGAACATTCTCAGATAAGCAAAGCCAGAATGCTTTCAACGGATGACGTGAATCATAAGAAACAGAAAGAAGGAGCCTGGGAAGATAATTCAGAGGATAAGGAAACTTACTGTGGAGACTAAGACCTGTGATTGATACCTGGGATCTGTGGTGAAAGGAAATAATCTAACTGATTTCTGCAAGTTGTTCTCTGTCTTGCACACATACTCTGACTTAAACACACGCACACACACACACACACACATTAGCTCATATACACAGTTTTATACATGCACACATTATACCTATGTACATATAAATCATATACATTACATTTACATATGCATATACACATATATTTACAAATTACTCACAAATAAGTAAAGAACATCAATAAAACGACATATATAGGCAGATGCAGAAATAGAATAGATGAGACGGGTGGGCCATGCTCATTCCCACATGACACTCCCTGGACAAAGCTGGAACTGAAAGAGATAATTTTTGAAAAGAGAGGATAATTATCAGGACCCCTTTCATCACTACATCCCCTAAACACCTTTTTAAAAAATAAAATAAACTCTTTAGTCTTTTGCGTAGAAAAATGTTTTCTTGGATATTCAGTATTACAAATTGGACATTCAAAGTTTGAGATTCATACAGTGGCATTCTTCTCAGTACTTCTGATGATCTTTCTTAAATACACGCATCCAAAAAATTAAGGGTTGGATGTTGTGCATGCACTGTTAAGGTCCCCAGTGACAAAGGCCCATTGACTATCAAGGTTTGGAGGTGGAGCATTTGTGAATTTGAAGGAGTAAAAGCTAGAAATTCTTACAAGTTTCGAGGTGACTACTTTCATCTTACAGTGCTAAACAGAGGGTAACAACTGAAAAGCCTCAAATTCAACCCAAAGTACTGACAGAGAAGTGGGGAGGTTTTTGATATTACTAAAATACTTTCTCATTTGCACCCCCAAAGGTGAGGAAATAAGTTTTCCAGGTTCCATAAAGACTTGGCCCCATAGGGTATTTTTCTATTTAACTTTTAAAATAAGTTTTTTTCTAAGATAAGTCCCAATTTTAAATAGTTTTCTAAAATAGATTTCATCGGATATTTTTCATTTGCATTTAAGATGTTACTGCTTTCATAAAGAATATTTACTTATTTTCATGTACAACTATTATAATCAAGTTGATTCTAAACACACATCAAGTTTCTTTTTTGATGCTACTGTTCAGCTTTTCATTCACTCTTCTATTCCTTGCTTGTGACAATCTTAGTCTGTAATCCAGGCTAGCCCCCTATGCATTTTATAACCTAGGCTGGTGTTGAGCTGCTGGCAATCCTCCTGTGTCAGCCTCCTCCTGAGGACTGAGATTGCGAACAGGAGCTACCACATTAGGCGCCAGCAATTTCTTGATTTTTCTGCTATGTATTTAATCTGTATGTAATAATAACTCACAATTCTCCTTTTAAATATCTTTCCATTAATTTAATCACTTATTCACTTTACATCCTGGTCTCAGACCCCCACAGTTACCCTCTCACATGACCACTCCCCTCACCTCACCCACTGGGAACCAACTCACCTGAGTGCCTCTAGTCACTGCAGCCCTAAGCACATCCTCTCCCACTGAGGCCAGACAAAAAAGCCCAGTTAGGGGAACAGGATCCACAGGCAGGGAACAGAGTCAAGGTAAGTCCTGCTCCAGTTGTTGGGGAACCTGCATGAAGACAAAACTGTCCATCTGCTACATTTGTGCCAGGGGCGGGGGAAGCAAGATCCAGCCCTTGAGTCTTGTTTGTTTGGTGGTTTAGTCTTTGGTAACTCCCAAGACTACAGGTTAGTTAACTCTAAAAGTGTTCGTGTGGAGTCCCTATCCCTTCTGGGTCCATCAATCTTTCCCCCAACTCTTCCACAAGACTTCCCAAGCTCCATCTAATGTTTGTCTGTGGGTCTTGCATCTGTTTCTTCAGCTACAGGGTGGAGCCTCTCAGAGGACAGTTAAGCTAGGCTCCTGTCTGTGAGTCCAGGCTGACAGATACAAACATGGCCTTAGGCTCCAAGGTCCTTGAAGGAGGAAGACAGACCTGCAATATGTTCCTATTGATCCTCTGAGAACAGCTTGGCACATCCCTCCCCCCAAATTGGCAGGGGTTGCTGTTACTGTATTCACTTATGCCCATCTCACACAGGGAACCTGTGTATCCAGGCCAAAAGTGGTGAATATAGTTGTCAACAGTGTCTTCACATGCTGTATATTGTGATAAGACTTCGTCCAACAAAGAGGCATCAAAGTCTCAGTGTGTCCTTATGAATCCACTGCCTGTGCAGTCACAGTAGTAGCTCTTTCCCCTATCCACGCACAGACCTCCATGTGAAACGTGGCTGACTGGCACATCAAAGTTGAGTTCACAGTGGTCTCCAAGGAATCCAGGCACACACCCAATGAGGGCCCAAGGGGGGTGTGCGAATCTCACTCAGAAGGTGAAATATAAATTGCCATCTGAAGTGGATGGAGGGAGGGAAGTGAGTGGGAGAGGGGATGTGGAAGGGTATGGGTGGGGGATCAGATGTTGGTAGAGCCAAGGGGAGAGGGCCAGGAGAGTGAACAGAAATGGGGGATGGTGGGTAGGGAACATTTCTAGGATGCGCCAGAGACCTGTGGTGGGGGAGGCTCAGGGAGTCTAAGAGGGTGACTCTAGCTGAGACTCTTAGCAGTGGCCTAACCACAGGGGTACATGTGAGCTGATGACCTCCTACTGCTGATTTTTTTTCCCTTGGTTGGAAGCACAATATTTTACCAAGGCAAGTCAGGGGACTAACTTAACTGATGTAAGCAAATATCAGCAGCTGACTTGAATGGACACCCTCATGTCCTAGCACTTCCTAGTGCTGAGCTAGGAGGAAACAGGGTGAACAGAGCAATGTTTCCTGTTCTAGGTCCACTCCCATCCAGAGTCAGAGGCATGCGAGCCAGGGCTTGAAATGAAAGCTGTAACCATGGCAACTTAAGCTGAGCAAGCCATTAAATTGAGTATGTTATCTGAGAAATGGTTTTAGTGTTCCCTCACTAAATATTAATAGAGCTATGATTCTGTCACCGGGATTCATTTGCTTCCCCGTTGCCACTTACATGCCTAGGTGAACTTTATCCCTGAAGATGGCACATGGCTAGGAATAGGGGCATGAACTTCTTTTAAAATTGCTTTTACATTTTACATTTGAAAGGTTGGATTTTACTTCTTGGGTGGTTGGTACCTGGCAACTGATGCTACCTATACAGAGTAGTGCTGACTGAGAGTACACAGCGCCTTAGACATGTGTACCTGGCAGGGAGAGCGTACTCATAAAATAAAGTCACTCATATTTGAATATATTGTATCAAATATTCCAATTATATAGCTATGATTAAAATAGAACTATCTTCCAAAATTATATGCTCATAGATTGAAACCAAAATGATAAAAATTATAATCTCCCATCTTACCCCTGTTAAAAATAAGTGGCCATTTTTTTTTTTTGGTATCATCATCTATGGGAAGAGATGTAGGAGTTTGAGCACAAGCTAGTCTGTGTCTGAATACTCTTTCTTTGACTCACCAGGAGAATTCATAGTTCCAAAGCCTCTGCACACACAGCCCCACACCACCAGACCCAGTCCTGCTGTGGGTTTATTAAATGTCTTTACCAGCTTCTGACCCCTACTGTCCAGTCAAAGCCTTCAAGGGTCTTGTCACATTGTCCTTTCTCTGTCTCATGTAAAATTTGCCATTCTCTGCCCTCTGAACAGCTGTAAAATTCCAAACAGCTGGATCTCAGCACTCGGGAGTACTTCAGCATCATCTAGTGTGGTGTGTATGCTGGGATGTACTGCATGGCCTTGTTTCCACTAGCTGGTGTGCTCTGCTGACACACATTAATTGTCAGCACAGGTGTCTGTACGCTCACACAGTATCAAAGAGTGAGCAAAGGGGGGGCTTTGACAGTTTATCTGCTTCACTGTCTGTGAAGTCAATTTACTAAAGAATTTTAGAAAAGAATAAGATTTAAATAATGGTGGGCAAATTTATATGAAGCATTTTAACTGGGTCTTGAGTAAAAACAAAACAAAACAAACAAAACCCACAGATAGCCAGGCCAGTGATCATATTTTCCCTGATGCTTTAGTAATCTCCAAAGAGGTATCAGGACCTTTGAGAGAAACCAGTACAAACTAACAGGATAAAGTTCAACTTCCTGAGACCCAATCCACAATGGTTTCACTGTCCTTTGACACACTACACACACACACACACACACACACACACACACACACACACACACACATACACACACACACAAACAGAGAGAGAGAGAGACAGAGAGAGACAGAAAGAGACAGAGAGAGAGAGATTCCTCAGAAAACTGGGCATGACACTCCCGGAGGATCCGGCTATACCACTCCTGGGCATATACCCAGAGGCTTTACCTGCATGCAATAAGGACACATGCTCCACTATGTTCATAGCAGCCTTATTTATAATAGCCAGAAGCTGGAAAGAACCCAGATGTCCCTCAACGGAGGAATGGATTCAGAAGATGTGGTATATTTACACAATGGAATACTACTCTGCAATTAAAAACAATGAATTCACGAAATTCCTAGGCAAATGGTCAGAACTTGAAAATATCATCCTTAGTGAGGTAACTCAATCACAAAAGAACACACATGGTATGCAGTCACTGATAAGGGGATATTAACCCAGAATCTCAGAATACCCTAGACACAATTTGAATATCAATAGATTTCCAAGAAGATGGAAGGAGAGACCCCTGGTCCTGGAAAGACTGAATGTAGGGGAATGCCAAGACAGAGAAGCGAGAGGGGGTTGACTGGGGAAAAGAGGGAGGGAAGGGGGCTTATGGGACTTTCGGGGAGGGAGGAAACTGGAAAGGGGAAATAATTTTGAATGTAAATAAAAAACCTTAGAAAATAAAATAAAATTAAAAAAATAAATAAATAAAATAAAATAAAAATTACAGAGAGGAAACCACTAGGGGGCAGCAGAGGTACTGCTCTCAATCTGCACCAGCAAGGAAGATGCTGTGGTTGCCTTTGTCATTTTAGAGGAAGTGGGTGGGAAGCCCAAGGTCTGGGAAAATGACCATAATAACAGTACCTAGTGTTTACATAGCACCTTTCTTCAATTAGCTCAGCGTGTTTGGATGTGATTATTCAGCTGGGAGCTTCCAGTTGTGGGAAATGAAGCCCCAGGCAAACACGTGGCCTAGGTGGGACAGAGTGGAAGGCTAATTCTTACTCATTCCAAGTGCCCATTCATTATTCTTACTCAGAAACGCTGATGCGTGATCCTTCCTGGTCATTTCCTTAGAGACAATAAGCTGAGAGGTCAAGAGCCCTAAACTGATATGGGTTATATTGAAAGATTCGTAAATTTCAACCAATCGGGGAAAGGAATCCCATGACTCCAAGCCAAGAGAAAACTAAAATAGAACTGTATAAATTGTGTCTGCCTATAAGGTGTCAAGCTGAACGTACCACTTTCCAGTGAAGAACATTTTAAAAATGTAAATAATCCATGTAATTTTTAAACTAATTTTTATTTTTAAGGAAATGCGTTCCAAACTGAGCACCCCTCCCCCGCCGAAAAAAATTAACAAAAATTGAACTTGCATTTTGAAAGCTAAATAAATCTTTATTGAACAAAGAAAATGCTATGTGCCAGCATAGTTTAGTAGCAAAACATTGTGACAGGTAACCCAGACCTGATGAATGAACAGATAGATCAGAACCTCAGTCACAGTGGGCATTTTGCCTAGTGAGTGCGTCTAGTGTGAACATTTGCAAGGAGTGGCATGAGGTGAATGATTGAGATGCCTCCTCGTTTAGGGGATCATCGGCTGTGTTAGCGGTGTGCTTCTATAATATGAAACAACTGCCGACAAGTAGGAAGCAAGGGTTTGTTTTGGCGGGCAGCAGGGGGAGGCAGGGGGATGGCCGCGTTTTATCCGCAGTCACGAAGCAGTGAAGGTAATGTTGCTACTCGGCTCACTTTCTCTTTTTACTCAATCTGGGGCCCCAGTTAGTGGACAGAGGATGTCCACATTTAAAGAGAGTCTCCCCACCTCAACCTAATCTAGAAATCCCTGTCAGAGGCAGTGGCTGAAATATCTTTGGGTCTCAACAGTCTCCAACTTGGGATTCAGGCTGGCCTTGAACTCACAAGAAACCTATCTGTCCCTGCCTTTATCTCCCAAGTATTGAGATCAAAGGCCTGGGTTTATTATCTATGTACCCTTGAAAACACATCAATTCCTGTTTCTTTCTCCCTTCTTTGGAGATTGATATCTCTGTGCATAAATATACCTATGCCCCCTTTCTCTTTATATAAGTTAATCGAGTGCTCTCTTCTGCATTCCGCTTCATTTAAATTCCTTTTCATTTACTGTATAAGCGTATTGCCAAGCTATTATGTATCTACTGAGTTTTATGGCTTGGGCCTTGTGCCATGCGCCAGGCTGAGCAATTGCCAGTTCTCACATGAAAGACTGTATTATAGACACTCGTGGTTCGTACTCTACAGCAAACTCCCTCACAATCAACTCAGAGTCTTATCTCCCTAGATTCTAGACTCTTTCCTGTTGACAATATTAATCATCACTCCTGCTAATAAAGTCTGTCTCCCTCCTCCTCCTTTTCCTCCTCCTCCTCTCCTCCTCCTCCTCCTTCTAAGTGCTATGTTTCTCCCACATCCCAACTGGGATATTGGAAGATGGCTCCCTCTTTATACACTTAATCCTAATAGATTCACCCTCTGATTTCACCAAGTAGCTGCTTTCCTTTAAGTTCAGAGGGTAACTTTAATATGGTTCTAAATAATTCACAGGCTCTTTGTATAGGTCTGTTCTAAAAAGGGATTGTCCAAAAGTGATAGGCAATCTGGGTCCTAGGTGAACTGAGTGTTGTTTTATGAAAATACATAATTCAGAGACTCCATGTCCTAAAACAGGAACTGTGTGTGGCTCTTGTTTTGTTTTGTTTTTCTTTTCTTTTTTATTAGATATTTGCTTTATTTACGTTTCAAATGTTATCCCCTTTCCTCATCACCCCTCTGAAATCCCCCTATCCCATCCCCCCTTCCCCTGCTCACCCCCCCCCACTTTCCTCACCTGGCATTCCCCTTCACTGGGGCATCGAGCCTTCACAGGACCAATGGCCTCTCCTCTCTTTGATGTCTGAAAAGGCCATCCTCTGCTACATATGTAGCTAGAACCACGGGTCCCTCCATGTGTACTCTTCGGTTGATGGTTTAGTCTCTGGGTGCTCTGGGTTACTGGTTGGTTCACATTATTTTTCGTCCTATGGGACTGCAAACCTCTTCAGCTCCTTCAGTTCTTTCTCTAGCTCCTCCATTAGGGACCCTATGCTCAGTCCATTGGTTGGCTGTGAGTCATGGGTATTTTGATCCCCCTTCTGAGAAGGACCAAAGTATCCACACTTTGGTCTTCCTTCTTCTTGAGCTTCATGTGCTCTGTGAATTGTATCTTTTCTCTTCCTCCATGTTCACTGAATTTCAGAAATACCAACGTTTTATTGGATTTTATTTTATTTATTTGGGTACTTACCTCAGATATCTATTCTGATTTCCTAGAAAAGATAAAGACTGACTCTAACTTAAACTGGTACAACAATTACTTCTTCCTTCCCTCCTTCCCTCCCTCCCTCCCTCCCCCTCCCTTTTTGTCTCTCCTTTCTGCACACAGATGTATATGAAAAGTTTAACTTGGAGGAACAGGACTTCTATGAGTGGGAGACTCTGACAACTGAAGACAGAAGTGGTACTATGTAGGCATCTCATTACCACCCAAACATGACTTAAATCAACAGCTCACAAGTGTTAGTGCTGGACAACCAATCGGCAGCAAGATAAATTTGTTCATATACAATCAGTAACAGATCCAAATCTCTCATCTAAGACTCTCCCTTTTCAAGCATTTTGAATTATATGTATGAGTGTGTGTCTGTGTTGGTATATGTGCATATGAGTGCAGTTGTCCATAGAGGTCAGAGGAGGGCAGTAAAGGCCCTGGACCTTTGGTTGGTGGGCATCCTCTCCCTCTGGATTTTGTTCCTGGGAACCAACTGCAGTCTTCTGCAAAAGCAATAATAGCTCTAACCTGACCACTTGGCCACCTTTCCAGCCTGCAAGTCTCTTTAAATAACCTTCATTCATCTTATTTATATTCTATACAAACTTCATTTTTAAGATGCTTTTTTTTTGAGATAGGATTTTCACTTCTTGGCTGGCTGGCCTAGAACTTGCTAAGTAGATCAGAATGGCCTTAAACTCACAGCAAACCTCTGTATTGTTGACCATGTTCTGGGATTACAGGTATGTACCATTATGCACGGCTTCTGTGTGGATTTTTCTTAATTTTTAACAAGTTACATATATATATATATATATATACACACACACACACACACACACACACACACACACACACACACACACATACATGAACCATGAAATGGGTTGATAGATAGGAACATACATGCTTCAATCAGGTTCATCACTTCTACCTTCTCAAAGAAATTTATTATAGAAATGAATTGAGAGGTTTTTTTTTTTATTTATTCTTCTCTCATACTGTACATCCTGAACACATCATTCCCTCCCCCATTCCTCCCAGTTCCCCTACCACCTCCTCTCTGCCCCAGATCCACTGCTCCAATTTGAGAGGTTTTAACATGCAATAACTCAGAACAAATTGTTACATTTTAATCAACTGAGAGAAAATGAAGAAAAGCTAAATCTTGACATCTGTCATTTTAGATTTCCAGATCTGAATTTTTTTCTCAGCTTGGAAATATCGACATTCTATTTAAACCAAAACAAAAAGGTCCAGCCCTGTGGTGCTTCCTCTGAGATGATTCTTCCTAAGAGTTCTGGTGTATAAACATCTACAGAATGGATTTCACCAGAAAGGGAGCACACTAAAGATTTCATTGAGAGCTAATGTTATTATTTTTTATATTTTTAGTGGAGATTTATAAAAATAACATTGAACTGGACAGATTTCTAAGTCTTTGCTTATTTTAGACATTGGAATTATAAGGTTTTGGGGGGAACAGGGACCCACTCTGAGCTCAGGCTGGCCGCAGACTCCCATTGATGTTCCCACCTCAGCTTCCTGAGTGTTACAAGGCGGTGGATCGTATGCCACACAAGTCAGAACATGCAGTTCATCTCGCTAGAACTGTCTGACCTTTCTCTTTCCAGCTAATCTGGGACTTCCCTGAAGGTAGGAATGTTCTTAGTCACATGTTCCATTAAGAAAGTGGGACAGGTGATTCACGGACGGTAAGCAAATGACGACAGCGAACAAGTGTCGATATCTGAGTATAATCAAAGGGTCCTTTGAGGGTGGAGAGGGAAGAAGAAACAAAGACCGAAGCAGGATGAGATTGTCAGAATCTACTGCACTTAAGTCATGGCAAAGCGAAGGAGCCCGGAGGAAAGCACAACAAACAATTACGGAGCTAGCAGGAGAAGCCATGGCATTTTGCATTGTGGAAAAGAAAGAAAGTATTTAGAGGTTTGGGTTGGCGTGACTGCAAAGGTTAAAAATGATGGGAAATGTGGTAGCTATTAGAATGGTCCGTAAATACGCAAGCTCACTCTGCTCTGTGGCACATTAAAGATCATGTCTCCCTGAGTTGGTTAACATAACAAAATGCAATTGAAAGTCATGCGTGTCATTTCCTACAGAGAGCTTTGAGGGCCAGTGAAAATGTCCCCTTTTAAAAGCCCTCTGCTATGCCAACTAAAGGTTTATAGTACATGACTTAGGATTAAGCATGGCATCTGGTGTGACAATCTGCTGTCACCCACCCAAGAGCAGGTAAAGAAGATAAAAAATATATTGTAGCTATCTCACTCCACTAACTGTGTTATTGATGATTGCAACATAAACTCGCTTATTCTGACATAGGAACTAAGAAAAAAAACTTTTGCTGTTAGATTGGAATTGAAAAAAAAACAGAAATTAGATTTTCAAATTCTATAATAAGATATTGGAAATCAATGAAAGACCATCTGTGAATAACATTTTGAAAATACTTAATATAAAAATGGAAAGAATCGTTTTTACCTACCATTGTGAAAATCCTTTGGGAAAAAAATCCCCCAATGAATAAAATTAAGTGGAACCGTGTTCTGAACCTTAAAACAAGGGAGTAGTTCCATTCACATGCTGATGCTGAGTGACACAGAAGGACATTAGTGAGGAACTCACAGCTGAGTTAGAACTGATGCAAGGGTCTAGTCTTACTGCCTATCATCTCAGAACAGAAAAACTGATGAAGTCAACACTTGCTATCCAGCAACTACAATAACATCTTCTAGTGAAGAAAACCAAACATCAGAAGGGAAGACATCTGGGAGGGCAACTGTTTTTTTTTTTTTTTTTTTTTTTTTTTTTTTTTTGTTTTTTTTTTTTTTAATTTAATTTTATTTTATTTTTTTAATTTACATTCCAAATCACTTCCCCTTTCCCGTTTCCTCCCTCCCCGAAAGTCCCATAAGCCCCCTTCCCTCCCTCTTTTCTCCGTTCAACCCCCTCTCATTACTCTGTCCTGGCGTTCCCCTACATCCAGTCTTTCCAGGACCAGGGGTCTCTCCTTCCATCTTTTTAGAAATCTATTGATATGCTGATTGTGTCTAGGGTATTCTGAGATTCTGGGTCAATATCCCCTTATCAGTGACTTCATACCATGTGTGATCTTTTGTGATTGGGTTACCTCACTAAGGATGATATTTTCAAGTTCTGACCACTTGCCTAGGAATTTCGTGAATTCATTGTTTTTAATTGCAGAGTAGTATTCCATTGTGTAAATATACCACATCTTCTGAATCCATTCCTCCGTTGAGGGACATCTGGGTTCTTTCCAGCTTCTGGCTATTATAAATAAGGCTGCTATGAATATAGTGGAGCATGTGTCCTTATTGCATGCAGGTAAAGTCTCTGGGTATATGCCCAGGAGTGGTATAGCCGGATCCTCCGGAAGTGTCATGCCCAGTTTTCTGAGGAGCCGCCAGACTGCTTTCCAGAGTGGTTGTACCAGCCTGCAATTCCACCAGCAGTGGAGGAGTGTTCCTCTTTCTCCACATCCTCGCCAACAACTGCTGTCTCCTGTGTTTTTGATCTTAGCCATCCTGACTGGTGTGAGATGGAATCTCAGGGTTGTTTTGATTTGCATTTCCCTAATGACTAAGGATGATGAACATCTCTTTAGGTGCTTCTCAGCCATTAGATATTCTTCAGGTGAGAACTCTTTGTGGAGCTCTGTACCCCATTTTTTAATAGGGTTACTTGCCTCTCTGGAGTTTAACTTCTTGAGTTCTTTGTATATCTTGGATATTAGCCCTCTGTCGGATGTAAGGTTGGTAAAGATCATTTCCCAGTTAGTTGGTTGCCGCTTTGTCTTTTTGACGGTGTCTTTTGCCTTGCAAAAACTTTGTAATTTAATGAGGTCCCATTTGTCTATTCTTGATCTTAGAGTATAAGCTATTGGAGTTCTGTTCAGGAAATTCTCCCCTGTGCCCATATGTTCAAGGATCTTCCCTAGTTTCCCTTCTATTAGTTTCAGTGTGTCTGGTTTTATGTGGAGATCTTTGATCCACTTAGAATTGAGCTTAGTGCAAGGAGATAAGGATGGGTCAATTTGCATTCTTCTGCATGTTGACCTCCAGCTGAGCCAGCACCATTTGTTGAAAAGGCTATCTTTTTTCCACTGGATGGTTTTAGCTCCTTTGTCAAAGATCAAGTGACCATAGGAGTGTGGATTCATTTCTGGGTCTTCAATTCTGTTCCATTGATCTACATGTCTGTTACTGTACCAATACCATGCAGTTTTTAACACTATTGCTCTGTAGTACAGCTTGAGGTCCGGGATACTGATTCCCCCAGAGGTTCTTTTACTCTTGAGAATAGTTTTAGCTATTCTGGGTTTTCTGTTATTCCAGATGAATTTTTGAATTGCTCTTTCTAACTCTATGAAGAATTGAGTTGGGATTTTGATGGGGATTGCATTGAATCTGTGTATTACTTTTGGTAAGATGCTCATTTTTACTATATTAATCCTGCCAATCCATGAGCATGGCAGATTTTTCCATCTTCCGAGGTCTTCTTCAATTTCTTTCTTCAGAGACTTGAAGTTCTTGTCATACAGATCTTTCACTTGTTTGGTTAGCGTCACGCCAAGATACTTAATATGGTTTGTGGCTATCGTAAAGGGTATTATTTCTCTTACTTCTTTCTCAGCCTGCTTATCCTTTGAGTATAGGAAGGCTTCTGACTTGCTTGAGTTGATTTTATATCCGGCCACTTTGCTGAAGTCGTTTATCAGCTGTAGGAGTTCTCTGGTGGAGTTCTTTGGGTCGCTTATGTATACTATCATATCGTCTGCAAATAGTGATAGTTTGACTTCTTCCTTTCCAATTTGTATCCCTTTGACCTCTTTTTCTTGTCTAATTGCTCTAGCTAGAACTTCAAGTACTATATTGAAAAGATATGGAGAGAGAGGGCAGCCTTGTCTAGTCCCTGATTTTAGTGGGATTGCTTCAAGTTTCTCTCCGTTTAGATTGATGCTGGCTACTGGTTTGCTGTAAATTGCTTTTACTATGTTTAGATATGGGCCTTGAATTCCTGATCTTTCCAAGACCTTTAGCATGAAAGGATGCTGAATTTTGTCAAATGCTTTCTCAGCATCTAATGAGATGACCATGTGGTTTTTTTCTTTGAGATTGTTTATGTAGTGGATTACATTGATGGATTTCCTTATATTGAACCATCCCTGCATCCCTGGGATGAAGCCTACTTGATCGTGGTGAATGATCGTTTTGATGTGTTCTTGGATTCGGTTGGCAAGAATTTTATTGAGTATTTTTGCATCGATATTCATAAGAGAGATTGGCCTGAGATTCTCTTTCTTTGTCGGATCTTTGTGTGCTTTTGGTATTAGTGTAATTGTGGCTTCATAGAACGAGTTGGGTAGTGTTCCTTCTGTTTCTATTTTGTGGAACAGTTTGAAGAGTATTGGTGTTAGGTCTTCTTTGAAGGTCTGATAGAATTCTGCACTAAAACCATCTGGACCTGTGCTTTTTTTGGTTGGAAGACTTCCAATGACAACTTCTATTTCTTCAGGGGTTATAGGACGGTTTAGATGGTCTATTTGATCCTGATTTAATTTTGGTAAAAGCCAACTTCTCTGTCTCACTTGGGAGGCACAGATACTCCTATTTTCAACTTACTCCTGAAGATGCTCAGTAAAATCAGAGTGATATCCCAGCAGGCTGCTAATGATGTTAGTCAGTTAGGTTATAATCAGGGCACCATAAGAGTTACCTAAAAGAAAGATGCATCCTCGTTCTCAGTTTTCCTCTGTGTCTCCTGGTAAAAAGCCCTCTGCACTGTGTCAGATTGACTTTGATTTCTAGAGGCTGCTGATATGAAACCAGCTCAGCCAATCACAGTTATAGGTTGTTGGTTTTTTGTAGAGGACTCTGTGGAAAGCAGACACAAACCATAAGGAATTTGGGGCTGTTGAAAGCCAACTCTCCCAGGAGATGCATATGAATGTGTGAAGCTTTTGAATGGACTCTTTACTGGGTCTTCACTATTAGCTGTTTAGAACAGCTGTGCAGGTTGGAAGAATCATCCATGGAACCAGAAGAGGCCAGTGAAAGTTCCATTCCGAGATGGGGATGTGGCCAATAGGAGGCTGCTCATGCCCATGTAGATGGCATCATACCCATGCATGCACTTATGGGACTTGGACTTATTACTACCAATAAAGTGAAGACATGGGGTTGAGAAGGAGCTGGGTTGGGTGCTCTGGGAAGAGTTGGATGGAGAAGATTGGGAGGTAGATAGGATCAAACTATATACATATATAGACTTTCCAAAGAATAAATTTAAAGTGTTATTGTTAAAATTCAGACACGCCTGCTTCTTTGGGTGGGGATTTTCACTCTGGCCCTCATGCTTATTAAGTAAGCACTCTGATCTACTGGGTCATCTGCTTAGCAGAATTTACTCTCTGTAGTTGAAGAATTTGATTTTTTATATCCAGTTTCAATTGCATCAAGATTGTTGGCATCGTGTAATTGAATATCAATTGACAGATCTTTTTTATCTTCTTCAGAACGTACTCTGAGCCTGTCACCATGGTAATGCTTTTGTACTTTTTCTGTAATTCTGTCATCTTTTCTTTGTACAAGTTGTAGCTTTATTCTTAGTTGCAAACAAATTTTCACTTTCCTAAGTTGCCCTTTCTGTGATGTGTGGACTTTTTCTGGGGATCTGAAAAAATAGCTACTTACCCCCAGAGAGTGTACCAACCAGAGAAACAAATAAACCCTTGCACACAGGTGCAGCTTGGAGAACCAATGAGTTTAACTGGGGTGACTTATGGGAGAAGGGACTACACAAGGGCAAAGATACTACTGAAGAAAAGAGATCTCTCCTAGCAAACACTGCCGCCCAGAAGGGGTTCTCTCTGCCCCATGATAAAATATTAATGGGTCCAATCTTGTGCAGGTCTCCAGCAGAGTAATCAAAAGGACAATTGCCACATCACCTCCCAGGAGAGCAATGCATGGTTATAAGGTGATGGTTTATGGTCTTTAAATAGTTCTCCTAATAGCTCTAAGACTCACCTAGTTTCCCCTTGATTTGGTCAGGATGAGTCCTGATGTTTGCTTTGTTCTAGGTGTACTTTTAAGACAGGGATCCTCTCATTTCTTCCTATCAAATTTGCCAGGTGTTCAGCTAACATTATTTTGTGTTTATACTTATGATGATGCTTCCAGGGGAGCTTTTTAACTTATTATTTCTTCTAAGTCACTCAATTCGTCATTTGTTTTCTATTTGTTGCTAGCGAATTGCCCCAAATTTGTAGCACATACATTCTAAATAGGGGCTAATGTCAACCATAATTTCTACTCTTCTCCTCAAATATCTACGAGTCTTAGATTGCTTTTCTTGCATCTATCCTTTACTTTCTATCAAGTTACTGGCTAATGCACATTATCTATTAAAATTTTTACTCTGTACCGCTAATGCTCATTTATATTTTCCTTATGTTTACATACTCACATGGTCACCATAGTGACTTGCATATTTCCATTTTCAAAAAAGGGAATTCTCTTCTTTTCCTCTCAGAAGTATATACCTCTCAGAAATATATGTAATATATGCTAATGATAAATATATTCTTCACAGGGAATTTGGTTTTCCTTTCTGGATGTTTAGAAAGACTTTTTCCTTTTGATGTCTTGAAGCTCATTATACTCTGTGGACCAAAATACTGTTTTATCTGCCCTTCACTGGGCTCCAACAGCTTCCTGAATCTGACATGCTCATATATTCTTTTATTTTTGAGACAATTCTATGTTCTTAGTAAAGCATCTCTCCATTCTCTTTATCCTGCTCTTCCATAACTCTAATCATCAGCCTAGTCAAAGACACCACCAAAAGATTAGGATTGTGTACTTTAGAGGGTACCTTATATCTCTGCATGTGCATTCACACACAGAGATTCACTCACATACACACACACACAGAGAGAGAGAGAGAGAGAGAGAGAGAGAGAGAGAGAGAGAGAGAGAGAGAGAAAGAGAGAGAGAGAGAGAGAGGAGAGTGACAGGGTGACAGAGGCAGAGACAGACACACAGAGAAAAGCACATTTAAGAATTATTGTCATTAAAGAGTCCATATTCAATGTCAATACAGTGTAATCTGTAACTACATATCAGATCTTAAAATTAATACCATTCAGTCACCAAGAAACCTTTATCATTAGGAAAAAGCAATTAAGTTGTAACATTGTCATGAGTATCTGAGTTGCAGGTCCACCATTATCAACAATACATGGTCCTGGCTAGTATAGAGTTTGTGCATAGAAGACAGTGATAATAGAAAACTTACACAATTATTCAAGCCCCCTTTCTATAAGAATGGGTATAAAGACTTCTCTCATTGCTAAGCACATTTCCAGTTAACACCTAGAGACTATTCTCTCTATTTTAGTTCCTGGAATATTTTCTGGGTAGCTAGCAATACCTGGGCTATCCCATTTGCACACTGGTAGGACGTCTACAAACATATTTGTGTGTGGATATTAATTTTATGGAGTGCCATGACTGGGATAAAGCACACTCACACAACAGGACAACCAGTATTTCTGTATGTATCTGTGAGCATTTCTAGAAAACATTAGCACCACAACCAATAGATTAAGTAAGGTACCCCTGCCTTAGTGTTAGTGGGCACCAAAGGATGGAGGAAGGACAGACTCAGTCTCCTGAGCTGGAACACCCATCTTCTCCCGTTTTCTGATGTCCGTGATCTGTGTTTAGGAATTACAGCTGTTCTCTCCATCCCAGCTCATGGAGGCCAAGGTTCTTAGGCCTCTGACCTTGAACAAATTATACTATTGATTTTCCTTGTTCTTCAACCAATAAACAGCATGTCCTGGAACTGTGGGGCTTTCATAATCACAGCCAAAAGTTCTAAGTAAACCTCCTCTTCTATCTATGTTCATGTTTAAGCTTCTACAACTTCCTATTGATTTTTGTTCTTTTGAGAGCGTTAATCATTATGTTATACTTAAATTTATATTCATATGTGTAGATAAACCAACCCTTTATATCATTGTACATACCTACAACTACTCTAAGAAATAGTGAATATCATTAGAGAAAGAAATTTATCAAATGTAATAAAAATGTTTAAACAATATTTACAATATCATGTATGACCTTATTGATGTGTCTAAATATACTGTAAGCTTATTAATTTATCAAGAGGAGAAGTTTTCTGTTTCCAAACTTTATAATTATTTCAAAACCTAATAATTTTTAAAGATGGAGAGTTGACAAAGGAGCAAATTTTTGTATCTTATTTTTATTAATAAATTAGTGAGCTTTTGAAGTAAATAAAAAAGAAATAATATGTGTGTATTACAATTTACAGATCATGTATACCTTTTTATATCATACATCTTTTCATCATGTTTGACAATCTGCCAATGTTTAGTCCTATGAAACTCATAGCTTCACATATCTTATACTGTTATAAAGGTGTTATCTATGCAGAAATAACAACATACGTTGTTTAATAATTAACCTGTTATTAGCTTGCTTAAAAACTTTAAGGTATTTAGAGATTCATCACATTGGCTTATATTATTCCTTGGCCCACACAAATATATGATATACAAGATAATTATGTGATGTTCTTTCTTTTTATTTTTTATTTATTCTTCATTTACATTTCAAATTTTATACCCTTTCCTGGTATCCACCCTCCCAGAAAACCCCCAATTCATCCTCCCATCCCCTGCTTCCAAGAAGATGCCCCTCCACCCAACCCACTCCTACCTTCCCTCCCTCGATGTTTTCCCTCATTGCTCTCTCTTGCTCCTCTTTTGTAAAATGCCCATTCTACATATATATTTTGGTTTTAAATCTAGACTCTACATTGAAAGAAAGCATGCGATATTTTTCTGAGGCTGCATTAATCTCCTGTTTCCAGTGTGGTAAGTCACACTTGATCCATTCTGTCTCTGTTGATGAGCTCCCATGCTCTGGCTTCTGTACCAGTACTACAGTACCCAGAGATGTATATGTATCTCTGTGGTATGTTGAGTTCTAGCACTCGGAGTTTCTTTAAGAAAAACCTTGCCTGTGCTCCATCTTGAATTTCTTTCCCACAGGATTAAGAGTGTCAGGTATTAAAGCTCTTTGGTACATTTTCAGGTGAGTTAGTCAGTGCTTAGCCGGTTTCACAGTATCCAGAGTTAAAGAGGCTGTCTTTAAGTTTTGGGTCAATTTTGCTAAAATTCAGATGGCTGTAGGTGTCTATGCTTAACTGTACAGTAGTTTCTACATGATTCTTTTAAATTGAAATTGGTTTAGTTTTTTTCAGGGGGGGGTCTTTCTGTTTTTCCATAAGAATATGAATTTTAAGATTTTTTTTTCTATTTCTGTAAAGAATGCCATAAGAGCACTTATGGGGATTAGATTAAATTTTATTATTTGGATAATCTAGACATTTTCATGTTAATTTTGTCAATGCATGAGCATAGAAGGTCTTCCAATCGTCTAGGGTCTCTTCCAATTTTTTTCTTCAATGTTTTGAAGTTTTCATTGCTCAAATCTCTCACTTCCTGGTTAGATTTATATGTACATACTTTTGTAGAACCTATTATGAATGAAATCTTTTTCCTGACTTTTTCCACAGCTATATACTCGGTACAGGAAGGTACTTAGTTTTATGCTAATTTTGTATCACAGGATTGCTGCACTCAAGTGTCTGCTGTTTTCGTATTCATTTATTTGGAATGTTGGATTGTCCCTGTATTTCTGATGAAACCAACCTAATCATGCTATTGGAGGCAACCACTGTTTCTGATCTATTTGTCCCTTTATATTAAGTAGTGTTTACTTGAACTGGATTTGACATTTGGTATATATATATATATATTTACAGTTGTTATATCTATTTGCCCGACTATTCTTTTGGGTAATACATAATAATGATCTTCCTTATCTCTTCAGACTAATTTTGACTCAAAGTCTACTTTAACAGATATAAATAAAACTATTCTTGCTTGTTTGGGGCTCTCATGTGCTTGGGGTGTTGCCTTCCATCCTTTCATGCCAGTGAAGTGTGTTTCTTATAGGTAATAGGCAGTTGGGACTTACTTTTTATTATAACCATCTATCATGCCTCCTTTTTTCTCTAGTGTATGGTGGATGCACATGTGTGCACACCTGTGTGTGTGCAGACCAGAAAAGGACATTGACTACTACTTCCTATCTTGTTCTCTTAAGATAGGATCTCTAATTTTTCCAATCCCCACGGCACTGGGGTTGCAGGCAAAGGTAGCCATACTTGGCTGCTTCCAGGGGTGCTGAGGATTTGAACTCAGGCCCTTATACTAGCACAGCAAGTACTCCTATCTCCAGAGCCATCTCTGCAGCACTTATGTTTTAACTGCTGTTAAGATGTCACCTCCATAACCAAAGCTATGACATCCTTGGCCCTCACCTGTGTCACCCTATCTCCTATAGCCTGTGTATTCTTTCAAAAATATTATATGCACATATGTACTCATGTGCATAATTCCATCGATATAGTGTCATGTGAGGCATATTCTAATATATATTTCCTTATAAAAATATCACTTTGAAGAGAATTCCCTTTCCCTTTCCAATAAATAGGTTTCAATTTTCTTTTTAATAAGATATACTATTCTGTTTATACACATGTTGTCTGCTATTAACCATCTTTTCCTTAAATGCTTTGATCTTTTGATATCAGCAATATACTCTTAATTGGAAAGGTATAAATACACTGCACTGCACTGCAGATTAATTCCTTGAAGTGAAATCATGGTTCAAAAGATAAATGTAATTCAAATACCTAGATTTGTTTGTTTGTTTTTGTTTTTGTTTTGCCATATATACTTTACCAACTTAAAATTTTATCACAAATACAACAAGTTTAGTAATTTTTTTTGTGCTCAAGGAAAGATCATACTATTAGAATCTGTAGTAGCAGGTTGAATCAATGATTCTTTGGAATTGTAGCTTTCCTTTGTTTGTTTTTATAAATGAGATTGAATTTTAATACATAAGTCTGGGGTTAAATCTTATTCTTTTTCTGTGAATTTCTGCACTTATATACTTCGGCTATTTTGGCAACAGTCATTGGTCCTCTACAGAACTGGAGAAAATATACCCCAACCTGTGTGAATAAGTGAAGTTCTGACATCTTATCCAGATGTTAACATCAAATCTAGTCACGATACTGATCTGTGGAAATCTCTTTAGCTGTTCTCTATCAACATCAATGACCAAAATATCCACCCTTCCATCCATCAGAGTCCTATATCTTAACCCCTTACCCATGCATCAACATTTCACATTTACCATTTCTTCTACAATACTGAACTGTTATTGTATGTATCATGCCCTTGTTCCTGCTGTGTCCAAACTCCAAATAACACAGCCCCACCCCACTCACCACCTCCTGTCACTGTATTCACCTTCTTTCCACTGTAACAGTCTTGTCATAATGAATTGCACCTCACCCGTCATCATTGCCTGTAAGTCAGAGTGAGATGCTGTGCACTCAACCCAGAGTAGAACTGTTGATGGTCCGTAGCTGTGTGCCAAACTTTCCACCAAGCTAATCATTTATTGAATTACTCTGCTAACTCCTGAGTGACCACAGTATAGCTGAGCATGTTACATGCTCATGTTAGAGTTCTTTTCTATTGTCTTATACATTTTTATCTTTTTTAAAGTGAGCTTTACTGCATAGTCAGAGATCTTATGTCTAATTATCCATTTCAGGGTCATCAGGGTGGTTTTGCAATTACATGCACTTGCTGCCTGACAACCAGAGTTAGATCCTCAGAGATCTTTCTAAATAAATAAAGTATATCTATCAAAGGAATAAAGCATCCCACACATAAAGAATCAGAACTGTGATAGAGCTTTGTTATTTTCTCTGTGATTATGCTAAAAACATGGAACATGGTTCAAAAAAGGAAGGAATATACACACGTGTACTAGACACACAACATAACCCCCTGCGGTTAAAATTATTATATGAGTTCTTTTAGAAGGTGGTAAATGTCTTAGGACCCTGGAGAATGCATCATCTTAAAGAAATGACCAAGATGTACAAATCTAATAAGAGTCTGTTAGACACTCACCACCACCCTTACCACAAAGTAATTGTAATTTTGAGCAATATTTTTAAAAACCTATTTCCAGCATTGAGATGACTCAGATGTGAAGAAACAGAAAAGTACGAATGAGTGAGTCTGCCCTGAGCAACCTCAGCAGATGATGACAGCTGCGGCCTCGGTCATTTGCACAATTCCACATGCCCTTCTCGCAGGCTACACTGGGGGAAGTCTGCCAGAGGCCACGGAAGGTCTTTGTGGGCCCTTGACTCGGACTGAGATCCCCAGAGGAGAGGATGGGTCTGGACAGTCCTATCTCAGAAAATGGTTAACATTACAGTTACAGACACAGAGAGAGCCGAGTCCAGGCCTGAGCCTCGTCTTAACCACCTCTGATGTTGATGTTGTCAAACACAAGACCTTTCTTACACTGTGCACAAGGTGGTCTTCTCAGTGTTAGCCTATGAAATCACTACAAGCTAAGCAAGTACTTCTAGCATGAGAGCTTGAGCTTAAGAGGCAGAAGTACCATGAAAATACACTTTAGAAAAAAAGGGGAGGGGGGAGGTGAGTTTGCTTTGGTTTTGAGTCATCATGGGTTTCTGTGCTGAAAGAGTTAAAAGAATGAACATTGAAAAACAGGATTTAAGACTGCACTGGTCCTCAGGCATGAGAACCCTGGGTCCAGTGTAGGCCACTCCCTGTCCTTCCTCTCTTATCTCTGTTGCTCTTGGCCTATCGGTTTTATTCTTCCTTATGATAAGCCAGGGTCTTCACACAGAAGACTTCGATGGCAAAGGGTTCACAACCTCACAGCTTCATACTGGAGAAGGTGGGTGTGCCCCCCCACCCCCGTCATCACTCCCCCACCAGCTCCAAGTCCCCATAGCATCATCTACCTGCTCCGTACTTAATAAATCATTGTCACCAAGGAAGAGCTGTCATAATCGCCCCCAACTTGAACTGAGTCCATTTCTTCGCCCAGTCACTGAACTCGGTGAAATGGCTGAGGTCAGGAATACAGAGGCAAGCTATGGGAAACACAGGATGGGAGGCAGAGAAGTGGGCATGGTCAGCACCAGAAAAAAAGGGAGGGGCCGAGGCAGAAGAAAAGGGCATCATCAGCCTTAGTAACCACCAGCACAACACTGATTTCATGGGACATTATGTTCTGAGTTCTTGATAAATGAACTTGGTGAACTTACAAGTTGGGGACCGCCTATATCTGAATAATGCACAAGGGGGAAAGGACAGACAATGGCCATGGGAGAAGGCCCATCATGCCATTTGCCATCTGGTTTTCCATATATATATATATATGGTTTACATATATATATATATATGTAAAGATCTTTGGCCCCAGGTTCATATTAGAGCATTCTCTATGATGAAATTTCTGTGTGTAACTATCACTATATTATATAGACATCTTTTGTAGGACAAAAACTATATATGAGCAATGTACTATATTCTTTATTTATTTTGGGGTCAATGGCAAAGTCATATAAACCAAAGCATCTCAAAAGTCTTACATTTGTCTGGACACATAGCCCTGCCATTAGGCAACTGAGGAAGCTTGTCAGCCCCAAAGAAAGACCTTTATAACGACAGTGGGAAAAGTTGCTCTGAGATTCTTGGCAGAGACATGTGGAAATATTTTTTTAAAGCTATTTTGTGCAATTATTTTTACAAACATTAAACAAGAGAAATCAAGCACCAACCCAGGGTCATTTCTTAAGATGCACACACACCCCAAACCTAATATCGCCACCAAAATGTAGTTTCTAACAGTTTGCCGAGTCTCAGCCACTTAAGGAAAATGTTCTCAGAAACAGAACAAAACAAAACAATAACCTATTTTTTTGTTTGTTTATAAAATTTTAAAATGTCCCTCCTCTTTGCTTTATTTTCCTTTGTTCCCCCACTGTGGAAGAATGTTAAGATTTCATAACAACAGACAATCAGCTCCCTTTTGATTGAGTCACTTTATGCAGATATTTCACTATGCAGGAAACAAAAAAAAAAAAAGAGTTGGGAAAGAGAATTCCTCTGTCTGACCCTGGCAGTGTTCAGAGGCTCCCTGGAGCATTTGAGGTGACAGCGTGGCTGACACAGACTGGCATGTTCTTTGATTCACACGCAGCTGTATAATTTCACGTCGCAGAACGGAAAGGTTTTGCTAGGGTACACTTTTTGCACCAGTGTTAAACAAGTCAGATTTCTTGAAGGCACAGTCAGCATTTACTGGAACTGGTGTCAGCCCTTAGCTGAGAGGAAACAGGTCACAAACCCCACCCTGTCTTCCACCTTTTCTAATGCTGCTGTAGGTGCAGAGATTTTGTTATGTTCTTAGCTGCCGGGGAGAACCCCAGTGAGATTTACATCTGCTTTGTTGCAAAGTTAAATTTAGCCTCATTTTGACAGTTTACTTTGGCCCCAAGTCCTTTCCCTTAGTCAGATACTTTTAACTGTCCAACTCATCTCATTGGCGTGGACGGGGGCCATAGATGGAACTAAAGAGATTCACAGGCCCATGTGACTATCATCTGAATCCAGATGAAGAGGCGATCTCTGGAGACCCCCAAAAGGTCAAATCTGTACAGAGTTGCGGATAACATTTTATGTTTTCAATAACTGCTTAATGTCTATATATGTCCTCCCTCTTTAGCAGTGTCTCCTTAAATCATCAACTAGAGAATATATTGAGATGATCATTACCAAGTGCCCAAAAGAATTACTTACTGCCTTGAAATTCAGAAATAAATACAGAGATGCTGTGACTGAGTGGAATTACTATGTATCAAATAACTCAGTGGTAGTTTCATACATTTAAACACTTGTTTTATTTTTAGCTAGCTGAGACTGAAGGGCAGGGAAGGGACAATAAATATAAAAGCTATTAAATTGAGGACCATAAGCTTGTAGCTTCAGTCTTGGCATGAGGTCACTATTCAGAATAGGTTATTTCAGTGATTTGTGATTTCTTTCTCTACCATCTGTATGTAAATGTAATGATAGCTTTAGCAATACAGAATTCACCTAATAACAGTTACTTTGTGATACTCAAAGTTCTGGGGATTTTTTCCCTTAGTGGTTCAACCAGTGGTTCATAAATTTGCACTCTACCAGGAAATCATCCAGGAGCATATTTCCTTCTGCACTGCAACAGTGGCTTCCCACTGCCTTGTGACTCTAGTTTCACAAATCAGAAGAGGAAGAGCATGGAAGTTCTTCCAGAATGATCAAGAAGCTAGATCCAGAAATAATCCTGCTGCTGCTGTTCTTTTGAGACAGGGCGGCCCCAAATTCCTCATACAGCTGAGGCTAGTCCTGAACTCTAGAGCCTTCTGCAACCAGATTCCTACTGCCCTGAGGAAGTGATTGTTTTCATTTTTCCTTCACACTCTACAGACCAGTGGCTCTCAATCTTCATTGTGCTGTGACCCTTTCATACAGTTTCTCCTGTTGTGGGGAAACTCCCCCCCCCCAACCACAAGATTATTTTCTTGCTACCTCAAAACTAATTTTGCTACTGCTATGAATCAAGATATAAATATTTTTGGAGATAGTGGTTTGTCAACAGGGTCGTGACCTACAGATTGAGATCCACTGCTCTAAAGACAAGAATACAGTCATATTCATGGACCGGATAGCATCTTGTTTTAGCCAGACTTTTAACTGCTATGACCAAATACATTTTGTAAAAAAATTAGAGGAAGTTTAAATGCATTCACAGTTTTAGTGCCCACAGTTCACTCCCTTCATTCCTGTGGCCACGAGGTAAGACAAACATCCCTGTAGTGGATGTCTATGGAGGTCTAGGGCACACCCACAGCCATCTACTTTCTTCAGTGAGACTCCATTTGCCACAGTTCCCCATGGCATGAAACTATTGATTAGGTCAGAGTCCTTATGCTCTTGTCTCTGGAGATGCTCTCCCAGACACCCTGAGGTGCACTTTATTCATGTGCTAAATGGGCTCATAATGCGACCAGTTTGACAATAAATATTAGCCATGCATATCTCCATTTACTCTGAATATTAGTCAAAAATATACTTTATAGATGTAACACCAATCTTTCGGTTTCCCACGTGCCTATGGGCACTTTTGGAATCTTGTTATTGAGCAGGCTAACAGCTATAGAGCTAAAGACTGGACAGAACCAATGAGTTAAGCATTGAAGATAAGGCCCTGATGAAGACAAACCTTTCAACCTCATGTTTGATTTTAGGCAGTCCTGGAATGGACAAAGATGCCAACATGAAATCAATCAACTCAGAGCCCTGAACTCTCCAACCTTTCTTCATAGGACATCCTCATTTCTCCTCAGGGACCTGGATATAGTTTCCAGTCATAGTGATATACTTGTGTTTAATCATAGCAATGAGGAGGACGGGTCCTCAAAGCACCTCAAAATTGTTAATTTGCAGTTCTGTGTTGGGATTTTTTTTTCTGTTTTTTATGTTAATGATCTTTTTTTTTCTTTGTTTTGTTTCTAAAAGGAAAAACAAAATACTTGCGGATCAAAGTCTTATTTTTATGGGGAGTTTTCCAGAATCTATAAACTATCCAAGAAGATAATTCTTCAAACACAAAATAATTCCAACAGAATAAAACAAAACTTTGGACTTTAGCCCATATTGTCAGGGACAAAGGTGTGGTGTCCCTTAGAAAACTCATTTCTATAGCCTGGCCTCATGACTTGAAAGTTCCTGTGACTTATGTCAGCTGTCAATCTTCTTGGACTCTAAATGCTAAAGAAGTAATGATTCTTACAAACGTTCTATACTCTCATACTAAGAAAGAAACACACACACACACACACACACACCCCTCTGTAAAATTAATAGCAATCAATATTCATTAGGAACTTCTTTTGATGAAGCAATGTCATATTTATATGTAGTACATATAACTGATTACATGTATATGTAACCCTCCCTTTGAAATAAAAGTTACCTTATTTACAGATGGAGACGCTGTGGAAAAGCCAGGTGAAACATTGTGTCAAACATATCTTGGGGGAAAAAAAAACATTCTTCAAACTCTTTTATTTTTGCTAAGGAGCCAAGTGGTAGCATAAATAACACTGTCACCCACCTCCAAACAAAAGAACAAAATGGAGAGGAAACATCTGTAAATCTGTAAAGAGAATGAGGCATTCACCCTAGACATTAGAGAATACGGAGTCACATCACCACAGTTCGCACATCAAGACACATCTACCAGATCCTCTGACATAAAGTCAACATTTTATCTTTACAATAAGAAAAGCCCGGACTGAAACTTGACAGTTTTTCTCGGACAACAGAAAAGTGAAAGTTGTGATTTCTGCAAGTGTCTCTTAGAAGTTAGGGACTGAAGGCTCACTGCTTTTGAAACGTTGAGGTGGTATTATTTAGGGGACTCAGAGGTCTAGTTGGGAGTCTAATCATTGGAGGTATGCCCTCAAGGGGAGTTGTAGAATTCTGGCAATTTGTTCTTCTCTGGCTTTGCTTCTTAGCTCTTGAGACCAACTCTTTTTTTCCATCTTGATGAGCACATGCTGCCATGTTGATGTCAAAATCAGTGGGACCCTTCCATCGTGAACCAGAATCTCAAAACTGAGCTCAAGTAAATCTTTTCTTTGTATGAATCAACTGCCTTGGGTAGTGTATTAGACTGACAAGATGCTGACTAATATATTGAGGTTGCCGAGAAAATCACCAACTATCTCACCTGCACAGTCTGTAAGAAAGTGATTCTCAACCTGTGGGTCATGACCCCTTTGGGAGGGTGCAATGATTCTTTCACAGGGGTTGCCCAAGATTATAGGAAAAAAACAGATATTTTCATTATGATTAATAGTAGCAAAATTATGGTTATAAAGTATAGCAATGAATATAATTTTATGGTTGCGGGTCACCATAGCATGAGGAACTGTATTAAAGGGTCGCAGTGTTAGGAAGGTTGAGAAGCACTACTATAAGAGAACTCCTCTGTCATTCATCCTGTAACTCTTCCCTGGGCTTTACTTCCTAGCAACTCACATTGTTCTGACTGTAACTCTTCCCTGGGCTTTATTTCCTAGCAACTCACATTGTTCTGACAGTAAAGAGCTAAGGAAGCTCTTTTCCTGACATTTGTAAAGAAAGAGCAAGGCTAGGAGCTGAAGAGACTCTCAGTTGGTAAAGTGAGTGTCACACAAGCGTGAGCACTGGAATTTTGATCCCTGTAACCTACATAAAAAGATAAGCATGACGTACTCTTATAATTCCATCACCAGAGAACTAAGTAGACACAGATGGATTCCTGATTCCACAAATTAGTGAGCTCCAGGTTCAGTGAAAAACTCCATCTCAAAAAAATAAAGGAGAGAGTGATACAGAAAGTGGCCTGATGGCATCAGACTCTGGCCTCCATATGACTGAACACACATGAATACATGCAGATGCACATACACACACATGCACAGCATATCCATACACATCAAAAAGAAGGAACAGGGCTAGATATGATTAATAATGCTCAAAATATTCTCCACAAAATCTGTTCTATTCTGTAGGGGAAAATAAGCCTTCTCTGGAGTGATATCCCTACAACAGAAGTGCCCTTCTCTTGCCCATCACTGCTGATTTCATTTCACTGAAGAGGACAAGGACAGATAATGGATGTTTACCCAAGAAGATCATAGACCAGAAACACAGGCCTACCAAAGAATGAAATCAGTGTGTTATTGAAGATGGGCATGTAAGTAATTTGTATGAGTATGTGAGTATGCATGTTCCTTCCCAGGCATGTCAAAGCCAGAGCAGGATATCTAGTATCTTCCCATACTGATTCCCACAGGATTAAAGAATGATTTCCCCAAGTCGCATGTAGCATCACATGCCCAGCACTATATAGACAGAGGTCTGTAAATCCAAGTCTAGCTTGGTCTACATAGCTAGTTCCAGGCCATCCAGTGCTAGATTTAAGTCTAGATTTAAGTCAACAAAGAAGACAAGAAGACAAAGTGGGGAAATGGTGAAACTGCACTGTGGGGCCACAACAAACCTTAACCACAAGACAATCTCCATCCAAATTAGCATAGCATCCACATGGAAGACCCATTTAGCTCAATTTCTCCTTCTTAATACTTAATGTGAAACTTTCAGCCATGAACTCCAAACCGTGCTACAAAGGCAGCAAAACTCCAGTCCAAAGAGGCAAAGTAACTATCAGAACCACACTCAGATGCTGCTGAGATTTTGAAATTATCAGTCGGGGCTGTAAAAATAACTATGATTAATATGCTAAAGGCCTTAATGGAAAAAAAAGGAGTGGATAGCATGCGAGAACAAATGAGTAATGCAATCAGAGATGGAAACTCTAAGAATGAACAAAAAAAAAAAAAAACAAGAGGAAATTTCAAAATTGAGAACACTGTTGGAGGAGCGAGGAAGGGCTTTGATGGGCTCAGCAGTTCAGGGGCATGGCTGGAGAGAGAAGCAGCGAGATTGCACGTAGGTCAATAAAAACAAACACAAAACTTTCCGTACTGAAATGTAGTCAGAATGGGGGAAGGAAGGGATAAAACACCCAAAGGTGACATTCTGAAGAACTCAAGGAATGTACCTCCTCGCCCTCATTCACAAATTCAGATTATCTTAAGTAAATTGTTTTTAAATAGACATATAAAAGTTATCTTGAAGTTGTTTTGAAAGATAAACAATGAATGAAGAAACCTTTTTTCGAAAACACTTGGCTGGAATTTAGTAAAATCCAGAGCCTACTTGTGTTCTAGCCTGTTCCCATCTTCCCCTCCCAAGCTCAGCTTAATGGATCCTCCAACCTCAGCAGAGAGGACAGGCTACCAGAGCTCCCTCACTGCCTTTCCCCACCAAGATTCACCCTGTTGTAACCAGACAAGGCCTATCAAAAGCAAGTCAATCATCATCCCTGAAATCTATCCTTGCCAACTGTATTTGGTCCAGACTCTTGAACAATGATCTCCCAGGGAGTTTTGTTTGTTTGTTTGTTTGTTTGTTTTTTAAACAACTAGAAAAGCCCACCTGCTATGGCTGAAGTCTAACAGGTACAGGGGTGATTCTTGATAAAAGGAGGCAGTTGGACAAGTAGACTTAGGAGAAGAGAGATAGAAGAGAGAGTCAAATAAAGCCATTGCTAAAACTGTTATCCTCACAGAGACCTATACAAAACCAAGACTTGACTTTCCCGGTAAACATATCAAAGTCTTCACACTGCGGGAAGAAACAGAGCTCTCTAACATGGATTAGATGCAGCTCAAAACAAATAAGAAAGAAAATCACAATGACAAGATCCAGAGAATGGCAAGTTAGATCAGACCCAAAAGTACAACACAATAAGGCAGCGGTTCTCAACCTTCCGGACATTCTGACCCTTACATACAGTTCCTCAGGTTGTGGTAACCAACCCAGCCATAAAATCATTTATTTGTCATTTCATAGCTATAATTTTGCTAGTGTTATGTGTTGTAATGTAAATGTGCAACCCCCAAAGGGGTCACGAACCATAGGTTGAGAACAACTGTAATAAAGGACCAAGTATGTGTTATCTTCTCAGAACTGTGGACAGAGGTAAATAGCAAGGAGACTAAAACCTGAGAAGGTACAGATGTCAGAGTTACTTCCAAGCAGATGACCCGAGTATTTAAGAGACTGAAGGAAGCCATACATAAAGAAATATCTGCTTTGCTTCACAGGGCACGTGATGTTATGATCCAGGTACTTGTTCCTTGCAAGCCCTATGATAAAACTGAATTCTAAAGTCCAGTGTTAATGGTGTTTGAAGGTTCAATACTGGATAGGTAATTCGGTGATCCCTGGTATGGGGCCCTCATAGCATTGGGGTCTTAGTAAAAGGAAGACTATAGGCCCAAGTCAGCAAGTTTGTTCTCCTTCTGCCATGTCTGATGGCCCTGCAGGAAGGCCATCACCTGATGTCAGTGTTATGCTTCTGGACTTTTATAGCAAAAAGCTAAATAAACCCTCTTTTTTTCTCTATACATTTATCTAAATTCTGGTATTCATTTATAGCAACGGAAAATGCATTTAGGTGAATGGTGTCAATAAAAAGAGGAAATTTATGAGAAAGAACAAAATGGAAACATCTAAGTTAATGGGCAATAATCATAAAATAAAAATTCATTAGAGGGATTCAATAATAGATTTGAAATGGCAACAGAAACAACCAGCCAACTCAAAAGAATGCGATTTTGAAGGGCAAAGAGAAAAATGAAGGAAAATGAAGAGCCTCAGAAACAGACACACTTCAGTGTGTTTACCAGCAAATCCTGTATGAAAAAATAAGAGAAATGATTATAAAACACATGAAATGTGAAATCTCTAGAAAAAACTTAAATCTGTACCTTCATGGCTAAACATAACAGAAAAATTGTGAAAGAAAATACTTCAAGAAGGAAAAAGAAAGACACATAAAATGGAACCCATGAAGATTCACAGTTAAGATCCAATCAGAAATAATGGAAGCCAGAAGACGTGGAATAACATGCTAATTAAAAGTAGAAGGGGAAAAAAACCCCTTTGTCTAGGTAATATATTGAAAGCATGATATAATTTCTTCTTGCTGCTGATGTATAAGCAAAATGTACAAAGGAAGAGACAACCAGAATGTAATGATCTGGAAATTCCCACTCTGCTCTTACTGCACAAAATGAAATGATTTGCATGGCTCCAATGGAAGCATATGGAAGAAAGAGAAACACAATTTTAGCATAGCTGGCACTAGGAACCTCTCTTCCATATCTTCCCTTTCTTCTATCCACAAATACAAGATGGGTTGGGAAAGAGATGAGTGACCAGTGTATAAAATGGCCTTTAAGGACTGAATGGCATCTGGAATATAGAATCAGCAAACAGAAAACTAATGGGTCTTAACAGCAAGAGGTCACATCCACAGCTTCTCTCTGAAGAGGACAGCTTCAAGTACAATAGATGGACAGTTTTCTTCTAATTTTCTGGAGAGGGAAACCAAACAGGCTCAATGCCCTCCAGAATCATCTCATGCCTAAGGATCAACACCTGACTTCCAAGGTATCCCTGAGAAGATTTAGCATAGGTTTTTCACAAACTATGGCCTAGTTTAAATTCTGCCTGGATCCTGTGTTGAAAGCAAGATTAGCTATTTCTTTGAAGTCAATATTTGTAGTTGTATGTTGGAGGGTGAAAGGAATTCTTTGTCAAGAAGGCCAATTGTCTTCCGTTTGCTGTGTTATCCACATAGAGTGGTAGGACACTCACTTGCTGTTCTCTGGCTTTATTTTGAGCTCCCCATTCATCCATTCTCCATCTGCGTATTCACTCAATTTCTCCCATATCTCTCTATATCTTGTTCCCACTTGCAACCTTGTTAAAATGATGAGTTGGTTTTACTCGTATTTGTTCTTATAAAATGTTTACTGCTGTTGTCTAGATAGGTATTTTTTAAATTTCCATCTCATACAAATGGCATCCTGCTTTATATGGTATGCTCTTTAGTTTTATATGGACTCATTACTTTTAAGATCTGCTGACTGTTGTGTTTCTTTTTTCAACTTTATTCACTTGCCGCATCTTACTAACTGCTCCCTCAGTGGTAAGCATCTTCATCATTTTTAATAGCCATAAATACTGCTGTAGTAAATACCAATGGGGATATGAGTTCTGGAATTGCATGTTTCTAAGCAGGAGTCTTAGTCCATAAGGGGCAGATGAATTTAATTAGACTGAGATACCAGTTATATAAAGAACTGTGCTTTGATCATACCCATCTCTCTACTTTCCCCCTCTCTACTCCATTTTCCTGCCACCAGGCCCTAGTGGTCTTCTTAGACTTTCACCTCCCTTTTTCCCCTCCCCCTCCTGTCTATAACACATTGTTTATCCAGATGCCACATGACAGAAAATATAATACACTGCATTTCTACCCATTTACTCTCTCTATTCTTCATTAGGGGGTTCTTATCTTTCCCTCCACTTCCATGTTACACACACACACACACACACACTTAAATTTAGATATCACTTAGAATAGAAAACATGCAATATTTGTATCTCCAAGCTTAAATTAATTTAACATGATAATTTCTAATTTCATCATTTTTTTTCAGAAACATCATTTTCAATAACATCATTTCCTTTTTCTTTTTGGCTGAATAAAACTCCACATGTTGTTCATATGTCACATTTTCTTTCTCTGGTCTCCTGTCAATGTAATGGACATCTAGACTGGGCTACATGTCTTGGCTGTGTACAGCAGTAAACACCGATGTGCAGTTATCTCTGTGCTATGTTGACCTTCAGACCTTCAGGGTCCCACTGGGGAGCTGCAGAGGTAGGTCCTACAGTAGTTTGGGCTTTGTTGTTGACTCTGCAAGCTGAATTTCAGTGTGGCTTATCAATTTATATTTGTACAAGACATATGTAAAGATTATGTTAGTTTTCATTTTTTCTAGCCTGGTGCTTGGCTAAGTTTCTGTAACAGTTCTATCCAAATGCCATCTGCTCCTGGGCATTATTGGCTCTGATCAGGCAATAATCCTTATCCCTGTGCTTTACAAGAACTTGCATGGTGATCTTTACCTTCTTCAAACATGACATCTTTTATACATGAATATCTAGTTTGGATATTTAGGGTTTGCAAACTCTAGCTACTACATCCAGGTGAAGCTCTTACTTCAAGACAAAGTCATCATATTATAACAAGAAAAGGCGAAACAAACACACCAGAATTCCAAAATATATGGACGATTGAAACTCCCATGGACTCTGCCTCCACACAGGACCACGCTGTGAACATGGTCTGAACCACAAAGATCTATTCAAGGAATCATGACATTAAGGGGTCCCCTAACAAACTTCCACCGGATCTTTCTGTCAGAGAAGACTTATCAAATCTGGTCCTTAACTACCACTACCAATAAAAAAAGGGGGGGGGGGAACCTTTGAAATTGCTGGGGATAGTTCAGTGCCTAAATAGCACACCATAAATGTCACCAATCTTGTCTTACTCAAGAGCCAAACCTTTGTACAGCCTCAAAGGTTAAAGCATTGTGCTTACATTCTAGTTTCTACAAACTCCA
This sequence comes from Tokudaia tokunoshimensis, assembly GCA_036184795.1. Classification (NCBI taxonomy): domain Eukaryota; kingdom Metazoa; phylum Chordata; class Mammalia; order Rodentia; family Muridae; genus Tokudaia; species Tokudaia tokunoshimensis. The sequence goes on along the minus strand of BTHU01000011.1, from coordinate 56,992,071 downwards.
TTCCCACATTTGCCATCCAGTTCTTGGCCAAAGCAGGCTAAAGCTAAGTTCCCCAGTCATGCACCCTTTTTAAAAAAAAAATACTTTTTATATATTTGCAAAATAAAATAAAGCACAACTACTAAGGTCATCTGAATCACTAAAGAGATGTGTGTGCACCTTTAAAGAAACATTCCATTTATTGACAGTTCTGGAAGATTTCAGTGCAAACTTGTTTGTAACCCTCCACTAGCTTAGCAAGCATGTTACTATACTATCTGCCATGACAATGGGCACTTCAGGAATGGTGTTTATGGATCATTTCAGTAGAACAAGCAAGTCACAGTTAAGTAAATGTGGCGTTTCTACTGCCCTATCAGCTTCAGATGCTCCTACATTGGATGATGATCAAGATTATCATGAGTTTAATTTTTTTTTTAAATCTCACTGAAGTAACCTCATCAATGACTGTGTGTGAGTTGAGGTGAGCTGGAGACTAAGGCAGAGGCTGAATTTGTGATCTGACAAGATGGCCAGGCTGCCCCCAGAATCATCAAGGAAACCCAAGAACCAGTTCCTGGCATGAAAGCAGAACCAGATGAAAACAACGCCCATGATTTTCATATGGTCATTGCTGGCCCCAGGATTCCCCCTTTGAGGGTGGGGCATTTAAACTTGAACTATTGCTTCTAGAAGAATACTCAATGAAAACACCTAAAGTATGGTTCATGAAGAATACTTATCATCTTAATGTAGACAAGTTTGGAAGAATATTCAGGTATTTTAGAAAGAAAAGTGGGCCCCAGCACTGCCGATCTGCACAGGTCAGCTCTCAATTCAGGCTTTGTTAAGTGTTCCTAATCTAGATGATCTGTCAGTAAATGATGTGACTGAGCTGCGGAAGACCAACAAAGCCCAAGCCATAGGAATGGTGAGAACATAGACTAGGCTGTATGGCATAAATAATATTTAAGTTGATCAGATCACCAAGTGTGCGTCACTTCTGTTCTAACAAGACTTCTTCCTTTTGTTGTTTGCATTTAAACACAGTCTTAGAAACAGTACAGATTAAAATCCCAGGCATCACCATCTTTGGTGAATACACACACATTAGCAAGTCGGTCTTGTCCTGGTTGTAAAGCATGAGCAGAGAGTGGAAGTACCATCTGGGTTGTTGAGAGATATTGAAAGGCAGTGACTCTGTGTCAACTCACTTCCCCATTGTGGTCTAACTACAAGACACTGTGGATGAAGGTAGTGGTCAGGGTTAGCTGCCAGGGGTATGGGTGTTGTTTTTTTAATTGGGAAATTACTTTTATTTTAATTTTATGGTATCTTTCTTCCTCCCCCTGTTTATGGGATCTAACTGCAGTGGGGAAAAGCAATTAATCAGTTTTTTAGAATATGCTCTCTATCCAAGTTCAACTTTAGATGCTATAGATGGTCAGGCTTGATTGTCTGAACTGAAATGGGAATATTAAATAAACATCACAGCCCTCACTAATACACTTGTGATACTCAAGTGTAGATTCTCTGCACACACACACACACACACACACCCTTAAAAAGATAGAAAAAGAGGAGGAGGAGGGAGAAGAGGAAAGTATGTGACCATTTTGTATGGCTTGTCTAGAAACTTCTGTAAATCTTATGTTTTAGTAAAATGTTTTTTTGTTATTCAAAAAAGAAAGCAATTTCAACTTCAAATTCTGTTAATATTACAAAAGAACCGAGAGTTGCCATGGTATTCCTTGACCTTTCCAGAGGCATGAACCCTGCATGCATACCTGAAGGGCCAAGCCTCTGTCAATTGCCCAAGACCCTTGTGAAAGTAGCTACCCACTGTATATTACACCACAAGGCTTTGTTGGCCTAGGTCCTTGGAGAGTCTTATTTTAATGAAACATCCATTCTTTCTTCCAGTGTGAAAACAAATTGAGCTAAATAGGCCTCTTTATTTAAGTAATTTCCCTGTCGGGTACACATCTGTCTTCATTTATGCATCAGGGCCTGATGGTTAAGAAATACATAGGTAAGTTGTGGGGTTTTTAGGGGGGAAATTTCTGCTCATTCAAGGAGATCTGAAGTATCCAATAATCCATCTCTGTGCTCTGCCCCCAGGATCCAGAACATGTGCTTCCATGTAAAGGTGCATACTGCGGTTTTCTGTTGCTTAGTAGCATGCCCTTCCCCATCTCTGTTCCCCAGTGGAGTGGCATACTGCCTACAGGGCATGCTTGACTGCTTTTCCAACTTTTTTTTTTTGAGACAGGGTTTCTCTGTGTAGCCCTGGCTGTCCTGGAACTCACTGTGTAGACCAGGCTGGCCTCGAACTCAGAAATCCTCCTGCCTCTGCCTCCCAAGTGCTGGGATTAAAGGGGTGCGCCACCACCGCCCAGCTGCTTTTCCAAGTTTATCATCTACCTGATTTTCTAAATTATCTTCCTTTTATTCATTAATAAAATCCAGTTTAATGAGTCAAGAACTATTTCTTTAGAATGTTTTTCTGTATCTTAATGAAAAAATGTTTTAGACATCCTAAAAATGGCCAGGATATTTTCATTTATCTTGCTGAGAGTTTTTGGAATTGTTGGGTTTTACACTAGATGTTCTGCTGACATAATGTAACCGTTGACTAAAATTTGGGTTCCTATCTTGGACACAGAATGGTGGATTTCTGGGGACAAGAATAGAGTTAATAGGGATATTAATAAGTCCAAAATTTAGTTTAAGGATCTCATTGTAAATTTAAACTTCACAGAATATGGTGCTTTAAAACCCATGTTAAAATAGATTCTTTGGTTAAACCATACATAAATGTATAAACAAGAATTCTAAACTGAAATAATTTTCTGTTCTTGATCTCTACAATGTTGGAAAAAGTTGCTTCGGGCTTTAGATAAATCCAAATTCAGAAGGAAAATCTGAACAGAGGAAGACCTTTGGCTGTAAATCCACTTGCCACCTGTATAGGTGGACCCAGATCAGACTAGCCTTGTAGAGCCTGGAGTTGTATTTAGTCTCTGAGGTTTCTGTGATGGATAGGATGGTTTTAAGTCACAGTTCAACCCTCTGAGGGAGACAGTCATATCCTCTTTTCATTTATCAAATCCCACTGAATGAAGGTTTGATGGTTGTTTGTGGTTCACTTTAGGAATCCTGAAATCCAACCCCAATGTGAATTGAAGATGGGTCCAAGTCCCTTCTAAAACCAGAAGAAGACCTTAATGGGCATGGCCACCGCCTACTCCACTGCCCTCTTGAGGGCATGAAGTTTTTCACAACAACATAAAAGCCAAATTTCTTTCATCCTGCTACCTAAAGTCCATTTTCCAAACTATTAGCTAAGCGCCTAACCACAAATCCTAGCTCTGGCCACTGGGTGGCAGTAAAAGACTTCTGTCTGCTTTAGCTTCAAGTAGCTACAAAATCTCCCCAAATCTCCATCAGCCAATTCAGGCAAGGATCATCAGCATCCAGGAAGGGTCAACTTGGCTCAGAGCACATATGGGACCTTATGTGACAACTTAAAGACCTACACAATAGAACTATAATTAAAGAGATTTTCTAGATGCTTTCCAGAGTACCTAACATGGTTGTAAATAAGTCACGTGGACGGGGCCAGAGAAATCTATAGATTTCTTCTCCAATATGTTTAGTCAAATGGGGAGGAGGAGCCAAACCTCCTATGTTAATGCATTTGAATAAGGAGAGACTCACCATTTGGGCATCATTGAGACTGAAGAGATGGAATAAGGCAGGGAGCACTGGCCATGCACAATTTGCACTTAATATGAGGTTTCCCCTTGGAAACCTCATATTATTTGTGACTGACTTCATCCCATCCTGCTAATGTAATTACAATGCCCATTACTGGTTAGTTTGTAAGTTTAAGTAAGAGTGCCTAGCAATCTGACAAAACTGATTGCCCACAGGTCATTTCACCCTTACCAAGGCAAATGGTCCCAGCCCTGGCAGAGGACTTCGAAGGGAGCGATTCCAAGAGGCTCTCACACCCATTAGAGTCAGAATCTAAACCCTGAACTTTTTAGGTTAATGTAGGCACTGAAGCCATGTTAGCTTCATCTTTTGTGTAAAATTGCAGACATTTAATCCTTGAAGTGTAAGAGTCATTCAATGAGACTGCCATAGTCATTTTATAAAAACAAATTACATGAAATCTCAATAATATATATAACAACACTGTATATTCTCCTCTCTCTCTCTCTCTTCATATTATTGTTGATCAATCCTAAAAAATACATTTTATCTGTTCTATGAGTTACCTCACTTCTTCAAAAACACCTCATCTTTTCTCTGTCATCATATCCACTGCAAGGGGACTCAGTGAGGCTGTCTCCCCATCAGCACAGGTGGTCAAGGCATGCACAGGTATTCACTGACCAAGCCACCAGTTTAAACCAGAAAGCTAAACAAGTAACCTTGGGGAGAAAAACCTGTAAACCTCAGTGGTCATCACTAACCCTTATGCCCGTCATCTACAGCCATCCTGACTAGTGTCCTCAGCATTTCAGTAGCTGTGGAATATTCCAAACAATATCAGAAAAGAGTTGAGCAGTTCTTACTTTGGAGCTGTGAGTCAAGTAGATTTACTTTACATATAATATCAGAAGTGGAGTTTGCCTCAAAACATAATTCTATAAAAGCAGCAAGCAATTTAGGACTGCAGAAGACCAGTGTAATCTCTTATCAGATCCATGGCCAATCTAACTCCCATTTCAAAATGGATCTGAGAGATAATGTACAAGTATTTTCAACTGGAAGCTTAACCCCTTAGTGACCAGTCTGATGGTAGACCAAACAAGTGGGTTCCATCTTTCACGAGCAGACCCAAGCCTTTGCACCCAGTTTAAGCAGCTTCTGGAGCAGACAGGAGCAGCTGCATATGTACCCGACATCCCTTACATTTTAATTTCCCTTGTTATCCATTCAGTGGCTCTCCCTGGCCCTGGGAGGTCAACAGATACTCTTCTATCCATCAGCAGATAGAATAATTCTGTTACCAGAGAATAGGTATGGGGAGTGAGAAGCCTGCTAAAAGCAATGTGCTTGTCCCCTAACTTGTTCCTTCATCTTTCTCCTAAAGGATATCTTAATTATTATTTAAATGACATAAAGTATGTAATCTCAGCAATCCCAACTGAAGAACTAACTGCATGGCATTTCTTTGTTTGGGTATTTGGTATCCAGACCACTATGAGTGCCCTCTCCCTCTCCCTCTCCCTCTCCTTCTCCTTGTCTCCATGTCTCCCTCTCTCCCTCTCTCCCCTCACTCCTCCCTTTCCCCCTTTCCCTTCCCCTCCCCCTCTCCCTTTCTCCCTCTCTCCCCTCACCCCTCCCTCTCCCTGTCTCCATGTCTCCCTCTCTCCCTCTCCCCCTCTCCCCCTTTCCCCTCCCTCTCTCCCTCTCCCTCCTCATTCCCCCTCCTGCTCCCTCTCTCTCATGTGCATGTGATGAGTGCAGTTCCCAAGGAGGCCAAAAGAGGGCATCAGATCCCCTGAGATACTTGCAATTATGAGGTGCCTAATGTGAATGCTGGGAACTGAGCTCAAGTCCTCTTCAAGAGCAGAAAGTGCTCTTAACCTCTGAGTGTGCTCTCAGGCTGGTTCTGTGAGATCTTATTTAAAGGAAAAGGATGCAGTACTTATTGGAGGAAAACAAAAATCGCAACAAACACGGGTTGGCAAGACAGGTCTACTATACAAATTTTCAAGCCATTGTCTCTGTGTACCATGAACTGATTGAGCACCAGGTTTGAATCACAAAATACATGCAAAGAATCTTGGGGGAAAAAATTGCTCCTCAAAGTTCTCTGTGGCTTGTTAACTAGTTGAGACCAGTTATCAAGCTGAGTATGCTATTTGCAAAACATTAGAGAAGAATCTGATAGGTCACTTGTTGGGGGTGGGACTGGGAGGGATGCTAAATAGCACACCATAAATCCATGAACACCACTGCACTGACTTGAAGGGAAAAAGAAGAGGAGCATTTTCAGTCCTTCTGCAAACCAGCTCTCTACATACCACCTCATAAGGATACAGGCTTGAAGTTTAGCCTCAAGCCTGCATCCTTATTGAATTACTACACCCTGGTTAAAAATTGAAGTTATAAAAAGTAAAACTTATTGTTTTATGAGTGAATATGACTTCTCCTCCCCAGTTCTACCATGATTGAGTCCATTTGTTAACTGCTAACATAATATTTATTAAGTGGAAGATTTAAAATGTTTTAATAATAAATGAAAAGTATGGGTACCAATGTATTAGAAACAGTCACTACAAAGTCACAGTGGAAAAAAATGGACTCTGTAACCATCATTCAAGAAATGCCATCAGAAGTTTCTACCTGAAGGATTTTAGCATTTCTAGATTTCTTCTTAGGCTCTTATCACTGAAGCCGGGTCCTGAGAAACACAGATCACTAGCTAATTGAAGTACCATGATACTCAAAAACAAAATAAAACAAAACAAAAAACACACAAAGAACAATAAAAACAAAAAAAGGAAGACTTGACACATTATAGCAACAAATGATTTTAATTATCAACAATTTTAGGTGGTAGGTACCTGGGACCTATAGTTATATTTACAATAGTTATTAGGGCACTAGACATTTTGTTGACTTTTTAAATATTTGCCTATACCACAAAAATTTGAAACTTAATTTGAAATTAATCCACTAAAAATCTGTAAGAATTATTATACTATTTGAAATAAGATTAAAAATCAGTACTGTTTTAATTAAAGCAACAATACTTCTGAAAGTATTATTAAGAAAGATCTGTAAGAAAGTTAATATCGACTTTGGGAAGAGGATGATGGAACAGAAGGGATTGTATGACCCCCTACTTGGCAAGATAAAATCCTAAAGACTGATTGCCCTCTGAACTCAGCAGAAATGAGACAGATACCAATCTGTTTTTTGGGAGATATTTAGCATGTGGGAACTATGAAGATAAGAAATTAACTGAAGTTATTTTCTTATACTAAAATGTCTCAATGCTAAGGTTATATAATTCCTCTCTAAAATATTGTTGATGGCACTTTAAGAAAATCACCATCCTCACATTCTCTAGTGGCACTGAGTAAATGGTCCACATTTATCAAAAATGGTACTTTTTTTCCTCTCTGCACAGATATGATCATGGAACAGATTTGTTTAAAACGATTATCTCTCCCCACCCTTCAAACATTCTTCTTAAGAGATTCGTGCCAGAGAGCCATCTTTCCTTCATTTCTATTTTTATTCTCTTCTAGGAGTTCAATTAAACATGCTTGTTCAAATTCAGTAAATGTGCTAGTAAAAATTGGAAGTCATATAAAAAGTGTTCTTTCTGAGAAATAAATTTAGTTTTCTGTGACTGCTGACATTTATGTGTGTGCATATGTGAATGTGTGCTTCTGCCTGTGTGTGTTTGTGTGTGCCTTTGTGTGTGTGTGTGTGTGTGTGTGTGTGTATTAATGAGGCAGGTACATGGTTATGCATGACTGTGGAGGTCAGTGGTCAACTTCAGGTGTCTTTTTCACTCACTGTTCTCCTTCTTGTGTTTTTTGAAATAGGGTCTCTTTCTCACTTTTACAAGATCATTGTCTATTCAGTCAGGCTGAACTGGCCAGTAAGTAGAGACAGCCTATCTCTACCCCTTCAGCACTATGATTACAGATACACACCACAATATGGTTTGTGGGATACAACTCATGTTTTCATAGCAAGCACTTTACCAATGGAACTATCTCCATGGTTTTAGAATCTGCATTCTGTTGTGAATTATAAAGCTTTTGTGCATGTGATGCCATCTATTCTTCTTTGTAGGTGGTTTGGTTTTTGAATATAGAACTCACCAAGTTTATCCTCAGAAATCTTATCATACTAATCAAGTATCTTGACTATTCTAAGCATTCCATAACCGTTAGCCTGCAGTTATTTATCTATTTGTGACAAACAGCCCCAAGAGGAAGTAACTATAATAGGAAAATTGGAGAGTTATTTTCCTCCCCATGGTTATGGTTAAGTAACTGCCACATCAGTGCTATTGTTTGGTAGAGTAGAGGGTAGGGGTGAACCTTGACTTACTTTTCACTTTAATGAGTCATCATCATTAAGTGAAATAAGGATGTTGTAGAACAGAGAAAGGAGAACAGTTCAAACAAAATGGTGAATGGCAATGGTCAAATGATAATCAATTATAATCATGGCATTATCATACATTTGTATAGTATATGAAGTTTCCAACTTTATTCCACATTTCCTCCCATAGCCACCATCCAAGGCAGAGGCACAACAGCACCCTAAGGAGATTTTGTTCAGAGACCCCCTACAGGTAAAAAAAATAATAAATAAACAAATAAAAATAATAGTCTGGCCACCCTGTACAAAAGAGCAACAGGAGAGCCAGTGTGCATCAAAGTGAGAAAGAATTGGGTACTGCACAGAGCATGGCCTTGGACTTCTCTAGGAAGAATCATTATGCAGTGTCTCAGGAACAGACAATGCACCAATCTTAACGTCTTTCAAGCTACTCTCAAAGGGTTGCTAAGAAAATTGTGCTTCTTTTTTCCCTTCTTGAATAAATGAGATTTCAGAATGGCCCTTGGGACATCAGGAGTAAGATTACAACCTATTAGGATAAAAAAGGAGCCATTAGAGTTGTGACAGTGGGAGGCGGGGATAGAACCTATCATTTACTGTTCATAGAGGTTCTGATGATTCCTAGATTTTCAGATCTGAAGGGAAAAGGGCTGTGCATAACTGTTTTTTTTTATGGAATTCTTGATTCTCAGCTGGCAAGAGGCTTCAACTGGTCTCTGAGATGAGGGCCTCCTCTCCCTTCTCATGTCCCGTAATTTTCTTTGTCTTCCTGTTCTTCCTCAGTTTTAGAAAATGCTGTCCTCTTTCCACTGATAAGGAAGCAATTTGAGGGAAGTCACTTACTGGAGGCAGCCACTGAAGTCCTGTCATAATGAGTATGCTTTGTACTGCATGACTCTGACATCTATTTGGGCTGATGAGAAAGAAACAATCTAAACCTAACCATTTTGCTTCAAAATACAAAGCAGCTAATTTTTAAAATAAGGAAATATAAATATACAAATAAATATTGACTGTTACATTATAAGCTTCAAGAGTTTTGATTTACTGGGTTAAAGGGATTTGTGATATCTCAGACATCTACAGGGGGTAGATGGCTGAGAAGGTACAGGTGACTCTGAGGCAGGTGAACAGAAGCTGGGAATACTGCCACCTGGGGCTGGCCTAGAGGTGGCGAGACTGCTAGGACAAAGAGTAACTGGGTATAACGCAGAATGGTTCATTTTTTTAATATTTCTAGCAACAGGATGGTGTTGAGCTGGGACAAACACGTGAAGGAACTTTTAGCTAAAGTGGACACAGGTGAAAAACTAAGGCAGACTCATGAACATTTTGCTGAAGCAGACACAGGAGAGAGGATGCTCTGCTAAAGCAAGCACGTGTAAGGACACATGATGAAAGATTCTTTGCTAATGACATGCATGTATTAGTCTGCCTTGCATTGAGTAGTTGAGCTGCATTTGTTGGGACTCCATAGAGAGAAATGTGCCAGAAAACATCTGTTGGTGTGTTGCAGTTTCTTTCCACTTTCTCAGACTTGGGCTAATTGGCAGAGTAATGTCAGCTGAGTCAGACACACGTGCTGAGGCAAGACATGTGCTAAGGCCAGACCCACGGAGGACACATGATGCTTGCAGAGAGTATGGTTGGGACGCAGAGGACAGTGATGGAGGCTGACATATAAGGCTCGCTTATAAAGCTAGCTGTGCAGTACCTGTTGATCTTCAATTTGATGAGAGAGGCATAGCCAAGAATTGGCATTCCTCTGGTCCCTCCTGTTGCTGACTCATGCCGAGGCTGAGGCCGGGCTGTCTCTGCTAGGTGGTGCCACAGCTGCTGATTCCTGTTTGCTATCCTGACTCTATCAAACTGGACTGCTGGTGAATCCATGAAGTGTTTGCGAGTGGACTGAGCTGCCTCTGCTGACCTGTGAACTGAAATGCCGATTTCCAGACAGTACAGATGGGAGTTACTCTGAATATACATTTCTAAACAGGTCCACTTCCCCTGTATCCTTTCTTTTCCACTACCTCTGGTGGGTGGTGGGCTACAAGAGAGGTTAAAGTGTTTAAGAACCGTCATTAAAAGTAGGAAGAAAGAGCAATTCAAAAATTCATCTGGAATAACAGAAAACCCAGAATAGCTAAAACTATTCTCAAGAGTAAAAGAACCTCTGGGGGAATCAGTATCCCGGACCTCAAGCTGTACTACAGAGCAATAGTGTTAAAAACCGCATGGTATTGATACAGTGACAGGCATGTAGATCAATGGATCAGAATTGAAGACCCAGAAATGAATCCACACTCCTATGGTCACTTGATCTTTGACAAAGGATCTTTTTTCCAGTGGAAAAAAGATAGCCTTTTCAACAAATGGTGCTGGCTCAACTGGAGGTCAACATGCAGAAGAATGCGAATTGACCCATTCTTATCTCCTTGCACTAAGCTCAATTCCAAGTGGATCAAGGACCTCCACATAAAACCAGACACACTGAAACTAATAGAAAGGAAACCAGGGAAGAACATTGAACATATGGGCACAGGGGAGAATTTCCTGAACAGAACTCCAATAGCTTATGCTCTAAGATCAAGAACAGACAAATGGGACCTCATAAAATTACAAAGTTTTTGCAAGGCAAAAGACACTGTCAAAAAGACAAAGCGGCAACCAACTAACTGGGAAATGATCTTTACCAACCCTACATCCGACAGAGGGCTAATATCCAATATATACAAAGAACTCAAGAAGTTAAACTCCAGAGAGGCAAGTAACCCTATTAAAAAATGGGGTACAGAGCTAAACAAAGAGTTCTTACCTGAAGAATATCTAATGGCTGAGAAGCACCTAAAGAGATGTTCATCATCCTTAGTCATTAGGGAAATGCAAATCAAAACAACCCTGAGATTCCATCTCACACCAGTCAGAATGGCTAAGATCAAAAACACAGGAGACAGCAGTTGTTGGCGAGGATGTGGAGAAAGAGGAACAGTCCTCCACTGCTGGTGGGATTGCAAGACGGTACAACCACTCTGGAAAGCAGTCTGGCGGTTCCTCAGAAAACTGGGCATGACACTCCCGGAGGATCCGGCTATACCACTCCTGGGCATATACCCAGAGGCTTTACCTGCATGCAATAAGGACACATGCTCCACTATGTTCATAGCAGCCTTATTTATAATAGCCAGAAGCTGGAAAGAACCCAGATGTCCCTCAACGGAGGAATGGATTCAGAAGATGTGGTATATTTACACAATGGAATACTACTCTGCAATTAAAAACAATGAATTCACGAAATTCCTAAGCAAATGGTCAGAACTGGAAAATATCATCCTTAGTGAGGTAACCCAATCACAAAAGAACATACATGGTATGCAGTCACTGATAAGGGGATATTAACCCAGAATCTCGGAATACCCTAGACACAATTCGCATATCAATAGATTTCTAAGAAGATGGAAGGAGAGACCCCTGGTCCTGGAAAGACTGGATGTAGGGGAACGCCAGGACAGAGAAACGAGAGGGGGTTGAATGGGGAAAAGAGGGAGGGAAGGCGGCTTATGGGACTTTCGGGGAGGGAGGAAACGGGAAAGGGGAAATGGTTTGGAATGTAAATAAAAAAAACTTAGAAAATAAAATTTAAAAAAAAAGTAGGATTTAAAAAAATTAAAGTCACAGCCTTCCAATTATGTCACCAGTTGGGGGTCAAGTTTTCAACAGAAGAGCCTTTGGGGAACACTCTACATTCTACCTGTAAGAATAAAAGCAGATTTATAATGGAAATCCTTAAGCACAGGCTGAAGGACACTGAAACCTGTAACTGGCTACAATGGGTTTATATCTCCATGAGTACAAAGCCAAATAAACTGAGAAGGAAAGAATGGGAAATTTATTACCTGCTGTCAGAGAGCATGGGTGTCACTTCCAAAGCCATGATCTTCCAGACTAATGCAAGCATAGGGATTTTATTCACCTGCCCATTCATATCCATACAGAGGTTGGCCCAGCCCTAAGTATGCCCATCTAAGGAATGAATGCCTGAGCAATGCTCTGTTTAAGATAATAATTTCAAAAGAGAAGCTAGTAGGCACATGTTGGGGTGTGCTTAGCTCAGTTATTGTACACATGTGAGAAATTAAAGTGATGGATATAAATGTCCAATAGGTTTGCTCAGTTTATTAATAGAAAATAACAGGAAGGATGCTCTGACCATGCATGAACACAGAAGCTTCCCCCAAAGGTGCTTTGCTCAGTTGCTAACAAATCCACATCAGTTTTGATCAAAACTGAATGTGTGGATAAGGAGATCTTGTCAGAGATGAACCATTTGTCCAAGTGGCAGACACACACGTTGTCCAGGAAGGAGTTAATGAAGCAGAGAGAGGATCCCCGTGGCAATTTGAAACAACTTTAGATCCATGTACTACTTCCTACCATTGGAGTGAGTCAGCAGATCTGGGATGGCATGCCTGGTCTTCAAGATGGCTTCTGCCTCACTTCCTCCCTGCTAATCTCCCAGGAGGATCTTTCTGCTGGTCCATGCTAACTAAAAACACACAGGGAAAAAATTCTGAGCAATGCAATGTGGCCAAGCCAAGTTGACACATCACAGAGTCACCAACGTCTATGGTTTTACAGATGTGGAAAGTAAGTCTTAGACAGGTTGGGTGGAAAAATCTAAGACCTCAGGGTTGGGAAAAAAAAATCCTACTAACCTCCCACACCTTATTCTTTTTCCAATAATATGCTTGAAGTAGAAGTCTCATTTACATTCATTGAGAAATGAATGTAGATTGGAAGAGAATGCTTTTCCCATGCTGGGCTATGAAGGAATCTGAGCTAAGAGTTCTTTTATTGATTAGTGATGTCTGTTGTTGTATTAAAAAGTTGTGATATCTGTGCTACAGATGTGAAAACCTAACCCTTCAAAAATGATGATTTTAAATGAACTCAATAAAGAAATTATTGAGAGCCATTCATATTTACTAAAAGGACTTACAGTTGAAGGCAAAAAGCTTTTTTTACAGAGCAGGCTATCAAGAATCCCGTAATCTCATTGTGTGGTCCTATTGCAAACAATACAAAGCTAAATTACTGTTCATGCATGTGTGTGTGTGTGTGTGTGTAGATCAGAGGCCAGTGTCAGCTGTCTTCCTTCATCATTCTTCACCCTGCATTTTGAAACAAGGTCTCTCACTTGTTAGTTGGACTGTGAATCTCCTGACTGATCTGTAAGATCCAAGGATCCTCGTGAATCTGATTCCCTCCTAGTGCCACAGTTACAGAGGTGTACTGCTATACCGAGGTTTTTAGGTGGATACTAGGAATCTGAATTCAGGTTGTTGTGCTTACATGACAGGCTTTTTACTGATCAAACCATTTTTTTCAGTCCCTAAACAGCCCTTCATAATATTAACAAGAAATAAAGAGTCAAATTGGTTAGTCGCTTTGGTTTTTTTAATTAAATATATTCTTTATTTACATTTCAAATGATTTCCCCTTTCCTGGTTCCCCCCCCCCCGAAAATCCCATAAACCATCTCCCCTCCCCCTCTTCCCCAATCAACCCTCTCCCACATCCTTGTCCTGGTATTCCCCTACATTGAGGCATCCGGTCTTTCCAGGACCAAGGGCCTCTCCTCCCTTTGATGTCCAACAAGGCCATCCTCTGCTGACCATGCATCTGGAGCCATGGGTAACATGTGTGCTATCTGGTTGATGGTTTTGTCCCTGGGAGCTCTGGGAGTACTGGGTGGCTCATATTGTTGTTTCTCCTATGGAGCTGCAAGCCCCTTCATCTCCTTGGATCCTTTCTCTAGCTCCCCCATTGGGGACTCTGTGCTCAGTTGAATGGCTGACTGAGAGTGTCTCCCTCTGTATTTGTCATGCATTGGGAGAGCCTCCCAGGTGACAGCTATATCCAGCTCCAGTCAGCAAGTACTTGTGGGCATCAGTAATAGTGTCTGGGTTTTGTAACTGTATGTGGGAAGGATCACTAGGTGGGGTAGTCTCTGGATGGTCTTACTCTCAGACTCTGCTCCACAATTTGTCTCTGTATCTCCTTTTGTGGATACTTTGTCCCCCCTTCTATGAAGGACCAGCATATCCATACTTTGTTCTTCCTTCTTCTTGGGTATCATTTGATATGTGAATTGTGTCTTGGGTATTGCCTTTTCAACAAATGGTGCTGGTTCAACTGGCAGCTAGCATGCAGAAGAATGCATATCAATCCATTATTACCTCCTTGTAGTAAGCTCAAGTCCAAGTGGATCAAGGACTTCCACATAAAACCAGACACACTGAAACTAATAGAAAAGAAACTGGGGAAGGGCCTTGAGAACATGGGCACAGGGGAAAATTTCCTGAACAGATCACCAATAGCTTATGCTCTAAGATCAAGAATTGACAAATGGGACCTCATTAAATTACAAAGTTTCTGTAAGGCAAAGAAGACTGTCAATGGGACAATACCACAACCAACAAATTGGAAAAAGATCTTTACCAACCCTACATCTGACAGAGGGCTAATATCCAATATATACAAAGAACTTAAGAAGTTAGACTCCAGAGAACCAAATAACCCTATTAAAAACTGGGGTACAGAGCTAAATAAAGAATTTTCACCTGAGGAATATCAAATAGCTGATAAGCACCTAAAGAAATGTTCAACATCCTTAGGCATTACAGAAATGAAAATCAAAACAACCCTGAGATTTCATCTCACACTGGACAGAATGCTAAGATCAAAAACTCAGGAGACAGCAGGTGTTGGCGAGGATGTGGAGAAAGAGGAACACTCCTCCACTGCTGGTGGAATTGCAAGCTGGTACAAGCACTCTGGAAATCAGTTTGGCGGTTCCTCAGAAAACTGGGCATAATACTAGTGAAGGACCCTGTTATACCACTCCTGGGCAATTACTCAGAGGATTCTCCAGCATGTAATAAGGACACATGCTCCACTATGCTCATAGCAGCCCTATTTATAATAGCCAGAAGCTGGAAAGAACCCAGATGTCCCTCAACGGAGGAATGGATACAGAAAATGTGGTATATTTACACAATGAAATACTACTCAGCTATTAAAAACAATGCATTCATGAAATTCTTAGGCAAATGTGTGGAACTGGAAAATATCATCCTAAGTGAGGTAACCCAATCACAAAAAAACACGCATGGTATGCACTCACTGATAAGTGGTTAGTCGATTTCTTTTTAAGGATCTGTTTATCAGTGCATATTAGTTTGCATTTATAAATAGTTTTCTTGATATAGAAAGCATAAACACACTGCTGCCCACAATTAGCGATTCATATAAGTCAGCTAACCATGGTTGAAATGGTCCTGATTCTTGGTAGCTTCACAGAGCAGCATAGAACTAAAGCATTCTACCACTCAGACACTGGTGAATTCTGAAAAGCTTGCATGGCATGTTCTCACTTTTAGCCCATAAACATCTCTTTTTCACACATATGCGTTGTCTCACGTTTTTCTCTAACACCGTGGAGTGCCTATAGTTCCTCTTTCCATAAACTAAAAAACATCTAAGTACACAGATTGACATTGTCAATAGCCACATAGCTGTTAAGTAACAATGAGACAAGCCGGGCGGTGGTGGCGCACGCCTTTAATCCCAGCACTTGGGAGGCAGAGGCAGGCGGATTTCTGAGTTCGAGGCCAGCCTGGTCTACAGAGTGAGTTCCAGGACAGCCAGGGCTACACAGAGAAACCCTGTCTCGAAAAACCAAAAAAAAAAAAAAAAAGTAACAATGAGACAAATCTACTTCAGGTTTATTGGCTATAAAGCATGCTGATCCCTTCCCAGTGATGCTTCATATAGTCATACAGCCTAGCCAGGGGTACATGCATAAGAAAGCACACACAGGAACCTCACTTGCTAGTTCTTTTCAAGCTTCCATTCACTGCTGTTCTATCATCTATACTTGCTGGACATACTCAAAACTGGGATAGGAGAGGTCACTCAGTAATTAGGGACACCTGCTGCTCACCCAGAAAATCTGAGTTTGGCTTCAAAAGTCCACAAGAGGCAGCTCACAACTGCCTACAATATTAGCTCCAGGAGATCTGACACCCTTTCTAGCCTCTGCAGGCACACACACACACACACACACACACACACACACACACACACACACACTCACTCATGGCATATACTCACACAGACCTACACATATACACACACATAATGAAGATAAATAATAAAAAAAATTTTTAAAAAAAACTTAAAGATACTGACTTAATAGGGAAAAGTTTTGTCTCCTTCTACTCTTTTCTGCGTGATGGGAGAGAGGGAAAGAGAGAGTGTTGTGGGATATTGGTGGAATGTTTTTAAGTTTCTAGCAAAATACTACCTGTGAATGCATGCACCTGCTTCTATACTTGCCTTAGCTTCAGAAGAATAGATCCCTATAAAAGCAAAAAGTATTGGGCATTTAGGACAAGTAGGAAACAGATTTGGTTTTTGTACTCAAGAGCAGAGAAAATGGCAAGGATATCCAACAGAAACTAACATTTTCTTTTCAGTGAGAGCTTAGAACTCTGAACTCTTTTAAAGATAATTCTGTTAACGAACTCTTTTAAAGATAATTCTGTTAACAATAACTCTTTTAAAGATTTAGGATTGTGTGTGTGTGTGTGTGTATGTGTGTGTGTGTGTGTGTGTGTGTGTGTGTGTGTGTGTTAATATATGCTATATGTGTACAGTGCCCACAGAGGTCAGAAGAGGACATCAGACCCCTGGAGGTGGAGTTGCAGACCATTGTGAGCTGTCTAATATGGGTGCTAGAAACCAAACCCTGTTCCCCTGTAAGAGCAAGAAGTGCTCCTCATCTGCTAAGTCATCCCTCAAGATCCCAGGACTCTGAATTGTATTAGGTCTTCCAACACTGCTCTAAGCTTTTTCCCATATTTTTTATTTTATAAATAAAGACTAGAGCTTTGGAAAGCTGATGAGATCTGCTTCAAAACTACTGACAGCTATTGTCCTCACGAAAGATTTCCTTATGACTGCATTTACACGAGTCTTTTCCCAAATTTTCCTTTCTATTCAGCTGATCTCTTTGTCTTTGCTTTGTGAATATCTTGCTGCCTTGGTTAGGGATGCTTTACAAAGAGTGAAGCTAAACAGCACCAACTGCCAACTTTGTCTTTTCTTTCAATATTGCGTTGGCTTTTCTGAGTCTTTTGCCTCTCCACATAGAAGTCGATTGAGTTTGTTAAAAGACTCAAGATAGCTTTCTGGCATTTTGGATGTGTGGGATTGATTCCCTCCAGGTCAATTTGGAAAGAATGGACACCTATGATAATATTTTATCTGCCTGTCTTTCCATATTTTGGTTCCTTATTTCCTTTCACTAGAGTCTGGTAGTTTCCTCCATGCAAAGTTTTTGCTCTGTGTTAGATTTACACCTCAGCATTATTTTTAAATTACTAAAGCAAATTATAATGATATTTTGATTTACATTCCAGCTGTTCACTGCTGGTATAAGAGAAAGTAATTTATCTTGTTTCCTGTACCATTAGTGTTAGAATCACTAGCTCTGGAAAGAGGGGTGGTTCTTTTTGTGAATTTGTTGTTTATTCTTTTGAGTTTTCTGTATAAAATAATCAGCAAAGAATATAATTTCTTTCTTCCCCAGCTTCGATTTCCTTCTTCTTGGCTCTTTTGAGTGTCTTAGACTTCCAGGGCATTGGTGGAAAGCATCAAGGTTAGAAATTACGGGGGAAAGATTCAAGTGTTTTATCATTATGCCATAGGATAAACGTTTTTGCAGATGTACATTATGAAGTTGTGAAAATAGCCCCACCTCAATATGTTTAGTTTGCAGGTAGTTTTATCATTAATTGATGCTGGATCTTGTCAAATGCCTTGCTAAGGTGATACCACATAGTTTTTATTTAGTCTGGCTATATAATTATTTCCATTTTTAAATGTTCCTCTAGTGCCTCCTACGTGATGTAAGTTCTATCTTGGTATCTATTTCTTTGTATAAATTGTTGAGATTTTTATTTGTTAACTTTTCTTGGTTATTTTTGTATCTATGTTTGTAGGAGATGTTGGTCTCATGTTTCTTCTTGAAATGTCACCATCTTTATGACATTAGGGTAATCCTGACCTCACCAACTTTAGAAATATCCTTTTTGCTTCTCTTTTCTGGAGATTGATAACATTTTTACTAGCATGTTTGGAAGAACTCACTAGTGAAGCCACCTGGCCTGTGTCTTTCTGTTTTGAAAATTATCAATTACTGCTTCAAGTTTTATATTGATCATGGCTTATTAACAACATCTGTTTCTTGAGTGATTTTTATCATTCAAGTAATTGATCTATTTCATATGGTTATCAAAATTGTAAGTTGTTTACACTATTCTTTGTCTATGTTTTAGTGACTGTGAGATATATGGTGATAGCACTTACTTCTGTGAGTAATTATGTGTCCTTTTGCATTTATTTTCTGTCCTGAGACAATCTCGGTGATGTTCTTTGCAGAGATGGTTTTGGGTTCAGTGGTTTTATCTATTAAATTTTTTGCTTACAATTTCAAGGAACTCTGCTCAAATATTTATTATTTTTTCCTCTTATCTTAGATCCCTTTGCTCCTCTCTTCTCAATTTCCTGTTTATATTGCTGAGTATATTGTTGATTTTAAGTGCCTCTAATTTGCTAATACATGTATTATATATTATCTATTTCACTCCAAGAACAATCTACTGCCTCATATTAATTTTAATAAATGTTATTTTAATTTTCAATTCAAAGCATTTTACTAAGATTTTTAATTAACTCTTTGAGAGTGTTAAGATACTTTTAAGGTTCTCCTAAAATTCCCTCAGTGTCTTGTGTCATATGAAAATGTATTTACTTCTCAGCCTTTGGGGACTTTCCAAATGATATTTCTGTTACTCTATTCAATTTTAACTGTTATGGCCTGAGCAGAAATTATATGCTTCTTATTCTTTTAAATTGATCAAGGTTTATGGCCCACAATGTGTTCTAGCTCAGTGAATGTTCCATGCAATCTTGAGAAGAATATGTATTGTACTGTCAGAAGAGGCCATTTATACATGCCAATGATATGGAGTTGATGTATTATATTGTTCATTTCAACTATTCCTTTACTGATTTTCTTACCACTAGGTATGCCTATGTCTCATAGCAAAATGTTGAAGTCTTCCACTCTTATAGTGGGTTCGTCCATGTTTTCCCTGATAGTTCCTTAAATAATTGTCTGATGCATTTATTGTTAGCCTTATATACACTAAGGACCATCCTGTCTTCCTGGAGAATTGACAGCTTTGTCATTTTATAATATTCTTTATCCTGAGTAATTTCTTCTTGCTCTGAAGTCTGGTTTGCTACCAGTTTCTTTCGAATAACACAGGACAATAATCATTGATATGTATATTATTTAAAGTGAATGTGTATTGTTTATTTTTAGGTATTTGAGGTTAAACCTAAGGCATTATACATGCTAGAGGGAGCTCTATTACTGAGCTATATTTTCATCCTTATTTTGACTTTTTGAGATAGGATTTTTGCTACTATGACCAAGCTGACCCTTACTTTCCTCTGTAAGCCAAGATGGCTTTGAACGTGGGCTCCTTTGGCCTCAATCTGCCTCACAGCTGTGATTACAGGTCTGTGCCACCAAGCCTGGCTTTAAAGTAGAGCTCTTGTAGGTAGCATATTACTGGGTCTTTCCTGTCACTCTGACAATCTCTCTTGGGTAATTAAATTAGACCATTGATATCCAAAGCAATCAGAGAAGCTATTAGCAGGAAAGGTCTGTGATTTACAACAATTGCTTTAATAAAATACCCTAACAAAATGCAACTTAGAGGAGAAAGGGTTTCCTTGCTCTACGTTCTTATTCCTCTGCAGCAGTGGTTCTCAACCTTCCTAATGCTGTGACTCTTTAATACAGTTCCTCATGTTGTAATGACCCCAAACCATAAAATTACTTTTATTGCTACTTCATAACTGTCATTTTGTTGCTCTTAGGAATTGCGATTTAGTTATCTGATGTGCAGGATGTCTGATATGAGACCCCTGTGAAAGAGTTATTTGACCCACAGGCTAAGAACCACTGTTCTAAAGAAATATTTAAGGCAAATTTTTATTATGCCCTAGTACATTCCATATTTTTATTCAAATTTAGCATATGTCTTGTTGGAAGGTATGGGACAGCTTAGTGTGTGACAAATAAACTCTGTTTGTTGTGCCTCTCAGGGGGCAGCCATGCTAAGTTCCTATCTGTAAACACACCATAGCATCAGTAATAGTGTCAGGCCTTAAAGTTTCCCCTTGAGATAGATCCCAATTTGGGCCTTTCACTGGACCTCTTTTCCCTCAGTCTCTTCTCCATTTTTGTCTTTTAGGCAGGAATAATTCTAGATCAGAGTTTTTTTGACTGTGGGATAGCAACCCAAACCCTTCACTTGATGCCATGTCTTTCTACTGGAGGTGGACTCTACAAGTTCCCTCTCCCCACCGTCAGGCATTTCATCTAAGGTCCTGCGAGTCTCTCACCTCCTGGGTCTCTGATACATTCTAGAGGGTCCCCCAAAACAGAGACATGTCTTAATGAAATGCAGAGAAAAGAGACTTACTCAGCATGGTTACACTGCAAAGAAGACGGGGAACAGAGGAGTACAGAGGGTGGATGACCCTGCAGTCATGACATGAGAATTAAATTGGAATAGACAGCAAGCAGCACACATAGCTGAGCACTTCTAGTCCAGGAATGGTCCTTCCCATCATTGACACATCATTATCTACTCTCTAGACTCTACCAAAGGCAGTTTAACAAGTTTTCTGAATTGTTTGAAATCTCTTCCTGGGACACTAGTTGCTCCTCTAACTGGAACCAGGTTTTCATCCTCCACACATGAGAATCCTGGAGAAAGGTCCTATTGAGAACATGCTTATAATAGTCTGATATCTAAAGGGTGGGACACAGGTGTCTCTTTAGAATATCATTTTTCCTAACCCTTCGGTGGCCATTGGTCTAAGATCAAATGCATGGTAACACCATACCTGCCAGGACAGTTACACCAAGAGCCAAAATTTTTAATGAGCATAGTCTATCCTATTAATGTACAGGAACTACCATGAAGTAATGAGAAGACTGAACAAGGGGACAAGAACAAAGTTAGGTACAATTTGATCCTTTTCTAGTTAATCTTTAGGTGTTATAATCCCCACATTTCTCCTTTCCTCACTCCCAATTTTCCCTTCACAATGTCATCTATTCACTCCTTCATCAACATGGCTGGTTTGGAGTTAGTGGAAAGACAGCTGTCTACCTCTGGCAGCCGAACACACTTTACTTCCTCTCTTGAAACTGGGAAAGGCTTTGTATTACAGTTGTATTCAGCATGCTTTTGATCTTGCTGTTTGTGTCTTGCTGTTGTTCAAAACAAGTTCCTGGGCTTTAGAAATATCTTAAAGGGCTTATGGTCTAAAACTACAGCAGCAATTTATAAGTACTCAAGTTTGTTTTCTTTCAGTCACTCCAATATGCAAGTGCAGTCACCCCTCAGGCCTCTGCACATGCTCTACTTCCTGCTTGTAACATTCTTTCATGAGACAGGCATAAAAGTCAAGCCTTCATTTTATGGACAGAGAACCTCTTCCCTGACCAAACTATCTGATGGAGAAGCTGCAATTACTGTTCCTTAAATTGTACTAATGGTTGCCATAGAAACCAACGAGTGTGCTATGGAAAGTGTTTATATGTACATTGTCTGTCTCCCCTTGGCTCCTCCTCTGCAGAGATACTGGCTACAGCCCCCAGAATATGCCAGATGTGAAGGAGATGACACTGACACTTGACAGAGTAAGCCAATGTTTGTTCTAATATCTGTGCTTCCACAATGTTGAAATGAAGTCATGTTAGCTTTCCATCCTCTGGTTTCTAGGTAGAAGAACACCAGGCCTGTTTTTTCACTCTTAATGAAATATTTTGTTATTGGGGTGTGCCAAGTTCCAACGTAGGCCATGGAATCTTGCCTAAATCTTACCATGTGGTATAGAACTTTCTTTCTGGAAGGGTGGAGGTCTATTCCAAAGTTATGATTGCCTCTAAAATTGTGTTTTGTTTTGAGACCATGTCTCATATAGTTCAGGCTCTCCTCAAAATCACAAGTAAGGTTGTCCTTGAACTCCTGATTCTCCTACCTCTACATGTCAAGGGACTGGGTTTCCTGCCATACACCACTATATATTTTAATTGCCTCTGAAATTGATGACATAAGAAATGTCAATACCATATCTCGATTCACCATAACAATTACAACAGGTAAAATTGAGACCTTTACTTAGAATTTTTCTTATTAATAAAGACATTAAGGATGGACTCAAATGGAAGCCAGAGGACAATTTTATTAGAATTCAAAGGAAAACCCCAAGGCAGGCTGCCCATAAATTTCAGCAGTCATTCAGAGAACAGAGGGAGAAGAGAAAGGCATGCAACTCAGTTTTCAGGCATGGAGGCCTATTACATGACAATAGACACAATAGGGAAGGGAGTTTTAGGGAAAGAGTAGAGAAGCCCAAATTATCAGGAAAGGTGTACTTAGGCTCAACCAAGTAACCAAAAGAGACAGAAAAAGCAAAATGTAAAAGTTCAGCAAGGCAGACAGATGTAACAGGACCTCATGGTTGTTGACTTGTAGGAATTGGGTTGAGGGCAAGAGTTCTGGAGAGAAAAACACTGTGTTTCACTAAAGGAAAAATTATTCTGTCTATCTCTTTAGCATGGCTTAATATAACTCAGGCTTCCTATGGCCATTGATTGGCCAGGGGGTTGTCAGGCCTAATTGGACTGCAAGCTGGGCAAATATGTTATTCCCAGCTCCGTGTTTTACAGTTAAACATCTGCCTGGCTGGATGAGCCATAAGCATGTGTGTTGATCATGGCAAAAGGATAAGGCTTTTGTAATTAATGATTTTCAAAGACACTAACTTTGTATATAAAATCAACTAAATTTTTCAAGCTAAATGGAATATTAATAGCTAATTCTAGAATATTATTTATATTATGCAGAAGTAATTTTGTAGAATACTTTATGCTCCTAAAACAGGCAAAAGTATCTATGTAAATATCACAAACTATCACTATTTGCAGATGATATGATAGTATGCTTAAACAACCCAAAAACTCTACCAGAGAACTCCTACAGCTGATAAACAACTTCAGTAAAGTGGCCGAATAAAAAATTAACCCAAGCAAATCAGTAGCCTTCCTATACTCAAAGGATAAATGGGCTGAGAAAGAAATTAGGGAAACGACACCCTTCATAATAGTCACAAATAATATAAAGTATCTTGGTGTGACTCTAACCAAACAAGTAAAAGATCTGTATGACAAGAACTTCAAGTCTCTGAAGAAAGAAATCGAAGAAGACCTCAGAAGATGGAAAGATCTCCCATGCTCATAGATTGGCAGGATTAATATAGTAAAAATGGTCATCTTGCCAAAAGCAATCCACAGATTCACTGTAATCCCCATCAAAAGGTGCTGGCTCAGCTGGAGGTCAACATGCAGAAGAATGCAAATTGACCCATCCTTATCTCCTTGCACTAAGCTCAATTCTAAGTGGATCAAAGATCTCCACATAAAACCAGACACACTGAAACTAATAGAAGGGAAACTAGGGAAGAACCTTGAACATATGGGCACAGGGGAGAATTTCCTGAACAGAACTCCAATAGCTTATACTCTAAGATCAAGAATAGACAAATGGGACCTCATTAAATTACAAAGTTTTTGCAAGGCAAAAGACACCGTCAAAAAGACAAAGCGGCAACCAACTAACTGGGAAATGATCTTTACCAACCTTACATCCGACAGAGGGCTAATATCCAAGATATACAAAGAACTCAAGAAGTTAAACTCCAGAGAGGCAAGTAACCCTATTAAAAAATGGGGTACAGAGCTACACAAAGAGTTCTCACCTGAAGAATATCTAATGGCTGAGAAGCACCTAAAGAGATGTTCATCATCCTTAGTCATTAGGGAAATGCAAATCAAAACAACCCTGAGATTCCATCTCACACCAGTCAGGATGGCTAAGATCAAAAACACAGGAGACAGCAGTTGTTGGCGAGGATGTGGAGAAAGAGGAACACTCCTCCACTGCTGGTGGAATTGCAGGCTGGTACAACCACTCTGGAAAGCAGTCTGGCGGCTCCTCAGAAAACTGGGCATGACACTTCCGGAGGATCCGGCTATACCACTCCTGGGCATATACCCAGAGACTTTACCTGCATGCAATAAGGACACATGCTCCACTATATTCATAGCAGCCTTATTTATAATAGCCAGAAGCTGGAAAGAACCCAGATGTCCCTCAACGGAGGAATGGATTCAGAAGATGTGGTATATTTACACAATGGAATACTACTCTGCAATTAAAAACAATGAATTCACGAAATTCCTAGGCAAATGGTCAGAACTTGAAAATATCATCCTTAGTGAGGTAACCCAATCACAAAAGATCACACATGGTATGAAGTCACTGATAAGGGGATATTGACCCAGAATCTCAGAATACCCTAGACACAATCAGCATATCAATAGATTTCTAAAAAGATGGAAGGAGAGACCCCTGGTCCTGGAAAGACTGGATGTAGGGGAACGCCAGGACAGAGTAATGAGAGGGGGTTGAACGGAGAAAAGAGGGAGGGAAGGGGGCTTATGGGACTTTCGGGGAGGGAGGAAACGGGAAAGGGGAAGTGATTTAGAATGTAAATTAAAAAAATAAAATAAAATTAAATTAAAAAAAAAAGTTTTACTTTTGGGGGCAATTATGTTGAGAGAAATAAAAAAGCACTGTCAGAAAAAAAAAAATTCCAACTCAATTCTTCATAGAGTTAGAAAGAACAATTCTCAAATTCATCTGGAATAACAAAATAAACCCAGAATAGCTAAAATTATTCTCAACAGTAAAAGAACTTCTGGGGGAATCAGTATCCTGGACCTCAAGCAGTACTACAGAGCAATAGTGTTAAAAACGGCATGGTATTGGTACAGTGACAGGAAGGTAGATCAGTGGAATAGAATTGAAGACCCAGAAATGAACCCATATACCTATGGTCACTTGATCTTTGACAAAGGAGCTGAAACCATCCAGTGGAAAAAAAGATAGCCTTTTCAACAAATGGTGCTGGTTCAACTGGAGGTCAGCATGCAGAAGAATGCAAATCAATCCATTCTTATCTGCTTGTACTAAGCTCAATTCCAAGTGGATCAAGGATCTCCACATAAAACCAGACACACTGAAACTAATAGAAAAGAAACTGGGGAAAAGCCTTGAGCACATGGGCACAGGGGAAAATTTCCTGAACAGATCACCAATAGCCTATGCTCTAAGATCAGGAATTGACAAATGGGACCTCATAAAATTACAAAGTTTCTGTAAGACAAAGGACACTGTCAATCGGACAAAAGGCAACCAACAAATTGGGAAAAGATCTTTACCAACCCTACATCTGACAGAGGGCTACTATCCAATATATACAAAGAACTCAAGAAGTTAGACTCCAGAGAGCCAAATAACCCTATTAAAAACTGGGGTACAGAGCTGAACAAAGAATTTTCACCTGAGGAATATCAAATAGCTGAGAAGCACCTAAAGAAATGTTCAACATTCTTAGTCATTAGGGAAATGCAAATCAAAACAACCCTGAGATTTCACCTCACACTGGTCAGAATGGCTAAGATCAAAAACTCAGGAGATAGCAGGTGTTGGTGAGGATGTGGAGAAAAAGGAACACTCCTCCACCTTTGGTGGGATTTCAAACTGGTACAACCACTCTGGAAATCAGTCTGGCAGTTCCTCAGAAAATTGGGCATGATAATACTGGAGGACCCCATTATACCACTCCTGGGCAATTTCCCAGAGGATTCCCCAGCATGTAATAAGGACACATGCTCCACTATGTCCATAACAGCCCTACTGATAATAGCCAGAAGCTGGAAAGAACCCAGATGTTCCTCAACGGATGTATGGATATGGAAATGTGGTATATTTACACAATGGAATACTATTCAGCTATTAAAAACAATGAATTCATAAAATTCTTAGGCAAATGTGTGGAACTGGAAAATATCATCCTTAATGAGGTAACCCAATCACAAAAGAACACACATGCACTCACTGATAAGTGGATATTAGCCCAGAAGCTTGGAATACCCAAGACACAATTCACATATCAAATGATGCCCAAGAAGAAGGAAGGAGAGGCCCCTGGTCCTGGAAAGGCTAGATGCAGCAATGTAGGGGAATATCAGCACAGGGAAGTGGGAGGGGCTTGATTGGGGAACAGGGGAGGGAAGAGGGCTTATGGGACTTTCCGGGAAGGGGGAACCACGAAAGGGGAAAGCATTTGAAATGTAAATAAAGAATATATCTAATTAAAAAAAGGAAAAAAGAGAGTAACTGGTAGAAAAAAATAGAGATAAATGGTTATCAGAATTGCAAAAATATATATGTTAACATTTCTTTTTTATTATTTTCTAAATTTTTTTATTTACATTCCAAATGATTTCCCCTTTCCCGTTTCCTCCTTCCCCGAAAGTTCCATAAGTCCCCTTCCCTCCCTCTGTTCCCCATTCAACCCCTCTTGCTTCTCTGTCCTGGTATTTCCCTACATCCAGTCTTTCCAGGACCAGGGGTCTCTCCTTCCATCTTCTTGGAAATCTATTGATATGCGAATTGTGTCTTGGGTATTCTGAGATTCTGAGTTAATATCCCCTTATCAGTGACTGCATACCATGTGTGTTCTTTTGTGATTGGGTTACCTCATTAAGGATGATATTTTCAAGTTCTGACCATTTGCCTAAGAATTTTGTGAATTTATTGTTTTTAATTGCAGAGTAGTATTCCATTGTGTAAATATACCACATCTTCTGAATCCATTCCTCCATTGAGGGACATCTGGGTTCTTTCCAGCTTCTGGCTATTATAAATAAGACTGCTATGAACATAGTGGAGCATGTGTCCTTATTGCATGCAGGTAAAGCCTCTGGGTATATGCCCAGGAGTGGTATAGCCGGATCCTCCGGGAGTGTCATGCCCAGTTTTCTGAGGAACCGCCAGACTGCTTTCCAGAGTGGTTGTACCGTCTTGCAATCCCACCAGCAGTGGAGGACTATTCCTCTTTCTCCACATCCTTGCCAACAACTGCTGTCTCCTGTGTATTTGATCTTAGCCATTCTGACTGGTGTGAGTATGTTAACATTCCTAATCTGTAAAATTTATTAGATTATTAGTTACTTCATTTTACCTAGTCTCCAAAGAATATTGAAAAATATTCTGTTTCTGAATTTAATATCTGTGAGGATGTATCACATAGAGAATATCCATGATATCTGAGCAAGCATAGATCTAAGCAGCAAAAAATATAAATAGTATGAGGGTTGTTTCAAAGAGTATAAGGGAATTATAATCATTTTGTCATTAACCAATTTTTAAAACAATATATATATATTATAAGCATTCTGATAATATTTATTTGATAGTTTTGATTCTAAGAAAGGTGAAATGAAAAAGCCACGAAAGAACTATTAATATAGCTACCCAACAATTAACCTTTAAAAGTTTGACAACTCCACAGGGTAATGTCAGTTTCTACCATGCCCATATTTGGCTTGCTCCCTAGTGAGTTCTAGATACCATATAGCCAATAACACATGAAATTTCAATGGAGAAATATTTATGGACTATAGAGTAAGTTTTAAAGCATTGTCATGCAGCAGTCATTGACAGTGACACAAATCAGTCTGTCTCTATTGTGTACTTTTCTGTTACAGTAAAAAAAAACCTACCATGACCAAGGCAGCCCAAGACAGAGCCTCTTTCAGGCTATGGTTTCAGAGGGATAAAGGATAAAGGTTTTTCAATGGTAGGGAGTCATGGCAACAAGAGGCAGGCATGGCAGCAGAAAGCTGAGAATGCACATCTTGAACCATGAGCAGGAAGCAGAATGTGAAGACTAGAAATAGGCTAGGATTTTTACTCTCAAAGTCCACCCCAAGAGATATGCTTCTTCCAACAAGGCTGCACATTCATACCTCCCTTAATATTGCCATCAACTGGGGACCAAATGTTCAAGGGCCCAAGACAATGGCAGGAGTGGGGCTCTCATTCAAAATACGACAGTGTTCTATGGTTCTAACTTTAATTGTCACAGCCTAGAGACATCTGAGAAGAAAGCTTCCTTTGAGGTATTGCCTAGGTCAGATTACCCTGTGGGCATGTCTATGGGGGATTGTCTTGATTATGAATTAGTCCATGAGGTCCCAGCACCATTCCTGAGTATCTTGTGCTGAACTGTGTAAGGAAGTTGGCTAAGCTTGAACCTGTGAGCATGCCAGCTAGTAACCACCCTTCATGGTTCCTCCTGTACATCCTTAACTATAAATGAGTTTCCTAGGAAGAGGTCATATTGCATGGATTAGTCAACAGTCCTTTCTTGGGCATCCTGTTTGAGTTTCTACACTGCCTTCCCGCAATGATGGACTGTGACCCAGAAGTACAAGTTGAAATTAACTCTTGTATCACCTAAGTTGCTTTGTCAATGTTTTAGCACAGCTGCAGAAGGAAAACTAGAACAAGGTATAAACATTACATTATTTGCTAGTCACTAGCTTACATTCCTTTGCCAACACTTGTTAGCTGTAAACTCAGAAGCAATCACAGAACAAGCTAATGTAGAGAACATGCATTGCCTTAGCAGAAATACACTGAGCATATTTACATGCTTTTAAGCCAAGGAAAACTAAAGTACAGGCCATACAAGAGATTAAAGGGGCTGCTTTTATATGTGTTTACCTGAGATTTTCAAATAAAATAAACTGAGGACCACAGGTTAAGAAAACATTATAAGTAAAATGAAAGTTTAATAATCTGTTACAGAAAACCATAACTGCCTTGTGGGAACTACTACATTGCTCATTTCTTACACAAACCACCACAAGTTAAATAGACACTGTGGAAGATGTAACCACACTGAAGTTTCTAGAAACTTCATGAATTTCTTACATTTTATTAGATGTAAGTATTCTCTTGCTATCCTGCTCCATCAAAATGCTAAATTAATATTCATTAAGGGAAAGCTAAGCTGCAGATTATTAATCAAAGACAAATTTGCTATCAGAAAAACTAATTATATTGCTTTCATTTCTGCTTTTGGGAGAGGGGCTATATAGTCTAAGGGCATCTTTCTCCCAGAGGTTATGTAAAACTGCAAATGAATGCAGGATTACTTAAAATAATCATTATAGTGAGGGCAGCTATTTTAAGCCTAAAATCTGAAACTATCCAGAAAACTTCTTCTTTGATTTTCATATAGAATTTTAGTGTATGTGATTATTTCAAAGAAATACCTAAACCAGAGTATCTGGTTCCAGAGACACTCTTTTAGTCATGAAAGAGGAGCTGTACTCATGAAATATCAACCATGTGCTTTCCTACATATGGCTTATATAATGACACCATTGGCTGATACACCAGTATGGATGAAAGAAATCTCACAAGGGGCCTACAACTAGGTAAAGAGTTACAGGCAATCATGGGAGATGGAGAATCAGTCTTCCCCAGAGATGAGCCCTCTGATAGATTATCTTAAGTGGTCAACCCTAAACACATCTACAAATGAACAATAAATGAACTCCATAAGTGGCATGTAGGAGCAAAGGGTAGGGTGGGTGAGGGTGTGTATGTGTGTCTGTGTTTATGTGGTCTCTCACTCCTTGTTTGTCTCATGCCCTTCAGTCACGTCCTTGACGAGATCCTTTGTACTACTGATCTTAGGATC
Organism: Tokudaia tokunoshimensis; assembly: GCA_036184795.1. Classification (NCBI taxonomy): domain Eukaryota; kingdom Metazoa; phylum Chordata; class Mammalia; order Rodentia; family Muridae; genus Tokudaia; species Tokudaia tokunoshimensis. The sequence continues at coordinate 56,962,146 of BTHU01000011.1, read as the reverse complement.
ACTGCAATGATCTCCAATAATTATAGTATCATAATTGAATAAGAGGTCATGAATTTGAGAAAAAGCTAGGGGTGGATACCATAGGAGTTTGATGTGGAATGGGGCTGGAAGTGATGTAAATATAGTCTTCAGATATGAAATGCTCGAAAAAGTGGAAAAAAATCAAAATTATACTTGCTAACAAGTTCAGGGGCTAAGTCAGGAGATAAAGAATGAAAATGTAGTGGTTTAATGGTTGCATGAGCACAATGAGAAACTCTTTCCTTGGGAGGCAAAAAAAAAAAGATCTTGGTAATTCACCAGATCCAACTGAAGCTAAACATTTATTTACTTTATCAAAGAGTCATAGCTTGGTGACTGCTCTTGCAAATTAAAAGAGATGCTGAGAGAATGTTGGGCTTCCACTTAATTTCAAACTTTAAACTTGGTTGTTTGATCTCTCCACCCACCTCCTCCTAGACCTCCTTGTCCTCTTCATCCTCCTCCTTTCTCCTCTCTCTCTGCGCATGCGCATGCCTATGTATAAAGCCAACTGATCTTTCTTAAGTGTTATCTGCCTTAATCCATTTGTGAGATAGGGTCTCACATTGACCTAGAGCTCACCAAGTATAAATTGCCGGCAAGCCCAAGAAGTTTACCTGTCTCTACCTCCCCTATTCTGAGATTGTAAGCGCATGACACACTTCTCGCTTCTGAAGCACAGCATCAGAACTTCATGCCTTCATGTCAAGTATCTGAATTATTAGTCCATCTCCTGGTTTCTAAATAATAAGCTAGTATTAAATTCAAAGCCAACTGATTGTTCACCTATCAAGGTTAGTTTTTGAAAGTAAGATTTTTTTATTTTCTTTATTATTATTATTTTTATTTTTATTAGATATATTCTTTTTTTTCTGACAATGGTATCACAGTTTTATTTCTCCAAAACTTGTTTTTTTTTATTTTTTTATTTTTTATATTTTTATTTACATTCAAAATCATTTCCCCTTTCCTGTTTCCTCCCTCCCCGAAAGTCCCATAAGCCCCCTTCCCTCCCTCGTTTCCCCATTCAACCCCCTCTCGCTTCTCTGTCCCGGCATTCCCCTACATCCAGTCTTTCCAGGACCAGGGGTCTCTCCTTCCATCTTCTTGGAAATCTATTGATATGCATATAGTGTCTAGGGTATTCCGAGATTCTGGGTTAATATCCCCTTATCCGTGACTGCATACTATGTGTGTTCTTAGATATATTCTTTAATTACATTTCAAATGATTTCTCCTTTCCTGGTCTCCCCCCACCCCTGAAAATCCCATAAACCATCTTCCCTGCCCCTGTTCTCCTGCTTCCCTGTCCTGGTATTCCCCTACACTGTGGCATTGGACCTTTCCAGGACAAAGGGCCTCTCCTCCCTTTGATGTCCAACAAGGCCATCCTCTGCTGACTATGCATCTGGAGCCACGGGTAACACCATGTGGGCTATCTGGTTGATGGTTTTGTCCCTGGGAGCTCTGGGAGTATTGGGTGGTTCATATCGATGTTCCTCCTATGGCGCTGCAAATCCCTTCAGCTCCTTGGGTCCTTTCTCTAGCTCCCCCATTGGGGACCCTGTGCTCAGTTGAATGGCTGACTGAGAGTGTCCCCCTCTGTATTTGTCATGCACTAGCAGAACCTCCCAGGTGATAGCTATATCCGGCTCTGTTCAGCAAGTACTTGTGGGCATCAATAATAGTGTCTGGGTTTTGTAACTGTATGTGGGATGGATCACTAGGGGGGGTAGTCTCTGGATGGTCTTTTCCTCAGACTCTGCTCCACACTTTGTCTCTGTATCTCCTTTTGTGGGTATTTTGTTCCCCCTTCTGAGAAGGACCAGAGAATCCACACTTTGTTCTTCCTTCTTGGGTATCAATTGGTATGTGAATTGTGTCTTGGGTATTCCGAGCTTCTGGGATAATAACCACTTATCAGTGAGTGAAAACCATGTGTGTTCTTTTGTGATTGGGTTACCTCACTTAGGATGATATTTTCCAGTTCCACCCATTTGCCAAAGAATTTCATGAATTCATTGTTTTTAATAGCTGAATAGTACTCCATTGTGTATATATACCACATTTTCTGTATCCATACATCCGTTGAGGGACATCTGAGTTCTTTCTAGCTTCTGGCTATTATAAATAGGGCTGTTATGAACATAGTGGAGCATGTATCCTTATTACATGCTTGGGAATCCTCTGGGTATATGCCCAGGAGTGATATAACAGGGTCCTCCGGTAGTATTATGCCAGTTTTCTGAGGAACCACTGAACTGATTTCCAGAGTGGTTGTACCAGCTTGCAATTCCACCAGCAGAGGAAGAGTGTTCCTCTTTCTCCACATCCTCACCAGCACCTGCTGGCAAAGTGACCGGATATGAAATTAACTCAAATAAATCAGTAGCCTTTCTATACTCAAAGGATAAACATGCTGAGAAAGAAATTAGGGAAAAGACACCCTTCACAATAGCCACAAACAATATAAAGTATCTTAGTGTGACTCTAACCAAACAAGTGAACGATCTGTATGACAAGAACTTCAAGTCTCTGAAGAAAGAAATTGAAGATGACCTCAGAAGATGAAAAGATCTCCCACGATCGTGGATTGCCAGGATTAATATAGTAAAAATGGTCATCTTGCCAAAAGCAATCTACAGATTTAATGCAATCCCCATCAAAATTCCAACTCAATTCTTCATAGAGTTAGAAAGAGCAATTCTCAAATTCATCTGGAATAACAAAAACCCAGGATAGTTTCAACAGTAAAAGAACTTCTGGGGGAATTAGTATCCCAGACCTCAAGCAGTACTACAGAGCAATAATGCTAAAAACTGCATGGTATTGGTACAGTGACAGGCAGGTAGATCAATGGAATAACATGTGATTCAGCCCTGAGTTGGAGTCCTTCATTTCCTGAACAGAACACCAATAGCTTATGCTTTAAGATCAATAATTGACAAATGGGACCTCATAAAATTACAAAGTTTCTGTAAGGCAAAGGACACTGTCAATCAGACAAAACGGCAACCAACAAATTGAAAGTAAGTTTTGCCTTTGGTTGAATACTGTTGGTACTGACCAAGTTAAATCTGACAGCACATCAGAACTCCTTTTGTACAGAGGCTGGCAGGCACAGTGAATAGATCAACACCTTAAGTTTATACTCAGTGTGTTGAGGTGGGGGGGGGACACACAAAGACTTGCTGTCTGTGCAGAGTGCTATAAAATCTAATGAAAGAGGCTGGGGAATGGTGGAGGAGAGTTATAGTCAGGGTGCTGGGAGAGACCACAGAAATAACTAGGAAAGAATATTCCTTACAAGGAGACCAGTAATCTAAGGGACCTAGACAAGGGCATAACTGAGGTGCACCAGGCATGTAAGAAGGAGTGTGATACCAGAAGAGAGGGCAAAGGAGAAATCAATAGCAGGTAAAGTAAGAAAAAAATAATCATCATCCTTAGTCATTAGGGAAATGCAAATCAAAACAACCCTGAGATTCCATCTCACACCAGTCAGGATGGCTAAGATCAAAAACACAGGAGACAGCAGTTGTTGGCGAGGATGTGGAGAAAGAGGAACACTCCTCCACTGCTGGTGGAATTGCAGGCTGGTACAACCACTCTGGAAAGCAGTCTGGCGGCTCCTCAGAAAACTGGGCATGACACTTCCGGAGGATCCGGCTATACCACTCCTGGGCATATACCCAGAGACTTTACCTGCATGCAATAAGGACACATGCTCCACTATATTCATAGCAGCCTTATTTATAATAGCCAGAAGCTGGAAAGAACCCAGATGTCCCTCAACGGAGGAATGGATTCAGAAGATGTGGTATATTTACACAATGGAATACTACTCTGCAATTAAAAACAATGAATTCACGAAATTCCTAGGCAAATGGTCAGAACTTGAAAATATCATCCTTAGTGAGGTAACCCAATCACAAAAGATCACACATGGTATGAAGTCACTGATAAGGGGATATTGACCCAGAATCTCAGAATACCCTAGACACAATCAGCATATCAATAGATTTCTAAAAAGATGGAAGGAGAGACCCCTGGTCCTGGAAAGACTGGATGTAGGGGAACGCCAGGACAGAGTAATGAGAGGGGGTTGAACGGAGAAAAGAGGGAGGGAAGGGGGCTTATGGGACTTTCGAGGAGGGAGGAAACGGGAAAGGGGAAGTGATTTGGAATGTAAATTAAAAAAATAAAATAAAATTAAATTAAAAAAAAAAATAATGGAGTCTGAATCTAGAGTGATGAACTTTGGGAGGGATGTAACAGCAAAGTAAGCTTATTGGACTTCTATTCTTATACACTACCATGTATGTCATGGAAAGAACAAATGAAAAGGGTATAGGATATCTAACACAAAACTAGGGTCACCCCTTGAAAAGGGAATGGTTTACTGGCTGGTTTTGTGTGTCAACTTGTCACAAGCTGGAGTTATCACAGCAAAAAAAGCCTCCCTTGAGGAAATGCCTCCATAAGATCCAGCTGTAAGGCATTTTCTCAAACAGTGATCAAGGTGGGAGGGCCCATTGTGGGTGGTGCCATCCCTGGGGTGGTAGTCTTGGGTTCTATAAAAAAGCAAACTGAGCAAGCCCGGGGAAGCAAGCCAGTAAGGAACATCCCTCCATGGCCTCTGCATCAACTCCTGCCTCCTGACCTGCTTGAGTTCCAGCCCCAACTCTCTTTGGTGATGAATAGCAATCTGGGAAGTGTAAGCTGAATAAACCCTTTCCTCCCCAACTTTCTTCTTTGTCATGATGTTTTGTGCAGGAATATAAACCCTGACTAAAACAATGGTGTTCACTATAAATGGGGGGGGTAGTCAAAATCAATGTATATTTTTATTATAACCTGGCCATTAAATCTCAGTAAGCCCAGTCCATTGTATGTAATAGAAAGCAACCTCTCTCTGCCCCCTACCACCTGTCTAAAATGGGCGAAATCTAGATTGGTCAAGTTTTCCTGTAGCCTTTTTTCAATTTGCATTGGTGAGTTCTATCATGCCAAGGTCTTAACACACAGACATTAGGACAAAGACAGGCTACTGCTGGACTGTAAACAAACAAGTAGAAACTTCTGTCCATTCCTGTAACCCGTATTTGTTGTCCTAAGTTTGGGTTGGGAGGGTTGATCACATCTTTCGTTAACTCAGGACTGGCTAAATTTGGGCATCAGATAGCTTTGCTTGAGGAGGACAATTACTTCAGAGCCTAAGACATTCCAGTTGAGTGTAGGACTGGCAGGGGTTGGGGGTTACTATTGAAGGCAAGAAGGAAAGAAAAAGAGTTGGTGAGCATGGTCTACAGTGTGTTATATTAACAAATACAGACAGCCTCTCTTTCTTCGGCCAACTCAGGCATGTGATTCAGCCCTGAGTTGGGGTCCTTCATTTACTGAATGTTTGTAAATTATAACTGGGACATGACTGTCTGGGTTTCTCTTAGATCATGAGCATTTGTGGCCTCTTTCTAAATTAACCATCATTCCCAGTAAAAAAGAACTTATATTTTGGTCTCCTCTGCTCCCTTCTACATGCCAAAGAAACAACTAGATGGACTCAAGGCTCATTTAAGCCTCCTCTGGACTTGCCAAAATCATCACACTTCACGCCATCTGTTGCCTGATAAGGCTATGCCAATGTCCCCAACTGGTGGAGAAGATCTTTGGCCTCAGCTAACGTTTTCCATTGACATTCTGCCCAGCTTGTAATGAGCCTTAATGTGGGTTGAACAGCTTTCCAAGCCATAAAAAAAAAAATCCACATCAGCAAGGTATTTGGGAACCAGGATGCAAGGCTTCCTCCATACTAAGCTCACTATTTTTTGCATCTAATCTTACTGCTAGAAGTTTAAATTTTGCTCCCATTAGGTGTCAGTGCCACAAAAATAATCATCACAAAGGATGATTATTGTCACAGAGAACTGTTCCTCCCTGGCCTGGCTGCAGAGAACTCCTGCAACTTTAGCCTGCTATGAAGTCATGGGTGGCCCATCTTTGACTATGAGGTATCTTCTCCTTGCCTTTGCCTGTCCAATAGCAGAGGCTTTATAATATCCAGCACCTGTATGTGGATGACCCATGCACATGGTGTATCCACTAGCTGTAAATTAGATAAACTGGATATACCACTCTCATTGGGCAGTTTGGTGCTAGTTACTTAAAAGTAATTCTTTTTTTATTTTTATTAGGTATATTCTTTATTTACATTTCAAATGATTTCCCTCTTACTGGTTCCCCCCACTCCCCAAAAGTCCCATACGCCCTCTTCCTTCCCCTTGCTCCCCAACCAACCCACTCCCGCCTCCCCTTCCTGGTATTCCCCTACACTGCCACATTGAACCCTTCCAGGACCAGGCGCCTCTCATTCCTTCTTGGTATCCTTTGATATATGAATTGTTCCTTGGGTATTCCAAGCTTCTGGGCTAATATCCGCTTATCAGTGAGTGCATATCATGTATGATTTAATTCTAATGGTTCAACTACTAGAGACTACCTCTTGGCAAAGATAATGAGATAGATGATGAAAAGTACAGACTGTAATAGAGCATAGAAATGTCATACTAAACTATAACATGTGTATTCCAATTTTTTGTACATGTTCTTGTGTGTGTTCATATATATATATACCCATGTGATGACCAGAGAGTAACCTTGTCTGTCATTCCTCAGAAGGAAGCAATCTACCTTATTAGATGGGGTCTCTCACTGACCTGGCACCCACAAAGTTGGCTAGCTTTCTGTCCAGTAAGCCCCAAGGATACGTCTGTCTCTGCCTCCTTAGCACTGGGATCATAAGTACATGCCATCATGCCTGGATTTTTTTAATGTAGCCTCTGGAAATCAAAGACATGACCTTGTGCTTGGATAGCAAGTACTTTACCAACTGAGCTACTTCATCAGCCCTACATTCTAATTTTTGCGCCCCAACCAGCTAAGGCAATCTAGGATCAGCTTAACAAATAATTTTTATACTGACTAAGCAGAGTGAAATAACCAAGATTTCCCTTGTCTCCACTGGCACATTTAATAAATTGAGAAATGCCAGAGCTAATCAAGAAGAAAATATATAATCAAAAGATTATTATTAATAATGACCTTTATTTGAATATCACTACAACAAAGTTCCAATGGGGGTTTTATAACCCTGAAGTTTATCTTATTTATGGTTAATGGATATAGGGCACACTGTTTTAGGTTGTGGATTCCTAAAAACTGAGTTTAATCTGACTTAGCTTTTTGGTTGACTTAATAAACAATAATTAAATATGACTTTGACCTAACAATACAGTAGTGGTAATTTCAAGATATAAGCAATATAAAATCAACATTTGGAAGACATTTTTGAATTATGCAAAACCTTCATTGGAAGCAAACTCATGGGTTGCTAGGGGAGGGCAGCAAAACTTTGATGCCAGAAACAAGAAAAGAATCGTAGATAGTATGGAATGGATAGAAGACAACCTGTCTCACTCTGGGAAAACTATAGAACTTCCCCAAGCATAGGACACATTGGTGTCCTAAGAGAAAGATTCATGCAGAAAGATGTGGGGAGCATCCTGTACCTCTTGAGAAAGAGCAGGTCATTTTCTGTCTTAGGGTCCTACACCAATGCTAATCAGAAACCAACCACCACAAAGAGAACTTTCTCCAAAAGTTGACAGCTAACTCATGGAAACTTTTTGCCATGGAGGGGACATATGTAAACATTGAAAATCCCCAAACCTGAGAATTTCATACAGTAAGAAGGATACTAAAACTGAGCAAGCATGGGACAGGGCACAAAAAACCTGCTCTATCTACCATAGTCCTAGACTTGGTATCAAGCAAGAGGAGTGCACATCCCAGAAGAGTCATCCCAGGGTTCATACCTGAAGGGTTATTTACAACCTAATGAAGGCACAGGAGAAACACCTACAAAAGCACTTTGCTGTTCTGCTATCTGTGCTTAGATACTTGTGTTGTACTAGATGCACAGATAAGAGCACAAAATCACAAAAACAGCTTAGGTCCTCACTGAAATAAGCCCATCCTCTACATCAACAGTCTGGCATATAAAAAGGCATGGCCATCTTTGGATGTGGACACAATTTACCTCTGTATAACACTGTGGTGGTTTGAATATGCTTGGCTCATGGAGTGGAACTATTAGGTGTGGCCTTGTTGGAGGAAGTGTGTCTCTAAGGGTGTAGGCAATGAGACCTCCTCCTAACCACATTGAGCCAGTCTTCTAGGGGCCTTAAGATTAAGATGTAGAACTCTCAGCTCCTCCTGCACCATGCCTAGCTAGATGCTGCCATGCTCCTGCCTTGGTGATAATGAACTGGACCTCTGAACCTTTAAGCCAACCCCCAATTAAACGTTGTGCCTTGGGGGAGCTGGAGAGATAGCTCAGAGGTTAAGAACACTGAGTGCTTTTCCAGAGGTCCTGAGTTCAATTCCCAGCAATCACATGGTGGCTCATAACCATCTGTAATGGGATCTGATGCCCTCTTCTTGTATATTTGAACACAGCTACAGTATACTCATATATATGAAATAAATAAATGAAAAAGAAAGTTGCCTTGGTCATTGTGTTTGTTCACAGCAGTAAAATCCCAACTGAGTAAAACCCCTGTAAGCCAGTCCCAATTAAATATTGTCCTTATAAGAGTTGTCTTGGTCAAGGTGTCTGTTCACAGCAGTAAAACCCTAAGTAAGACAAACATTATGCTTGATATTCAATCAAATAGTAGGAGATACAATATAAAGCAAGAGAAGGCTTTACATTGTCAATAGCTAAAATAATTAATATGACAGGACTCAGAGATGAACCAAATACTGGAATAATCCACAAAGGAACATGACTATGATTAATATAATTCAGGCAGAAACTGAGAAGATGGAACATGGACAAATACATGGGAAACTTCTATAGGGAAATGTAAAAGAACAAAATAAAACCACTGCAAATATTCACACATGCAAAATCAGTGATGAAGATGTCTTGACAACAGAGTTTACATTAGCGTGCATAACTAAATTTAGCAGTATATAAGAAGAGTGCCTTGGTCCCTATGCAAGATATCATGGAAAGTTTTGATGCATTCTGCATTTCCTAGACATTTTGAAAGGATTTTTGATGGGTTTACAAGCCAACTTATTAGATGCAATAAAAGAATTGATGAGTTATAAAACAAATCTGTTTGTGTTATTTTGTTAATATTTAAACAGATTTAACATAAAACAGATTTACACCAGGAAAAAAAATCCACCTCCCAAGGGCTCTTGAAAAATATATGCTTTTGTACACATCGGATGAAACCTGAAAGAAAAAAGATCAAATGAGACCAAAATATATTTAAAGAACAATAATCATGAAATGTCTAAAAATAATTAAATATTTCAAAAGAGAGATCCTAGATGTGCAGAGAAAGACAAACAGAATAAATACCAAAATAATATAACTACTGAAAAATGAAATATTATTGTAAGATTTTCAGAATAAAGGATGAAATGAGGCATATTCCATAAACAGGAACAAAGAATAATGCCGTAAAATGATGTAACTCAAAAAATAATGGAGTATCATGGTATAGTCATAAAAAGGAAAACCCAGAACTTGTTCCATCAGATATGTCCCTGCAGCTAAAACATAAAACGATTTTAGTCAAGCAATGAAGTTTTTTTCCCCCCAGAATATCTGAGTCACACAAAATGTTAAAGAGCACTCCTCAGTAAGAAAAAACAAAGGTCCAAGTACAGTGTCTTAGAAATGCTTGTCATTTTGTCTTAAACAATTGGAAAATGAGCCGAACACAAAAAAATGCATATGTGAATTAAAGGCAAATAACTGATAGCTGATAATGTTTGTGGTATATGAAGTGTTTGAGTTAATATTAATAGATTTTAATTTTTTATTTAACCACAGTTAATACATTAATAATTAATAGAAGAACAACTATATACCAGTGTTCTATTTGAGTTTTGTTGTAACAAATATAACCAAAAGCAACTTGAGAAACAAACTTATAGTCCATCACTGAGGGAAGGAATTTAGGGCAGCAATCTGGAGGCAGGAACTAAAGCAGACACCATGGAGAAATGCTACTTACTGGCTTGCTTCTTGCTTGCTCACTCCCTTGCTTGCTTATACTGTCTGGACCCATTTGTCTAGGGATGGCACGGTCCACAGTAGACCAGACTACCTATATCAGTTAGCCATACAGAAGGTACTCTATTAGCATGCTCACATGCCAATCTGATAGAGGCAATTCCTCAATTAGGTTCTCTCTTCCCACATGTGTCAAGTTGACAAAGATTAGTAATCACAGCCAGTAACTAACTAATTCATGAATTTAACTTACTTTTTTTTTTTTGCTAGAAACACAAATGGTTGTCAAACAAAATAACAGCACAGTGTTTTAAATTTTCAAATGGGTCCTTATAAAGTCAAATGACAACTCTGTGTACATAGGAACTTCAATAAATCTCCTTAAAAATTACGAAAGACAGTTTTTAAAAGTTTAATTACTCAGTACAAACTAAAAGTAAACTTGTCACTATGTTCACGCTCTGTTTGAAGATACTGTGTGTATTTGTTCACTTTATCTCCCTAAGAGTTTTGATTCAGGGACTGCTACAAATGCTAGATAAACAAGAAAAATGACACATGAAAAATTTGCCACGTTCTCAAGGAATATTACTGCTAAGAGATGGACCATGAACTTCTCTACTGCTTCCAGGCTCCAGAATCCAGGTTCAAAAGGACTACCCTGCCATCATGACAAAGGCTTTTAAACCTGAGGCAAGCCTACATTGAAAACTCAGGCTAAGAAGTAATCATGTTCTAGGTAGTCATCCTAGCAGCTTGCGTACCATAATAAGAAAAAGAAAACATTCAACTAATTGAAATCATTTATATTTATTATCGATTCAACTAGCAATACATTAGGAAGTAATGTTACAGAAAAATACAAAAATATAAATAAATGCATAATGTATATTATTTAGTGAAAGAGAATTTAGAAGGTCAGTCTAACATTGGTAAAAATCTGGAATCATAAATGCCAAAGTAATGATGAGGTGATTGAAGACAATTCAGTTTACTGTTTTATCTGTATTTTTATTCCTTTTTTTTGTTTGTTTGTTTGTTTTTTGTTTTTCGCGGCAGGGTTTCTCTGTGTAGCCCTGGCTGTCCTGGAACTCACTCTGTAGACCAGGCTGGCCTCGAACTCAGAAATCCGCCTGCCTCTGCCTCCCAAGTGCTGGGATTAAAGGTGTGTGCCACCACCGCCCGGCTGTATTTCTATTCCTTTGGTATCACTTAAAAAGGAAAAATTCTAAGACAGAAGAAAATATGTGTGAATATTTTTAATCTGTTTACATGATTGTTATTCTTTAGGAAAACAGAAAAAAATCAAAACTATTATTCTATTTGCCTAAGTGAAAGTTTAAAATATCTGAATGGGAAATTACTAAAGTTAAATTTAATTTAAACTGAAAACCTTAAATTATTTCCATTATATATTATTCAAAAGGCTATTCTCACTATGTTGCTTAAAATCTTTCTCATCAATGTTGCTGGGATACTTTAATAATGAAATTATTATGGGCACGAGTATTAGAATATTTGTGTTATAATCAATTAATCAGGAAAGTAAACAACAGATTTCAGTCAAGTGATAGTAAAGAAATCAAACTAAGATACAAAAGAGATAAACAAATGGAAAATGTATAAGCATATTCAGATTAGCAGTAATCACAACTATCCATACTAGTTAGATGGGCTCTGTGTTACTGCTGAGTTAAAGATCTTCTATTTAGGAAACCTTTATAGTGTATGGTGTGGTTGTAGAGTAGACTATGCAGTAGCAGGGACAGAATGGTGTAGGTCCCTTCTGGACACTCCATTATGAACACCACTGTCTCTCACAGTGTTAGTTCTCTACTTCAAAGTCCAAGTTTCCCTGATCTGGACAAATTTAAGAGTTTTCTACTAGAATTCTAATCATATTCCTCCCCCCCCCACATTTTCTTCTTTATTCAAAAGCCAGGATATGTTACCCTTATTCTCAAAACTATTGAGGAATATCAAATGGCATCTTCAAATGAAATGTAAGTTATAAGGGATGGAAAGACAGCTTATAAAGTGCTTTTGACACAGGCCTGAGAATCTGGGTTGTGATCCCCAGGACCTTTATAAAAAGTCAGACATGGTGGGGTGCTGCAATCCCAGCAGTAGGCCTATGGAGACAGGAGGAGCCCTAGACCTTATTGTCCAGCCAGTCTCAATCGTGATCTCAAACACTGTCTCAAAAATAATTGGTGAGCAAACCCCACCTTTGGCCTTAAAGGTGCACATATATGTGTGCAACCCACACACACATGTGCACACATGTGTATATATTACATGAACAAATAATAAGCTTCCATATTACTAGTCTTGTTTCCTTGATCAGATATAATAAAACCTGGAAACATAGTTTAGGGAAATGGAAATTCTTTACTTACCCATTATTTCTGTGTCTGGCATAAATTTGAGAGAATCAATGGCTTTATCTGTGGTTCTCACAGTTATCTGATGAGCACAATTTGCCTCAAACAGTGGAACTCACTAAATATTTGCAGAATGTGTACTGTTTTAATAAGTTGAGTGAATGGGAAAACATATTAGGAGGTCTCAAGAAGAAAAAAACTGAGAGCATACTCCATTTTACTTCATAAAAATTGTATATCAATTCTACTTAAACAACATGCTAAGGCTGCAGCTCCCAAGTAAAAGCTAGGTTTTGATTTTCCTCCAATCATCAAGGGTCTAAGTTGATCGTATTTAATTCTGTCCACAACTTGCCATCTTCATGAGCTAAGTCTTATAGGCAAGGTTAATATCAGGCCGATTCAAGCTGTGTAAGATAAACAGAAACTCTGTACTGGATAAGAGCACAGAGTGATCAAAGCAACAGTTCATCTATGAAGGTTACATAGAATTTATTAAGAAGAAGTAAGCACACCTAGATTGACTCATTAGAAGCTGCTTCTTCTCTAATATTTGACGGAAAAAAAACTGACCTGAAGGATTTGTGTGCCAACGATTCACAGAAGTGTAACTGATCATGGGAGAAAAGCAAGCAAAAGTAGCCACTGTCAACAGAGGCAGAAGGACAAAGTTCAGGGTCCCTCTGGGCCACAGAGTGAATTTAAGGCCAACTTGGGCAGCTTAGTGAGATCCTGTCTTACAGTAGAAAGTGAGAAGAAAGCTGTTGATGTAGCTCAGTGGTAGAACATTTACCTGGCATGCAGAAATCCGTAAATGCTATCCCTGTACCACATGCCAACTAAAGGTAAACAAATATGTTATATGTGTACTGTAGTACATAATTTATCCTTAAAAAGAAATGCCATCTGATCAATGATAGAACATAAGTGAATTCTGAGGACACTGTGTTTAGTGAAAGAGCTATTATTCACAAAAGGACCAACTGCACGTTTATTTCTGGGAAATATCTAGTGTGGTCCACAGAAATAAAGAACACTGGTGGCTGCTCTCCTGAGGGAGGGAGAAAAGAGAGAAATGTTTAAAAGGTGCAGAGATCAGTTTTGCAAGATGAAAAGTATTCTGGGGATTAGTTCAACAATACTGGTTATTATTAATACAATTGAACTATAAACTTATGGATGACCAATGAGCTACATTTTCTTGTTTATTTTTTACTAGGATTAAATCACTTTTTTTAAAATTAGATTTGCTTTTAATTCAAGTAAATATTCTTCTAAGTAGATGAAGAAAATAAACAAATTAGTGAGAATCAAAGTAGAACAATCTCAAGCATAAAACTAAGATAGTTAATACCTTGAACTAGAAATACATACAAAGGGTATTGCAACAGTTTCCAGTCAGAAAGCTCATACTATGGAATGATCTGATCAGGAGATGGCCTTTTCTTTTGAACTGTCAGTAGCTATGATTACCCACAGGACATCTACACAAGATGGGGACAAGAGACCAGTCTATAACTTTCTAGTCATGAAGGTAGAGAGAGACTCATGAGGCCATGCCCATCTCTAAGGATTTATAGGCAGTTCACAATTGTTGGGTAGATTTTCTTCAGTGATGTAGCTACTCATAAGTTGCCCATGTAAATAACCCTCATCCAAGTTCCTGTAGGTAACCCTAATTAAACTCATTTGCTCACCAAACTAGACTTGAGTGGAACTGTTTCTTTGATTTGTTGTTGGCACCCGATCTGGGATGTAGAGATATTTATTTTATTCGTCACCCTGAGAAGTTCATGCAACAGCCTACAACCCTTAAAACTCGGTTTCTGGAGTAGGAAAGATAGCTCAATAGTTAACAGGGCTTATTGCTATTACAAAGAACCTGAGTTCAGTTCCCAGCACCCATATGATTGAGTATAACCACCTTAATATCAGCTCCATGGGCTCCTACACACACGTGGTACACACATAAGTTCCCATGAACAAATTACAAATACCAATATACAAAAATAGATAGATCTTTAAAAGTCAGTCAATAACTAAGTAACTTCAAAGGCTTAGAAGCCAGGACCATTCTAAGAAGCATGCACTAATCTGACCCCTTCAGTAGATAGGAAACAACTCTGCTATGAGCTGACACAGCTTAGTTCTCCCATGAGAATTTGTGGGGGCAACTGGAACCGTGCCACCAGACAGAAACTTGTCAAGGTTGAGTGTATTAAGAAACCTCAGTACTCTCATACATGAGGATGGTAGGAGTTTCATCTATTCCTGACCAGGTTCCCGTCCTGGAACACACAACTATGACATTCCATGGAGAAGACTATGATAATCAGTCATGTAGGGGCACCTGAAGCCCCTCCACATGCAGATGTGGCATCCCTAACATCTCAGACCAAGCCAGTAAAAAGCATCTGCTTTTAGGCCCCAACCCAACCTAAATGTATATAAGAATCTGTCCACAAGGAATGGAACACAGACAAGAGTTATTTCATCAAGGACCATCAGAGAGCCTCTGTCTTAGAGAGCTGCAACTTTGGGGAAGCCCTGGAAGTTGCTGGAGCACCACAGTCACTTCCTACTTCCTGCTTAGGGGTGGCCCTGACCTTGGCTCCTAGTCACCTGCTGTGCTCAGCCCTCACTATAGCATCCCAAAGCACCACACTGACTCAGGAGCAGCTGAGGCTGCAGGAGAGACCCATTGGCTCACCCCAATCTGACTCCCCCTCCCCTTCAGACACTGAAACTCTTTGCTCTGGCCAAGCCAGAGCCCCACAGATCTCCACATACAGCATCCTGTACATAGACCTGCAAGAATTTATTATATTTGAGTGTTTCTTTGACTAAATAGGATACTTATACAGATATTTGAAGACTTCCTCACAGTAGGGGTTCCCTCCCAGATTCTGGATTAGGCACAAACTACATCCAAACACCCGTTTTCATAGAGAGAGCCTTTAATAAGCAACGTTCTTATTCAGGCAGAAAAACAGAGACGAATGATCTAGCAGGTATAGTCTTTAAGAGGAAAAAAAGAGGTGAGGAGGTCTGTGTTAGAATGAGTTAGGATGCAGTGGCATATTTTGATTGGGCTTATTAATTAGGTGACTCAAAGAGGGCTTCTGTTGGTTGGACTTCAATACTTTGATAGCTGGACTTTAGTAGTCAGCCTCGGGATGTGGAAGTGGTCAAGTAAGGGAATAGACCTTGGGGGATAGCTTTAGGAATGGAATCTAAAGGCTTTTAGCAAGGCAGAGGGAATGGAAGAGAAGGGCAAGGCCTGCCAGAACCATGTGTGCTAGGCCCAGGCTAGCTAGAACTTCCACAATATGCTATGCAGCATATATATATATATATCTTTATTTTGATTAGCTTTTGCTGTTATCTTTGGTTCAAAATTTTTGGTCTGTGACAATCTTTGTCAAATTCAATCATGGCAGCAAAACACGGATACTTAGTATATTGCACTTAACCAAACTCACAGGCAGAATTGGTTTAAACATTTTTTTTTAAGTGTGGTATTTGGAATTTATCATATACACAGAACTTAGAGCTGCCACAAATCAAATGTTGTCTCCAGGCCATAAGTGAACCCTGCATTCCCAACTGAAATGACAACTCACTAGTAAGTCAAATTTATACAAATACACAACAGTGTAGGAAACGTGTGCGCTCTCCGTCAGAATAGTCTCGTTTTTTTATCTCGAAAATCCAAATGAGGATAGGGGTGTGGCTTATTAGTAATGTGCTTGCCTGGCAAACACAGAACTCTAGGTTCTCTCCTCAGCATGAGAACAAGAGGGGAGTGGTAGAGGGAGAGGAGGGGGAGAAAGAGAAGGACTAGAGAAAGAGGGAGGAAGCACAAAGGAAGAAGGAACAGGAGAAGGAGAAGGGAAGGACAGGTGAATTGTGGATTTACCTGGTATGTTAGTGTAGTCTGGAACATTTTACAATTACAATCCTATTAGTGAAAGGAAAATAGCCATCACAGATGTACCTCACAGCTCACTTTCCATTAAGGTTCTGTGGGAAAGTGATTAGTCAATAGGTTATTTGAATAAAAGCAATCAAGTCTTGTACCATGACTGCCAAAGTCTGGAGATGCTTGAATCCTTTGATAAAACTCTTATGTTTCCATAGATCATATGCACTTGCTTTCTCATGGAAGGTCATCTCCAAATTGCCCACAATACCTAGTAATATCAGTCCTAGAGCTATTATGCTATACTATTTAAGAAAGACATGAAAACGTGGCATGTTTCTTGAATAATTTTTTATCTATTGTTTATTAAACCCACAGAGTCAGAATCCACAGACATGGTAGGCTAACTCTATGACTTATAAAAAAAAGCAATAATAACTAGACTCTCTTTTCATAAAGACTTCTGCTTTCCTTCTAGCAAAATCTTGAGAGTGCACTAAAAATAATCCAGTCCACCAGTTTTAGATTAAGACCATCAAAAGCAACACTGCAGAGAATTACTGTAAGTGTGTGTTTAATGATTGTTCTAGGATGTTCCAGTGTACCAGTAAATTACCATGGACAGAATTTGAAATGCTACAGCTAAATGAAAAACTAAATCACTTTTAAATGTAGAAACACAGAGGGGGGCAGGTAGAGAGAGAGAGAGCAGGAGGGAGAGAGAGAGAGACAGAGACAGAGACAGATGGGGGAACAAAAGGACATAGCAAAATAAGGAAATTGTTTGGGTGACTTATAAGTAAATTTTCAAACAGTCCAAGGCCCCGGGGTCACATGACTCTATTTTCCTTCCTTGGTTCCCAAGGTCTTTATGGAACCAGCCAGAATAGTTCTTAAAGTTCGTGTATTTCCTGAGTCTTGGCATTTTGGGAGTGAGAAGGCACAATGGAAATGTTTCCGGCCCTAGTGGCAAATAATGTTTAACAGGGCTTAATCACAGCCATGAGAGTCCCTCTTCAAACAAAAACCTATCACTTACCAGTGACGTCTATGGCCGCCGGGTGTTTGTTTCAGTTGGTGACTTCGTACATGAAATATGACTAATATGCAATGCTCAAAATAAGTTTATATCTCTTCCATTCCCAGTTCCCACCAGCTCCTTCCCACACACACTTGTTTTAAATGAATGGAAAGTAACCAAAACAATCCAGATGGCTAAGTGCCATCCTGAGGATAGTAGTCACTTTAAGGCAAAACAAATATCATAGCTCCTCCCCCTAGCCCTCTCAGGAGTGTCCTCATCCTTTTCATTATACAGAGCTGTCCTCCTGGAGATAGAGAGCATTGAAAGGCAATAAACACTGCACCAAAAGCTACCTGCACACATGTATTTAGTAAACACCTATGGCACCCAGCAGAGAAGGACCTCACAGATTAGTTAGTTCCTCCTGTGTGAAATAAACAGCCAACAAATCCCAACTACACCTGAATGTAACCCTAGGTAGCTCTCAGCCACACAGTCATCTGAATTCCATCATCAAGTAAACTGTTATAACATACAGAATTGCGGAGATGAGAGGAGGAGTATTAAATTAATAATTAAGCAGTCAGCAATAAAATAAATAAGTGAGGGAGTCATCACAAGAATATACTTCCTCTATTATTTCTAGGAAATAATAATATGAAGAGGAGAGATCAGCGAGGACAAAAGTAAGTCTGGAGAGATTGTTCAACTCTTCTGAGCATGTGCCTAGCAGAGAATCCAGTTTGGTTTCCCACACTCATGTAGATCTCCTCACACTGGCCTATAACTCTAGGTCCATGAGATCAAATTTCCTCTTCTGGCTTCCACAGGCTGGCGATCTCTCTCTCTCTCTCTCTCTCTCTCTCTCTCTCTCTCTCTCGCAAAATAACATTTTATATAAATCTTATTAGATTTCTTATGTATGTATGTATGTATGTATGTATGTATGTATGTATTGAGCCAGGTTTGCTCTGTGTAGCCTGGCTGTCCTAGGACTTGCTCTGTAGATTAGGCTGTCCTAGAACTCAGAGATCCACCTGCCAGGCTTACATACACCACTGAGGGACATTAAGCATACTCAGACTTCTGTGAAACCAATTTCTGAAATGTCTTTAATCTCACAGAATCAAACCCTTATGCCTTTCTCCCCTCCTTTTTGGTAGTGGTGAGTTGCTTGTCTCTTTGAGTACACTACAGTCCTCATCCAAATGGAATCACATAAATTTTTTGTTGGTAAAATGGCTCATTTCACTTAGCCAACATTGCAAGGTTCATCCATGCTATAACATGGATAAATATCTCTTTATTTTTGAGGCTGGATAATATTCAATCATGTGCATTTAAAACCAAATTTGTTCATCTGCCAATATACATTTGGTTGGCTTCTACCTTTTGGCTATTGTGGGTAATGTAGTTGTGAACTAAATATATAAACATCATTTTAAGCTCCTGCTTTCAATTACTGTGTATATAGAAGAAATGGAATTGCTGGATCGTATGATGTTATTTTCCATAGTGGTTGCACCATTTTGCATTCCGACTAACAGTGCCCAAATATCTGTGTTTCTCTACACCCTCTCTAAAACTTGTTATCTTCTGGATTTCATTTTGTCTTCTGTTTTGACAATTGCTTTCCTAATGCATGTGAAGTGCTATCTCATTGGGATTTGATTCGTTTTCTTAAGGTAAAATTACCAGAAAGCTATCTGTTCTTTCAGAAGACATTTAAGAACAGAGGAGTGTTCAAAAGGAATGGTAGATGTACAAGTGATTTATGAAGAACCACTTCTCATTGGGTAACCACCTTGACCTCAGTAAGACCATGGAAACAAGATCTGTGCTCTCCCAAGCTCCTGATGCTCATTTAGCTCAGGGTCTCAGCCATTAAGGCTAACTTTACAATGTAAGGGTGTGAGCTGTAAAACCTGGCTGGTGTTACTCATCCCTGTTGAACTTCAGCTGACACAAGAAGTAGCGACAAATAAGACTGTTAAATGGCGTCATCCACTTAAAGCAACAATTGCCTTTCCAAGTTCTCCCTCTATCCCTTGTAAGCATTCTGCATTTGATAAAACCGAAAACACATTTGGCCCTGAGCAACACCTCCCCACTCATCTTTTAAACATGTGTGTCCCCAGAGAATGATTCCATATGTTTCTGATTCATTTACAATTAATTCATCAAAACGTTATTTTGATGTCCGAGAAGCTTTATTAAGGCTCTCTCATGAGTCTTTTTTTCTTAGAAACAGGAAATCATGCTTTGCCAAATGCCAAACTCAAAACACACGGAAGGAGTTTGAGCTGAGTTTGAAGCACCGAGACCTTGGCCTCTGAGCAAATGCCAAACTTGGACAAAAACGGTGCTTCATCTTTACATTCAAGCCAAGCCTGGATTCTAGAGATGATTAATCACTGGCTCTTGAGATGCCAGGCATGTCATGAGCCTCTCTTGTAGGAATATGAAATCTCAGGTGAGCTGCAAAGCAGTATTGAGATGGGAGTGAAGAAACAGCCTTTCTAGTCGGTTCTAGCAAGACAGTGAGTTTCTAGGAATACCTGTAGATAGCATACTCACAGAGAACCTCTGAGTAGTCTTCCAATTAGTATCACTTGTCTTTTTCTAAGTTATTTCAAACAAGAAGGCTTAGTATTTGACTGCTTCTGGACAGCAGGGTCCTGTTTAGACCACCTCTCCCCACCACACACCATCTACTTTCTTACTGAGGTCAAAGTCATTCCTCCTCTGTGCAGTGTCAGAACTTTACACCTGATACACTAGGCTCCTTTCCCTTGAACTCTTTCACATTGCTATCACATGTCAAATCTCCCCATTTGCTCCACTCTGACCAAACAGATTCTCATGACTCCCATGTCTCAGCTAATATATCTTACACATTCAGACATCAAATCTTACTTTTTACTATCTGATATCACTCTGACTTTTTAAATCTCAGTGGCCTTTCACCTGCTTGTGTCTGGCTTCCTCCCTTAAAACTTTATGTAAATCTCCATCTTTCCAAAGGTCTAGAGTACTTATGTCAGTGTCTGTGGTCATTCATCATATACTACTCTTAAGACCTCTTTCACTATGACCTTTATACATTAAAAGTGAACGATCCTGAATTAAGTTATTCTTAATATCCTTAAAATATTTTAATGGTGTGGATGGGGATATAGCTCAGTTGATAGAATGTTCACCTTGTGTGCATAAAGTTCTGGGTTCAATCCTCAGCACTGTAAATAAATACATAATAAACATGCCTGAATCATTACTAGCATTTTGTATGCCAAGAAGGACAGTAGCAGGTAAAGGTTACTGTGTTAGTTAGGGTTTTACAGCTGTGAAGAGACACCATGACCAAGGCAAGTCTTTTAAAGAACAACATTTAATTGGGGCTGTCTTATAGGTTCAGAGATTCAGCCCGTTATTGTCAAGACAAGAGCATGGCAGCATCTAGGCAGGCATGGTGCAGAGCTGAGAGTTCTACATCTTCATTTGAAGGCTGCCAGTAGAAAACTGACTTCCAGACAGCTAGGATAAGGGTCTTAAGCCATGCCCACAATGACACACCTACTCCAACAAGGCCACACCTCCTAATAGTGTCACTCCCTGGGCCAAGTATATACAAACCATCACAGTTACTTAATACTTGGTTGTGTTTTAGAATCCCACATGAGATAAGAGGTCTATAAAGGCTTTTCTATAACTACACAAATGATTTAGTCTCCTAATTCAAAAAGTTGTGGATATAATTTCAGAAGAATTCTAGTAAGATGAAAGTTAACTAAATGGATCGAATCATAAGTCTCTTAAAGTCAAGTCTATAATGCATACCTCCAAGTTGCCTTAAAATCAATTATCAATATCAGGGAAAAGGAGGGAACAAAGATTAAAATACTGTTTCTTGTCTTATAGAAGAAATGATGGTACAAGGATTACCAGAATTTTGAGGGAAAGTGGTCGCATGAAGCAGGATTTTAAGAAAACGTCTAAAGAGAAAGTAAACAGAAGAAATGATAAAATTGTGGTAATTTTTTTGTAACCATGAAAAACTACATGTTAAAATCAGATTAAAGGGGACTTATTTTTGGCTCAGACTTTCAGAGGTATCACTCTAGACTCACTACGGTGCTAGGGAGTTGTGCTATGATAGTATACATACTGTGGTGGAATCTGCATGGGAAAGTTAAGCTCTTCATCTCATGGTAGCCACAGAACACAGAGGGAGGGTCCTGGCACAAAATTTACACTTCGGAGACATGTTCCTACTAGCCCACTTCCTCCAAACTGCTAACAGCTTGCTCAGCTGTGATGGACTAGTGGACTATCTACATATGAGTCAGAGTCTTAATGACATAATCACCTAGCAACCAGCTGGCAAGTTCTAACATGTGGGCCTCCAGGAAAATGTTTAGATTCCAACTGTAACAGAAACTGTTGACAGGGAATGATGTGGGTAGGGTTTATTGTAAATTACGATTATCATAAGGACATGGGAGAAAGTTAGAATAGAGATTGAATATGGTTTTATTCCTTCTGACTAAGTCTAGAAATGGGTGAATGTCTGCCTGATACTGAGAGGAAGGAAATAAGTGAGGCTACTCTGAAAACTTGTCATGCCAGAAGGAACCATGAAGATAGGTGACACTATTGAAAATGTCAAAACATTTGAACAATTTCACTGACATCAGATGAAAAAGATAAACTCCAGAGTGTCTTTTGGCATCTGAATGGTACCTGTTACAAAAGCAAATCCCACCTGTAATCCTACTTTTCTGGTTGATTGGAGCAAGGAAGAACTTAAGGATTTGGAATCAGAAGAGATAGTCCAACCTGAAGTTTCCAAAAAGAAAGCATCCACTCAGCAGGAGGCAGCACATTCCACTACATACAAAGCCAGACTGAATTCAACTCATACAGCAAAAGAGTTCAATTTGATTCTGATGAAAGCAAGATATTGGATTGGGAGTAGGGGAGTTTGATAGTCAGCTATTGAAATTTCAGTATATACCCAGTTCTCATTTTCTAGTTGTCAAGATTATGAAGTTTTTTGATTTCAAACAATGTATATTTAATGTTAAGACACACTATAAAAAGAGCTTGGTTGCCCTTTCTTGTGATTCCAAATTTAAAATGTATAATTGGATAATGGTTTTAAATTTTAAAACCTTACCAAGTTCAAATTTTAAATGTTTTTGAGATTTGTTCAAAGGTCTAATTTATTAGATTACAGAATCTCAAGCTTTTGAGAATATTTGCCAGAGAACTAAAATACATGATAAGTACAGTTTAAAATATTTTTGAAAATTTTAAGTTTATAAATGGCATCCAAAATTATTTAGCTGCTTCTGAAGTTGAATGAATAGAACTAGTGAACTAGTGATATTGTCCAAATGATGATACCAAGGGAAACTGTGAGCCTGGTCCTCAATTCCTTCTACAAAGACACTGACTTACAATTGATACCAGTTTCCTTTGAGAAAGATAGTCCAGCTAAATCAGTTCCTGAAGTGCACACCCACAGACACTGCACTGGCACTAGCCAGCAAAATAATTTCCCCCTGCCACCATAAAGTGGCACTGGCAGATCCCAGCTCTTAAAGGAGTACACCCTAGACCTTAGGTTTGTTACAAAGCCTTTTAGATGGCCTTTCTAGGGCTTAGCTTCTGTCTGTCCTGCATATAAGAGCTAACAAAAATAGCTCAGGTTGTGGGATTTATCAACAAAGGCTATTATCTGGATCAGTTCAGACTCAATGTTCATTCACTATCGCTATCTCAGTAGGAAACAGGCAAGGGTCTTCTGTTTCTTGCTGGGAAAGATAGAGTAGAAGCATGGATTCCATTTCCACTCTTTGAACAAGATTAGACAAGAAATCTATTCATTCTTATTTTATGTGTATAAGTGTTTGCATGCATGTGTATATATATATATATATATATATATATATATATATATATACATACATATATGTATATTCTATGAACCACATGCATGCAGTATGCACAGAGGCCAGATGAAGGAAGTTGTATTACCTGGAACTCAAGTTATAGACATTTGTGGTCTGCCAAGTAAGTACTGGGAATTAAATCCAGCTCTTTTGCAACAGCAGCCTATGGTCTAAACAACTGAGTTATTTCTTGAGTCCCAAGAAACCTGTTTCTATTGTGCCTATCTTAGAGGGCTGTTGGAACCTGGTTTAGTCCATATACCAGAAGACCACTATAAATAAAAGAGATCTGGGTGCTCTTTCCAAGGAGATGTTATACAGCAAACAGAGACCCATACAGTGGATGGTCATATTTTTCTAGACATTCAGCCTTTATTGGGGGCTGTTTCAAAGGAATTATTTTTGACTGATATAACTTAGAGAACTGGTGACATCTAGTATATACACTATAAGCCTGTTGGTTTATGAAATCAGTGAGAAACTGGCTGCTTTTCGACAAACTACTCTGTCATTGTCAGAAACCAGAGGAAATAAGGGATTGTGAGTATTTGTTAAAAGGAATAAAATATCTCATGAATTTTATATTTACACTCACAAGGCTAGAGAAAATGTATTCACTAAAAAAGGTTTGAGAAAATGCTCCTTAATCTCAAGTCAGGTTGACAGGTAAAGGTTTGTCCTTTGATAAAGTCTATTTATAAACACATGGAGGGACATTATATTTAAAATTGTGTTAATCCCAAAACAAAACTTCAAGGCAAACAAAAATGAAGGAAATAGCCTATGAAAAAGAACAAAAGTGAACTGGCAAAATCAACCTAAAGAAACAGAAATATGTGAGTTATCTGATGAAGAATGCAGCTTAACCATCATGAACATTCTCAACAAAATAATGAATGAAATGAGAATATAAACAATTATTTGAGAATATAAAAAAGAATCAAATTTTGGAGCCAAAGAACATAACAACTGAATGAAAATTCTTGAAAAGAGCTTAATGGAAAACTTGATCAAGCCAAAGAAGAATCAAGAAATTGAAAAGACAACATTTGTTAATTGTTTACCAGAGTAGTAAAAACAAAAAGCAGAGTAAAGGAAACAAAAGAACTTGACTGAATACCATCAAATGGAACAATGTGTGCATATGATGATCTCAGAAGAAGGGAAAAAGAAAATGACAGGCTTATTTGAGAGAATAATGTCCCTAAATTACCAAAATCTAAAAGTAAATGAACATTTTACAGGTAAGAAATCTAAATTCCTTCAACAAATTGCAAGCAAGTGTCTATAATAACACATACTGTAATAAAATTGACAAAAAGAAAGGGAGGGAGAAAGGAAGGAAAGAAGGAAGGAAGGAAGAGAAGGAGGGAGGGAGGGAGGGAGGGAGGAAGGAAGGAAGGAAGGAAGGAAGGAAAGAAGGAAGAAAAGAAAAGAACTTGAAAACAGCAAAAGGGTTTGGGGTATATGGAAGATCTGTGTAAAAATATCAGTCTGTTTTCACAGCAGCAACATTACAGAATGGTGTGACAAATTCAAAATACTGGCAGGCCATATCCATAATTCCAGCACTTGTAATGGAGAGACAGAGGATCCCTGTGTGTTCAAATCCAGTCTGAACTACAGAGTAAGTTCCTGGGCAGTTTAGGGTATAGAGTGAGATACTGTCTCACAACTAAAAAATCTGCTGAAAGGAAAAAGTGCTGACACGGGCAAATATACCCAGCAATACTATCAGCAATAATGATAAAATTCCCAGATGACTTAAGTTAACAAATTTGTTGCAAATTTGAACTCATCTTTTAAGTAAAGAAAGTCTTGTAGTCAAAAACAAAAATGTTAATTAGTAGGGAAAAAGCAAATGAAAGTATAAAGTTAATCAATGAAGGTAAATACAGAGGTAAATACAAAATGCTATATTCCATGGTAACAATGATGTGTAAGTCAGTCTTCATTCTAGTATGTGGGTTAAAAGTATAAAACATATGAGAACATGTTAAATTGATATGCAATACAATATATAATACATTATAATACAAGTATGTAATTTGTGAAATAGGTAATATAAAGTAGAGGGAAATTGGGAAAAAAAGCAAAAAAGTATTCAAATTAAGTTGTTACTTGTTTAAAATATATTTTATGCTACCTTCAACAAAAACATATAGAAAATATGCAAAAGAAATTGGGAAAGTACCAAAGAATGTCATCTCAAAAAGAAAACGAAATTATTGAAACAAAAAGGAAGGTAGTAAGAGATGAAAAAGAAAGCCAGCTATAAGACAGACACAAAGCACTTCAGCTTTATAACAGTAATCATGTTAATATAAATAAATTCCTCAGTTAAAATGGAGTGATTTAATAGCTTAAAAACAAGATGTAACTATTGATATAAAAGCCTGACTTTAGAGTTAAGAGTGGGATGCACTGGGATGTTTGCTTTCACTTTCAACCTGATAGGATTTAGAATCACATAGGAGACATGTCTCTGGGTTTCTCTTTGAGGACATCTCCAGAGTGAATTGAGTAAGATGGAAAGAACCATTCTAAATGTTGGCAGCAGCATTCCACAGACTATGGTCCCTGATCTGAATGAATAGGAGGTAATGAGCTGCATATTCATCTCTCTACACCCTGATTGTGGACATCATATAACTAGCTACCATAAGCTCCTGCAAGCTTGTCTTCTCTACCATGAATGATTGTACCTGCAAAACAGTGAGCCTTAAACTCTCTGTGTGAGCTACTTTTTGTCAGGTATTTTGCCACAGCATCAAGAAATATAACAAATTCATAGAGTGATGTAAAGAGATGCAAAGAGATGTGAAATGAAGCCCACTTTTTCTGTCAACTTGACTGGATTTAGGGTTACTATGGAAACATACCTTTTAGTATGCCTGGGAGGCTGTTTCCCTAAAAGTTGAACTGAGGAGAGAAGACTCACCCTAAATATAGGTAGTACTATTCAGTTGACTGGCTCCCAATTTGAATAAAAATCAGGACTCTAGCAGAGCACCAGCATTCATCTCTTTCTGCTTCATGACTCTGAAAGCAATGTGACCAACTGCCTCACACTGATGCTGCCATGATTTCCCCCACTGTGATGGATACTTTCATCAGATATTTTGTCATAACAACAAGAGACATGATTGATAGACCCAAAGGGGTGGAGGTAGCCATATGTGTATCAGACAAAACAAACTGTGAAGAAATGACAGCTACAAAAGGCAAGTACATAGCAGTTGTGATGAATGTTTCAATTTACTAAGAAGATAGAATTGTGTATGTACATGGTATTGGAGAACTGAACCATATAAAATAAGCATGAGTAGAACTATATGAGAACTAATAACTGTAGATTTCAATATTCCACTTTCAAGAATAGAAATATCATCCAGACAGATAATTAGCAAATCAGGATTGTAATAAACAAACAGAACTTAATAGATACATACAGAGCATTCCAGCAAACAGCAGCAAAATATAAACCCTTTGGTATACCCGGAATGTTCTTCATGGTAGATCACAAGTTAGTGCACAAAACAAGTCTTACAAATTCTATATTGAAATCAGATCAAGTATCCTTTTCATCCTCAGCAGAATGGGACTAGAAATCAACAGCAGAGGGAGCAATGGAAAATCCTCAAACGGCTGAAAATTAAGCAACAGGCTGTTGAACAACTAGTAGTTTAGAGAAAAATAAAAGAGAATCTAGAAAAGATGTTGAGACAGCTATAACAAGAACACAACCTAGCAAGCTTATAGTATGCAGTAAAAGGAGTGTAATAAGAAAGCTTAGAGAGGTAAGTGTCTGCGTAAGAAGATCAATTTCAAATAGAGATCCTAAACTTCACCTCAAGGAAACAAAAAGAAGAGCCAATAAGCTAGGAGAAATAAGGAAATAACAAAGACTAGAATGGAAATCAATGATAGACAATAGGAAAATAGGAGGAGGGATCATCAAACTAAGAACTCTTGTTTAAAAAGACAAAACCGGAAAAATCTTAGTAAGAGTATCTAGGGCTCAAATAAAACTAAACAAAAAAATTAAATAAAAAAAGAAATGAAGTGAGATGTTGTAGGTAGTGCAACAGAAATATAAAAGATGAAAAAAATACCGTAAAATTAGCTCTGCCAAGACTTACAACATGAGTTCCATACACAGGACCCACATGGTAGAAGGCAACAACCAATTGTCACATTTGTCCTCTGACATCCTCATCACACAAACATACACACAAATACAAACACACACACAAGGTAGAATTGTGAAGAAACAACTGACATATAACTGAAAAAGAGAATGGATCAGTATTTAAAAACCTCCCAAGAAAGTACAGTCTGGGACCATATGGCTTACCTGGGAAATTCTATCAAACCTAAAAGACTTTACAGTGATTTCTCTGAAGCTCTTCCAAAATATTGAAGAGAAGGGAATACTTCCAAACTCTTTTTATGAGAACAGATACCAAAGCAGAACTGAAAAGCCAGACAAAGGTACTACAAGAAATCTAAACTGAAGGTATTATCTCTGATGAATACAGATACAAAGCTACTCAACAGGATATAAAAACATTACCAACCCTGGTCAAGTGGAATTCATCTCTGAAGTTCAAGGGTACTACAGTGCACAGAAATAAAGTGATGGACCATATTCACACCATGAGAACTCCTCAAAGATGAGAAGTAGAGTGGACACCATGCCGCCCACGTCTGTTCACTGTAGACAGGAGTCCTAGCTGGGACAATTTGGTAAGAAGAGGAAATAAAAAGGCATCAAGAAATAAAAATGTCTCTCTTCTGCTTATCTAATTATCTTCCATATTGAAGTCACTAAAGATTCTTCCTGCTCCCCTCTTGATTAAACATCTCTTCAAAGAAAAGATGGAAATGGACAATAGGTACACAAAAAGGAAGTATCATGCCTTAACCATCGGGGAAGTACAAACTTAAAACCACAGTGAAACGTCACCAAACATCTGCTAGGATGGCTAGCACAAATTCTGCAAGAAAATAAAACAGACAAGACTGCAGAAAAATTGAAGCACAGCTCTGTAAGTGTGGGTGTAAAGCAGTGCAGCCACTGCAGAAACCACAATGGAGGCCCCTTGAAATTTAAAGACAGAACTACCTGCCACCCAATGGCACAGGTTCTGATGATTTATCTGAAAGAGTTCAGAACAATGTGTAAATTAAGTAGTTGTTCTCCCCTGGTCAATACAGCATTTTCCACAATCAAAAACAGCAAGGGCCTGCTCAACTTTGGAAATGAGTCCTGGAAAATTCTGCATGTTGAACCTCAGGACATTATGTTAAGCGAGGACACCAGTCACACAGAACAAATGCTATGTCTTATTTTCCTAAAGGATTCACAGTAATCAGATTCATCAAAACTGAACATCTAACAATGCTAAGCTGGGGCTAAGATTTCAAAAATTGGGAAATTGCTATCTATTGGGTGTATGGTTTTTGATCATGCCAAAAAGAGTGTCCTAGAACTATGCTGTGCAAGTTGATGCATATAGTCGAGGATATATTATACTGTTACTAATTTGTTGAAAGACAATTCACATTCTCTGCTTTCTTCACAACTTATAAAGAGAACAAGTTAAAAAATTAAGATCAATAGTTAAATAATATACATAAGCAAAATTTAAAAGCTTAGAGAGGGCCTTTGAGATGACTTAGACACTTGCTATCTAACTCACCAGTACCAGAGCCCCACACCTGCTCCAAGGGGAAACTCAAGAGCCAGCTACTTATGATTTGTAAACATCTCCCTGCTGGTTGCATATTTCTTTAATTTCACTCTTTTCTTCATCGCTAACTTCTTTTATCACTGATCACTCACGTGGCCTCAAACATGTTCTGACTGCATGAAGTTGTGATGAATATTACAGTTCAGTGTATGTTCTTTCTATTCTTTCAATCACCCTTTCAAACAAAAATGCAGAAAGAATTTAATCTTTGCCAGAGTTATTAGATTCATGTTAAGCAAAGACACCAGTCACATAAACAAATACTATGTCAATGATCATGCAAGGTCCACCTGGATAAACCAATCATGTCAAATTATTTTATTACCTATATGATAAAAAACTGAGTATATATGCAGATATACTTCCTAAATTATGTGTACAGGCAACATCTAATCTGTACAGTTGATATTCTATCTTAAGATGACATCGCTAACATGAATTTCAGTTCTAATATATTTCTGTGCCAGCTAATCAAGGTTGGTCATGCCTTTATGGAATCCCTGACCTGTATCAACTCTTAAATCACCCCAGTCTTCAGTGTGCAGCTTTGTGCCCAAATTGTCAATGGACACCCATTTTTTTTTTCAGGAAATAAATTAAACCTCCTTCTGTCCCACATGCTGCTTCTCCTGTCGCCACAGCATCTCCTCCACTCCACCAGTCTGTTCTCCCTTTGTTCTTCTTGACTTTTATCCACCCATTCCCTAATCCAGTAAGAATTCTCATCCAATTTTGATTGTGCATGTGGTACTTTCTCTGCTTAGGAATGTTCTTCTTGCCCTTTTCAGAAAGGCCAGTATGTTAAAGTGTTCAAGCCACACAGGCTCTCAGCCAGGCCATGGAAACTCCCAACAAACTTTACTGATCACTAGCTGGGACCTTGGACAAGCTTCAAAGCTCTATTCCTTCTGTTGCCTCATCTTGCAAATGAGGATAAGAGTAGTCCTTTAGCTAGTCGGCCTTTGTAAGATGCTGAGAACAGTGCCTGGGATGTGGTGCCAAGACTATTGAAACATTAAAATAGTATGTAATGCATGGTAAGATTGAAAGAGTTGGGATATTTGATTAGACAGCCCCAGAGCAGCCACTGCACTGAGGTCCCCAGCAGCACTAGTTGCTCTAGGAACTTAGAAATGCCATTCTCTTATCATATTCCAGACCTACTGCATCAGGTCCTTCCTAGATAACCCTGACAATCTGTGTTTTCACAAGTCCTCAGAGTGAGGCTGCTACTCTTACAATCCAAACCATTGCAGCACACGCAGTATAAGGGACTTTGGAACCATCACCCTAACCTGTTGCACGTTGTTGTTCTTAATTTATTATAGCTTTATATCTCTCATTGCAACTGATTTTCAGGAAGTAAGACACTTCAGAAATGTTTGGGTTCTTCACTCTAAATAGAGCCTTTCAGGTGACCAGATACATATGTAACAAGTATGGGTTACTACCTTTTCTTCAGTCTGGTAGGTTTGGATAGCTATTATGTGCCATTGGGAAGAAAGAAGAAAGGGAGAGAGGGTGGAAGGGATAGAGGAGAAATGGCGAGGAGGAGTGGTGAGAGAGGTGAGAGGGAGAGGGAAGGAAAGGAGATGGGTGTGAAGAGAGGAAAAGGAACAGGAGGAGTAACTTACATGATTCTGAAGACAGCAGATGTGTGAAAGAAGATTCAAAGCCAAGATGTGATTAGTGAGTTAGAGTTCTTTTTGTCACACCTCTTTGTCTTATAGAAGTCAATGATATCTGTTCAAATAACTTATTATTCAATAAGAAAATAAAAAGAATGTGTATTCCATATTCCAGTCTATTTATATAGGCATTCCAAATCCTCAAGGCTATATTGTAAGTTAGATCTAATTATCTTTAAAAAAAAAGATTTATTGGGTATTCCAAGCTTTTGGACTAATATCCACTTATCAGTGAGTGCATACCATGTGTTTTCTTTTGTGATTGGGTTACCTAACCCAGAATGATATTTTCTAGTTCCACCCATTTGCCTAAGAATTTCATGAATTCATTGTTTTTAGTAGCTGAGTAGTAAATGTATCACATTTTCTGTATCCATTCCTCTGTTGAAGAATTTCTGGGTTCTTTCCATGTTCTGGCTATTATAAATAAGGCTGCTATGAATATATATTATATGTTGGAGAATCTTTTGGGCATATGCCCAGGAGTGGTATAGCTGGGTCCTCAGGTAGTACTATGTCCAATTTTCTGAGGAACTGCCAGACTGATTTCCAGAGTGGTTGTACCAGCTTGCAATCCCACCAACAATGGAGGAGTGTTCCTCTTTCTCCACAATCTCGCCAGTATCTGCGGTCACCTGAGTTTTTGATCTTAGCCATTCTAATTGGTATGAGGTAAAATTTCAGGGTTATTTTGATTTCCATTTCTCTGATAACTAAGGATGTTGAACATTTTAGCCCAAAGCTCTGAATATCCAAGGTACAATTCACAAACCATATGAAGCTCAAGAAGAAGGAAGACCAAAGTGTGGGTGCTTAAGTCCTTAGAAAGGGGAACAAAATACTCATGGGAGCAAATACAGAGACAAAGTGTAGAGCAGAGACTGAAGGAAAGGCCATACAGAGACTGCCCCACCTGGGGATCCATCCCATATGCAGTCACCAAACCCAGACATTATTGTAGATGCTAAGAAGTGCTTGCTGAAAGGAGTCTGACATAGCTGTCTCATGAGAGGCTCTGCCAGAGCCTGACAAATACAGAAGTAGATGCATTCAGCCAACCAGTGGATGGAACACAGGCTCCCCAGTGGAAGAGAGAAAGGACTGAAGGAGCTGAAAGGGTTTGAAACCTCATAGGAAGAGCAAGATCAACCAACAAGACTCCCCCCCCCATAACTCCCAGGGATTAAGCCATCAACCAAGGAGCACACATGGAGGGACTCATGGCTCTAGCTGCACATGTAGCAGAGGATGGCCTTGTCAGTCATCAGTGGGAGGAGAGGCCCTTGGTACTGTGAAAGCTCGATGGATACCCCAGTGTAGGGAAATTCGAGGGCAGGGAGCTGGGAGTGGGTAGGGGAACACCCTCATAGAAACAGGGTGAGTGGGGATGGTGTAGAGGGTTTCCAGGGTGGGGTAACTGGGAATGGGGATAACATTTGAAAAGTAAATAAAGAAAATATCCAATAAAAAAGAAGTGCAAAAAAAGATTTATTATTTATTTTATGTATATGAGTACTCTTTCGCTGTCTTCAGACACATGAGAAGGGGGCATTGAATTCCATTACAGATAGTTGTGAGCCACCATGTGGTTGCTAGGAATTGAACTCAGGACCTCTAGAAGAGCATTCAGTGCTCTCAACTACTAAGCCATCTCTCCAGTTCCAGATGTAATTATCTTAATTCATTAAATTAAGAAGCTGTGGCCTATTGAAGGCAATATTCTGATCCAAAGATATGCTTAGAGAGTAAATGTCTAGGCTAGGGGTTCTTTTGAGCCTTACCTCCTATGTACACCTGCTGTCCCAAGTCACTCAGTTAGCTTGGGTTTCTGTTACTTGTTGGCAATTATCTCAAACTGGTACAATGAGATATAATAGAGTGGGTAGCTTAACCAGTGGCCATTTACTGCTCAAATGGCTTCAAAGCCAAGGTTAGCAAATTCAGTTCTTGGTAATGGCTTTCCAGATTTATTTCCAGCCAGTGTCTTACATGCACTAGTGGTCTTTGCTCATTCCACGTATATGGAGAGACAGAGAAACAGATTTCTTTCTATAAGGCTACCAATCCGAACCATGAGGATTAAGTCACCCTTAGGACATTATCTAAACCTGATCAGCACTTTCCAAAGACCCCATGTCCTATTCCCAACACACTGTGTGTTAAAGTTGCAGTGTGTAGCTGTGGCGAAACCCAAGCCCTTAGTACACAACACTTTTCTTTCTTTGTATCAGTTTTCAGCTCTTACTCAACTACACTAACCATTTCTATTCTCTCAAAACAGTCCTGTCCGAAGTGGGGAGAGTGATGGCTGTCAACATGGAGTTCTCTCTCCATAGGCATTTCTTGTTGATCATCTATCTTCTGCTTCTTTGACTGTACCAAGTGTATGGTTCTTACTGTCTATATATCTGTTTGGATTTTTAAATGCCCTTTTATCTTATGAATACACATTTTTCAATAGTTTCTTATACTATTCGATAAAGAAATAAACTTATACCCAGCAGAGAAACCAAAGGCCTTTATTTTCATAAATGAGGAAACTGACTCTCAGAGCATTAAGAGAATTTACCTGACAGTCTGGTTTATTTACTCCACAGCAGGCACTACCAAAGAAAATTATTTCATTTCTGCATGTCTTCCATGCTTACTAAGTCCATAAAGCACAAGCTACTGAAGGCAATATTTCCAAAACGGAAAGATAAGGTCATGAGAGAGGCTACTTTTTACCTTTTAAAAGGTCTCTCAATTAAATTATTGGGGTGGCAGAGATTATATTCAACTGCATATTAATATATTTCCGAGCAGCAAAGCTAAACATACGTAATCAACTTCTTAATTACCCCTAATTGATAGTTTCAAGGCATATAAAGAATTTCAAAATTTTTACCTATGTGTTTTACATTTCTTCAAATATTTCATTAACTTGTGTGTCAGTTCTGAAGGAAATTTGTGAGATTTAAAATAAAAAGCTTTACCATATTCTGCTAATTTTGTTGGCATCTTTATATATCCTTTGACTCTAACTAAGAGATTGGACAGTTTCTACATGACTCCTCTGTGTGAATAACTTGATGGAAAGATATTGTCATATTAGAACACATTTTCAATATTTTTGGAATAAATAATGTATAGAGCATTCATGTATAACTCCTAACTTGGCACTGATCCCCACCGGATACTGCGGAGAAGCATCTATGACCATTAGATTATATACCGCTGCTGGGTCTTGTTAAGCTGTTCTGTGTTCCATGCAGTTTGTTAACTGCAAACACTGTTGTTAAGACTCTAAAGATTTTCTTAGCATTAAGAAGTAAACCTAAGGAATAAGGCTTTTGTGATGGTCAATAGATCTCAATGCTAGTCAATGACAAGATTAGAAAGAAATGATATACCCCTTTAATTCATTACTCCTTTCTTTCTGAACAGTCATACTGAAATAATGACCCATCTCACATTCTAGAGATCATCAGTAGCCTCAAAAGAATAATGCATAGCCCACAAAGACTTAAGGTAGGAGAGGAAAGTTCAAAAATGCCAGGAGAAAGGTGAGTTTGCATTAAGGAAACTTGTATATAAAAATTCTATGGTTTTGCCAAAATTTATCACCGTCCATAGGATGATGGGTTGCTTTTATGGTTTGGGGTGTTTACAATATGTCTAAATCATAAGGCTAACTAAAATGCCACACATTTCAGTGTGGTCTAAATAAAGACTATAAGAACAGCAGGAGGCAGATTGAGAAATGAAAAGGGCAGAAAATCAGGAAAATGTGATGTTGGGCTCTTCGGGCACGCTAGTACCCATCCTGTCTCTCAAAAAGCTTGCCCTAGATCGAGTTGTTTAGAGAGAGCATTCCTTAGAGATATTTGTCTTTAGTTATTAATTGCCCCACATGGGCACTGTCAGGCCACTGGTTACTTGCAAAGCCTTGATTTCAGATGAGTAGGCACAGAGAAAGCCATTCAATGTTATTCAACTTCAAAAAACAAGGTGGTTTCCTTGGTCTGGAAAACCAAGAGCAAGTAAGTCTGTTTGTGGTAAACTAACGTGAGACAGGGGATACCCAAAGACTAGAGCTTATGGGAAACAGATTTTCTGAGCAGAGAGTCCTGCTTCCTTTGAGAGAATATGACGAACATGCAGAGTTCGCTTTCAGAGAAGCCCGGGATGGAAAACCTAGTCGCATGCTCCCTGCCTTTGTATCATCTCAGGGCAAAAATAATTTCAATAAACAGATGATGTGTCCAAGGATGAAAGTAAGGAATGTCTAACATGGGAAAATAAAAATATAGTCAATGTTGGAAGTTAAGTGGAGGGGAGCTATTAGGGAGGTACTCAGAAGGTCATAGCCAGTGTCTGACAGTAATGGGCAAATGTACCAGCCGCTGTCATTTTGACATCAATAGGCTAATTTACTCCAGGTTTTCCTGAGGTTTCTTTTGAGTGTATTTTTAACCATACAAGCATTTATTTTGGTCTGAAGATAAAAAGCTTTTTTTGCGCAATGGTGCATATTTCTAAGGTAACAGTGTTTTCATTGTCAAAACTGCCATGGAAGGAACACAGCCATGGGGATGCTACTTCCTCACATTTTTTTGATTTTTGATTTTGATTTTTCATAGTATTTGATTGGCCATGGAGGTTACTGACACTCTGGTTTGGAACCTAGCCTTACATCTATTGAATGGTCACTAGCTGACAGAAGGAAACATGCTTCTCAA
Source organism: Tokudaia tokunoshimensis (assembly GCA_036184795.1). Classification (NCBI taxonomy): domain Eukaryota; kingdom Metazoa; phylum Chordata; class Mammalia; order Rodentia; family Muridae; genus Tokudaia; species Tokudaia tokunoshimensis. The sequence goes on along the minus strand of BTHU01000011.1, from coordinate 56,926,580 downwards.
ATGATTTCATCCTTTTCTGATACCATGAAGGAGGGAGATAGTTCAGACACCAATGTCCTAGGACATTTTCTTCTCCGATCTGGTACCCAGAACTCGTGCATACTGGATTAGACACAAGGGAAGAGGCATCTATCCAAAGGATAAGTGAACTCAGATGTTTTATCTTCATTTTACTCATACTAAACTCCAGCTGTTGCATCTTTACCACCGAAAAAAAAAAAAAAGAAAGCCTGAAATAGCAGTAAAAGTGGTCAGTTGATGTCCTAGAACACTAATGGGCCCAAATACTATTTTATACAAAGTTGAAGAGGATATTACCAAATTAGGATCATACAGGTCAACATATGGACAGTTTTTAGGGGGAAACAATTCCTGTACTTTGCCAAGTTGGAAAATAAGATAACAGTCTCATGATTTTATTGGCATTTGGGCAATCCCACATTGTCTTCAATCATGTCTGTCCCCAAGAAAATACCAAAAGAGAGATAGAGTGAAAGCATGTATCTTTTAAAAACCTCTCTCGCACACAAGCAAAGCAGACCACAGGAATGAACAGAGCTCAACAATATCAAAACACATAAAAGTGCTCGTTAGACTCCCCTTCGCTGGGAGCTACTTGCAGCTCAATGATGACAAGCACGATGTTCATTCTCAGTCTAAAAAATGTTTTCTGAGAACAGCTGGAAGGCATGGCTTAGTGGCCTGCACATCTGGTTTGATGTACCTAGACTCCTTGGAGCCACAGGCTGGGGAAATGGTATGATCTGCTTAACTCTATTATAACCAAACTGAGTGCCAGAGTCTGTAAAGTGTGGTTCTTGGGACATTTGGGGAACTATGTACCCATGCAGTTTCCCCTTGGAGATAAAAGACTTGAAAGGACTAAACTGGATACTATAGCTCCAAGGTATTTTCTTTTGTTGTTTACTGTCAATGGGTGACCATATTGGTTGTTTATGTAAGGACTCTTTATTTAAAGGCTTCAGAGTATTCACTGACATGGCCAGATGGCATAAATGTCCAGTGTTCATATTTTAATGATGAGGAGCAAGAGATTCTAGGATTCCACAAGTCCAGGAAAAGACAAGTTTAATTCAGTCACAATATCACAACACAATCCTTTCAAGGGATGATTTTCTGCAGAACAATGTGCAATTTGGGGTAGCAAAGGATTCAGCAAAGTAGTTGAATAAATTATTCTTCTTGTTGCCATGACCAAATATTCGACGAGAAGTCACTTAAGGAAGGATGATTTATTTTGGCTCACCTTTATTGGGGATACATCATGGTGAGGAACATGAAGTGACTGGTCATACTGTGTTCTCAGCCAGGAAGCAGAGAAAGACGAACCTGATATTCTGCTCATTTGCTCCTTTTTATGTCAGACCATGGGGTAGTGTCCCTCACACTCAAGGTGGGTCTTTCCTCCTCAGTTAAATCCTTCTAGAAACACCCCTGTAGATACATGCAGCAGTATGTTGCCATGGTGATTCCAAATTCAGTAGACAGTGAAGAGTCACTGTCTCAGTAATAGTCCCTGTAAGGATATTACTCGATCTGGAACAAAAGTGACGCAATAGCATCTTTAAACCTTAGTTGTTTGTTCTTGACATCAATGAGATTTAACAATCATGCTTCTACTGAATGCAAAGATAACAAGAAATGGCAATCAAGAGCATCCTTAAGAAGATAGGTGATGCATGAAAAGTACACACTTTCTTTTCAGCCCATGTCCTCATAACAAGAACTGTACAACAGAGTGTTTTTAAAAGTCTTGCTTGACTCAGTGGTCAAGAGATCTTATTGCTCTGGCAGAGGACCAGGGTTTGATTCCCAGCACCTATCTGGCAGCTCAAAACTGTCTATAACTACAGTTCTAGGGGATCTGATGTCTGGTTTCCTTGGACACATGGTACACATAAATTCACACAGGAAAAAGCTTATACCCATAAAGTAATAAAATAAAACTTTAAAAAATAATAGAGACTTGCTATCTAACACAAACATTCTGGAAATGAGAAGCCAGCACAACTTCTTTTACTCCTGCTAGCCTCTTCAGCATACACCTCTCCCCCATCCTCCTGTCTACTTTTTCCTTATTTGGTGTGCACTGATGTCCATGGTATGTAGTTGTTCCAGTGTGCTTTCTGTTGCTGTGATAAAACACTTGGTCCAAAATCAATGTGAGAAGAAAAGAGTTTGCCATTTTACCCTCTTGGGTTTTGTTTGATCATTAAAGAAAGGCAAAGCAGGCATTCAAGGCAGGAACCAGGAGCAGAAGCCATGAGGGAACACCGTTCATTGTTCACTGTTGCTGAATCACTCATTCACTCAAACGCTCAATTAGTTTTCTTAAACAGCACAAGGCTACCTCCCTAGGGATGGAGTCATTCATAGTGGGATGTATTCCCCTACATCAGTTGGCAAAAAAGGCAATGCCACATAGACCTACCTGTTCACACCCCAAACTGATAAGGATAATCCCTCAATAGAGACTCCCTCTTGCCAGGGGATATCTAGACCTTGTTATTAAATCAAGTCAGGACAATAGTAAACACCAGAGATCCAAAACAAAACAAAACACCCAACTAGATATTCCCTCACAAGTGCTGGAAGCAGACTTGTGTACAAAATCACAACATAAGGAGGTAGGTGGCACAACTCACTTTCTAAGGTAACTAATATGTGGTATGGCATGTTTCCTGGTATTCTCCAGGATATTTGGCATACACCAACTGCTCAGGAAGAACATCCTCTGAAGTCAGGCATTAATACTCATAACAATTAGCATGTGTTGTCCTTAATATTATATGTAATTGTGAATGCCATCCATTACAAAGGGTGGCTAGAAGAAGTAAACAATTCCATATCAGACACTTAGCACAGTTGCTGATGCATATAAGAAATCACTTGATGAATGTCATTTCATAATTGTGATCATCTGAATAGCATCTGGCCCGATATCTCTATTATGTCATTATGAAATGTATAGAATAGTTTGTATCCTACATATCCTCTGGAGACCATGTGCTAAAAGCCACCACCACTAGCCTACAGCACTATTAGGAGGTGGTAAAACCTTTAAGAGGTGGGTCCTAATGAGGAGGAGTTAGATCATTGGGATCCTATCCTTTTAGTAGATATTATAGCCCTAGTTCCTTCCAACATGTGCTTCCCACCATGATGCACTGAAACTTCTAAAACTGTGAGGTAAATATAGCTTCCTTATAAGTTCATTTTCTCCTGTACTTTGTCAAGGTGCTAGAAAGCATTTTCATGTAGTGTATAAACACGGTCTATTCTGGCAATCTTAGAAGTGGGGCAAGGTCAGAGGAGATGAACATAAAATCTCATGTATGCAACAATAGAGCCTTTAGATGGCTCTTAAATCCTTAGCCTATTCAATCCCCATCAAAGATTCAGAGCGAATGAGTTTCCAAGTTTCATATCTTCAAAAGGACAAATGTAATAATAAGTCACTTTTAAATATTTCTGTGGACCACCAAACTAGGAGCTCCCAAATACCTTTTCAAGGCTTTGGAAATTTCTTTCTTAGAAAACTCATCTTGATAATGATAAATGCTTCACTTGTCTGCACAGTTGTCCTAAACAGTGGTCCTCAACCAAAAGAATGTTTTTCTTCCTCTTTCATATTTAGATATTTTTGATAGAGAATGGCAAGTGGGCCTAGAGAGGAAAGAGGAATGCTGTCACCAACTGAGCAAAAAGAAAGAGATGTTGCTAAACATCCTACTATAAAGATTAAATCCACAATAGGATAAATGTATTAAAGTGCACAGAATAAGTCCTGGACTAAAAATATTAATAGGATCTGAAATTAGAAAACTTTATCCTAAAGAAGTACATACTTACCTAGACTGACTTAAGGAGACACATATATTCAATATCCTTCAAATTTTAGACTATGACATACATGCCTGAACCACACTTTCCTTGAGCAAGAATAAGTGAGCAGGCATGGTGAGATGGCAGAATGACCAGGGACCCTGACTCTACAAGGAAGCAGAAGAAGACCTAAGAGAAAGGAAAAATCTCATTTAATACATGTGTGAGAGCACTCTTGGTGACCTCTGTAACAAACATTTTAAATGGCATATAAGGTATGTATGGAACATACTCCACAAGCCCTCATGACAACACTGTGTTCAGTTACAAACTAACATTGGATTTTTGTCATGTCTCTGAAGACATTGAAATTGGGCCATTAAAAATTGCAAACTTAGAAAATCTACTTAACTTTCGTTCGCCATTTGCACCAGGGAGCCAGGCAGCTCCACAGCCTTCTGTGCACAGCCCACAAGGAGAGAGTGATCTCCCAGCAGTGCTTCCACTTCTGAGCATGGAGGTGAGAACTCCACTTTCTCTCCAATATCTCTCTGGAAGAAAACGGCTAGAAGTGCTCAGGGCATATGATCAGTGGAGAAACTGGGACAGGAGCCTTCTGGTCGCCATTTGCACCAGGGAGCCAGACAGCTCCACAGCCTTCTATGCACAGACCCTGCCAAAAGAGAGTTGGTTTCCCAGGAGTACAGACACAGGTTTACAGGCCCACAAGAGGGACAAGCTCCAGTCAGAGACAGCAAAACCAACTAACACCAGAGATAACCAGATGGCAAAAGGCAAGCACAAGAACCCTACCAACAGAAACCAAGGCTACTTGGCAACATCAGAAGCCAGTTCTCCCACCACAGCAAATCCCGGATACCCCAACACACCGGAAAAGCAAGAGTTAGTCTTAAAATCATATCCGACAGAGGGCTAATGTCCAATATATACAAAGAACTCAAGAAGTTAGATTCCAGAGAGCCAAGTAACCCTATTAAAAATGGGGTACAGAGCTAAACAAAGAGTTCTCACCTGAAGAATATCTAATGGCTGAGAAGCACCTAAAGAGATGTTCATCATCCTTAGTCATTAGGGAAATGCAAATCAAAACAACCCTGAGATTCCATCTCACACCAGTCAGAATGGCTAAGATCAAAAACACAGGAGACAGCAGTTGTTGGTGAGGATGTGGAGAAAGAGGAACACTCCTCCACTGCTGGTGGGATTGCAAGCTGGTACAACCACTCTGGAAAGCAGTCTGGAAGGCATATACCCAGAGACTTCCCCTGCATGCAATAAGGACACATGCTCCACTATGTTCATAGCAGTCTTATTTACAATAGCCAGAAGCTGGAAAGAACCCAGATGTCCCTCAACGGAGAAATGGATTCAGAAGATGTGGTATATTTACACAATGGAATACTACTCTGCAATTAAAAACAATGAATTCACGAAATTCCTAGGCAAATGGTCAGAACTGGAAAATATCATCCTTAGTGAGGTAACCCAATCATAAAAGAACACACATGGTCTGCAGTCACTGACAAGGGGATATTAACCCAGAATCTCAGAATACCCAAGACACAATTCACATATCAATAGATTTCCAAGAAGATGGAAGGAGAGACCCCTGGTCCTGGAAAGACTGGATGTAGGGGAATGCCAGGACAGAAAAGCGAGAGGGGGTAGAATGGGGGACAAAGGGAGGGAAGGGGGCTTATGGGACTTTTGGGGAGGGAGGAAACGGGAAAGGGGAAATCATTTGGAATGTAAATAAAAAAACTTAGAAAATAAAAAAAATGATAAAAAAAATCGCATCTCATGATCATGATAGAGGACTTCAAGAAGGACATAAATAACTCCCTTAAAGAAATACAGGAGAATATGTGTCAACAGGTAGAAGCCCTTAAAGAGGAAATACAAAAATAGCTTCAAGAAATACAGGAGAACATGGGTCAACAGGTAGAAGCCCTTAAAGAGGAATCACAAAAATCCCTTAAAGAATTACAGGAAAACACAAACAAACAAGTGAAGGAACTGAACAAAACCAACCAGGATCTAAAAATGGAAGTAGAAACAATAAAGAAATCACAAAGGGAGACAACTCTGGAAATAGAAAACCTTGGAAAGAAATTAGGAGTCTAGATGCAAGCATCAACAACAGAATACAAGAGATAGAAGAAAGAATCTCAGGTGCTGAAGATACTATAGAAAACATTGACTCAACAGTCAAAGAAAATGCAAAATGCAAAAAGCTTGTAACCCAAAACATCTAGGAAATCCAGGACACAATGAGAAGACCAAAACTAAGGATTATAGGTGTAGAAGAGAGCAAAGATTTACAACTTAATTTCAACAAAATTATAGAAGAAAACTTCCCTAACCTAAAGAAAGACATGACCATGAATATATAAGAAGCCTACAGAACTCTAAACAGATTGGACCAGAACAGAAATTACTCCCTGCACATAATAATCAAAACACCAAATTCACTAAATAAAGAAAGGATATTAAAAGCAGTAAGAGAAAAAGGTCAAGAAATTCGTAAAGGCAGACCTATCAGAATTACACCAGACTTCTCATCAGAGACCATGAAAGCTAGAAGATCCTGGGTAGATCTCATACAAACTCTAAGAGAACACAAATGCCAGCCCAGACTACAATACAAAACTCTCAATCACCATGGATGGAAAAACTAAGATATTCCACAATAAAAACAAATTTACACAATGTCTTTCCACAAATCCAGCCCTACAAAGGATAATAGATGGAAAACGCCAATACAAGGAGGGAAACTACACCCTAGAAAAAGCAAGAAAGTAATCTTCTTTCAACAACCCCAAAAGAAGATAGCCACACAAACATAAAAATAACAGTAAGCAACAATCACTATTCCTTAATATCTTTAAACATCAGTGGACTCAATTTCCCAATAAAAATACATAGATTAACAGACTGGATATCTAAACAGGACCTAGCATTTTGCTACATACAGGAAATATACCTCAGTGTCAAAGACAAACACTACCTCAGAGTAAAAGGCTGGAAAACAATTTTCCAAGCAAATGATCCCAGGAAACAAGCTGGAGTAGCCATTCTAATATCGGACAAACATGATTTTCAACCAAAAGTCATGAAAAAAAGACATAGAAGGACACTTCATACTCATCAAAGGAAAAAATCTACCAAGAAGAACTCTCAATTCTGAACATCTATGCTCCAAATGCAAGGGCACACACATTCAAAACAGAAACTTTACTAAAGCTCAAAACACATTGCACCTCACACAATAGTTATGGGTGACTTCAACACCCACTCCCATCAATGGATAGATCAGGGAAACACAAAGTAAAGAGAGACACAGTGAAACTAATAGAAATTTTGGACCAAGTGGATTTAACAGATATCTATAGAACATTTCATCCTAAATCAAAAGAATATACCTTCTTTTCAGCATCGCATGGTACCTTCTCCAAAACTGACCATATAATCGGCCACAAAACAAACATCAACAGATATGTCTCCTATCAGATCACTACGGATTAAGGTTAGTCTTCAATAGCAACAAAAACACCAGAAAACCCTCATACACTTGGAACCTGAACAATGCTCTACTCAATGATAACTTGGTCAAGGACAAAATAAGGAAAGAAATCAAAGACTTTTTAGAATTTAATGAAAATGAAGGCACAACATACCCAAACTTATGGGACACAATGAAAGCAGTGCTAAGAGGAAAACTCATAGCTCTGAGTGCCTCAAAAAAAAAAAAACTACAGAGAGCATACATTAGCATATTGACCGCACACCTGAAAGCTCTGGAACAAAAAGAAGTAAATATACCTAGGAGGAGTAGACAGCAGGAAATCATCAAACTCAGGGCTGAAATCAATCAAGTAGAAACAAAAAGAACTATACAAAGAATCAACAAAACCAGGAGCTGGTTCTTTGAGAATATCAACAAGATAGATAAACCCTTAGCCAGATTAACCAGAGAGCACAGAGACAGTATCCAAATAAACAAAATTAGAAATGAAAAGGAAGATAAAACAACAGAAACTGAGGAAATTAAAAAAAAATCATCAGATCCCACTACAAAAGCCTATACTCAACACAACAGGAAAATCTGGATGAAATGGACAATTTTCTAGACAGATACCAGGTACCAAAGTTAAATCAGGATCAGATAAATAATCTAAACAATCCCATAACCCCTAAAGAAATAGAAGCAGTCATTAATAGTCTCCCAATCAAAAAAAAACCCAGGACCAGATGGGTTTAATGCAGAGTTCTACCAGACCTTCAAAGAAGACCTAACACCAATGCTCATCAAAATATTCCACAAAATAGAAACAGGAGCACTACCCAATTCTATGAAGCCACAATTACACTGATATAAAAAACCACACAAAGATACAACAAAGAAAGAGAATTTCAGACCAAATTCCCTTATGAATATTGATGCAAAAATTCTTGCCAACTGAATCCAAGAACACATAAAAATGATCATTCACCACAATCAAGTATGATTCATCCCAGGGGTGCAGGAATGGTTCAATCTATGGAAATCCATCAATGTAATCCACTATATAAACAAACTCAAAGAAAAAAAAACCACATGGTCGTTTCATTAGATGCTGAAAAAGCATTTGACAAAATTCAGCATCCTTCATGCTAAAAGTCTTGGAAAGATCATGAATTCAAGGCCCATACCTAAACCTAGTAAGAGCAATATTCAACAAACCAGTAGCCAACATCAAACTAAAATGGAGAGAAACTTGAAGCAATCCCACTAAAATCAGGGACTAGACAAGGATGCCCTCTCTCTCCATATCTATTCAATATAGTACTTGAGCAATTAGACAACAAAAGGAGGTTAAAAGGATACAAATTGGAACGGAAGAAGTCAAACTATCACTCTTTTCAGATGATATGATACTATACTTAAGCAACCCCCAAAACTCCACCAGAGAACTCCTACAGCTGATAAACAACTTCAGCAAAGTGGCTGGATATAAAAATCAACTCAAGCAAATCAGTAGCCTTCTTATCCTCAAAGGATAAGCAGACTGAGAAAGAAATTAGGGAAATGACACCCTTCACAATAGTCACAAACAATATAAAGTATCTTGGTGTGACTCTAACCAAACAAGTGTAAGATCTGTATGACAAGAACTTCAAGTCTCTGAAGAAAGAAATTGAAGAAGACCTCAGAAAATGGAAACATCTCCCATGCTCATGGATTGGCAGGATTAATATAGTAAAAATGGCCATCTTGCTGAATGCAGTCTACAGATTCAAGGCAATCCCCATCAAAATTGCAACTCAATTTTTCATAGAGTTAGAAAGAGCAATTTTCAAATTCATTTGGAATAACAAAAAACCCAGAATAACTAAAACTATTCTCATCAATACAAGAACTTCTGGAGGATTCAGTATGCTGGACCAAGAGCAGTATTACAGAGCAACAGTGATAAAAAAAAAAACCAAAAAAACTGCAAGGTATTGGTACAGTGACAGGCAGATAGATGAATGGAATAGAACTGAAGACCCAGAAATGAAACCATACACCTATGGTCACTTGATCTTTGACAAAGGAGCTAAAACCATCCAGTGGAAAAAAGATAGCATTTTCAACAAATGGTACTGGTTCAACTGGCGGCTAGCATGCAGAAGTATGCAAATAGATCCACTCTTATCAGCTTGTACAAAGCTCAAGTCCAAGTGGATCAAGGACCTCCACTGAAACTAAAGAAAATAAAATGGGGAAGAGCCTCGAGCACATGGGCACAGGGGAAAAATTCCTGAACAGAACACCAATAGCCTATGTCCTAAGATCAAGAATTGACAAACAGGACCTTATAAAATTACAAAGTTTCTGTAAGGCAAAGGACACTGTCAACAGGACAAAATGGCAACCAACAAATTGGGAAATGATCTTTACCAATCCTACATCCAACAGAGGGCTAGTATCCAATATATGCACAGAACTCAAGAAGTTAGACTCCAGAGAACCAAATAACCCTATTAAAAATGGGGTATAGAGCTAAACAAAGAATTTTCACCTGAGGAATATCAAATGGCTGAGAAGCACCTAAAGAAATGTTCAACATCCATAGTCATCAGGGAAATGCAAATCAAAACAACCCTGAGATTTCACCTCATACCAGTCAGAATGGCTAAGATCAAAAACTCAGGAGACAGCAGGTGCTGGTGAGGATGTGGAGAAAGAGGAATACTCCTCCACTGCTGGTGGGGTTGCAAGCTGGTACAACCACTCTGGAAAGCAGTTTGGTGATTCCTCAGAAAATTGGGCATACTACTACTGGAGGACCCTGCTATACCACTCCTGGGCATATTACCAGAGGATTCTCCAGCATGTAGTAAGTACACATGCTCCACTATGTGTAGCCCTGGCTGTCCTGGAACTCACTCTGTTGACCAGGCTGGCCTCAAACTCAGAAATCTGCCTGCCTCTACCTCCGAAGCACTGGGATTAAAGGCATAAGCCACCACTGCCCGGTCTACTCAGCTATTAAAAACAATGAATTCATGAAATTATTAAGCAAATGGATGGAATTAGAAAATATCCACCTGAGTGAGGTAAACCAATCATAATAGAACACACATGGTATGTACTCACTGATAAGTGGATATTAGCCCAGAAGCCTGGAATACAAAAGATACAATTCACAGACCAAATGAAGCTCAAGAAGGAAGAACAAAGTATGGATACTCTGGTCCTTCTTAGAAAGGGAAAAAAAAGGGAGATACAGAGACAAAATATGGAGCAGAGACTGAGGGAAAGACCATCCAGAGACTACCCCTCATAGGGATCCATCCCATATACAGTTACAAAACCCAGACACTATTGTGGGTGCCAACAAGTGCTTGCTGACAGGAGCCTGATATAGCTGTTACCTGGGAGGCTATGCCAGTGCATGACAAATACAGAAGGGGACACTCTAAACCAACCATTGAACTAAGCACAGGGTCCTCAGTGGAGGAGTTAGAGAAAGGACCCAAGGAACTGAAGGGATTTGCAGCGCCATAGGAGGAACAACAATTTGAAACACCCAGTACCCCCAGAGCTCTCAGGGACTAAACCACCAACCAAAGAGTACACATGATGGGACCCATGGCTCCAGATGCATATGCAGCAGAGGATGACCTTGTTGGA